>OX336388.2:2085721469-2086384707 GCA_946902985.2 Meconema thalassinum
TAAGGTCTTTGTTGCATTCTTCGAACCCTGCCAATTTTTTCCTCTTTGGTTTCATGAAATTCCAAATTTTATTTGTTAGACGATCGTTGGACATTCTGAAAATGTGTCCATAAAACAACAACCTTTTCCTTTTTATTGTTGACGTGACTGGTTCTATCTTTCTATATAACTCTTCGTTTCTCTTCAAACGTAAGTGTCCGTCAACCCATCTGTTGCCTAAATTTTTTCTCAATAATAATAATAATAATAATAATAATAATGATAATATTAATAATATAGGAAAATATTTGGACTAAAGCTTCAGACGGTCTCAGGATGAGAAATAGCTCAGAAGAACTGTATTCGCTGACTTAACGATTCACCTCACTTGCACTGAAAGGACGCAACCAAGCCTTTGGATTCTGGAGAGCTTGGATCGTCATGTAAGGAAGAGTTGGAGCTTCCTGGAACCCCATCACAGAAAATAAGATCCAAACAAAAACATCTGCTTGGAACACTGAACATTAACACACTCCGTCAAACAGGAAAACTGAGACAATTGACTACAGTGTTGAAAGAAAGAAACATATCCATTTTAGCGTTGCAAGAAACGAGATTTCTGGATGAAGACACAATGGAGTCGGATGGCTTTAGAATATACAAGGGCAAACCCGGTTATACAATCTCAAATGGGAGACTGCCAATTCTAGGAACAGCTTTCGTGGTCAAGAAAAGCCTAATGAATTCATTCACAAAATTTAGCTCACCGTCGGAGATAATCTCATTCCTATCATTTAGATCAGGGAACAAATCCTACACAATCATCAATGCCCACGCTCCCATTAACCAAGACAATAAAAGGAACAAGGAGAAAGTGGAAGACGTTTGGGAAACACTCGAAGATGAGACATCAAAAATTCCCCTTGGAAATGTAAAAATCCTGGTTGGTGATTTCAATGCCCAGATAGGAAAAGAAAGAAAATACAAAAGGATTGTTGGAGAATATCCTGCACATAACAGAACAAATCGAAACGGCGAGAGATTAATCAACTTTTGTAAGCAGTTCAACCTAAAACGTATGTCTACGCACTTCAAAGCCCTCCCAAAGAAGAAGAAAACATGGATTTCGCCCAATCCAATATTAGGCGAATTTCAAATTGACCACGTTGCAATTACAACAAAAAGCAGATGCGAGATCATGAAGGTAAAGGTGAGAAAAAGTTTGAAAATCGACACAGACCACTTTCTGTCAGAAATTAAAGTAAAATTTCAACCGAATAGGCATCAAAAGAGAGGTAAAAGGAAACCAATGATCGACACGGAAATTCTGAAACAAAACAAAAATATCTATCAAGAAAACCTGTCAAAGTTGGAAATGAATAACTGGGAAGAAATTAGAGAATCGTTAACTAAAGCGGTCGAAAACGTGGGGCAGCGAAAAAGAAAAAAGAAACACAGGTGGTGGAACATACGATGTGACAACGCTGTTGACGAGAGGCAGAAGACATGGAAGAGGTGGTATTCCAACCCAACGAAGGAAAATTGGAATGATTTCAGTCAACATAAGAAAGCCACTGCCAAGATCATCAGAGGAGAAAAGAGACAATATGATAAAGACCGGTTAGAAAGTATAGAAGAAGACTTCAAGAAAAATAACACCAGAAAGTTCTACAGAACTTTTAAGGAAGAATTACAACAACACCAACCTCCAAGTCTATGTTTTAAGAGGAAGGATGGTACACTCGCATTGAGTAACAACGAAAATTGCCACCTGTTGGCCAAGTATTTCGAAAGCCTGTAAAACTGCAAGGAACCACTGGAAAAACTGAAGTTCGAGAAGCCACCAAAGATGAATCCACAGTCTAAACCACCAAGCCTCATAGAAATACAGAAAATCATTAAAGAACTAAAAAACGACAAAGCACCAGGAGAAGATGGTATAGTAGCTGAAATGTGGAAAATTGGAGGAGATAAGCTAGCGGAGAACTTACACCGTCTAATCTGTGATATTTGGGAAAATGAACAAATACCCAAAGACTGGAAAGGCGCACTTATACATCCGCTCCATTAGAAGGGAGATCGGACTGACCCAAACAACTACCGGGGAGCTACGCTACTATCTATTGCTTACAAAGTACTTTCCAAGGCGTTGCTAAACATCGTAGAAGAACAGGTGGATCATCAAATAGGTGAATATCAAGGGGGCTTTAGAAAGGGAAGATCCTGTGTGGAACAGATCTTTGGTCTGAAAAGTATTCTGAGAGTAAGAGCTCTACGAAGCAAAAACACCGTAGTTGTGTTCATTGATTTCAGAAAAGCATATGATTCCATCGACCGGCAGACACTTTTCAATGTTTTGGAGGAATTTGGAATAGATGGCAAAACGCGGGCAATTATAAAACAGACACTAACAGAAACCGTCTCCAAAGTAAAATTTCAAGGAGAAATCTCAGAGGCTTTTGAGATTAAGACAGGAGTCAGACAAGGAGACGGACTATCACCAATTTTGTTTAACATCGTCCTGGAAAAAATAATAAGAGTATGGAGCAAAGCAATAAAAGAAGAAGGTATAGAAGGAATCTGTTTAGGAACAAAAAAGCAAGGTGTAAAGGTGGATTGCTTAGCGTTTGCTGATGACATGGCATTGCTAGCCAAAGGAAAAGACGAAGCTCGAATAATGCTTGAAAAATTACATGAAATAGCTGAGAAGACTGGACTCAGGATCTCATACGAAATAACATAGTACATGGAGTACAAACACAATAAAGAAAAGCATCTGGAAACAAGATATGGGAAAATCAAGAGAGCTGATAAATTTAAATATCTTGGAGAATGGATCCAGCCGAATGGACTTGATAAAGAAGCAAATAGAGGGAGAGCTAGAAGGATGGAGCTAGCCTATAAATTAGTACAAAATAGATACAACAAGAGAACTATATCCTACAGGGCAAAGATAAGACACTATACCACGGTTGTCAAGCCAGAGGGACTCTATAGCTCAGAATGCTTGATATTGAATAAGAAAGGGGAAATCAAGGATTTAGAGAAGAAGGAAAGGAAAATCTTGAGAAAGATCCTAGGACCTGAAAAACAAAACGATGGTACATGGAGGAAGAGGAGAAATGAAGATCTCTACAGACAGGCAGAGAAAATCACAGACACCATCCGTAAGAGGAGATTGAAGTTTTATGGACACCTCATGAGAATGAGCGAGAGTCGACTAACGAAGAGAATCTTTAGCTACATCACCAAGATCAAGGCAACTACATTATGGATAGAGGAAACGAGAAAAGACATGGAGGAAGTGGGGATAAATCCAGAAGACATTTGGAATAGAGATGTGTTTCGAGCTAAGATTAATAAATTCAAGGGGTTCCAGGAAAAGCAATGTAAAAGGGCCAAAAACACCTGGTCAGATGAGAGGAGGAGGAACCACAGCGAAAGGATGAAGAAATTTTGGGAGAAGAAAAAAAGACTAACCAACAAATCAGTTGTTTTCCGTGGTCCACAGTAGGCCAAAATCGAAGGAAGAAGAAGAATATCGTATGGCCTCGGGTGCCGGGTGCAAGCTTTGTTAATAGACGCCCAGAGAGCAGCTTGCATGTCGAAATTAATGCTCCTTGGATTGCTATGAATGTCATGGAAGTTAAATATCTAAGCTCATTGACACTATAGCGCTTTCTAGTAGCGAATGGAGGAACTTTTTGTGTGGCGGGGAATCCTGAGATTAATTCTGCCATTATAAACACGGCCTACCGAATTGAAATAGGTTCTTTCACATGCCAACAACGTATGACATGCGTATGGTGATTTTTGACGCTTCAAAAAATCACTTACCACGGCCAGGAGCAAACCTGAAAACTAGGGATTGGTAGACCGACACGATAACCACACACCCACCATGGCAAGCTAAAAGACGCATAAATTCTACGGACATATAGCTCGAGTGGACAACTCCCACCTGACCAAGAAAATCGTCGTCATAGTCAATGGATCCCGACAAACCAAAGTACACTGGCTAGCAGACACCTAAAGGGAACTCACTGAAAATCAACATTGACCAACTAACAACGATTCGGACTGCATATAGACAGAAAGTAAATTCATGTAAGTTTCCACCCAAGTTCCCTAGGGGACGGAATCTGAAACTCAAAGCTGCATGGACACAAGAAAGAAGACAGGCACATGGCGAAAGGATGAGGAAGTTTTGGGAAGATAAGAATAACAAGAAGACCAAAGCTAAATAAAGGTTGTACCTGCTCCTTAGAGGGCCAAACGCAGTATATAATAATAATAATAATAATAATAATAATAATAATAATAATAATAATAATAATAATAATAATAATAATAATAATAACTAGCTTTACCCACCCGCGATTATTAGAGCTGTAAAGAGTACACTTAGCAAAATCTCCATCATGAATGCTATGACTGAGTTATCCTTGGTATGAATAATCAGACTTTATCAATTCAGCTACTGGTGCAGTGGTTAGTGGTTTGTCATTCCTTCATATCAGAGCGAAGTTAGTTTTCTAGGAATATCACAGTCACTGTTAATTTAAGGGCCTTTAAATGTGGTTTTCGGAGACCTTTTATAGTCGGGTGAAAAAGACTTTCGTACCACACTCACACGTGAAAATTGCGTGAAAAATTCTAAAGTGCCCCTTGACCCCCCTTAAGCGCATTATACTGTATGCATTGATGAATTTTACAGCTTAATTTGGTTCCTTGATAATCTTATAACCGTCTGGAAACTTTCACAGTAATGTAATAATTGGAATTGTATTGCGTCTTACAGAAATAGATGGTTGGTTCTTTAGTTTAGGGGCTGCGACAACGCGGTCATGTAGCCCCGTATACTTTGGGTGTATATAGAATCTGTCTGATAACCGGTGTTAATTGTGATGACTGCATTAGTGTGTGTTATCTTTTTTTTAATTTAAGTACTGCAACTTAGAATTTTTCAAATACTTCCTACTTTTGCCGCCAAGCGCCACCGTCAATGACTACTAGGCCAAGTTCAGAACTTTGCTACCTGACGCCACCGCAGTCGGCTCTTGGCAACGAACGTAGAAACCTATCCAATTTAGCTTCGCACAGGTGCTATTAGTGGAAGGTTCTTAACATGCCATAAATCTATGACATGGGACCGCCGGCTTTACTTCCCCTCCGAAGGAAGGCATACTGAGGGATTTTTAAAGCTCTTAAAAATCCAACGGCTTCGGCCGGGTTTGAACCCGCTATCTTGGGCATAGAAGCTCAGCATGCTACCGACTACGCCACCGAAGCCGCCAGAAATAGATGGACCTGTGAGATTCTGTTACCATGGTTACCGTGTTGCATTCTTTCAATATTTCATTGCAAATATGCTGGGTGTGGGTGTGTGGTTAAAGTGGCGGACTACCAACCCTCAAGATGGCAGGTTCGCTCCTGGCAATGATAAGTGATTTTTTGAAAGGCGACAAAAATCTCGACACTCATGTCATACGTTGTTGCCATGTTAAAGTACTCATTTGAATTCAGTAGGCCGTGTTCATAATGGCAAAATTAATCTCGGGATTTTCCGCCAACACAAAGTTCTTAATTTCTCTAATACAAAGCGGTATAGCTTCAAGGAGCTTAGATATCTAACCTCCTTGACATTCATAGCGCTCCAAGGAGCATTAAATTCGACGCGCAAGCTACCCTCTGGGTGTCAATTAACAAAGCTTGCACCCGGCATCCGAGGCCATACGATATTATTATTATTAGTATTGTAAATATACATGTTTTAAAGTATTTATTTAATTGTGAGGCATTTAAAGAGTGAGTGCGTTTCGCTTACGCATTGGGTTATGCTGAACCTGCAGGTACCCCATATGTGTAGGTTGGTGTTAATGGGACCTTATTTTCGGTACAAAACTGGAATGGGATCTTAGCAGAATAATATAGGGAGGGATACTGGCTCGTGGCTCAACGTAACAGGAAATGGATCTCAGGTGGAAAGTAGGGTCACAGAATGGTGACTTCGGTGGCGTAGTTGGTAGCATGCTGAGCTTCTATGCCCAAGATCGCCGGTTGATACCTGGGTGAAGTCATCGGATTTTTTTAAAGAGCGTTAAAAATCTCTCAGTAAGCCTTCCTTCGGAGGGGAAGTTAAACCGGCGGTCCCATGTCATAGATTATGGCATGCAAATGAATTTTCCACTAAATAAACTTTTGTGAAGCAAAATTTATACGTTAGGCTTGATAA
Organism: Meconema thalassinum; assembly: GCA_946902985.2. NCBI lineage: Eukaryota > Metazoa > Arthropoda > Insecta > Orthoptera > Tettigoniidae > Meconema > Meconema thalassinum. The sequence continues at coordinate 2,085,727,684 of OX336388.2, forward strand.
ATGCTCTTTAAGTTCCAAAGTCACCAGGCGCTGGTTGCGATGACATCTAATTATAGCCAAGTTCACATCTAGGTGTCGTGTATGGCAGCATTTGGTAGTGAAAGTAGGAACTACCAGAAATTATCGTCTGCAGTCCTTACTTGAATTAAAAACAGATAACACACACTAATAGAGTCATCACTATTAACACCGGTTATCACACAGATTCTACACACACCCAAAGTACACGGGGCTACATGACCGCGTTGTCGCAGCCTTTAAACTAAAGAACCAAGCAACCAACCAAGGGTCACAGAATGTACGATAAACCATATCCTGCACATGCATGACTTATTCGTGTAATCTAGTGCAGAGACCTGCTGAACATAACAAGCAGCTCCTTGAACTCAGTAAGCATGAAGTTTGGCTTAGACAAGTGAAAGGCGATATATTTACTAAAAGGTGAATTAGGAAACAGTAATATAATCAGCGTATATGATGATGCGTTTGAATAATAACTAACCAGAAAGCTCAGATTCAAGTACTCAGGCTTTTTCCACACATATCAAGGGGCGGCTGAAATTTAACTTCAAGGATCGGCTGAACTGTGTGCTGAAGACCTTGATGAACACAAGAAATAAACTCAACTCCATTAGCACCTCCACTATCCCGGCTGTACACTATTCATTATGTGGTGACATGGTCTGGAACAGACCTCTAAGATATACGTGAGTGGACAGTACTTGTGTAGATGACCAACCACAGACTTCACCATCCCATATCTGGTGTTCAACGTATAACTCTACCACCAAGTGAAGGAGGAGTATGAAATGTCAGTTTCACCCGCCTGTGGCCCAAAGAAACCCTGGTCATTAGGAACTACTTCCTATGAAGTTCAGAAGAAAATGCAACACGTGCTGCCATTCATAAGGCTGACCGTGACTTGGCCGGTTGCAACTTACCTGAAGATGAAGAATGCAAAAGGAAAAGCTGCATGGTGTTCATGCACTTCAGCTGAGTTTGCCATCTAAAGCTAAGCTATGTTGGCTATCTAAGGAAGAGTCATTTCAACAAGGAAATTCAGTAGATTCATCTTAAAACAGACAGAAAGGGAGGATAAATGTCGTAAATGTGGCAAATGTGGTGAGACCTTAGATCACATTCTTAGTGAATGTTCTACATTTGCAAATATGGGCTACACTGAGCGCCACAAAAATCGTGCACATGGAGATTGCTAAAGCTACAGCAGTAAAACTACAAAAAGGAGAATAATTGAACTCGAAATGGGTATGTAAATATAAATATTATTTTTTAATAATAATTGTTATTAATAATTATGGGGTTATTATTATTATTAATAATAATAATAATAACAGCCGTTTTGAGAAAGGTTTCTACGGTGGCTAGAACAATCGATACACCTTTTACGGAAGTAGTGAGGTAACACACCTGTAGAGTTTTAGTGTGAGCACTTGACACTGCATCAGAACTGTACGATCCCTTTTTTATGAGCAAATGACTTGGTTATAAATGAATTGATTTATTATTTAAGGATTATATACATCAGGCTTAGAAGTCCCGCGCATTGCGCGCAATGCCCTCCCTTATAAAACATAACAGTATATTTAACAACTAGCTTTACCCGTCGCGGCTTCGCCCGCGAATATTCTAGTTGTAAAGAGTAAACTTAGCAAAATCTCAATCATGAATGCTGACTGATTTATCCTTGGTATGAATAATCAGACTTTATCAATTCAGCTACTGGTGCAGTGGTTAGGGGTTTGTCATTCCTTCATAGGTATATCTGAGCGAAGTTAGTTTTCTGGGAATATCACAGACACTGTAAATTTAAGGGCCTTTAAATGTGGTTTTCGGAGACCCTTTATATTAGGGTGAAAAAGACTTTTAGTACCACACTCACACGTGAAAATTGCGTGAAGAAATTCTATAGTGCACCTTGACCCCCTTAAGCGCATTATACTGTATGTATTGATGAATTTTACAGCTTAATTTGGTTCAGTGATAACCTTATAACCGTCTGGAAACTTTCACAGTACCGGTAATGTAATAATTGGAATTGCATTGCGTCTTACAGAAATAGATGGACCTGTGAGATTCTGTTACCATGGTTACCGTGTTGCATTCTTTCATTATTTAATTGTAAATATACATGTTTTAAGGTATTTATTTAATTGTGAGGCATTTAAAGAGTAAGTGAGTGCGTTTCGCTTACGCATTGGGTGATGCTGATCCTGTAGGTACCCCATATGTGTAGGTTGGTGTTAATGGGACCTTATTTCGGTACAAAACTGGAATGGGACCTTAGCAGAATAATATAGGGAGGGATCATTTGATACCAAAATGTATTAAGAAATACCCAATCAACTAAGTATTAAGTCTCTTGATATACAGACCCTGTGACCATTGACATTTGTAGCCATCCAATAAAACGTAGGAACGGTCTCTCCTAAGTACTGGCGATATGAATTCTTATACGCATGCAGATTATACAAATTATATGCAGGTGACGTAGTAATATTAAACAATATGTTGTATTCTATCGTATCTTGGTGAGGTATCTGCATTCTGAACGCAGTCAATCTGCTGCTTCAGCTGTGAACATTTCCCATGTGATAAGACTTAGTGTGTGGACCTAGCGGGAACTTAAGTTTGAGAATATTTGCAGTTAATAGTAATATTGCCAGTAATCTTCGTTCATTTAGTTTAAGCCACTGTAACTAAATGAAGTACGGAATAATATATATTTTTACAAACGTCCAGAATGAATCATATTGAATAAGTAGAATTCTTTTACTCAGCGACTCTGGGTACTGAGCTGTGCTCTAAAAAGGGTAATACCAAGAACTGTATGAATACTTTTCGGGGTTGTATTATATATGATGTTGTAGTAGGAGAATACTCAGGGGAGCTTTATTTACTGTTTGATGTATTTGTTCTGTTCAAGATACAGTAGTGTGCTAACCACTAGCGGCAGTTAAAATTATGAAAGTCAAGGCTAAAAATGTCGGACAAGCACTTCGCCCAAACGATTGTGATGTCAAAAGAAGGTGAAAATACCAACTAGGTTATAGGGGTTCACGTTTTGATTCATAATAACCTGATGTTGAGAAGAGATTCTTTTTATTTCAAAAATTATCTTGGACATTAAAAAGAATACTTGGGATATTGGAAAAAAATCAATTGTTCATTACAACTCCAATATGAATATTATGCCTTAAAATCCTTGTGCGTAACATGGGAGTTAGTTTGAACAGTATCATCATCATTAATCATCATCATTTATTGTATTTAACAGGCCATTGCGACCCAGGGCTGAAAACGAGAGAATAGAAACTAAAACACAAATTAACACAGGTATTAAATACAACAAGAGGGACTGATACCTGGTCACAGATGTTCTTCCTCCTTCCCCGGTCTCTTGCATCCTCCACTGTTGCTGATGATGCCACCTTTCCTGGAGCCATTATCGGCCAATCTTTCCATCTTGTTCTAGGATTAGTTTGATCATACATATACCACGGAGCCAAACATGTTCGTAACATTTCTATGATATTAACCGACTTACATACAACGTGTTAGCAAATAATATCTCTACTTAGTATAAAACAAAGTCCCCGATTCTTGAGGTGTAAAAGAAACATGGACCAACAGACCTTGGTAGGCCCTAACCTACCAAATGACGGCTTCTCTGCAGCATGACCTGCAAGATTGCGGGGTGACACGTAGTCATCTCGGTCGTTTATATTGGCTATCTTAACGGGAGACATTGCTTTTTAGATCCGACAGTTACTCAATTGTCCTCAGGAGGCTGAGTGCACCCAGCTCTAGTGCTCATTTCGGTTGTAAAATCCTTAATGGAGCACGTAAAAATTGTACAAAGGGCCACTCATCATTTTAGTTCTTAGAATAAATAACGATTTCCTCTAATATTTGTGCTTATTTAATTCATTTAGCACACATGTGAAAGCATAAGGTCCCGCTTGTAAGGAGGGATTTTGTGTTTAAAGAAAACTGAATAAAAGCAGATGTTCACTCACACAGCAGCAGAGAATCTTTATATGTTGCTTTTCTCAGTTTACTTCTCAACGAACGCACGAGCCTCGGGAATTGCATTGGATTCTTTGCCACTTATTGCAGGCTTCTCGAACACACAATGTCCATAACTCACGTGCTATACGCGGTGAAGTGTAACCATTTTGCATTCAGGGAAACTCGACATATGACTGGATCTCTTGTCTTGTTTACAGTATATTCAACAATCCTTTTTGTGATTACCACTGGGAGGGGAATTGGGGTAGACTTCATTAAGGATGGTTCAGTTTCATGATAGCTACTGCATGTGGTACTCATTGAGATCCCCGCCCCTCAAGGCTAGATCTAAATGATTACAACAATTTCGCAAAGTTTTGCAGTACCATTAATAATTCAGGTTAACAGACATATCTATCTATCTATATATATAAAGCTCAATGTTTGTCTGTCTGTTATGTATACAAATCCCCACCGTTTCACCCATCTGAACCAAAATTTGTATACTTACCCTTTGGAACCCTGCGGGTAACCCCGTCAACATTAAATTTCGGACAGCCCACCCCATGCCCTGCATTTAGGCCCTTTTGCACAAATCTACACCTTTTCACCGATCTGAACCAAAAGTTGTATATTTAACCTTTGGAACCCTGCGAGTAACACTGTCCACTTGAAATTTCGGACAGACCACCCCATTCCCTGCATTTAGGCCCTTTGGTCCAAATCCACACCGTTTCACCGATCTCAACCAAAATTTGTATATTTACCCTTTGGAACCCTGCGAGTACCACTGACCACTTAAAATTTCGGACAGACCACCCTATTCCCTGCATTTAGGCCCTTTGGTCCAAATCTACACCGTTTCACCGATCAGAACCAAAATTCGTATTCTTACCCTTTGGTGCCCTGCGAGTAACACTGTCTGCTTGAAATTGGGGACAGACCACTCCATTCCCTGCATTTAGGCCCTTTTTGCACAAATCTACACCGTTTCACCGATCTGAACCAAAATGTGTATACTTACCATTTGGAACCCTGGGAGTAACACTGTCTGCTTGAAATTGCGCACAGACTACTCCATTCCCTGCATTTAGGCCCTTTGGCCCAAATCTACACCGTTCCACCGATCTCGACCAAAATTTGTATATTTACCCTTTGGAACACTGCGACTAACACTGTCTGCTACAAATTGCGGAGAGGCTACTCCATCCCATGCATTTAGGCCCTTTGGCACAAATCTACATCGTTCACCGATCGAAAACAAAATGTGTATACTTACCCTTTGGAACCCGATGAGTAACACTGTCCACTTTAAAATTTGGACAGGCCACTCCATTCCCTGCATTTTGGCCCTTGGCACAAAACTACACCGTTTCACCGATCTCAACCAGATTTTACATAATTACCGTTTGGAACTCGACGAGTAACACTGTCCACTCGAAATTTCGGACAGACCACTCCATTCCCTGCATTTAGGCCCTTTGGTCCAAATCCACACCGTTTCACCGATCAGAACCAAAATTCGTATTCTTACTCTTTGGTGCCCTGCGAGTAACACTGTCAGCTTAAAATTGCGGACAGACCACTCCATTCCCTGCATTAATAATAATAATAATATCGTATGGCCTCGGGTGCCTGGTGCAAGCTTTGTTAATTGACACCCAGAGGGTAGCTTGCATGTCGAATTTCGTCGTTCCTTTGAACGCTATGAAAGTCAAGGGGGTTAGATACCTAAACTCCTTGACACTACAGCGCTTTCAAGTAGAGAATGGAGGAACTTTGTGTTGGCGGAAAATCCCGAGATTAATTTTGCCATTGAACACAGCCTACTGAATTCAAATGGGTTCTTTAACATGCCAACAACGTATGACATGAGTATCGTGATTTTTGTCGCCTTCAAAAATCACTTACCATGGTCAGGAGCGAACCTGCAATCTTGGGGTTGGTAGTCCGACACTATAACCACTCACCCACCGTGGCATGCATTCCCTGCATTTAGGCCCTTTGGCCCAAATCTACACCGTTTCATCGATCTCAACCAAAATTTGTATATTTACCCTATGGAACACTGCGACTAACACTGCCTGCTTGAAATTTCGGACAGACCACGCCATTCCCTGCATTTAGGCCCTTTTTTCACAAATCTACACCGTTTCACCGATCTGAACCAAAATGTGTATACTTACCCTTTGGAACCCTGCGAGTAACACTGTCTGCTTGAAATTGCGGACAGACCACTCCATTCCCTGCATTTAGGCCCTTTGGCCCAAATCTACACCGTTCCACCGATCTCAACCAAATTTTGTATATTTACCCTTTGGAACACTGCGACTAACACTGTCTGCTTGAAATTGCGGAGAGGCTACTCCATACCCTGCATTTAGGCCCTTTGGCACAAATCTACACCGTTTCACCGATCTGAACCAAACTTTGTATACTTACCCTTTGGAATCCTGCGAGTAACACTGTCCACTTAAAATTTCGGACAGACCACCCCATTCCCTGCATTTAGGCACTTTGGCACAAATATACACCGTTTCACCGATCAGAACCAATATTCGGAAACTTACCCTTTGGTACCCAGCGAGTAACACTGTCTGCTTGAAATTGCGGACAGACCACTCCATTCCCTGCATTTAGGCCCTTTGTCCCAAATCTACACCGTTTCACCGATCTGAACCAAAAGTTGTATATTTAACTTTTGGAACCCTGCGAGTAACACTGTCCACTTGAAATTTCGGACAGATCACCCCATTCCCTGCATTTTGGCCCTTTGGTCCAAATCCACACCGTTTCATCGATTTCAACCACAATTTGTATATTTACCCTTTGGAACCCTGCGAGTAACACTGACCACTTAAAATTTCGGACAGACCACCGCATTCCCTGCATTTAGGCCCTTTGGTCCAAATCTACACCGTTTCACCGATCAGAACCAAAATTCGTATTCTTACCCTTTGGTGCCCTGCGAGTAACACTGTCTGCTTGAAATTGCGGACAGACCACTCCATTCCCTGCATTTAGGCCCTTTGGCCCAAATCTACACCGTTTCACCGATCTCAACCAAAATTTGTATATTTACCCTATGGAACACTGCGACTAACACTGTCTGCTTGAAATTTCGGACAGACCACGCCATACCCTGCATTTAGGCCCTTTTTGCACAAATCTACACCGTTTCACCGATCTGAACCAAAATGTGTATACTTACCCTTTGGAACCCTGCGAGTAACACTGTCTGCTTGAAATTGCGGACAGACCACTCCATTCCCTGCATTTAGGCCCTTTGGCACAAATCTACACCGATTCACCGATCTGAACCAAACTTTGTATACATACCCTTTGGAACCCTGCGAGTAACACTGTCCACTTAAAATTTCGGACAGACCACCCCATTCCCTGCATTTAGGCACTTTGGCACAAATCTACACCGTTTCACCGATCACCCGATCAGAACCAATATTCGGAAACTTACCCTTTGGTACCCAGCGAGTAACACTGTCTGCTTGAAATTGCGGACAGACCACTCCATTCCCTGCATTTAGGCCCTTTGTCCCAAATCTACACCGTTTCACCGATCTCAACCAAAATTTGTATATTTACCCTTTGGAACACTGCGACTAACACTGTCTGCTTGAAATTGCGGCGAGGCCACTCCATCCCTTGCATTTAGGCTGTTTGGCACAAATCTACACCGTTTCACCTATCTGACCCCAATTTTATGTACTTACCCGTAGAACCCGACAAGTAACACTGTTCACTTTTAATTTCGGACAGACCACACTATTCCCTGCTTTTTGGCCCTATGGCAGAGAACTAAACCGTTTCACCGATCTCAACCAGATTTTACATAATTACCCTTTGGAACTCGACGAGTAACACTGTCCACTCGAAATTTCGGACAGACCACTCCATTTCCCGCATTAAGGCCCTTTGGTACAAATCTACATCGTTCACCGATCGAAAACAAAGTGTGTATACTTACCCTTTGGAACCCGATGCGTAACACTGTCCACTTGAAATTTCTGACATACCACTCCATTCGCTGCATGTAGCTCAGGAATTCCTCGGGGTTGCCAGCTTCTTAACTCACCAGTCATGAGCCCTTGAGGGTGTACCAGAAGTGGTGGGTCTACACACACCCTGCCTCTTTGAGGGCCTTGAGCAGAAGACAGGAGATATTATGAAAAGGAAAAGAAGGCAGACCCCTCGAAGAATGAGGGTATCAGGAAAGATGAGACAAAGCCAGTTAAGGCGGGAATTTGAAAGACTCCCTAGCCCTCGGATACCATAATATAGTCTGGGTCGGAAGAGAACAAGAGTTGACCAAGGGAGGCCGACAGGAAAGAGAACTGAAATGAGCCCGGCACCAGTAAGTAGAAGCGATGCCAGACTCAGCCGGGGTTCCGTGGTCGCCAACCCACGTCCCACAAGTTGTGAGACCCTGGTGGGGGGGGGGTCAGTTGTGAGAATAGCTTGCTGATTCATCGCGAGGTGACTTGAGAGTACTTTCTCCTGCTGTCTATGCTGATGCCAGCACAGGGCCGTTGCGAAACAGTGAGTGATTCCCGGTCAATCTGTATAGGACGGGGAACCCCGAACGTGTGTCATCATATTTCGTCATCATCTGCGATCATCTCAAGTTCGTGCAGCTTGGACCTATATTCTTTGTCTTTGCCGAGCAGTACGCTCTTTCACTAGACGCATCCAGTACAGGCCTAAGCCAGAAAATAAGGTTGAGACTTTGGAAGACATCGAAGCTAGACACCTGAATTACCTATATCAGTTTTAAAGTAACACCATGTTCGTTTAGTAGTCATTTTTTCATTACCTTATTATTATCATCATAAGTGCAAATGACGTAGATGTTACGCGCATCTTACCAATAATCACCGCCGCATAAAGTCTTTCTCGACTGTGATTTTTAAAATATTTATTTTTGGTTGGTTGGTTCTTAAGTTTAGGGGCTGCGACAACGCGGTCATGTAGCCCCGTGTACTTTGGGTGTGTGTAGAATCTGTCTGATAACCGGTGTTAATTGTGATGACTGTATTAGTGTGTGTTATCTGTTTTTTAATTTAAGTACAAACTGCAACTTAGAATTCTTCAAATAGTTCGTACTTTTGCCGCCAAGTGCCACCGTTAACGACTACTAGGCCAAGTTTGGAACTTAGCTACTAGACGCCACTGCAGTCGGCTCTTGGCATAGACATCTATGAGCGTTGTTTACCTATTCAATTTAGCTTCACACAGGTGTAATTAGTGGAAGGTTCTTTAACATGCCATAAATCTGACATGGGACCGCTGGCTTTACTTCCCCTCCGAAGAAAGGCATACTGAGGGATTTTTAACGCTCTTAAAAATCCGACGGCTTCGGCCTGGTTTGAACCCGCTATCTTGGGCATAGAAGCTCAGCATGCTACCAAATACGCCACCGAAGCCGCCATATAGTTATTTTTATTACAGTACATTGTGTACATTATACGTTGAAGTGTCAAATCAATACCGGTAGTAGTTTCCCTTATCATCCTCATCATAAGAGCAAATGACCTACAGTAGATGTTACGCCCATTACACCATTAATCACCACACACAATAAGTCTTCCTCGCCTGTGAATTTTGAAATATGTATTTCTATTACGGTAGTTTGTAAGTTTGACGTGTCAATTCAACAGTAGTTTTTATTATCATCCTTATCAAAAGGGCAAATGACCTAGATATTACTCCCTCATTGTCTTTGGGGGCAAATGACTTAGATTTTAAGTCCATTATATTTCTAAGGAGACCTTAAAACATTATCATCATTCCACCGGGCGAAGTCGGGTACTACTGCTAGTTTATCTATATAGTCTTTTATTTTATTTATGCTATTTTTAGCCTATTTTCAATTTTGAAAAAAAAAAAATAGGCTTATGACATCACCTTTTATCCGTGTGTGTGTGCGTGTGTGTGGGTGTGGGTGTCCCCCCTAATAACTTCTAAACGGGTAGAGCTATTTCAATGAAACTCGGTAAGTTCATAGCACTATTCAGGGTGACCCCGACCGTTCCTTTCAAATTTTATTATGTCTCACCAATCCAACATGGCAGCTGTGCGAAATATTTCACCAGCATTCAATATCTCCGAAACTATTACCGATATCATCCTGGAATTTTGTACGGTGATAAAGGGAACTACTAGAAGTTCACCTATGTGATATTTGAAAATCTGGTAACTATACAACCAACATGGCGGACACGCGAATTTGCGACTTTAAATAGACGTTTCTCGCAACTTAACCAACCGAACGCAATAAAACTTGGTACAGTATATGTTTATACACATTGTAATGCACCAACATCTAACTTCGTTCAATTGTTTACATAACCACAAGATGGCGGATGTGCGAAATATTTCACCGGCATTCTATATCTCTGTAACTATTACCGGTATCACCTTGAAATTTTATACAAAGATAAAGGGCACTGGACGTTCATCTATGAGACTTTAAAACACCTGTTAACTACAAAACGAACATGGCGGCCAAGCAAGTTGAAAGTTTTAAATAGACTTTTCTCGTAATTAATGATCCAAACGAAATGAAACTTGGTGTAGCAAATGTATATTCACAATGTAATGCACTCGTATGTAATTTTGTTCAATTGTTTATATAACCTGAAGATGGCGGCTGTGCGAATTGCAAAAATTAAGTTTTTATTTCTTGTGTTCTAATCATGTGATCGAAATCAACATTTGCGTAATGAACGTACACAATAATCATCATCTAACAGTACATAACTCTATGGCCTTCATTTATTAAAATCCAACATGGCGAGCATCCAAAATATTTAGACGGTTCTCAATATCTATTAATCTACTGCAGCAAACAAATTGAAATTTTGTAAGTTTATAGAGGCTATAATCATAAGTTCACCTATTGGACGTTCAATAACCTGGCGAGCGCAAATCCAACATGGTGGCGACGCGAAATTTAAATAGTCAAATGGACGTTTCTTGCATTTTAACCATCCGAGTGCTGTGAAACTTGACACGGTATATTCTTATACAAATTTTAATCGACTGGCATCTAATTCATTTAAATTATTTTCATAACCACAAGACGGCGGCTGAGCGCAATTTTAAAATCCCGATTTTTTCTTGTGTCCTAATCATGCTGTTGAAGTTTGAATAAAACACCTACACAATAATCTTCATGTAATAGTAGATAAATCTAACGACTATAATATAAAAATCCAACACGGTGACCATCCAAAATATTTAGACGGTTCCCAATATTAACGAATCTATTACAGCAATAAACTGAAAATTTGTATGTTGATACAGGCAATTAATATTAGTAGGATATATGAAAATAGGCTGTATAGTTCTTCACGTAACTACTTGTTATTTCTTAAATTGAGCCATTTCTGTATACTGTATAGTCTTTTATTTCATTTATGCTATCTTTCTTTGTATTTTTCCCTTCGTTAGCCAACAGACATGATACAAACACAATTTATCTTTGTTTAATGCTAAACGTTGACCAAGGGATAGACAACCTTCTCAGAGCTCCGACGTGAGAGGAACTGCTTACCTCCCTTATATTCAGAACACCACTGACCGCGTTGCTAAGATTCTCCGCAAGCACAAGATAAAAACAGTTTTCGGCACTATGATGAAAATTGGTCAACGTTTAGCATTAAACAAAGATAAATTGTCCACAATACTACAACCTGGGGTGTATGAAGTCCCATGTACTTGCGGAAAAGTCTACATTGGACAAACAAAACGGTCCATTGCAACTCGCATCAAAGAGCATCAAGGGAACATCCGTCTAAACCAACCTGACAAATCAGCTATAGCTGAACATGCCCTGTCTTCAGGGCCCGATGTATGTTTCAAGGATGCTCATGCGCTTGCCCTTGTTAAGCACAACTGGTCTAGAATTATAAGGGAGGAAGTTGAAATTCGTAAAAATCCTAATAATTTTAACAGAGACACTGGATATCAGCTAAGTGACTCTTGGCTACCAGTTATTAAGGATCTAGGGAGATAGTTCCTCTCAGTCTCTCTGTTCTTCACATATTTAAAATTGTACATTTTCCCTCTAGGGCTCAGAGCCTGGATTTGATCTCCTTTGTTCGTCACTGGAGGAGTTTCCATCTGTTTTTTCGCCGTTGACTGTATGACGTTAGGTATCGTTCAGCTACACTTCCCTTTTGTTTATGTTTCCTTATATCCATCTAACCCTCCCATCTCCCCCCCCCCCCCCCCTCCTCATTCTTCGAGGAGTTTCTATATTTTCACACCGCCCCCTTTACCTTCTCGTTACTTACTACTCTGTCTGCCGTTCCACCATGGTCCATAGAGTAATTTCTGGCAGCTGCTCTCTGGTGACGAGCAGAGGAATTTATCTATATTTTTTGTAATCTCATTGATATACTTTCTTTGGCCACATTGTTTATTTTCCATTGAAAAAGGAGGCAAGCTTTCTCCGAAACGTATGGTTTAAATTAAAAATACACACGGCATTAGCCCAAAAGCATGAATTATTTATATAACTATTTTATGTTCGAACATAAATATTCATAAATATCTGTCGAGATTTCGCCAGTTTTATGTACTGAACAGAGCGCATGAGTCGCAGAGAATGCCTTGTATTTGACCATGGCGTCCTCGATTACCCTACTGAGACACTAGGCCAGGCAGTGAAATTTAAATTAGAAGGCCGTGGAACTCAGGTCAAACAACTGTTTCTTGAGTTCTGATTGGTGGGAGAAACTGTTTCATAATGAAAAATAGTGATATAATGAGCCTCATTATAGCACAGTTTTCTGACATATAATAGTCAGGGTCGAACATAAAAATTATTAATATTTTTCTGCATTTCAAATTCGAAAATATAAATAAAACTCATTTATGAATAATTCATGTTGTGTAATTAGATTAGAACCATACGTTTCGGAGAAACGTTGCCTTCCGAAACGTATGGTTCAAATCTAAATACACACGGCATTAGCCCAAAGAACATGAATTATTTATATATCCGGGCCGTGAAAGCCTTAATATACACAAATCTCATTTAATTTTGGGGAAAGTTCATACGAAGACACAAAGTGTAAAATTACTTCATTAATATCCGTACAACTACGACAAAAAGGGAGTGAAGCACTATGGGTCAAAATGACCAGTAGCCAGTCCTCGTGTTATATTTTTTCACGCCAGTTCTCAAGGGTTAAGAAAGCAAAACGGGTATTGCGTTATCGAAGGACGCCCCGTCCTTAAACCAAAGTTGTCCCCGTTACTCAACTACTTCCTATCCCATCCAAATTATTATATTAATTCTTTACGAGAGGGTTTCCTTCCTTTATATCACTTTCACAAGGCAAAATATTGAAAATATATATATATATAATTTGATTCACATACCTTCTGGGAGCTTATGGGAGTTCATTTTCGATTTGCATCGGCATTGCTGCACTGGAAATATTTACTTTTACTTCCGATAACAGTTCATTGTTACGAGATTACGCGCAATCTTACATTCATGTCACACGCTACGTCATACCCGTTGTCAATGTTGCCAACATGTCCAATACAAAATACACCACACGACATGAAATAAAAGGCAAAACTATTGGCCTGGATAAAGGTTATTGATGCGTGATTTCCCCCACTGTGCGTGACAAAAACCAGGGGTGTTATCTATTAGCTAACGCGGTCCGCAGGGCCACGCTATCAATCCACCATTGGTCTGGACGAAAATATTGGTCTAGGCAAAACCTTTGGTCTGCCGGATGCGATATAGTACCGAATGCGTGAGGTTGGCATTACTGACTCATTGAAAAAGATGGATGCTAAAGACGCAATTTCAACTATATAAGTAGTGATCCTATTTGGGACGGCTGGGTGGGTCTCAGGAGTAAACATCTATTACTACATCATCTTCAGATATTTTTCCGACTGTTTATTCAGGTGAATTCGTAATTTCAGTAGTTAAAAAATTATACAAAGGAAACCCTCTTGTGAAGTTTGACCATTATTATGTGGTAGTCCAATTTATAGTGTAGCGGATAGCATTCTTGGCTGTCTCCCCGGAGGTCTGGGTTTTCAAAATTGAGTCGATTCACTTGTGCTCCTAACATGCCAGTTAATAATACCAACATTTCACATATGTAAGTATTATGAAGATGATCACTGCCTATAGACTCAGACGAAACGTTGATTTTTTAAACAATATAGTGCGACATCTAGAAAGGCTTTAACTTCAAACTCTTGAGGTGTTTGCTTTTCCGCGTCTCAATTTCCAGCGCTAAGAGTGAGACTCGGTAAACCGCTGTGGTGAGGGATCTTAATATTCACAAGGTCTGTGCTAATCGCATCACGAAGATGAATTGAAAGTGTGCCTCCCCGATATTGATATTTATAGCCCAGCCGGTGATTCACACTCCAATATCCGAGATTAAAAACGCTTTAATTGTGTTAACTCGAAGGAAGGTTGAATATTCAAAGTAGGACCTCTTTCTTCTTCCCCTTCATCAGTCACAGTTTTATTTTTCTCATTTTGTCTCATAATTCAGCTTTATTGTATTTTATAACGAAACAGCACAGCGAAGCGAAGCGCCTCCTTGTTCTGACTTATCGCGTTCAAGGGGGTTATCTTACTGTAATCACACGCTTGACAGTCTTGGTGGTAAAACACTCAAAGGTACTCTTATTTTAAAGACCGAAGTATTGTGTGCTGTTCGTTTCTGTTGCTTCATTAGAGCATGAAACATCTTGATTCTATTATTAAATGCATTACTTTCTAGTACGTAATTCGTAAGTAGGTTGGCTCAGGCAAGTAAAGCATTTCTACAACAAGAAGTTCCGTGAAGAACTATACAGCCTATTTTCATATATCCTGCTCATGTTAATTGCCTCTATCAACATAAAAATTTCAGTTGAATTGCTGTAACAGATTCGTAGATATTGAGAACCGTCTAAATATTTCAGATGGTCGCCAGGTTGGATTTTTTATTTTTGTACTATTACATTAAGATTATTGTGTACGTGTGGTATTCAAACTTAAATCGCATGATTAAAACACAAGAAGTAAAAACGATATTTTAAAATTACGCACAGCAGCCATCTTGTGATTATGCAAACAATTGAAATAAATTAGATGCCAGTGGATCAACATTTGTATCAGCATTTAACGTGCAACATTTCACGGCACTCGGATAGTTTATTCGCAAGAAACGTCCATTTAAATCTTTATACTTCGCGTCGCCGCCATGTTGGATTTGTGCTCACCACGTTACTGAAAGTCCTATAGGTGAACATATGTTCATAGTCTCTATGAACATAAAACATTCAGTTTGGTTGCTGTAAAAGATTCATAGATATTGAGAACCGTCTAAATATTTCGGAAGCTCGCCATTTAGGATTGTTATATGTATAGGCCATAGAGTTATATACCATTCAAGGACAATTATTGCCTAGGTTCATTATTCAAACTTTCACTTCGATCGCATGATTACGACACAATAAATTAAAACTTAATTTTAAAATTTCGCACAGCCGCCATCTTGAGGTTATGTAAACAATTGAATTAAATTAGATGGCAGTGCATTACAATCTGCAAAATCATTTACTGTGTCACATTTCACTGCGCTCAGAGTGATAAATCGCGAGAAAAGTCTATTAAAATATATTAAATTCGCTTGGTCGCCATGTTCGTTTTGTACTTTACAGGTTTATGAAATATACATAGGTAAACTTGTATCAGTACCCTTTATCACCGTTCAAAATTGCAGGGTGATATCTGTAATAGTTTCGGAGATATAGAATGTCAGTGAAATATTTCGCACAGCCGCCATTTTGAGGTTATGTAAACAATTGAACTAAATTAGACTCCATTGCATTACAATGTGTATAAACATTTGCTGTACCAAGTTTCATTACATTTGGATAGTTAAATCGTGAGAAAGGTCTATTTAAAAGTCGCAAATTCGCTTGGCCGCCATGTTGGTTTTGTAGTCACCAGGTTTTTGAAAGTCTCATAGGTGAACTTCTAGTAGTGCCCTTTATCACCGTACTCAATTTCAGGGCGATATCGGTAATAGTTTCGGAGATATTGAATGCTAGTGAAATATTTCGCACAGCCGCCATGTTGGATTGGTGAGACGTAACAAAATTTGAAGTGCACGGTCGAGGTCGCCGGGAATGGTGCTATAAACTTACCGAGTTTCATTGAAATCGCTCCAGCCGTTTAGATTTTATTAGGGGACACACACACACACACCTCACACACACACACACACACGCACACACACACGGACAAAAGGTGATCTCATAAGCCTATTTTTTCAAAATTGAAAATAGGCTAAAAAGGGAATCTGTTGACATCGAATATAGATTTAGGTATTAGGAAGTCATTTTTGAAAGCCATTGTCTGGAGCGTGGCACTCCATGGATGTGAAACTTGGACTATTGGTGCAGCAGAAAAGAGGAGAATTGAAGCGTTTGAAATGTGGTGTTACAGCAGAATGATGAAGACCAGATGGGTAGATAGGTTTACTAACGGAGAGGTATTAAGACGAGGGGGAGATGAGAAATGTTTCTGGCGACTTCGAATGAAGATAAGAGATAGGTTGCTAGGACACATACTAAGACATCCAGGAATAGCAAGCTTAGTTATGGAAGGAAGGGTCGAGGACAAGAACTGGAGGGATAGACCAAAGATAGAATATGTTAAACAGATTGTCTCGGATGTAGGGTGTGGTAGCTATGTAGAGATGAAACGATTAGCACTGGACAGTGAAGCATGGGGATCTGCATCAAACCAGTGAAAAGACTGAAGACTTAAACAAAAAACAATTCGTAAGATTAGTTTGTTTTTAATTTTGTTGTTGCTTGGTTTAGTAGTACAGTCCTACGTTGTCTGAGGGGGCACGTATTGATATTCCAGCTCCAAAGGTCCTGGGTTCCATTTCTGGCTGTACCTCGCAATGTAATTAAGGTGTAAGGATTGGAGTGGAGTACTTTCAAGCTCGTGACCGAAAACTCTAAAGAGGTGCGCTTGATTTGAATCTCATCCATCTTAGAAGTGCTTTACCATAGTTTCCTACTTCTACTCCAGGCAAGCACCGGTTTGGTTCATAAAGGCCACGGTCGAGTCCTCCCTAGTCCTATTGTCAATTAGAAGTACACACACAACTACTACAGGCACCAAAGGAAGACAGATCATTAGGCAAATTATATATACTCAAGTACACGGGGCTGGAATGACCACAATCTTCAAATCCTTCAAATGAAAAACAATCTGACTGTTTCTGATAACCTGGATTTCTATAGTGAATATTATTTTTGTATTCGTTAGCGTTAGGGTCAAGCATTTGGGTAAGTTACTGGGACATGCAAAAGGTAGCATTCCAACAATTATCAGGAGACAGTGAGAAAATATCGGGGCTAAGACCACATTCAGTATAAGCACTGTCAGCTCGGAGATTTCGAAATTCGTACCTTAAAATGTACGACTGCATAAATATATATATATACAGAGGATAGTTATTAACGTTTTGAACTGAAGCATGACTTTCAGTGTTACCTGTATAAACTGTCAGTTGTAACTCTTTATTATTATTATTATTATTATTGCCTTTATTGGTGGCGCAGTTAGGGCTCTTGGCCCTCTCTTACACTTAACCACATTAATACAATACAATAAACATATTATGGCGACAAAATTAAACAATAATAATTGACATTGATCATGACTTGCACACTCTCATTCACTCATCCAGTCATACTTGCTGTCGGTCAGCAATGTTCAGCAGACTGCCCCAGCAGGTGGTCTTGAATTTAGATAGTGAGGTGGTACCCCTGACACTGGCTGGAAGGGTATTCCACAGCCTAGACCCCACCACATGAAAAGAGTTATTGTATATAGAGGAGCGATGAATAGGAATGGAGAGGGAAGAACCAGAGCGTGTATTATTACCATGGAAAGAAGACAAGTACTTGAATTTATTAGATAAGTATAGTGGTCTATCGTCAGACAATAATCGGAAAATCTGGACAAGAATGTGATATGATCGACGTAGTTCAGGTTTCAGCCAGGAAAGAGCGCAATAATAGGGAGTGATATGTTTATCATAGCTCAGATCGTAGATAAATCGTATGCAAGAGTTCAGAGCTCGTTGAAGTTTCAAAGTTAATGTTTTGGTTGCGTCTACAAGAATAACGTCACAGTAGTCAAGAATAGGAAGTATTAGTGTCTGTATGAGTAGGATTCTTACTTTGAATGGTAAAATATCTTTTTTTCTTTTGAGGGAGTGGAGCGTTGCGAAAATCTTCTTGCATACATTCTGTACATGTTCAGACCAGTTAAGAGTCTGATTTATTATCACACCTAGATTTTTCACTGTAGGACAGTATGGAATTTCATTGTTGTTCAGTACAATTGGGGGAATAATTTGATCTCGGAGTGACGTCAATAGTTTTTGAGAGCCAATTATGATAACTTGTGTTTTGGATGGATTCAGAAGAAGGGAATTTTCCTGAGAATATTTTCCAAGTCGTTGAAGGTCAGCGTTGATAGTTTCAATTGTCAGTGGAATGTCATTTGTCTTGCAGTGGGAGTATATTTGCAAATCATCTGCATATAGGTGATATTTGCAATTTTTCAAATTAGATGAGATGTCATTGATATATGGTACAAAAAGCAAGGGCCCTAATACACTACCCTGTGGGGCGCCTGACTTTCTGCTTAGCCACTGAGAAGTTTTATCCTGGGTTACAACACGTTGCTGGCGATTATTCAGGTATGATGCGAAAAAGTTAATTGTCTGCTGGTCGAAGTAATAAAATTCCATCTTTTTCAATAGTGTCTGAGTATTTATGGTGTCAAAAGCACTGCTGAAGTCGAGAAGGGTGAGGATTGTCACCAGTTTTTGGTCCATTGCGTGTCTAATGTCGTCAGTCACTTTGAGTAATGCTGTTGCGGTGCTATGTCCCTTCTTGAAACCTGATTGCAGAGGGTCTAAAAGAGAACGGCTATTCAAATATTCAAGCACTTGCTCATGAACCAGACGCTCGAGGGCTTTTGAAAGTGCAGGTAGAATGGATATTGGCCGATAGTCAGATGGAAATAAAGGTTCGGTTTTCTTAGGAATAGGGATGACATTGGCTTGTTTCCATAGGGAGGGAAAGGTGTTAGTTGTAAGACTATGGTTGAATATGTGAGTAATAATTGGTAGAACGGCACCGATGATATTATGTATGAAGGATATGGGAATATCATCAACTCCTCTCGCTTTTGATTTTATGGAATATAGTACCTTTTTTACTTTGTCTGCCGTAACCGGATGGAAAGTAAAGAGCGGGTGGTCAGGTAGTGGGTGAAAAGAATCATGGGGTGTTGAGTTAGTTGGTACTCTCTCTTCAGTGAAATATTCATTTAACTCATCAAGCGGTATGTCTGGTACATGTGTCTGTTGCTGCTGTTTGCCTATACCTAGAGAACGCATATTATTCCAGGCATTCCTTGTATTCATCTTCTTTGTCACGTTTTGTATGTAGGAGAATTTGGCGTTTCTTACGAGCTGCTTAATACGATTTCTGAGTACACGATAATTTTCAAAATCAGTTTCGTCACGGGTACGTTTAAAACGCCGGAATAGTGCATCACGCTGTGCCATCATACTTTTAATGTTATCATTTAACCATGGGCATGCTGGGCGAGTAACTTTGATCGAATGTTTAGGGGCATGTTTGTCATACAGATTAATAATAAGAGAATTTAACTTGTTTACTTTTGCGTCAATGTTATCTAAGAGTAATATGTCATTCCAGGGAAGGTTGTATGCGTCATGTTTTAAGTCATCCATATTAATATTTTTCATGTTTCTAGTGATAATATATTTAGGTGTGTACTTAGGCACACGTAGGGAGTACGATAGGTAAATTAGGTCATGGGTGGAGATAGATGGTACGGGTATTTGCCCGAAAGTTTCAACTCTGTCGAGATTGCTTGTCACAAGATGGTCAATCAATGTATGTGATTCGTATTTATCAGAGTAAATGTGGTTTGTAGGTTCTAGGGGAAGAATAGTCATGTCGCTGGAAGCGAACAGGTTTTTTAATTGTTTGGTCTCATACGTCTGTGTCAGTAAATTGGTATTGTAGTCACCCACGGCTATTACGTGTTCGTAGCTTGGAAGTAAGTCGAGCAAGCGGTTTTCAAATTCACTCATGTTTGTTATTCTTGGCGGCTTATATACAACAGCTACCAGAGTCTTTTGTTGGCCAACAATTACTTCAATAAACATGAATTCCGGTCCTGGTTGTGTGCTAAGTGTTGATACACATATTACCCGTCTTTTTAAGTCGCTTCTACAGTACATGGCAACCCCGCCTGCCCGCCTCCCATCATTTCTGTCATGACGTTCCAGCGAGTACCGATTTAGTTCCACCATGGTAGACGGGATGTCAGGTTTTAACCAACTTTCACTTATGCAGAGGATGTGGATATTGTTTTCGTTTATTATTGCCTGTATTTCGTCGTGATGCGCAACCAGCGACAGAGCATTAATATGGCAACATTGTAATGAATGTTTGGATGAGGAAAGTGCCTGTTTTAGAAGAAAGCCAGTGGTGTAAGGGGAGGGAGGGGGTTGGTGTGGGCTAGGCTGGCCAAGGTCAGTTAGCTCATTCATACAATAGCTCAGCTGGGTAACGGGAGATATATCTTAAAATAGAAGAAACCTACCTGGACCTCCCGCTGCACACTGCCGACCGCAACCAACGCACACACACATACACACACACACTTATTACTAAACTTGTCTAATATAAACATTACGCACATGTTCATTTCACTTCACTCTAATATCCCGCATTAGCTCAACGTTTTCCAGCTCCCTAAATGTGGTGACGGTCTTCTTAGTTCCATCAGGGAGGTGTATTAAAACGCGGCCGTCCTGGGTCCAGACTCGGGTGGGTCCGAAGTGGTCTCTCGCTGCATTTAAGATAGTTTTCCGGGTTTTTGTGAGGGATTCAGTAATAAGAATCTTGGTTCCCTTTAGGAGGCGCTTGGACTTCCAGATGCGATCTCGCTCGTGGTAGCGGAGGAATTTTACAATAATAGGGCGTTTCCCAGTGGCTACCACTTCAGCTGCTGTTCGCTGCGGCCGCCCAATCCTGTGACATCTATCCAGGCTCTCCATAGGGAGGTCCACGTTCAACTTCGTCTTGATTGTGTCCCTCACCTTCTCGTACACATCTTCTTCAGGCTCCTCGACGATCCCGTGGATGAGAAGGCAGTTTCTCCGGCTGTATTGCT
The DNA here is from genome assembly GCA_946902985.2 of Meconema thalassinum. Classification (NCBI taxonomy): domain Eukaryota; kingdom Metazoa; phylum Arthropoda; class Insecta; order Orthoptera; family Tettigoniidae; genus Meconema; species Meconema thalassinum. The sequence goes on from OX336388.2 coordinate 2,085,749,018, forward strand.
CTCCTTCGTCCAGCAGCTCCTCGTGGTGGTCAAGTCTCCTCTCCAGCTTGCTCAGTTCTTCTTTAAGCACAGCGAGTTCGGAGGTGACAGTGCTTCGGAACTCGCGAAAATCACGAGTAAGCGACTCTAGGGAGTCTTGACCCGGGTTGGCAGCACTGTTCAACAACTGAAGGCGTGCTTCAAAGTCTGCCATCGTTGCCTCAACAACATTTACACGTTTGTTCACCTTTTGTATTGACATAATGATGTAGAAAATGTTCAGGCACGTACTTCACACACTATGTTACTTGGTCACTCACTTTCGGGCCGGGAATTGCGGTTAAAAACTGCGGTTTGCGCGGGATAAAGCGGAGCACTCCTACAGGCTTCCTATGCCAGCCGCCATTTTGACTGACGTCGGTCAGCATGAATTTGCCCAGTGACTGGGCAGCGTACAATGTATATAATATATGAATAATAAGTAAATAAAACTCCTGGAAAAATGTCATGTATTTGTTATGAACACTATTATAATGGGGCAATTTTAAGATTACGCGTTTTGACTTTCACCCTGATCACTGAGTCGAGGTTCAAATTTGTATACAAATATTATCTAACTAAGAACAAATTGGAGTTGGTTAAGTTGGTATTTATATTATGATTTGCAGTTTGATTCTCGTAGGCAGGTGAGAGCGTAACAACTGTACGACCAAGGGCTACGCTGAGATATGTAACCTTAAATGCATAATAGAATTCAAGTGAATGCTCTAATTTTTATATTATTTATTACTAATACACCGCTCCGGCTTCGCCCAGTATCTTAAACGGTTTACCAGCGTAAGCCTAAAAGGGGCACGGACGGCAGGTTCCAGACGCAATTCAGAAAAGCCTAGGTGAGCAGCGAAACTCCAAACACATAGGCTATACTCTTCTGTGAAGTCTTAACTCGACACGACTCGACAGTCTGATGCTGGCCGAGGCTGAGGTGATATGCTCGCTCCGAAGCTAGTAATTTAAATTTCCACTGAATGGAGATTGTTGGAAGAAATGAAAACGTAAAATTACTTATGGTGGGCGATGTATTAAAGATATCGATATGCTGTCGTGGACATTTTTGTGGAATTGTCCATACTGAACAATTCTTACTCATAGTAGGCTATATAGATATTTTTAACCAAGCGTAAGCTTAAAAAACGCACGGACGGCAGGTTTTTATCCTTTCAAATGATCTTGTCGACTTCATCATTATGCTTAGGTCTACCGTTATGCGTCATGGTAACGGCGTGTATGACATCATCATGTTGTTCAGTGCATATGCACCGAGTCTGAGTTTACTCCTGGGGTCTGGCGTTATGTGAACGGAGACGGCGAGTGCGTGACGTCATGCAGCCCTCCCGCGGGAATCCTAAGTTAAAGGTTAATGGAGTCTGTTGAGTCTGAGTTTACTCCTGGGGTCTGGCGTTATGCGATACGGAGACGGCGAGTGCGTGACGTCATGCAGCCCCCGCACGGGAAGCCTAAGTTAAAGGGCAATGGAGTCTGTTGAGTCTGAGTTTACTCCTGGGGTCTGGCGCTAAGCGAAAGGAAACGGCGAATGCGTGACGGCATGCAGCCTCCGCGTGGGAAGCCTAAGTTAAAGGGTAAGGGAGTCTGTTGAGTCTGAGTTTACTACTGGAGTCTGGCGTTATGCGATACGGAGATGGCGAGTGCGTGACGTCATGCAGCAGAGTGCACGGTAAGCCTACGTTAATGCGTAATGGAGTCTGTTGAAAGAGTGCTGAGTCTTTCTAACATGAGTAGCATTTGTAGCATGCGTCATTTGAAATGATATGAAGTCTAGTCTCTCAGACTGACTGCATCTTTTCTTCGACTCCATTCACTGAAATCATTACTGCTTGGCTTCCTTTTGTCATAAATGAATGTTTTTCTACAGAAATCTTCCTCGAGAAATCCTTTACAGAATATTGAAAACCGCATCAAAATCCATCCAGACGTTCTCGAGATTACCCGTAACATCCAAAAATCGGGGACTTTGTATTACACCATGTGGAGATATTGTGTTGTTCTAAGTTGTATTCATGTGCATAATACTCATACGTAATTCACAAACACTCATAAAAACAAACTATCCTTATATTACCTTATAATATTGTGATCATAACTATTACATACATTTTTAGCCTATTTTCGATTTTTGCAAAAAATGAAAGTAGACTTATGAGATCACTACAGGGCCAAAAAATGTGTGTCTGTCTGTGTGTGTATGTGTGTGTGTGAGTCTGTGTGTGTGAGAGAGTGTGTGTACTCTGAATGTCTGTCCCCCCCCCCCTATCAATTCGAACACGGTGAAATCGAATTGAACGAAATTTGGTACAGAGGTAGAAAAAGCAAAGGACACCTCAGTGTCATGTTTTATATCGCCGCCATCTTTACCAAAACTGAATGGCGGCCACTCAAACAGTCAAAACGTAAAATCAAATAACGACTAACCAAATCATCCGATATCTACCAAATTTGGTAACAACATACCTTCATATAGGACGCGTCTTGTGACCAAAGTACAAGGTCATCCGCCATACCATTTCAGGATGGCGGCCGTGCGAATTATGCTAACTTTATAATCCATATCATGGGACCCACCAGTTCCGATTACAGAGCCGAGAATCGTTTTAACTGTTCTAAAGGAAGAGGCACGTTCGAAATTAAAATTTATTTTGTAATACTATAGTGCAGACGTGATTTTAAAAAGCTGAGTCGTCTCGGTTATTTGACAAGATGGCAACGGATATCTTGTGCCTGACTTATATTTCATTAATTTGAGTATTGCATGCAATATAGCGTACTGATACAAAATAAATAAGCTTTGTATGAAATGCTTTATATATAAATAATATACTCCACTGATGAAATCGTTTAGTATAAATCATTATTTGCTAACAAGTTCTATGTAAGTCATTTTATATAGAACGATGTTCGTTGGCACAATTGACTCAGTGGCACAAGTTGGTCACTAGTCGTGGCCGAGTGAGCTGCGTGTGTGCGCGCTGTGTGACCGCATTGGAAGAGTGTACGTTTCCTAATACCGGTGCTTCCGATAGTTCCACGGATGTACTGACCTTCCGTGTGTAATTCGGACAATACTTTTTCAAGTAGTGTTCCAGATAGGACAACAAAACCAGAAACCCAGAAAACCCCGCTGAAAATCATGTCCGGATACCAGAGGAAAAACACCGTACGCTGTCAATGGGACAGGCAGAGTTCTCGCCCCACACCAGGAGAAATTCACCGCTGGATTAGCGATACCCTCCGGTTGACTGTCGACCAAGTAGAAGCCATCCAGTTAAATGCGCAAGAGAGAACCATGTACATCAAGGTAATCAGCATATCTACTTACCAGAAATTGCTAAATACTTTTGCAGCTCCTATTAAATTTCAGTATGACTCAGGCGAAATGACTAATGTTAAGCTCTCCACAGCGGATTCAAATTTTACCAGAGTGCGTATATTTAATGTCCAACTCGAAGTTCCCCCTGAAATTTTCAAATCCGTCCTGTCGAAATATGGCACTGTGAGTGACGTCAGGAAAGAACACTGGTCTTCTGCTTATCAGTTCCCGGTGTATAATGGAATACGTGCAGTCAAACAAGATATCCCCTCCACTGAGACTTTTGGTGGCCATTCTGGCTGTACATCGTATAATGGACAGAAATAGACCTGTTTAATTTGCAATGCTAACACACATCTACGTATCAACTGCCCAAAGAAAATGATTCCCCTCGGTATAACGCCTACACAACAACGAAGTGTCCAATACTCTGATGTTGTGACACAGCTAACATCACATGAAAACATGCTTATTGATCAGTCAGCTGGGACACCAGCAGAAGTGGCCTCGGACACACATGACGCAGAACACGTACCTTGCACTGACAAGATCAGCGAGCCACAGAGTGCCCCTGTGCTATCGGCAACCTGTATGGCAGCCTTAGAACCAACTCTGCCGTCACTACAGGCTGCCAGAGAAATTTTGTCTTCACTGCCCCCACCTTCTCTGGTACCTACCGACTCACTTAAGCAGGTTGATCGGGGATCTGAGAACGTATCTAAGAAGATTAAAACAAATGCCTCGATTGCCGTACCAGCCCCGAAGAATCAAACTGGTTCTACAAACGTTCCCGCAGCTGTGACAAAGAAACAAAATCTTCATTCTACGTCATCTAGGGACCCACGAACGCTCTCAAACGCTGACAGACGGCCTATGAATGGCAGTCATAAGTAACTATCTCAATCTAATTTGACATAGTGCACCAGTATATTTCTCACCCGTGTCTTTTTTTCTCGAGTCCACCTTCCAGTATGTCTAGCACAGCTTTTATAATTCTCTTAATGGCGCAATTTCTCACTGTGGCCACTGTGAATATCAATGTAATAGAATGCCCTCTGAAGTTTCAACTGTTGGAGAGAATCCTTCGAGATGCAGACAATGACATTGCTTTCATTCAAGAAGTTGCTATACCCTGTCTGCCCATATCTGCCTTCTACAAACAATACATCAATACCGGTACTACGAATAGAGGGACCGGATTCCTCATAAGACATGATATCCCACTCGAAGGTGTGCTATGTCATCCATCAGGACGCATAATATCTGGACACATAAACAATACCACCCTGATAAATGTATATGCCCCATCCGGGTCCGATAAACGTGTGGAACGGAAAATGTTCTTTCAACAGAGTATACTGCCTCATCTGCACTACGTTAAGTAAAAACTTATTCTTGCAGGGGATTTCAATTGTATTCAACGCCCAGAGGATTCCACTAGTCCATACCAAGGTGTCAACCCGGCTCTCAGGACCCTCCTTACCTCCCTACACCTCATTGATGCTGTGGATAGTTTAAGGGTGCCCCTGCCCCATTACACCTGTATAAGTCACAACTCCTCATCACGAATTGACGGCATCTACTTTTCCCAGCAACTTATCCAGCCTAGACGATATGAAGTGATACCTGCCAGTTTCACTAACCATCATGCAGTCGTATGTACAATCTCTTACCCCCATTCCATATTTCACATAGGAAGAGGTTATTGGAAACTGAATTGCTCGCTGTTACTGGAGGAGGAATGCCAAGATATTTTCAGACAACTCTGGACTCGATGGGTCCAACAAAAATGCAACTTTCGCGACTGTGCAGACTGGTGGGATATTTTAGTTAAACCAGGGATCCGCCGCGTCTTTAAGAACATATCCTACCAACGAGGTCGGGAAAGACGGGATACAGTTGAATTTTATTATCGAGTTCTTCGCCAGCTCCAGCAAAGATCTGATGCTGGGGAGCGTATGTATGACCAGATTCGGGAAGTTAAAACCAAGCTCCTGTCTCTACAGCAACGAACGCTCGCTCATATAAACGTGGCTTTAAAAGATCGTACAGTGCTCCCGGACGAAAGTGCAAGTGTATACCATATCGCCAAAGGACAACGTGAGCGGCAAAGTAAATATATCCACCGCCTCCGCACCAGTACTGGAAGTGTCGTCACCTCCCCTGACGCTATACGTAGTGAAATATCATTATTTTATCAACGGTTCTACGCTAAGGCTCCAATTGATCCACAGCAGGTGACCCTATTGCTTTCATCTTGCAGTACCCAACTATCTCCGGACAACAAAACTCTGCTCTGCGCGGATATTACGGATGAAGAGATTCACTCTGTGGTTAAGCACCTCCCAAATAACCCCTCACCTGGCATTGATGGACTGCCTTATGAACTGTATAAACACTTCTGGCCTCTCATTGGCAAAGAATTTGGTCACGTCTTGCGTACCATTCTCCAACGTCATGCTCTTTGTCAATCACATCACGAGGGTACCATAGTCCTCATACCAAAAACATCCTCTCCCTTGGCAGTTGGTGACTTCCGACCAGTTACTCTGCTCTGTAGTGATTATAAAGTCCTTACCAAAGTACTTGCATGCCGATTGAAGACTGTTCTACATGATATCATTGGTGATGAGCAATGTTGCAGTATTCCTGGAAGAACTCTGTTAACAAACTTAGCGATACTACGGGACCTACACCTAAAAGCCGAAATGCTCCCCACTGAGCCAATGAGTTTTCTCACCTTATATCTTGATAAAGCTTTCGACCGCATCAGTCATGAATACTTGTTCATGGTCTTGCAGCACTTAGAATTTCCTGCAATCCTTATTGACTACATTCGTATGATAAATTGTAATACTACGTCTCGAGTGCTCGTCAACGGTTTTCTTTCCCCTATGATTCCAATACTACGATCAGTTAGGCAAGGATGTCCCCTTTCCATGCTACTTTTTGTCATTGGCCTTGAACCGTTCATTCGGACTACACAGGTGAAGCTACAGGGTTACAAACTGTCCACACATGTTTTTGGCATGTGCGCCTATGCTGATGACGTATCCATATTGATCCGCAATAATGAAGACATCTCCCACATCGATAGCGTCCTTCAGCTCTACCATATCGCCTCTGGAGCACAATCGAACCCCCAGAAAACTGCTTTGCTTCCGCTCAATACTAACTCAGTGATTACCCAACAGCCCTGGTTCCGGATAGTAAATGAGGTGAAAATTCTTGGCATTACCTGGAAGCAATCGCTTCTGGACACAGTGCAAGCAAACTGGACTAAGGTCATTGCCAAAGTTAGGGGAGTGCTGATCCAATTTGGTCAAAGAAACCTCAATATAGTGCAACGGGTCATGGTCCTCAACGTGTTTGCGCTCTCTAAAATATGGTATGTCGCACAACTTTTCCCACTTCCCAAAATGTTTGAGAACCGACTGTCAAAATATACAGGTTGGTTTATATGGCAAGGATTTTTGTTTCGAGTACAACGGGAACAGTTGTATCTCCCATCCCGGCAAGGCGGGCTAGGGCTAACAGCTCATGGCATGAAATGCCGTGCACTCCTTTGCAAGAACGAAATCACCATCCTTTCCCAACATGACACTTTTACGAAAGCGCTATACAAAGATATTCGAAACACAGCCCGTGGTTGTGATAGAGCTTTGCCGAAGATATTTAGGGACCATCAACAGCACCTTCTGGAAACTGTTCGCCAAATGCCTTCAGGGACTGTTCCAACGACGAAAAGTATTTATAACATGTAGCGGCAAGTGGTACACTCCAAACCGCGAATCGAGGCCACCTCCCTCTACGTCCATTGGCCCACTGTTTGGAAAAATTTTGGGGCTATGACCCACTTCTTCTGCTGTACACTCCCAGGTTTTTATCTTCTTCAACGATCTCATACCAACGGCTCTACGGCGATATACCATCCGTCTTGAAGCCTACCCATGGTGTACTATATGTGGTCAAACTGATACGGCGATACACCGCTTCACATCATGCACGCGAGTTGCCTCCACGTGGGTGTGGTGTAAGAGAAAAGTATGTCAACTATTAAATGTGCCCACGGATGACCTTGATGACAGGAAGTTGATTCGTTTGTCGGTGACCACCTTCCCCCAAATTAAACAGACTGCCATTGTGTGGATAATGGGCCAATATGTACACTTCGTGATGGAAAATGATCAACATTTCTCGTTTCTGGATCTCAGGTATCACCTGCAGAAAGAGCGTTGAAAGCTTAGTGAAAGTGGACAATTGTAAGATAAATATGGACACTCTATCGATTTTCTTGTGATGTAATAGTATGGTATTTATCATATCTGAAAATTCTGTAATTCTGTAGAGAGCTAATAAAAAAAATATAAAAAAGTGGTAAAGCGTTGGCCTAGCGCTCATATGCCTATGGTTCAAACCCCATCAGAGATAGGTATTTTTTGCTTGAAATTTTATATATTTATTGTTTTGTAATGACTCAGACGTTTTAAAATTAAGCGTTATATTGTGCATATTATGGTGGGAAATTTTTAATTAAAACATAATTCGCCAGCAGATTTGCTCGAGACATCCAGCAGCCAAAAAGTTAACTGCTCGCCGACAAGATTTTATTGAAAAGTTTCTTCTTATGGCCGCTAGAATGCACACGCCCTGTTAGGATTATATTGTTCGAAACTTCTTCACTAGATGTCATGACTGGTCTACGTGGGACTCTATTGATTACTATACCATTGGCATTCTATGCGCATCGAATTTGAAGAATGACAAGATGATACTAAGATACATTTTTACTTTTTATTTTAAAGGGTTTGTAACAGCCTATTGTGCGTTATTTGAAAATGTTATTTGAAGTAAAGAACAAAACGATTTCACATAGTAACTGAATTCTAGCCGTTGGTGCTAGTTCAGGTTATTAATTAATACTTTTATTTCAGGCAAATAGCAATCGAAAATATCCACATAGTTTGTATAAACACGTCTCTGTAGGGTCATGGAAAGATTTGTTAATTCAATTAGGGTTGTGAAAGCCATGCACAACCAGACGTGTAAAGACATGCCTCAACTCAAAGTTGGATGTTGCCCACGGCAGGTCGATTATGTAATAATAATAATAATTATTATAATAATAATAATAATAATAATAATAATAATAATAATAATAATGTTATTGGTTTTACGTCCCTTTTAACTACTGCTGCTTTTAGAGATGCCGGGATGCCGGAATTTTGGCCCGAAGGGGATCTTTAACGTGCCAGTAAATGTACTGCCACGGCTCCCTCGCATTTGTGCACCCTCAAATGCCAGCTGACTGCGCCAGGATACGAACCTGCAACCTAGGGCCCAGCAAGCGAGAACGTTACCGCTGTGCCACGCAGCCAGTCCGGTCGATTATATCTCCAGATCCATAACATTCTTGAGATATTTCTTTCTTCAATGATGGTAGCAGTTTTTATCTAGGTTGTGGCGTTTGGTAGAGGTAAATAGTTTCTAAGGTCTTCAACCAAGAAATGATTCTATTATACTCTTTGATAATAACAACGATTTATAACTATACTCATACATTTAGGAGAAAGTAGGCTATATGTTCTTTACTGAACAACTTGTTTTCCATGAGTGTTAGTTACTTTTAATATAAGGTGCGTTCAAAAAGTAACGAGCCGGAGGCTGTAATGCGCAAACGAGTGACGACACGGGCTAATCGTGGCGTGTGTAACGAGGTGTGGTTCCGATCAGAGCGTGGAGGGTCACAGCCCGTCGCTAGAAGGCACGCGTGCATTTCACGTGACGATACAAAGTGAGCAGCAGCATGCACCAAACGTCCAACGCTGCCAGTCGCATTGCAAACAGTGACATGGAGGCATCAACCGAAGAGCAAAGAGGTGTTGTTCGGTTTCTGACAGCGAAAGGAGTAGGTGGAACGGACATTCATCGCCGAATATCACAAGTGTACGGCGAACACTCATGTCCCTTGCAAGGGTCAAGGCGTGGCACAAGCACTTCAGGGAAGGACGGGTGTCGTTAGCCGATGATGCCCGGTCTGGGACACCCCCCCCCCCCCTGCATTACCGATATCCAGCTGGTTGATGCACCCATTACCCAGGACCGCCAAGTGACAGTGAACGCCATAGCCGCCGTGGTCGGAATTAGCGTCGGAAGTGTGCACACCATCATGAAGGAACGACTGCACTTGCGGAAAGTGTGTGCCCAATGAGTGCCCCACAGTCTTCAACCACACCAGGAAGCATGTCGAATGGCCTACTGTCTTGGTCTTGGTTGGACGAGTGATGCATGCTGCTGCTCGCTTTGTATCGTCACGTGACGTGCACGCGTGCCCTCTAGCGACGGGTTGTGACCTTCCCCGCTCTGGTTGGAACCACACCTCGTTACACACGCCACGATTAGCTCATGTAATCACCGGTTTTCGCATCACAGCCTCCGGCTCGTTACTTTTTGAACGCATATACATTGCACCTCACCCAGTCATAGAGCGAATTCATGTTGACCAACAGAAGAATTACAACTGACAGACTAAACAATAATGTTACGCATTGATATGACGCTCCTACTCGTATATTATTCCCTAAGCCTACAAGAAAGTGTATAACTGATGCATAGGTAGAGACATTACTGCATTTAATGTTTTTGATTTTGATTTTCACGCGTGTTATATTGGACAATTAACGTATCCTTGAATGGAATTCCATCTGCAACCTGATTTATCATTTATGGAAAAGGTGAAATTATTAAGCAATACTGTAATATCAAATCTAGGTGAATGAATGAGTAATGAATGCTAATTTGAACAATCAATCTTTCGTACGTTGACAAGGACATTTCCAGGACACGTGCTGTCGATTGTAGTTCCATATGTGCTTCGATAATACTCGACATTCACATCGATACTTAATTGACAGCTGGGCAGATAACAGCAACTCATGTCGTAACGCAAATCGCTCATCCAGTGCAAGTCTTATCGTTCTAATTTCATTTTCACCCATTGATCATGGGCTGCTGAGAGTTCACGGTATATTTACAGCGCTATCTGGTGTCCAAACGTGCTCCGCATACACCAGTGATACCATTGTGTTTCAAATGACAGCTCACTGTAACAATGTGCATTCTTAATTACGTTGCTGTAATAGTTGACAGTGCACAACGGAAATGAAAAGGAAATGCCATTTGCATTGTTCGTCGCAATCTTGTGCTGGCATACGAAAATCAGAAAGACATGTAATGCATTGTTATTTTAAATTATATTCCCAGGAAACGTGAAATATGTCGTTCTCTCCTGCATAGTACGCGGACTAGTTACTCTGGCTTTCATGGAGATACCACGCACTAAACATCATTCGGCAGTGACATCCTTATCGACACTCACAAGCTCCAAATAAGGGAAGGCCTTTACCCACTGGCACCCGTGAGTTCATCAACAGTTCGAAATATAAGGGAAACTTTGCTAACTCTACAAAACGGCTAATTCCACAGTAGGTTACTTGAAATATACTTTTTCTACAGATACTCCCCAGTGCATGAGACTAGTTCATCTCGCCAGTTGTGCTGTGTTAACTATTTCATGCGGCTTCGGTGGCGTAGTTGGTAGCATGCTGAACTGCTGTGCCCAAGATAGCGGGTTCAAACCCGGCCGAAGTCGTCGGATTCTTAAGAGCGTTAAAATCATTCAGTATGCCTTCCTTCGGAGGGGAAGTAAAGCCGGCGGTCCCATGTCATAGATTTATGGCATGTAAAAGTTTCTTCCACAGACTAAGCATGTGTGAAGCTAAATTGTTAGGTAAGATTTGTCGGAACGCTCTATCAAAGTTCCAACGTTAATCAATAGGTATCATTGATATCTGGTAGCGAAAGTTGGAACTGCTTGAAATTGAACGGAACCTGTAGCTCACCCTAAGGGTGTCCTTTGGAAGCAGCAACAGACTCAGGCGAGCCGAACATGTCCTCGGACACTCCTGGCACTAAAAGCCATACGATAAATAAATAAACTATTTCATTTACCTTGGCTATGAATTTCAAAATGGCAGGTGCTACCACCTGGTGGGAAAATCAGGGAAACCTGTGTTGTATTTTGTCTTTGAAGTATTTGTAAATAATTCGTTATCTATTATGGCGATTCATTTATGCGGGGATACTAATGAAGCATATTATTTGACTTATCAAATTGCGGAATCGGGCAAGGTATCATTGTCAGAAGACACTTTAAGAACCGTTTTTTCACACGGCAATATTCCAAACGTATGAATAATTTTTACAGTATTCCTGCCATGAAAGCCTTTATCTACACATAAACTGAGTTTATGCCACAAATATGTAGTAATATTAATTTCCATGTTAATGTTTGATGCCATTTCCCTTAATTTGTCATCTTTACCACAAACCCCTTAATATTGCGGGTTTATCTGAATCTCACCTATGAATTTAGGTATTCTCTCCAGGGTTCAGAAGATTGGTAACCATAGAACGCAAGACTCGGTTTCACTTTGCTTATCGTGTCGTGGACCGAAGCTGAGCCTGTTTAAATCCATATTTTTTATGCCAGTTACGGGGTGTTTGAAAGATGAGAGATATTATGAGAAATATAATGATTCGTGAAAAATAAAGAGAAGAAGAAAAGGGATAAGAGTGGATGTGTTTTATCCATCCCCTGCCCCTGCTTTCATTTTTATTTTCCTTAACAAGTCAGTTTTTTCAGTGTTCATCTTAAGTAAATGAGAGCAAGAAGCACTCACTTTGACGTGACCGCATTGTCAATTCATTTGTACTGCACCTGATTCCAAAGATTCCTCTTCTGGCGGATTGTGGTCCACTTTAAACTTCGATTACATTGTGTTTGAACTGAAAGCAGAGACTTATTCATTATAACGATGTTGTTGTTGATGATGATGATGATTTTTTTGTCGTGTGGCCTTCTGAGAGGCCGAGTGCTTCCTAGTCGACGGCCGTGGGTGACCTGGGCGTCAGAATGAGAGATGGAATGGGTGAAGATGAATAAAATTGGGCAAGGATGTGGAAGGAAGCGGCCTATCAGAAGGTACCTGGTGTTGAAAATGGGAAACCATGGAAAACCATTTCACGGACGGCCGGCGGTGGGGCTCGAACCCACGCGTCTACCGAGTCAGTAGAGAGCTTGGCTCCATGACCTAACGCTGCTCTTTAGCCAGCGTAGCCACTGCTGTCGATATGATGATGATGATGATGATGATGCTGATGATAATTATTGTTTCAATGGGCTTAACATCCAGGTCCGTATAATGATGTTGAATACAACAGAAATAGTTGGTATTGCACATTGCACATGAAGGCCATTTTAATGTTGGTCGTAATTGTGGCTAATAATGTTAGGGATTTTACGTCCGATTTTACTATTGTGGCTTTGAGAGAAACCAGGGCACCGGAAGTTTGCCCAATAGAGGATTAGTAAATTTTGACGTGACCGCATTGTGAATTCATTACAAACTGAATTTATGTCACACATATGTAGTAATATTAAGTTCCATTGGACTGGATGTGGCAGAAGTAATGGGACAGGAGAAGTGGAATATAGACAGCAGTCGAAGAGGCTAGGTTACAACACCCGGATGATGATGATAATTAATTTCCATGTTAATTTCTTTAGATGCCAACTTACTGCACAGGGATTCGATCCCCCGACCTTGTGTTTATCAGGCGAGAACCAAACCACTGCCTCACGTAGCCAGATGTATGTTTTTCCCTAACTACGTCTAGGGTATTGTACATAAGATTTTTACTTTCTAAATAACCGTTTATCAACTTATACAATTACTAAAACTAAACTGAATTAATTTCATTTCTAATGGACGAAAGTACAATCTGTGATCAACATTTATGTACTGTACACAGATAATTACCCTAATAACTTGTTTCCAGTGAAATATCCTCAATTGAAGAAGTCATTTATGTAAAACAGCGCACGTCCAACGAACACAGATTTGAGATAATAGTTGTCTTTTATTTATTTCATTATTAAATGTATACAGACTTGTGATTGGTTTTGGCAGTGCTAGAAATGACTCCCAGAAATGTAGTGTGAGGGTATTGGTTCTGTATGTCTAATGACTTCTTATAAAATTATAAAGTAGGCTACTTGGACATATACCATTTGGCTACTCTCTATATTTATTAAGAAACTTTATGAACTTGTGAAGTAACAAAAAAAAGGTTCTGAGAAAAATACATTAAATATTGTTATTTATAAACTTCTAATCACTGTCAGTGCCCCAAAGTTCACTGCTCTCTATATTATCACTAGTAAGGTTCCCGTACTTCTTTACCAGCTCTTGTTACGATAACTAAAACTCACTGCGGATACTATCTATATACTTCACTAGCAGAATATCCCATTCTTTGAACGGACTTCGGTATTAATAACCAGACGTAATCAATTGAGCTACTGTAGCAATGGTTAGGAGATTGGGACCTGTTTGTGGACAAAGAATAATGATTGGTTAAAATATGCTCTCAAACTAAATTTACCTTACGTGTACTTCCTGACGTGAAAATAAAATTGAAAACCTCGTAGATGAAACGCAATACACGTTACATTAATTCTGGCCCTCACTGTTGTGAGCTTTGTCTCACCCTTCTACGCCTATTTTAGCAAATATTTTAAGGGGATAGGTCCCCATTAATGAGAGGTACAGGGAAGAGTAACATCAATGATTAGGGTCGTGCCTCGGATGGATATCTATACCATATTTTACGTTGATCAACCCAGCCATTCTCGAGTTATAAGGGAACAAATTTGTCCACAGATAGACAAACAGACAGACAGACATACAGACAGACAGACAGACAGACAGACAAAAAAAATATTTTCGCACGCATCCGTCATTAAACAGTCTGAAACGCGTTAATAACGCAAATATCCATATGAATTAAAAATAACTTTTTTAGCCTATTTTCAATTTTGAAAAAAAAAAAAAGGCTTATGAGATGACCATTTGTCCGTGTGTATGTGTGTGTGTGTGAGGAGTGTGTGTGTGTGTGTCCCTAATAACTTCTAAACGGCTGGAGCGATCTCAATGAAACTCGGTAAGTTCATAGCACTATTCCAGACGACCCCGACTGTGCCCTTCAAATTTTGTTATGTCGGGAATAGTTTCGCAGATATTGAATGCTGGTGACATATTTCGCACTGCCGCCATGTTGGATTGGTGAGACAGCCGTTTAGAAGTTATTAGGGAGCGACTTTTAATTTTTTACATAACATCTATACCTATAAAATCTCGGCCAAGTTCGTTAATGGGCTAAATCTGTCGAAGGGGGTGAAAATGGGGGGCTTTTTTTTTTCGAAAAAGTGAAATATTGCTATAACTCTCTTAATATGTGAAATATAGAATCCTTTCAAAGTTCATACTATGTGTAGGATAAGGTCCAAAAATTTATGTTTGAAACGTTTTTTGATAACACCAACCATTGACCAAAGGGCTGGAAAAAAGTGGGTTTTTTGGGAATCATTAATCATATCTCTCTTAATAGGCACAATATCAAAACCGTACAAAATGGACAATATTCCCCTACTAATTACCTAAAACATTTGTCTGAAAGAATTTTTGATATGACCCACCATTACGCAAAGGAATGAGAAAAATGATTTCGGAATTATAAGAAAATGCCAAGAGCCATCAGAGGTTACCATGACAACGCTACTAAATTGATAAGGGATGAGCCATCAGAGGTTGCCATGACAACCCCATTGCACGAGATCACATTCAGTTTTCCATCTTACGCTGGTTGGTTGGTTCCTCAGTTTAGGGGCTGCGACAACGCGGTTATGTAGTCCCGTGTACTTTGGGTGTGTGTAGAATCTGTCTGATAATCGGTGTTAATTGTGATGGCTGTATTAGTGTGTGTATCTGTTTTTAATTCAAGTAAGGACTGCAACTTTGAATTTTTCAAAGAGTTCCTACTTTTGCCGCCAAACGCCACCGTCAACGACTACTGGGCCTAGTTCAGAACTTAGCTACTAGACGCCACCCTAGTCGGCTCTTGACAAAGAACGTAGAAATCTAAGAGCGTTGTTTACATTCCTAACCTATAATATTTAGCTTCACACAGGTGTAATTAGTGGAAGGTTCTTTAACATGCCATAAATCTATGACATGGGACCGCCGGATTTACTTCCCCTCCGAAGGAAGGCATACTGAGGGATTTTAACACTCTTAAAAAATCCGACGGCTTCGGCCGGGGTTGAACCCACGATCTAGGGCATAGAAGCTCAGCATGCTACCAACTACGCCACCTAAGCCGCCCCATCATACCCTGAGGGAAGCGACTTCGGTGACGTAACTGGTAGCATGCTGAACTTCTATGTCCAAGGGCGCGGGTTCAATGCCGGCCGAAGTCGTCGGTTTTTCTAAGAGCGCTAAAAATCCCTCAGTATGCTTTCCTTCGGAGGGGAAGTTCCAACGTTCGTTGCAAGTTGCTGGTTGCGGTGGCATCTAGTAGCCATGTTCATAGCTAGGTGTCGTTGACTGTAGTATTTGGCGGCAAAATTAGGAACTACCGGTACTACTTGAAATTGACCGTCCGCAGTCCTTACCAGAATTACAGACTAATACAGCCATGACAATTGACACCGTTTATCAGACAGATTCTACACACACCCAAAGTACACGGGGCTACATGACCGCGTTGTCGTAGCCCCTATACTGAGGAAGCAACCATTATCTCTGCGGGAGATATAATTTTGCGTGAAGAAGTAACAGACCGTTAGATAGTTACATATCAGTGTCGTAACCTTGCATAAGGACAGTGTGACCACAAGTATAAAAGTGGACCCCTAACGATGAGGAGGTTACCGTCCCCATAAGACAATAAAATGTTAAAAACATGCATAAAAAGGCAAAAATCAAAGTTAATTAAGCACCAATTATTGTGAAATACTTTGTCGCAATAAATGAGGTTTGATCCCTCTACGTAAACCTGCATATTCTTCCTACTTTCGCCTATCCCTTATATTGCCCGGTGAAATCTACCTCCGCCTTCCAGCGTGCCGAGAGGAATTTTTTTGATTAACGTCAACATACGTAGCATTCGCTGAAGAACATGATTTTAAAATAATTAGTTTGTGCTCTTCTGCTACTGACATGGCTTAGATAATGCGTGCTTTTTCAGTAGCAAAATATTACAGGTCTAGAACAGGTGCTGTTTTGCAACTGGCTTAATTTCTTTCCTACAATTCTAAGGACTGTCTCATGGAATCTTATGTTGTTTTGCATTGTAAGTAATGCGTAGCTGTCTAAAGAACTGTATTCTGGTGTCAACTCATTTATGGTCCAAAGTGGACTTGTGTAGTTTTGCATCTACCTTTTTCAATTAGAATATATTAATACACGCGTTGGAAAATCTTGATTAATGAATCTGTGATGTCAGCAACTTTACAGGGGTAAGTTAAGTGCAGAGAAAATGCTTCTCCTATTTGCAACTGTCGGCCATCCTCCACTAGCTAGACACATAAGGTAGACAGGCAATGGCAGTGAACATTCGGACGTCTGTATGCATGGAAGAGAAACTGAGCTGCCCACCCAAGCAATAATAATAAAAATCATTAGTCTATCATGATAATCATCATCATCATCATCATCAACGAAGGAGTCGTTGGCTAAGTTTTCCCCATGGTTCTATCCTTCTATCTACCAGGGATTCCCACACTAGGTTTTCTATCATTCTAGTTACACTACTTCTAGGATTAAAATCGTTGAGCACAAACCTAGCTCAGGTCCTTCCCAATGGAAAGATACATTTTTATTGGGAACAGCAGTTGCACGTAACAGTTGAAATTGAAATGAAGTGCAGTGGCGTAGGGAGCAGGTGTTGTATTTTGGGTGCGCTAATGGCCGAGGAGTGCGTATTGATCTGAGTTAGCGCCAAGTGCCGTGCCGTGGTGTAGGCGACACAAGAAATCACTCTGCGCTCACCTCGTCCATGTCCCTAGCGACCACCACCCGTCTACTGGTGGCTAGCACATCTGTCTTGTAGGATACACAACCTGTTGTGCGCCCATGTGCGCTCTATGAAGCTCCTTAATCTATGTCTTCAGAGCGAGACCACCACGTAGCATAGCCATGCGTGTTTAGTCGCACACTATTACTGTATAGGGGAAGCGTCTTCGGTGGCGTAATTGGTAGCATGCTGAACTGCTGTTCCCAAGATCGCGAGTTCAAACCCGGCCGAAGTCGTCGGATTTTTAAGAGCGTTAAAATCCTTCAGTATGCCTTCCTTCGGAGGGGAAGTAAAGCCGGAGGTCCCATGTCATAGATTTATGGCATGTAAATGATCTTTCCACTAACTAAACTTGTGTGAAGCTAAATGTCTCGGGTATATTTCATTGAAACGCTCTATCAAAGTTCCAACGTTCACCACTAGGTGTCAGTGACATCTCGTAGCGAAAGCTGGAACTACTTGAAAATGAACGGAACTTGTAGCTCACCCCATAAGTGTCCGCATTGGAGCAGCTACAGCCATTGGTGAGTCGAACATATCCTCGGACACTTCCAGCACTAATAGCCATACGCTAAATAAATAACTGTAAGGGGAACTGCCACCCAACTTGCAGATTAGGGGATGAAGTTCACGTGGCTGGTGCGAAGACACCTTCTGACACATTAACTTTGCTTTACGCCATGAGGCGTTAGTGCCTATATTAAACAGGCATTATAATATCATCACGGATCATTTCATAGCACAGTACCTAAAATTATTGGCTGCCACTCCTGATGTCAGGGTTTGAGTCCTGACTCTGCCCGGAAATTTAATACTGGTCTCGGGGTTGAAACGGAGTACGCGTACCCTCATGATGCAGAACTGAGAGGAAGTAGGGCAATTCTTAGCACAGCTGTCCTGGTTTAGTATCTCACAATTGGATGTCCAGATTACTGATCCACCGTATTGCATCTGGAGTTGTCATCAGGAAATCCTCCTGGCTACCTGTATATTCCCACGTTTCACATTCGCTGACCATGTGGTGGATTGTCTGTCGCGCAGTTCTTGAGTCACAGATGGGTGTGGGAAACTTGTTCCATTTATACAGCATGTCTCTGCACCTGCCATGGCCTGTTCTAGCTTGCCACGGTGGGTGAGTGGATAGCGTGTCGGTCTATTAACCCCAAGATTGCAGGATCGCTCCTGGCCGTGGTAAGTGATTTTTGAAAGGCGGCAAAAATACGACACGCATGTCATACGATGTTGGCATGTCAAAGAACCCATTTGAATTCAGTAGGCCGTGTTCATAATGGCAAAATTAATCTCGGGAGTTTCCGCCAACACAAAGTTCATCATTTCTCTACTAGAAAGCGCTATAGGGTTCAAGGAGCTTAGATATCTAACCTCCTTGACTTTCATAGTGCTTCAAGGAACAACGAAATTCGACATGCAAGCTACCCTCTGGGTGTCAACTTACAAAGCTTGCACCAAGTACCCAAGGCCATACGATATTATTATTATTATTATGGCCTGTTCTGATTTTATTCAGAGCAGTCCATGTTTTACGTGGTAACTGAAATCCACTTGAAAGTTCAGCACCTAAGAACATACTTTGTTGATATATCTCCATTGCTGCTTCCCACCGGCTTTTCCACTCCGTAGTTGGGTCGAAACTTCTGGCAACCATGTCAGAGACGTCACACAGAGCTGGATGGTGGAAACGTAATCTGTTCTGATTAGGAATCGGTAGTTCTTCGTGTACAGGTAGATTAGTATTCCTAACGATCTTATTGAATTCCTTGATAAGAGAAATTGATCTGCGTGAATTAGGTGGCATTACTCCCGATAGAAGCGGGAGCCAATGGATTGGCGTAGATTTAATTGCGCCCGTTATTATGC
Source organism: Meconema thalassinum (assembly GCA_946902985.2). Lineage (NCBI taxonomy): Eukaryota > Metazoa > Arthropoda > Insecta > Orthoptera > Tettigoniidae > Meconema > Meconema thalassinum. The sequence goes on from OX336388.2 coordinate 2,085,768,237, forward strand.
GCATGGTGGTATTCATTTGAGTATCAATAAGTCTTGTGTGATAACTGTTTATCCATACTGGAGCACTGTACTCAGAACTTGAATACCCCAAGCCCAAGGCTGAAGACCGTAAAACACTTGCCGAAGAACCCAAGGTGGTTCCACAAAGCGTAAGGATGATGTTATTACGGGTTCCCAGTTTATGGGTGGAATTTAGCAGATGTTGCTTGCAGGACAGTGTCCGGTCCAAGGTTACTCTAAGATATCTTGGGTTGCAATTATGGGAAAGTATCCTGGCACAGAAACTCGCGTTCAGTAGTGGTGATAAATTATTACCAGAGTGAAAGTTAACCTCATCCAAAACTGAATGTCTGAAATATGTGTTGACCAACTGAAAGTTATCAATAATAATTATCTTCGACCAATCGCATGTACTGTTGACAGCCTGCTGGAGAAGTACATTTAGTAGTGCGATTGATCGGAGAGGATAAGAGAACTCAGAGTGCACCGCCCTTGTCTGGGGGTAGCTCTGATGAATTTGGGGATTAAATACCATTATTGATTAAAACTCAGCAATTCGTCTAGGGTTGTGCCGTGTCTTGTGTGGGGTTTTGCCTAGCTGGCTCATCAGCAGGCTCTAGAAGAATTGCTGAGATTTAATTCACTGGCCGCGAAAGCCAATATCCCAACATTATAGATGTTTATCTTGTGATCTGATCAACAAATATTCAGAGGTTTTAGCGAGATCATCACGTCATATCCAAGTTCTTGAGTTTGGAACAGGGCTGAAAATATTAAATATCCTATAACTTTTGTCATTATCAAGGTATAATTTTCCTATTTAATGAATACAGTTCTAATGGACACATTTTGGAAATCTTTTTTTTTTTGCATAAATTCACTTACTCTACATTTGACTGTTCTGCATGGCGCTAACATTAGCCACTATTTTATGACCTTACGCACTCACGGTACTCCACGGATTAATATGAGAGCAGAATGACGATGGAGGTGGATTTATGACTGAACGTGAAATCTATGGGTTGGCGGAATTCAGATTTATGTTGACATCACAGCGGATAATGAGAGGAATCACAATACATATATATATATATATATATATATATATATATATATATGTATCTTTTGAACTTGTAGGCTCAGTTTACTATAATGAGTCACTGACCTGCGTCAGTCAAATATCCTCAGAGAACTGGAAGCCTTTGTAAATATGCTCTCTGTTTTCATTTTCAAAATTTTGACAACCCGTTGATCAGCCCTTTTTACTTGTGTATGCAATGAATTTTTCAGATAACCCATATTTCTATTGTGTCTATAGCAGTGTGTGTAACTGTATTAATTATTAAAGATACAGCGCACAAATTGTGCATAATGTTTATTACAAACTTGAATAATCACGCGTACTGATGCCTTTCACTTGCACAAAATGATCCTCGATTTTTACAAGTGATGGCGTGGTATCGGTGGCATTGCGTACCGCACAATTTACATAGACAGGACTACTCTCAATAGGATCCGCACTAACCACGGAGTCTGTGCTGAATCACTCTTTATATGGGGTAACATTCCTTCTCCCCAATATTCATTCATTCATTCATTTATTTGCAATTGGGGGTGTGTCCCGCGGTGGCAGGTTGGGTATACATAACGAATACATAATTATACAAAACACTTCAATAACAATTAACAATTAAACTGGAGTATTTACACAAATAGTCAGTCTTTTCTTAAACACACCTATATGTTTGGGGAAAGGCTCTAAGACTGCGGCAGGTAGAGAGTTCCAGTTATCAATGGCACGGTTTCCGAAGGAATATTTACCATAATTTTTTCGCTGTGGTCGGCCCTTAACTTTGAAAGGATGATCGCTCCTACCCATGTAAGTGGGCTTTCCCATACGTTTTCCAAGCTCACCCCATGCTGGTTGATTTGTATACGTGTTGTACATAGCACAGAGTCTAGATTTCATCCTCCTAGCCTCCAGTCATTCCCACCCAAGTTTCATTAACATACGGCTCACACTGATCCTGGGATTAAAGACACTGAGCACAAATCTAGCGGCCTTTCTTTGTACCATTTCCAACTCATTGATGAGCCCTACTTGATATGGATCCCAAACTGCCGAGGCGTATTCCAGAATAGGCCTTTCAAGTGACAAATATCCTAATTCTTTAGCAGAGGTACTACTTCCTTTTAATACCCTCATTACAAAGTGGAGGGATTTGTAAGCTTTAGAAACTACACATCCTACATGACAATTCCATTTCATATCATTCCTTACATGAACGCCCAAATATTTGCAAGAATCTTCTTCTACAAGTATTTCCGAGCCAATATTCTATTGAAAATCTTGCCTATTTCCCTATTTTTATGAGACTACATTTTCTTGTGTTTATTTTCATTTTATTTTCAATCGCCCACTTATTGACCAGGTTCAGGTCGTCTTGAAGTACTGCGTTGTCTTGCGAGTCATGTATATTTCGATATATTACACAATCATCCACAAACAATCGACAATCACTACGAATTCCATTTGGTAAGTCATTTATAAACGCCAAAATAACGAAGTTCCGATTACGCTGCCCTGTGGTGATCCTTCATAGTCAGTTCACCACATTGTTCATGAACGCTATAGAGGAGCATATAAGGGCAATTGGTCTGACTTCCTATTGGCAACACCTCTAGCATTACAATGGATACAGAATTTAGATTTAAATTTGTAAATATGTATATATCAATGTATTATTGATGATTCCTTTAAGCAACACATAACAAGGGACTATTACAGGACATTTCGTCAATATCATTCTAAATACAGCCCTCCTACATTATTAATGAAAGATAAATCAGGTAAACTAGCCCATAATGATACTGATAATGCTAAAATTCTAGCAGATTATTTTAGAGAACTACTAAATGCTGATGAACCTAAGGAATATCTTGATTTTGAGCATAATTCAAAAAATAAAACAAATTTACAGAACATTATTCCTCCTGACTTGACTGAAGTATGTGCAGCGATTAATTGGCTCAAAAATTATAGAGCAGCAGGAGAGAATTCATTGGTAGCAGAACTATGGAAATATGCAAATGAACAAACCATCTCCAACCTCCATAAACGCCTCATCGATGTATGAAATTCGGAACAAATACCAGAGGAATGGAGAATGGCTGTAATCCACCCAATTCATAAAAAGGGTGATAGATCAGACCCGAACAACTACCGTGGGATTTCTTTGCTTGATGTAACATACAAGATTCTATCTAGAATTATCTTGACAAGAATTCAACAACAACTCGATCAAGAACTAGGAGAATATCAAGGAGGGTTCCGACCAGGTCGCAGCTGTCCGGATCAGATCATCAGTCTGAAATGGATAATGAAATATCATAGAATGAGACAAAAGGATTTGGTCATTACTTTTGTGGATTTTAAGAAAGCTTATGACAGTATCCATCGAGGGTCATTACTTAACATCCTTAGGGAATTTGGGTTACATCAAAAGCTTATCAACCTCATCGGCGTTACTTTGAAAGATACTAAATCAAAGGTTAAATTTCGAGGCGCCTTGTCTGAACCATTTGATATCCGGACTGGTCTTCGACAGGGAGATGGTCTATCACCGTTATTATTTAATTGTGTTCTTGAAAATATCATGCGTGAGTGGAACAAAACTTGTCCTCCAAATGTAAAGATTGGTACTAATATAAAACTGAATTGCTTGGCCTTTGCGGATGACCTTGCATTGCTTGCAACCAATATAGATGAGGCTAAACACCAAATTGATGAACTTGGGTCTATTGCAGCAAAAGTAGGACTTCAAATTTCATTTGAAAAGACTGAAATAATGGCATCCTTTGATGTGGAAACACAAGCTATTACATTGATCAACAATAAAGAAATTAAAGTTGTACATAAATTCAAATATTCAGGGGAGATTATAACATGGAATTTGAATGAGAAAGCGGCAATCGAAAATAGAACACCAAAGTTAAGACAAGCGCAATATATTAATTGGTCTAGTTAAAAAAAATCACTCTCCATAAATGCCAAATTACGACATTACGAATCAGTTATTAAACTGGAAGCAATATATGCTTGTGAAACACTTTTCAAGTTAAACACTCGATCAGTTACTGACACATTACAGAAGATTGATAGAAGAATTCTCAGAACTATAATTAATAAAAAGATCAGGTGGATGGTCAATGGCGTCTATTACCAAATGAAGTGGTTCATAATGAAACTGAGTCTATAGTCGATACTATGCGAAAAAGGCGAATTGCTTTTTTTTGTCATATCTCACGCCTGCCGGATACCAGACAATGAAAAGTATTATTTCATTATTTTTTTAAAAGTAAAAAAAGAACTCTTGGTTTATGGAAACTCAAAATGATCCGGATGAACTCGGCTTGACAATGTCCCAAATTGCTAACAAAGATGAGAAGAATATCTTGAAAAACAAGAACATCCGACTTCCCTTAAAAACCTTTACCCGCAAAACTTACACCATAAGCGATGCAGAGAGAGCGGCAAGGTCGACTAGAATGAAAATGTTTTGGGAAAAGAAGAAAAATAAGAAGCTGAATCTTTAATATTGTTTAGAGATATGTATATACTTGTTTTGGTTAAGTGCTCCAATGAGGGCGTAACATATGTAAATAAATAAATAAATAAATATCAATGTATATGAGTGTATAGATTTCTCTTGCTTTATGTTTGTATGTCATGCGATAAATAAATAAATCGACTTGAGTCGTCTGGGTCATGGAAATACTCGGTTTTACACAGTTTATGGTGGTTTACAAAGTGTCGCTGGTCTTGGTTAGTGTCTGTCCGGGTCCTGTTTATCCTGGCCTTCGTTGAGTAAAGCTCGAGCCAGATTTCTTCCCTATTCTTTGCTCTGTCCTGCATTAGTTTTTCCCAGGCGTCATTAAATGTATTTATTTAAGAAAAGCGCACAATGTGCATAGTGGTATATACATTATTCTTGACCTAGTCCTATTATTGAGATTGTCCTGTTTGGGCAGTTTTGTGCATGATATCGCTCACAATGTTTATTGCACAATTTGCACACGCAGGATTATTCCGGCTGATGAAATCTTAGGTTCTGACATAGCTTGTGATGAAAGCCGATCGTTGCAAATCTTGTCAGTATGTGTCTAAGTTGGCTGCTTCCATTCCGATGTTGTCATGGCGTCTGTTGAGTAAAATTCGGGCCATATGGCATTAGTTTTCTCTTTTAACAGGTGTAGTGTCCTTTCATAAGCCTTAGTACTTGGTAGCCAGAATTGTGCTCTTATGTCCTCAACGAAGAAAGTTTATTTTGTTAACACATATGTTAGCCTCGATGGTGCTGACTTCCCTGCTCCTAGAATCCGTTTTAGGTAACGGGCTTTGACCTTCTCAATTGTTGATAGATTTGTGATGGTTAGTTTGTCCCAGATGATGTTAATCCCATAGGTTGCTATTGGTGCTATAGCAGTCTTGAACAGTGTTAATGCAGTGGCTATTGAGATTCGCTGTGGCTGTTGGATATGATACATCGCTTTTATTGCAGCAGTGGCTCTTTCCGTAACATGGAAGTTGAAGGATGATAATGTTCTTCGTAAAGTAACTCCGAGGTATTTACATTTTGAGACTATTTCTAAAGGTTTATTGAGTAGTGTTATTGTGTTTCTTGAAGAATGTTTCCCTCCTCTCCTAAAGGTCATTTGTTTGGTTTTACTTTGGTTGATTTGTAGTTCATTTCTGTCTGCCCATGCGATGAGTCTGTTTAGGACACCTTGAAGTTCTTCTTTATCACTTGAACCAATTGCCATGTCGTCCGCATATAGTATAAGTGACGCTGACGTGTCTCTGATTATCTCCGTGACGTCTGCAGTCATGATATTGAACATTACTGGGCTTACTGGGTCACCTTGTAGGACTCCATTTGTATGTACAATGCTCTTGGATATTGTTGTGCCATCTGTTATTTGGATGTGATTGTACATTAGGATGTTGGAGAGAATAATTGTGAGTGGATGATTTTCTCCTATCATGTGTGTAAGTTTCCGAATGAGTATCTCTCTGTTGATAAGATCAAAGGCCTTACTACAAAGTATTTTCTCCTCATGTGTCCAAGCGAATCTTCAGCTTGGTCTACTAGGAAATTGACGGCCTGCTATGTACTTCTCCCTTTTCTGAAACCAAATTGATTTTCTGGGTATTTGGGAGTCTGTTAATGAGGTAAGCCTGTTCGTTATGATTTTCATGAACATCTTGAATGTGGTGTTTTCTAGTGCTATGCCCCGGTATGAATCGGGGTTGTCAATGTCACCTTTGCCTTTGTACATAACTTTTATAGTAGAAGTCCGCCACTGTTCTGGAATTTGCCCTGTACTTATGCATTTATTGAAGAGTTTTGTCCAGTAATCTTGTAGGATATGCACAGAGTCTTTAAGATGCTCTGTGAAGATGTTGTCTGAACCTGACGCCTTGCCGTTTCTTGCATCTAGTATTGCATTGTTTATTTCGTCTTTTGTTATGAGGGAGTGGTTTTCTGTTGTTCTTGTTGGGAAGAGTGTGAACGATACTGTCTGATTTTGATGGTAGCCCTCTCTTCACCCGGAGTACCTCAATTAAGAAGTTCTCCTTGGCAAGTTCATACACTAGTCTAGATTATTCGTTGTTTGGTATTCCCAGGGTAGCTTTCAAGATGTGCGACTTGGCTCATTCCAGCGTCCTCATGTTCATCATGGCCAGTTTCTCCCAGATGATTTCTAGTCCGTATATGACGATGCGCGCTATTTTCGCGTCGAATCATCTGATAGCGGTTCCCAGTGAGAGCTTCGTGATTGTTTTAATGTCGTAAAAGGCTTTCGTGGCCGCCGTTTTCTAGATTTTATGTGAAATCTATAATCTCTGGCTTTTGTTTGCATTGTCAATCCTAGATATATGAATGTATATATTTACAGACTGTATTTACTGTATTTATTAGAGTCAATGATGTAGCCTAGATGCTAAGGACCCGAAATAAGATACCACCCCGTAAATTTAACTGGAGAGAATGTGGAACATCCGATCAGAAAAAACACACAGGTTATCTGACGTCAGTGAACCTCAGATTCCCGAACACTTAACTTCCAATTATAGACATGGAGATTGAACAAACAAGTTCGGGTATGCTGCTGAACATACACAACTGCGAGTAGTGGTGATAAATCATTACCAGAGTGGAAGTTAAACTCATCCAAAACTGAATGATTGAAATGAAAATCCGCAGCCTGCTTCCAGTAACCCGCCCGGGTCAGGGAATGGAATTAATGAAGCCCCCCATCTAGCGGTGAGGATATGAACTGAGCCGGCTGCCGAAGCCTGACGCACTCCGCTGGGATAATGATTAAATGAATGGCAGATGAAAAGAAATGATAGTGGAGAGTGTTGGTGGAATGAAATTTGTGACAGGGAAAACCAGAGTACCCGTACCTGTCCGCCTCCGAATTGTTCAGCACAAATGTCACATGGAGTGACCGGGATGAATATTACGAGTATGTCAGGGAATAAAAGAAAATCTTGTTTATTTTAAAAAACTTTACAGAAAGTTTGATTGGTTGGTTGGTTCCTCAGTTTAGGGGCTGCGACAACGCGGTCATGTAGCCCCGTGTACTTTGGGTGTGTGTAGAATCTGTCTGATAACCGGTGTTAATTGTGATGACTGTATTAGTGTGTGTTTCTGTTTCTTAATTCATGTAAGGACTGCAGACTTTGGATTTTTCAAGTAGTTCCTACTTTTGCCGCCAAACACCACCGTCGACAACTACTAGTTCAGAAATTGGCTACTAGAAGCCACCGCAGTGGGCTCCTGGCGACGAACGTATGAACCTGAGCGTTGTTTATATTTTAACCTAATTTAGCATCACACAGGAGTAATTAGTGGAAGGTTCTTTAACAAGCCATAAATCTATGACATGGGACCGCCGGCTTTACTTCCCCTCCGAAGGAAGGCATACTGAGGGATTTTGAACGCTCTTAAAAAATCCGATGACTTCACCCGGGTTTGAACCCGTGATCTTGGGCGTAGAAGCTCAGCATGCTACCTACTACGCCACCGAAGCCGCCTACAAAAAGTTTAATTCAAGTGCTACAACTCTCAGGGAGATCAATTTGTATCTGGAGGTTTAAAATACTCAAAAGAGAATGTACTGATATCGCACCAGGAGATGGCAGTTGGGTTTGAACTGCAGAGGTCATCCCGCTCACTGCGTAACGCGCATTCCAAAAACATTCAGTTGGTCACTACTTGCTTCACTCACTCAGCACATTCCTTCTTTCACTAGCTGCGTGTCGACTGCTGCAATAATAACCATTGGCATGCGGGGAGCCGATATATTTAAGTTTGGAATAGGTGGGCCGCGCATGCGTACTGCAAGACCACCCGCAACCGTCACAGCGTGTCCAACCGCCAACTCCTGCCGCGATGACAGTAGTCTATTTTAAACATTAGAGATAGACTATTAGTGAAATGACAAATAACGATTCAAAGCAGGAGCAATTTTAAACAAGTAGTTCCGTGAAGAACTATGCAGCCTATTTTCATATATCCTACTTATGTTAACTTCCACTATCAACATACAAAATTTCACTTTGATAGCTCTAATAGATTCGTAGATATTGAGAACCGACTAAATATTTCGGATGGTCGCCATGTTGGATTTTATATATGTAGGTCCTAGAGTTTTAAGCCTCCGTGGCTTAGGCGGCAGCACGCCGGCCTCTCACCGCTGGGTCCGTGGTTCAAATCCCGGTCACTCCATGTGAGATCTGTGCTGGACAAAACGGAGGCAGACAGGTTTTTCTCCGGGTACTCCGGTTTTCCCTGTCAAAAATTTCATTCCAGCAACACTCTCCACTATCATTTCATTTCATCTGTCATTCATTTAATCATTGCCCCAGAGGAGTGCGTCAGGCCTCGGCAGCCGGCACAGTTCATATCCTCGCCGCTAGTTGGGGGCTTCATTCATTCCATTCCTGACCCGGTCGGAGACTGGAAGCAGGCTGTGGATTTTCATTTCAGGTCCTAGAGTTATGTACTGTTACATGACGATTATTGTGTACGTGTAGCATTCAAACTTCAATCGCATGATTAGGACACGAGAAGTAACAAGGAGATTTTAAAATTACGCACAGCTGCCATCTTGTGGTTATGGAAACAATTGAAATAAATTAGATGCCAGTGGATTAACATTCGTATAAGGATTTACTGTTCCAAGTTTCACTGCACTCGGATGGTTAAATTGCGAGAAACGTCCATGTGAATATTTATATTTCGCGTCGCCGCCATATTGGATTTGTGATCACCAGGTTATTTAAAGTCCTATCGGTGAACTTAAGTTCATACCTCCTATAAACATTAAAAAATTCAGTTTGATTGCTATAATAGATTCGTAGATATTCAGAGCCGTCTAAATATTTCGGATGGTCGCCATGTTGGATTGTTAAATGCATAGACCATAGAGTCATGCACCATTAAAGGAAAATTATAGCGTAGGTTGATTATTCAAACTTTCACTTCGATCGCATGATTACGACACAAGAAATAAAAACTTAATTTTAAAATTCGCACAGCCGCCATCTTGAGTTTATGTAAACAATTGAACTAAATTAGATACCAGTGCATTACAATGTGTATAAATATTTCCTGTACCAGATTTCATTGCGTTTGGAACATTACATCGCGAGAAAGGTCTATTTAAAAATTTCAAATTCGCTTGACCGCCATGTTCGTTTTGTAGTTAACCGGATTTTGAAAGTCTTATAGATGAACTTCCAATAGTGCCCTTTATCTCCGTAGAAGATTTCATGGTGATACCGCTAACAGTTTCAGGGATATAGAATGCCGGTGAAATATTTCGCACATCCATCTTGTGGTTATGTAAACAATTGAACGAAGTTAGATGTCGGTGCATTACAATGTGTATAAACATGTACTGTACCAAGTTGCATTGCGTTTGGTTGGTTAAATCGCGAGAAACGTCTATTTAAATGTCACAAATTCGCGTGGCCGCCATGTTGGTTCTGTAGTTACCAGTTTTTCAAAAGTCACATAGGTGAATTTCTAGTAGTTCCCTTTATCTCCGTGAAAAATTCCAGGGTGATATCGGGAATAGTTTCGGATATATTGAATGCTGGTGAAATATTCGCACAGCCGCCATGTTGGATTGGTGAGACGTAACAAAATTTGGAGGGCACGGTCGGGGTCATCCTGAATAGTGATATGAACTTTCCGAGTTTCATTGAAATCGCTCCAGCCGTTTGGAATTTATTAGGGGGGGAACACACACACACCTCACACACACACACACACACGCACACACACACGGACAAAAGGTGATCTCATAAGCCTATTTTTTCAAAATTGAAAATAGGCTAAAAATGGATAAAATTGATTTTGATATTTGAGACATTAAAAATGTATTTCTGTTAGCAAAAGTCGCTATGTTTCCTTGGAAATATGTGCTATTGTTGCATAAGATATAATGACCGATAGTCATACATATTGTTAATTTTTAAGCTGCATGTCCACCTTCGTTGGCGTAGTTGGTAGCATGCTGAACTGCTATGCCCAAGATAGCGGGTTCAAACCCGGCCGAAGTCGTCGGATTTTTAAGAGCGTTAAAAATCCTTCAGTATGCCTTCCTTCGGAGGGGAAGTAATGCCGGCGGTCCCATGTCATAGATTTATGGCATGTAAAAGATCCTTCCACAGACTAAACTTGTGTGAAGCAAAATTGTTAGGTTAGATTTCGTCAGAACGCTCTATCAAAGTTCCAATGTTCACCAATAGGTATCATTGATATCTGGTAGCGAAAGTTGGAACTACTTGAAATTGAACAGAACTTGTAGCTCAGCCTAAGGGTGTCCGCTGGAAGCAGCTACAAAGTCAGGCGAGCCGAACATGTCCTCGGACACTCCCGGTACTAAAAGCCATACGATAAATCTTTAAAAATAATGTTAAGTGCTAACGCAATATCTAGAAATAGGAGAATGATTTCATACATTGTGAAGGCGACCTACCCAATATTTTATGGTGTTCATAATTCAACGAATGGTCACGATTCCTCCCCGAGTACAAGTTTGTTGTTGTTGATCCTAGTATAGGGGCTTTGCGACATGGTGGTCATATAGCCTCATGCATTTGGGTGTGTGTAAAAGTTCTCTGATTACCTGTGTCACTGTGATATATATATACTAGTGAGTGTATAGTATTTGTAATCGAGGTAGGATTTGGTTTGTAAGCGGTCGCGGTCTTACGTTAGATACCATCCCGGCATTTTCCCTGGAGTAGAAGTAGGAAACCACGGATAACCAATTCCAGGCTGGCTGAGGTTCAGCCCTTAAACCAGAATTAAATTCCTTGGCAGAGCCGGGAATCGAACCCGCGCCTCCGTGGTGACAGCCAAGCATGCCAGTCACTACGCAATGAGGTTGTCATTAATATTAATGTATAATCCTTATCTTCCGTTAATCTGAACATACGTGTCTTGCGCTGATACTTTACGTTATGTTACATAACATGTTTATGCTGTGAATAATAATAATAATAATAATAATAATAATAATAATAATAATATCGTATGGCCTCGGGTGCCAGGTGCAAGATTTGTTATTTTACACCCAGAGGATAGCTTGCATGTCGAATTTCGTTGTTCCTTGAAGCACTATGTAAGTCAAGGAGGTTAGGTATCTGAGCTCCTTGAACACTATAGCGCTTTCTAGTAGAGAAATGAGGAACTTTGTGTTGGCGGAAACTCCCAAGATTAATTTTGCCATTATGAACACGGCTTACTGAATTCAAATGGGTTCTTAGACAAGAAAACATCGTATGACATGTGTGTCGTATTTTTTGTCGCCTTTCAAAAAATCACTTACCATGGCCAGGTGCGAACCTGCAAGCTCGACACGTTAACCACTCACCCGCCGTGGCAAGCTATTATGCTTTTGAAGCAAGTATGATAGCCTATGCCTCTTTCCAAAATGCATTGAAATTCTAATCGTATGAATAAGAGGTCCAACGTATGTCTTCAGTAAGACTTAGCAGAAACCAATTACAATAAAACACCTGTATTTTTCTTAATATTACTGACAACGAATGCAATAATGCGTTGACTTGACTTTACTTAGTTCCTCTTCTTCCGTCCGGAACATAGGGCATCCGTGAAACGCCAATATTGTGGTCTTCTACTTGCCAGTGCTTTAACTTCTTTCAAACTTTTCCCCGCTTCTAGTGCCTCTTCTTCGGTAGTCCTCGTCCAGGTCTTTCTAGGACGACATCTTTTTCGTGCCCCTTGTGGGTCCCATTCTAGTGCTGTTCGTTCTACGAATCGTGCTGGCTTCCTCCTGGAATTTCCTATCCACCTCAAGTTCCTTTTCTTAAATTAAACCTCTATTTGGAGAAGATTTGTTTTTTCCCAAAGCACTTCATTGTATATAATTACAGGCCATCTGATGTTTAAGATGCGACGCAGACAAACATTTATAAAAGTCTGTAAAGAGTTAGTGATACTTTTAGTAACTTTCCAAGTTTCACATGCAAACAGGAGAATGAATTTCACATTAGTATTAAAGATTTTGATAATGCGTTAGTCTCCATTGAAAAATGGTCATTTTATAAATCGGCCTACACCACACATCAAAGCTTTAGTGAGTGCCCTGTGTGTAGCCTACGTTGCAGGACTCGCAAGGACAACTGGTCTATATCACGGTGAGTGTTCACCTTGCGTTTGGAAACTTGGGATCATATATTAGGTGGGTTGGTAAATCCCCAACTGGGTAAGAGTGTAAGCAGCTCAAGGAACAACAGAACTCACAGTGCTGGCAAACATCAGCACTCCACCCTCCTCTGATTAGTGAGGGTGTGATATTAAGATGAGGCTTATTAAAGTAAGCTAAGTCGAGCAGTAGGTGGGGAGGAGTTTATCCCGAGGAGTAGAGACACCCTGTGGCAGGGGAGTGCCATAGCCCCAGGAATTGTCCATTCTCCACCCCATCATTGAGAGAATTACACTGTTATTCCCTTTCTTAAGGACAACATGGAGCAATGCCTAATGAACTTTGTACTTTAAGATATTTCATCAAATCACTTCATTTCATACCTCCGGGTCGTGATGGTACAGCGCCTCTGGCTAAGGCGGATTGTCTCAATTACCGGTTAATGCAAGTGAGATCTTCGAGTTGAAATGTCGTGTCTGCTGGTTTAGATTACATACAAACTGGTCCCTTGACTCATAATCGTGATATTAACGGTTAAACTACAAGCTTCATTCGTTCCTTCCTTTCTTCTATTCCATCCTTTCTTCCCTCCTTTCGATCTTCTTTGCTTCCTACCGCCCTTTCTTTCTTCCATTACTTCCTTCACTCCTTCCGTTCTATTTTGCTTCATTCTCTCTTCCCATCCTGCGTTCCTCCATTATTTCCCTCCTTCCTTCGTACAATTTTTCTCTCCTTCCTCCCATACCTCCTTTCTTTCTTCCATCCCTTCTTCCTTCCTTTACTTCTTCTTTCCTTCCTCCCATCTCTCCTTTCTTTCTTCCATCCCTCCTTCCTTCATTTACTTCTTCTCTCCATCCTCCCATATCTCCTTCCTTCTTTCTTTCGTTCCTTCCTTGTTCCATTCCTTCCTCTCTTTTTCCCTTCGTTCCTTCTGTGCTTCCTTCCTTGCTTCCTTCCCTCCATCCTCCTTCCAACCTGTGTAAAAACCCTCATGTCATCTTTCAGAAAGTCGTATCCTTATATTGAATGTCTTCATCCTTATGACGTTACAAACTCTTCCTGTCTTTCCGTTTTATCTTCTAGTCTATTTTCATTGCTAGGTACAATGTTCACAATACCTGTAAACTTGACATCACTGGTGTTTGTGGACTCTTGTATTTGGTCTACTTTTTGAGGTGTTACCTGAGTCAGAGCATTCATTTCTAATTTTATCTTCTTCATTTGGAGAGAATCGTTGCTTAAGTTCATGGACGAAGGTACAGGGTCTTTCATATAAAATAAGATCGCCAAGCGGCGACTTTGTTAACCGTAGCTGCGGTCACCTTGGCCGAGCTTGTGGCGTGCCACGGCCCCCTGCTGTAGTATTGAAAGCGCGCGCATAGTACATGCGAGGGCTGTTTTTTTCAAGTTCCGATGGACTGTATAAAAATAACAGATTGGCATTACCAAACTTGACCTTGTAATAAGCGTGCAGGTGCTCAGTCGTCAGTCTAAACCTCAAGTGCTAACATGGTGAAGCAGTTATCATAGCAACATCGTATTTTTTATGTAAAACTTATTTTAAGTACGAGTCGGCTCGGCGGGTACGTGATGCTTTGTTCAGCAATTTCCTGATGAAGTGCCACCTTCACTAGCACAGATTCACGTAATTGCAAATAAGTTTGACACTACTGGCTCGGTGCTCAATAAAAAACATGCCCGCACACGAACAGTTTTAACAAAGGATGAGCTAGATGACATTGGCGAGAATCTTGAACGGTCTCCGAATAAATCACTCACAAAATTAGCACAAGTAGGGGTTTCGGTTTCGTCAACAATAACTAACTAACTAAAGTAAGATTTCAGCATTGTACACACGCTAGCAAGGCCGCTGCATCATATAGGATTGTACACACGCTTAAAGCAGGGAGCCTTGGCGCGCCACAAGCTCGGCCAAGGTGACCGCAGCTACGGTTAACAAAGCCTCCGCTTGGCACTCTTATTTTATATGAAAGACCCTGTATATGCAGTAATCTACTAATGTATCGACTATACGATGGATTTTAGAATTCATATACCAGATGGTGGCTTCAACTTATCATTCAACAACTGTAACATTCAACTGTTGTAGGTTTGCATTATATTAACATGACATAGAATGTTGTTAGTCATTCATGAGTTCTTGCGACATCGTGGTCAGAGGAGTAATTCGTTTTGGCTTCTGGAGGTGAATAAGGTGAGTCAAAATTACATGGAATATGAGGGAAATAGTATAAATATTAATAAGCTGTGATCCCTATGATAATCGCCCGTAGTTTTCCCACTATCGTGGTCATGTAGTTACATGTACCTGGATAATATATGGAATCAGTCTGATAACCTGTGTCATTGCGATGGTTGTATTAGGGTGTGTATTTCTAACTGAGGCTAGGGTTTGTGTAGGAGGTGACTAAGGCCTTAACATAGATAGCATACCGACTCTCACGTGAGGTAAAAATGGGAAAAATTGGAATATCACTGGTAATATGGCTGATATAAAAATCAAGCCCACCTCTTCTCAGTTTCGCCTCACAACACTGAGTGGACCCCGTTCCAGCCCTCAGACTAGAATTAAAATTCTTATCAGAGCCGATACCATGACCTCCCCGGTGACAGCCAATAATGCTAGTCACTACGACACGAGGTAGACAGTTAACGTACTGAAGGCTACATGTCCCGCGTTTGCTGGCACGATGGATTTTCTGACATCAATTTTAATAAGCAATCGTAAGCTTTGACATTAATTCCATAGACTTGTAATAGGAGAGTAAATATAGACATTTTTGTGAAACACATCTGAAGCACGTTTAGGATACAAAAGAGGGCGATTAGAATTATGGCAAATGTAACACCAGAGAATCATGTAGACCTCTGTTTAAAGGTTTAAACATTCTCCCACTGCCCAGCATTCATATCTTTGAAAGTATTATGTTTTTAAAACGATTTTAATGAATAAAGACGTTTTTCTTAAAACAAACAATGATGTTCATAGGCATAACACAAGACAAAATCAAAACATTCATATTTCACACACACACAAGCATATATCAAGAAGGAACTTTTCACGCAGGAGTAAAATTATACAATCAAATTTGCCCCAAAAATAAAAACCTTTGAAATAATATTGAAAGATTATCTGCAGTGCCATTGTTAGCCTACTTTTCACATTTTGCAAAAATGAGGAAAAAGTAGACTTATGAGATCAGGCAAATGTGTGTCTGTCTGGCTGTGTGTCCCCCCCCCCCCCCCTATCAACTCCTAAACGGCTGCAGCAATCGAAACAAAATTTGGTAGGAGTAAAGATTTGAACCTGAATATCTCACGGCCATATTTGAAAATAATGTCAGTGCTACCAACTGCTGGAAAATCGCAATTGAAATTTGAGCTCCATGTTGGATATCTTGGAAGGTATGAATGGGAGTTATTTCAAAATTGGCACACGTATAGATAATAATATTGCAGTTTAATTTCCAGGAGGCCATACATCGCAGTGTTGCCAAAATGATTATAAGCCTGCTGATATGTCCAAATTTTAAATGCATATAACTTCTACACCATCAATTGGATTTCAACCTAATTTCATATGTACTATGTGTACATAAATAGATATGACTGAGCGTATTCTTAAGATCCACCACTTCTGCCAACTGTTAATATATGCTCTCAATTTATTTGATCAAAATACCAATATATCAGAAAGTATGCAAGCCGGCAGCTTTAAACTATGCACACGTATACTACCTGACATTCTATATTAATTTGGTGTAACTTATATACGTCAGTGCTACCAACATGATTCTAAGCCTGCTGAGAGGTACGGCTTTAAATACATGTAACTCCTATACTATCATTTGGATTTCAACCAAATTTCGTGTGTGCTATGTGTACCATAACAGATATGTCTATGCCGATTCTTAAGAGCAACCAGGGCTGCCAACTGTTAATAAATACTGTCTCTATTTTTGTTACCCTAATATCAATATATCAGAAAGTATGCAAGCCAATAGCTCTAAACTTTGCACACGTATAGTACATGGCATTCTAGATTAATTTGGAATATCTAATATACGTCAGTGCTGCCAACATGATTCTAAGCCTGCTGATAGGTCCAAATTTAAAATGCATGTAACTTCTATACTATCCAATGGATTTCATTCAAAATTGACACAACAATAGATCATATTATTTCAGATTATTTATTACCAATACATGTATGTTATTGTTGCCAATATGATTTTACGCGCGCTGTTAGATCCAATGTTTTACTGCCTGTAACGTCCATGCTATCCATTGGACTTCAACAAAATTTTGTATTCTGTACCTTAAGAGATGGAACTATGAATATATTCAGTCACCAGGGCTGCCAACTGCAGTTCTCTATTAGGCTATATTATGCCAGGTATACAGTATTTCGAACTAAGTAGAAATATCGATATTACCAACTTAATTTCGTCATTATTCTAGATGTCGCCTCCGTAGCGTAGCGGTCAGCATGGTTAGCTGCCGCCCCGGAGGTCCTGGGTTCGATTCCCGGCTCTGGCACGAAATTTGGATAAGTGGTATGAGGACTGGAACGGGATCTACTCAGCCTCGGGTGTTCCAAATGAGTAGAGGGGGTTCGATTCCCACCTCAGCCATCCTCGAAGTGGTTTTCCGTGGTTTCCCACTTCGTCTTCGGGCAAATGCCGGGATGGTACTGTCCCCGTTTACCTGGATAGTAGGCTGTCAGATATCCGCCCCCTCAATCGGATTGCCAATAATCAGTCGCACCGGCATAGCTACATCAATGAAAATGGCACTGACAGATACTATCAAGATAAGAGCACAGAAGTTCACAGGAAATCATTGTGGAACACACCAAAATAGACGGGGGTTCATACTTACCGTTACTTACCTCTTAATTATCTCGGGGTTTGAGTTGACAACAGGATCACAAAAAGTCTGTTCACACAATAACCTCCACCATGACATTTAAAAATGAGCCAAGACGAAGACGAGAACTTTGAACTGTACAAAAGCTTTATTTCTAATAAAGGGTATGATTTTACTAACACAACAAAATCAACGTGGCTATCAGAAGCCCAAGTCAATCTGACTACGTCCTCAGTAGGACTTGCAAAAATAATCATACAACATGATATAAAACATTTTAGCTCCCATGAGCTCCAAATAACGTAATATTATTAACACAATTGGATTGGAGAAGGACGTCAGGGTGTGACATATATAAAGCATTTGGTTTCCTTTTAATAAACATGAGAATGGTATTTATAGTCGCAAGGCCGGAGTGTGTACGACCTCACTCTCTGTGAACCAGATGTTGGCCCAGCTGCGAGCTACCTTCGAACCTGTTGCAGCCTGGCCAAATGCACTCCCTTCTCACGTGCTAAGTTGCGTAACATACAGCTTGCTCTCTCAAGCTTTTAACTGTCTACAAGACAACTCACATTTATATTTACGCAAATCTTTCAAGTACTTTGCTCACATCCTATTGAATCATTATGTTAATTCCCTAAATTTGTTAAGTTCAATCCAAATGTTTAATTAGCTCTTAAATGTTTATAACAAAATCACATAAATTATTTATAACAATTAGAAATTGTTTATAATATTTGTCAAAGACAATAAAAATATTATAAGCACGTCTTTAACATCACTCTCGTTTTACATTATTTTCAAAAATATTTACAGCAATTATTTACAATATTAACATTTAAATTGTTTAAATTATTAATTTAATAAATACATTGACCACATGTCCATTCGGTTGGTAATTTTCATAATCGTGATTAATATAATCGACCAATGAAGGTTAGTTATACATATTAATGTCACAATCTGGTTTAATAAAGGTTTTAATAATGATTTGTGACGGCAACCTTCATTCAAAATCTTATCTCAAATTCTTTCAAAACTCGTGTTAATTATAACAGTAATTCACTTGATTTATTTTCAACGAACTATGACAATCTTACTCCAGCGGAAAATCCTTCGCTAACAAGTTAATGCACAATCTGCATTAAACATATGCCCAAAATCATCATATATTAATCTATATGGTATTAAACTTCCACCTAACTTACAAAACTTCCACAAATAATTCTTTAACATTTATTCCTGTGGGAACTTCCTTCATATTCAAGGGCATTATACCTCAGCGACTTTCAACACGCGCTGCACTAGCGATTATACATTCATAGTTCCACTTAAAAAATTTTATAATCATTAATTGTTTCAAAACTGTTTTTCTATTTAACCTTCGTGGATTTCATTCATGAACCGAACTGAAGTCAAAACTTGCCAATCACAAACAAATTTAATAGTGAATACGCTTATATACGCCTGTCTGGTCTATCAAAATTTAAGATTAACATCTTAAAAGAAATTGTAGTATGAAAATACTATCTTCAAATAAAGAGCGACTAAAATGCAAAGTAGTCGAATAGAATCCAATTAGACTGGGGAATGCAAACATCGTTCTATAAATCTCTAATTGAGAAAAACTCCTAACACAAGTACTTGACTTTAATGCATTCAATAATTCATTATTAAAGTTACTCTTTCACAAAAGTGTCTATAATGCAATGTTCATTCATAACTGACGATAAATGTCTGTGTTGCAATCAATACAAATAACGACTAGTATTTCCAAGATCGTCGACAACGTAAGAGATTTTAACGCTCTAAAATCATTTAAATGTTCTTCCTTCTTGATGATGACAGAAAATTGGTCAAAGTAATTAAACTGGGGTAGAATTACTTTAATAAAGTGACACGCTGTCTGAATTTAAATCTGCCATAAAAATCATTAACTTACAGTCAAATCGTGACTACAAAAATATTAATTACTGAAAAATTCTAAATATCAGTCTCAACTGATTCAAAATCATTAACTATGCCCATGACAAAACAATGTCTTAATAAATCGTCGAAAAAATGCAAAACTCATCAAGGTGTACTGAGAATATGAATCTCAACAAGAAAATAGGGCAAAAATACATGAGGATAAAAATATGGGAAAAATGGTTGCTCAAACATCATTAGTAAACTCAAATACAATAAACGTTCAGGACTACCTTATCTGCCGATTGACGTTCCAGAGGAAAATTCCCCAAAGAAGACTGCTGATGAATCCATTTCACCACGTTAAAGTCGAGCTCCATCCTCGAAATAGGAAATAGCACCCTCGGAGAATCGAACTGCTTCCTTCTCCGTGAATCGCTCTGCTCCTCGAAGACGAATAGACATCCTTCCGGCAATAATCTTCCTTGTGAGTCGGGTCCACCCTGACCTCTCTTGAAAAATTCCCTGAAGTTCCAGTAGACAATCGCCATGAAGTTTTGTAGAAATTTCCGAAGAAATTATTCATATTCAGAGTATGAAATTGTTTCTATGGCTGTTCGATGGTATTCAGCCTTTACTTACGAAACATGGGTGTAGATGGTATTCACCGCATGTTCGCTTGTGTGGAATAGCAATTAGCGAAGTTCCATGTCGCTATCTTACTCCGTTGAAGTATGTCCCAATTGCAATAAGCCCTTAGCCTTCCATCTTCTCTTCGGTTGGAGTGTTAGAAGAACAAACTGCCGTATTCAATTGCTCCATTATACTGTATCGTTGTGTAACCCAGCAATCTGAAGTCTTTCTATTCCACTCGCAGCGTCAGCCGTTGCGTTGATTCTGGCTATACGAAAGTGCTTCTCTTGAGGCGAGATAATCACTTTTCTCAGTCGTATAAAACTGCTAATATCTTTCGAACTAATCGGTCGAAATTGTTCAGCTTTTCTCTATAACTGCATGTAGCACTGCACAATACAATTAGCTTATCGGAGACCGCTAACTGTTCGAAGCTAAACTTGTAGAAGCTTTCTAAGGTCCGTTTCAACTTCACCTAGTTTGACTTGGATCTCGTTAATATAGTGGCCTCGCCACACGTTATAAAGACGATTCTTTTCACTGCTGTTCACTTCGACGTCTCACTATAATGAATGTATAAGAAAAGAACTTTCACAAATATACTTCGATGATCTGAGAATGAGATCTCAGAATGATCAGAGAACGAAAGGAGACTCCTCTCTTCTGCGCAAGCCCTTTTATTAACTTCACGAGGGGCGTTACCATCCCTTCCAAAGCGTGGTACTGCGTCATCGCTAAAACTTCCAACCTCGTTAATACATGACGGATTATCAAAATTCAAAAACTGAAAATAAATTTCACCAAAATTCCAAATCAATGCTATTACTGCAAATGGATTTCCACAATTCTGCATTCCAAAAGTAATAAGAATACCATAGTTTTAGCAATCTCCGTCTTCCTTTAAACTATCGTTGATTGGTTCATGCCTCTCCTCCAATAGCATAGTTTCTTCCTCAGCAGAATTCCTCGTTTCCTGCGACTGCGTCGTAAATCTTGGAACATTCTCGACTAAATACTGACGTCACTGAGAATCTCAGCTCAAGTAGCTTGCTGGCATAACATTTACGTCATCCGTGCTTACGTCATGACTACCCACGTCATAACTATGACAACCATAACTTTCATTATAATTTCAAATATAGCCACCGTGGTCTCTATATAATTCAATTACGGGGGCAGTACCTTCTTCAAGACCACGGCCGCCTCCTTCCCTCTTCCTTGCCTATCCATCCTCCCAGCTCTAGGATACTGCCCGTAGAGGCGGTAGTGGTGAGTTACCTCGCTGAGTCCGTGGGTTCCACCAAACTGGAGGGTAAATGACTAAGAAAGATGAAAGAAAGAATTATTCTAGATAGATCCATATAGATTAATCATTGGCATGAATCTTAAATTTTAAGAAAAGTAGGCTCTTTAGTTCGTCACGGAACTTCTTGTTTTACTCTGTAGTTGAATATCTTAGCGTATAGGAGCGATGAAATCTATAATTATATTTTACATTTCTATTTTAATTGTAATACATAGCAGAATGTTGTTGTATTTATAGAATTAAGTTTTCATATTGTGATAATAGAGTAAGGTGTAAATAGTTGTCCAATAAGATTGTATCCCTTAAAATCTGTTATTATAATAAGTTATAAATAGTTATTGTATTAGTAATAAATACCTGTAAGTTCTTTTATTTTATAGATGTAATTTCTGACGTGTCCTATAACAAAATTGTATTGTATACATGTAAGTGATCAAATGCATAAATAACAAGAAGTTCCGTGACGAACTAAAGAGCCTACTTTTCTTAAAATGTAAGATTCTTGCCAATGATTAATCTATATGGATCTATCTAGAATAATGACGAAATTAAGTTGGTAATAACGAAATACCTAATTAGTTCGAAATACTGTATACCTGGCATAATGTAGCCTAATAGAGAACTACAGTTGGCAGCCCTGGTGACTGAATATATTCATAGTTCCATCTCTTAAGGTACAGAATACAAAATTTGGTTGAAGTCCAATGGATATCATGGACGTTACATGCAGTTAAACATTGGATCTAACAGCGCGGGTAAATTCATGTTGGCAACAATGACATACATGTATTGGTCGGAAATAATCTGAAATAATATGGTCTATTGTTGTGTCAATTTTGAATGAAATCCATTAGTTACTATAGAAGTTGCATGCATTTTTAAAATTGGACCTATCAGCAGGCTTAGAATCATTTTGGCAGCACTGACGTATATTAGCTACTCCAAATTGATCTGGAATGCCAGGTACTACACGTGTGCAAAGTTTAGAGCTATTCGCTTGCATACTTTCTGATATATTGATATTGGGGTAACAAACAAAGAGTCAGTATTTATTAACAGTTGGCAGCCCTGGTTACTCTTATGAATCGGCATAGTCATATCTGTTATGGTGCACATAGCACACACGAAATTCGGTTGAAATCCAAATGATAGTATAGAAGTTACATGTATTTAAAGTTGGGCCCCTCAGCAGACTTAGAATCATGTTGGTAGCACTGACGTATGTAAGTAACTCTAAATTAATATAGAATGTCAGGTATTATACGTGTGCATAGTTTAAAGCTGTCGGCTTTAATACTTTCTGATATATAGGTATTTGGATTAAAACAATTGAGAGCATTTATTAACAGTTGGCAGCCCTGGTGGCTCTTAAGAATACCCTCAGTCATATCTGTTTATGTACACATAGCACTTACGAAATTTGGTTGAAATCCAATTGATAGTGTAGACGTTATATGCATTAAAATTTGGACCTATCAGCAAGCTTATAATCATTTTGGCAACACTGCCATATATGGCCTCCTGGAAATTAAACTGCAATATTAGTATCCATACATGTGCCAATTTTAAAATAGCTCCCATTCATACCTTCCAAGATATTCAACATGGAGCTCAAATTTCAATTGAGATTTTTCAGCAGTTGGTAGCACTGACATCATTTTGAAATATGGCCGTGAGATATTCAGGTATTGATCTTTATTCCTACCAAATTTGGTTTCGATTTCTGCAGTCGATTAGGAGTTGATAGGGGGGACACACACTGACAGATAGACAGACAGACAGAAAGACAGACAGGCAGACAGACAGGCAGGCAGACAGGCAGACACACATTTGCCCGATCTCGTAAGTCTACTTTTTCCTCATTTTTGCAAAATGTGAAAAGTAGGCTAAAAATCTAATCTAACCTATTATAAATATCCGGACGGTAATCAAATGCTGTTGAACGGAAACCTATAAAGATAAAACATAGGATTAAGAAAATTCGTTTCGTTCTCGCCGTGATCTTAAAATATATAGCCTAAGCCAGGGTGTTGGCGAGCCCGCCTGGAATTATACAAATGCTAATGGGAACTCCATAAAATAGACTCATTAGCACGTTGATATTCGGTAATTAGCGTTCTTCGCAACGTTCCAAATCATGGAACACACAAGATATTGAATTCAAGATTGGATTTAAATATTAAAATTTTACATTAATCTTGTTATTTTACATCTGGTATGTTTGAACAGTAGACTAGAGACGACATTTATTTTCTTATAAATAACCAACCATTAGTGGCCGGAATAGCTCAACGTATTAATGCGCCAGGTCATGGGTACGAAATTATGCATATTCATACCAACTCCAGTGGTTAAAAGTAACTCATTGTTACTCCCACTTTTGGGACCTGGGTTAGATTCCCGTATTGAGTAAGATATTTAGTCTGGTCTGAGAGCTGGAACGCATGTCATTTAGCCCAAAGAGAGCTAATAATATGAGGGTTCGATTCACACCTCAGCCATCCAGGAAGTCTCTTTCAGAGGTTGTCCAATTTTACTCCAGGTAAATGCTGGGTTACGACCTAGCCTACGGCACAGCCACCACGTTCCTGATCCTGGCACGAATTAAAAATTGAAGAATCGATACAAAACAACAACACAGATTAATTAACAATTTTCGCACGGATCAAATTACATGAGCTTTATAACCACGATAATGTAATCCCCTAGAATTAGATCAAACAGCTAACTTAGATACAGTGTATCATGGATTGCCAGACGAGTGAGTCAAATTCCACCATCGACTAAATTCCACTATTCATAATATTAATGTTGTTGGATTTATGTTATATTTAACTACGCACATACTTCAACTTCCAAGTCCCACGTTGGGTACATATTTAAAACTTATCAGCCAGCTCTCCAACCAGTTACACGTTATGAAGCCATTTGCACCATACCTACTTACCACACTTGTGCTAACTTCTCACTCAATTGTGTGGGGTTTTTCACACGCTTGAGAAAAGACGATGTTCAATTAATACAGACCTCTTACTACAGGACGTGGGACTTCATACCTGTAACAATCTACTTGAATGAAAAAATATGGTTAAAGCAATGAACTTCTATTACTAAAATGGAATCGGCTTCGGTGTCGTAGTTGGTAGCATTCTGAACTGCTGTGCTCAAGATAGCGGGTTCAAACCCGGACAAAGTCGTCGGATTTTTTTTCAGTACGCCTGCCTTCGGAGGGGAAGCTAACCCAGGGGTCCCATGTCAGATGGGTTGATAGGGTTACAAACGAAGAGGTATTAAGGCGAGTGGGAGAGGAGAGATGTTTCTGGCGACTGCTAATGAAGAGAAGAGATAGGTTGGTAGGACACATACTAAGACACCCAGGAATAGCAAGCTTAGTTAAGGAAGGAAGGGTCGAGGACAAGAACTGTAGGGGTAGACCAAGGTTAGAATATGTTAAACAGTTTGCCTCGCATGTAGGGTGCGGTAGCTATGTAGAGATGAAATGATTAGCTCAGGACAGGGAGGCATGGAGCGCTGCATCAAACCAGTCAAAAAACTGAAGTCTCAAACAACAACTGTCCCCTCTTTTGTTATCCTTGGCATAGGATCACAAGATTAACGGTTACGTAAAACTACAAGCTTCCTTGTTTCCTTCGTTCCTTCTTTGCTTCCTTCCTTCCTTCGTTAATTATTTCCTTCATCCCTTTCTTGCTTACTTCAATCCTTCCGTCTTTCACTCCTTTTCCCTTTCCTTGCTTCCTCTCTTCCCTCCTTCCTTACTTCCTTCAGTCCTTCCTCTCTTCCACCCTTCCATACTTCCTTCAGTCCTTTATTTCTTCTATCCTTCCTTACTTTCTTCCTTCCTTAATTCCTTCTTTACTTCCTTACTTACTTTGTTCGTTTCTAGCTCCTTTCCTTCATATCGTCATTCCTTCCATCGTTCTTTCCTTTCTTCTTTCCTTCCGTATTATGTCCGTCCTCCTTTCTTTCCGTACTTTCTTCGTTAGTTACCTCCTTCCTTACACACTTCCTTCTTTCCTTCCTCACTTGTTGAATAAGGGGAAATTTAAATGTACAAATCACAAACATTTAATGTCTGGTTTACGGAATAACTCTCATTACAATGAGTATTCAGGCATGTTTGCCAACTGAAAAGCATTACAATTTATTTTACTAGGGAAACACTAAAAATGACTTCCAACCCGACAACATTAATTATAATTATTATGCAGCTATGGAAACTTTGTCATCAGCCCACTTCAGCCATTCTAGAAATTCCTTTTTTTTTGCGGCTTCCTAATTCAACTCCAGGCAAATAACAGGATGCTGCCTAACTTAAGGTCACGACCACATCCTTCTTAATCCTTGCCTGAATTATGAGTACGCATTCTACGACAGACACCAGAATAACATAAATATCACACACATCCTACTCATGCTCAAGTACGAAAGGTTACGATTACGATGTCTCAAGCTTCTTATGCAACAACAACAGCAACTATCTCCTCCTCTTCGTACATCGTGCAGCAAGGGACTGGAGTTCATCCTCTCAGAGAGGCACGCAGCAGCGATGAGAAATGTAGGGCTGTTCAACACTCCCACTGTTAAGTTATCTTGTGAGTTACTTTTATATGCTTTTGCACGTCTTTAACTGTGTTCTGTGTTGTGTTGTGCTGGAGGAAGTGAACGAAAGCTTCTTCCTCTTCTTTCCTTGATTTACTGCCGTTAATATTCAGGCGAGATGCCCTCAACAATAGGTCTACTCCTCAAGGTAATTATATAGCTCCTCTGGCTGCTTACCAGAACTCGCAGAGAAAATCGATATTGGAGCTGAGTGAGAAGGAGAGCGTCTTCAAGGGTTGAGTATGTGAGAGAGAGAAAGGAAGAATGAAGAAAGTGACTCAGTCAAGCCAATGTCGTGAAGGAATCTCCATAGTCACTGTGACTCACACTTCATCTTTTAAATCACCTCATCCTGTCAGAATAATGCATGGCCATATCCGACGCTGTGTAATGTCAAGTGTTCAAGAAAGCAACAGCATATGCAATGCGCATCATACCATAACAGTGGCTGTAACTAATATTTAAGGAAACTACTTTCATGATTGGAGAGCCTCCGTGGCTTAGGCGGCAGCACGCCGGCCTCTCACCGCTGAGTCCGTGGTTCAAATCCCGGTCACTCCATGTGAGATCTGTGCTGGACAGAACGGAGGCAGACAGGTTTTTCTCCGGGTACTCCGGTTTTCCCTGTCAAAAATTTCATTCCAGCAACACTCTCCACTATCATTTCATTCCATCTATCAATCATTTAATCATTGCCCCAGAGGAGTGCGTCAGGCCTCGGCAGCCGGCACAGTTCATATCCTCGCCGCTAGATAGGGGCTTCATTCATTCCATTCCTGACCCGGTCGGAGACTGGAAGCAGGCTGTGGATTTTTTCACTTTCATGATTGGAAATTATTCATCAGTTGAAGCATTTTCACGTTAAAAATGAAAGGTGATTAAGTAAGTTACATATCAAACTTTCAACTATTTGACAATTAAAACAATTATCAATACTATTGAAAATAATTGTACAGTAATACGAAATAACAATTACCCTCACATTTTTGAAACCATTCTGACTTTCTTCAATAGATGCTTTAACAATCTTGAAAATGAACAATCATTACATGTTTAATATGAAAGGGAATGATACATTCTAACTAACAAAATGTTAAAATATACGTAAAACACAAATTTAAAACATAGCTAATATGCTGAATCTTAAAATCCTATACAGTAGGAAGATCTTTCCAAGTCAGTCTATAAATCAAAGTAATATACAGTAACGGTCGCCGAACATTTGTGTTCAAAATCCGGTTGCTATGAAAATAAATGAATGCAAAATAATAACCTAAAATAAATTATTATCTAGAAAACAAGTCGCCTCCGTAGCGTAGTGGTCAGCATGGTTAGCTGCCACCCCGGAGGTCCTGGGTTCGATTACCGGCTCTGCCACGAAATTTGAAAAGTGGTACGAGGACTGGAATGGGGTCTACTCAGCCTCGGGTGGCCCAAATGAGTGGAGGGGTTTCGATTCCTCCTCAGCCATCCTCGAAGTGGTTTTCCGTGGTTTCCCACTTCGTCTTCGGGCAAATGCCGGGATGGTATTTTCTTCAAGGCCACGGCCGCCTCCTTCCCTCTTCCTTGCTTATCCAGCCTGACCATCCATTACCTTCCCTCATTAAGCCCCTGTTCGCTTTGCAGGTGAGGCCGCCTGGGCGAGGTGCCAATCACACCTCACCAGTTGTATCCACTCCGATTAGATGTTCCCAGCTCTAGGACACTGCCCGTAGAGGCGGTAGTGGTGAGTTCCCTCGCTGAGTCCATGGGTTCCACCAACCTGGAGGGTAAACGACTAAAAAAAAAAAAAACTAGAAAACATATTTTTGGACTTAGATTTACTACGGATTTTTTCATATTTGAATTTTCAAACTGATTGGCTTGGAAATAATTTCCTCATTTTTAGACTTTTAAGATACTTCATACTGGCTAAAAGTTTCTGATGGTACGTTATTATTTACCTTATATTTTAAATTTAATGAGCAAAAACAACAGGCATAATGATTCATTATTGGCTTACACTTTAAAACATCGTAGTCATTCTTGTATCTTTTTCAATGTAATATTTCATCTTTACATTAGCCTACACCAAGATACACGCTCGTTCCTTTTCTTTGTCGTACCCGTATTTAAGAGTATTATGGAATCTCTCACGTAAAGTTTGATTTTATTTACTTTACGTGTCCGGGAAAAATACAAAATAAAGGGAACAATACAAACAAAGTTACAGAATATAATAACAAATTAT
This sequence comes from Meconema thalassinum, assembly GCA_946902985.2. Taxonomy (NCBI): domain Eukaryota; kingdom Metazoa; phylum Arthropoda; class Insecta; order Orthoptera; family Tettigoniidae; genus Meconema; species Meconema thalassinum. The sequence continues at coordinate 2,085,796,580 of OX336388.2, forward strand.
ACCTAATCAAATTGAATTCAAAGACCAGAATTTGGCAGACTTGATGGGCCTATCACCTGCTCTCCAAAGATCGTCGGACAGGAGCGTATATACAATTTTTTTCGGGGGGGGGCTGACTATCCTGGAAAATTGTGATTACTTAATGAATGTTCCATTATAGCCTGTGGAGTATGAATGGCAACTATCTAAATGGATTACTTGTTAATTTATTCAGCAAATTTTACAAATTGATAAGCATTTCTTAAAAGTACTGTGAAATACATTGTATTTTGTACCCAAATTGGCTTTTTCGGGGGGGGGGGGGCTGGAGCCCCCTCAGCACCCCCCTTATATACGCCCCTGTCGTCGGTGGTGCAAGTCTCAGGTAAGTTTCTGTCTACCAGAAGATGTTATGGGTCCTGCAGTTCCCCACATTCACAAAGTCCGTCTTCAGTGTAGCCCCATGTCTTGATAGTTGCTCTGCATCGAGGTACTCCGGTTCTCAGACTGTTGATAACTTCCAAGGACTCGTTATGAGGGGGAAAATACATCTAAACCTTTGAGCACTGACATTACTTTAAAATACCATAACATTTAAAGTCGTATTTAAAAGTAGTGGTTGCTAATATGAACCACTTATGGCCTGGCGATACTTCTCAGTACCTTGCCAAAGCATCCCAAATATGTTACATACACTGTTTCCCAGAACTGCCTCCAGAACTCAGCACTGAAATATTGCATGTACACATTCTTTGGTCATGTTTCGGGTGCACAAACTAAGATATATTTCTGTGTGTTATTCTGCAATGAAGCAAACGTTTTTTCGATCTCTAATGTGTATTATTGTCATGAAAGCAAGTACATCATCTCAAATCTTGCCTCAAACACTGTTGTTGATTTTCAGAACCAATAAACTACTTGGTACTCCTAAGTACCGTCAAGGCTCTATGGGAATTTGGCAAGGAAACAATTGTTGAGGTAATGTTTAGGCGGGAAGTTCATCACGGAGATATTCCAAAGTGTGCATATGTAGTACTTCTAGCATTGTTTACATGATAAAGTGTGAGATATGAATGCCCTCAAAGTTTTAACATTAGAAGATATAAATAATGTTCTTCTAGAGGAAATAGCCTACCTGATATAGACCTTTCGGATCGATTGCGAGCTCTGTACAATGTTGATCGCAAGTCCAAAAGGCGAAAGCTGAGACTTTTCTGGGGAATGTTAGATATTCTGTTCTTAAATTCTTACATTATTTATTGTGAACTCTTTGGTACAATTTCAGTGTTAGAATACGGAAGGTCGGTAGCTCAAGGACCTGTGGCCATGGAGGACTCTACATTCAACAAGAGGTCATAAATGCTCAGCATGCTACCAACTACGCCACCGAAGACCCCTGTCAACGACAGTAAAACTGCTTTGTTGAATACCATGAGATACACGTGTAGCAATGACTTCTTGGGCTCAAACACTTCTGAATCTAACTGACCTTCTGGTTGGTTTCAGAGTATATTAATTTTCTACTTTTCATATCTATGCAACGTGTATATTTCTTGGTAGGCCTATTTATATCTGACAAAAATAAATTTATTGTATGTAACATTTTCGTTTTCGTAGTCAGTTTACCCTCCAGAAAGGTTTTTCCCACGGACTCGTCGAGGGATCCCACCTTTACCGCCTCTACGGGCAGTGTCCTGGAGCTTGACATCGAATCCGGGGATACAATTGGGGAGGCGGGACTAGCACCTCGACCAGGTGGCCGCACCTGTAACGCGAACAGGGGCCTTATGAGGGATGGGACGGGATGGGAAGAATGGCAGGGATAGACAAGGAAGAGGGAAGGAGGCGGCTATTGCCTGACGGCAGTCACCATCCCAGCATTTTCCTGAAGACGAAGTGGGGAAACCACGGATAACCAATTCGAGGATGGCTGAGGTGGGAATCGGACCCTCTCTACTCACTTGGACCACCCGAGGCTGAGTAGACCCCGTTCCAGTCCTCATACCACTTTTCAAATCTCGTGGCAGAGCCAGGAATCGAACCTCGGACCTCCGGTGGGGGAGGGCTAAGCACGCAGACCAATACACCACGGAGGCAGCTATCACCCACAGAACCAACATATTTCTTAACTTTGGTAAATATCTACAAAAGAATAAGAATTTGTGTCCTATTATAAACACGAAGACAGTAAATTCCCTGTTGCCTGTAGAGGACTGACGGTACTTGTAAGTACCACCTAAGAAACTTATACCGAGGTATAAGTAAGTGTTTTGAAAAAAAATTATGTGTTCAAACTGAAGCATATAAAGGCTTATGCAATTTTAAAATTACATTATTTACCAATTTTTAAATGTTCAGGGCTCAAAGGGTTAAGGAGCTATAACAATAAGAATTTTCATTTTAATGTAATTTCTTTCCGGATTAGGGAATAACCCATCTCTTTTGGCAAAAACTCGCGCTGACTGACTGAAAAGCATCAAACCTCCGTTTACTATGGCAACACTGAAAATGGCTTCAAACATCATAATGGAATTTATGTTCGACCCTGACTATTATATGTCAGAAAACTGTACTATAATGAGGCTCATTATAATACTATTTTTGGCCTTTTTTCAATTTTGAAAAAAATAGGCTTATGAGATCACCTTTTGTCCGTGTGCGTGCGTGCGTGTGTGTGTGTGTGTGTGTGAGGTGTGTGTGTCCCCCTAATAACATTTAAACGGCTAGAGAAATTTCAATAAAACTCGGTAAATTCATAGCACTATTCTGGACGACCCCGACCGTGCCCTTCAAATTTTGGTTCGTCTTACCAATCCAACATGGCGACTGTGCGAAATATTTCACCAGCATTCAATATCTCCGTAACTATTACCGATATCACCCTGGATTTTTTTACGGTGATAAAGGAAACTACTAGAAGTTCACCTATGCGACTTTTGAAAAACTGGTAACTTACAAAACCAACATGGCGGCCACGCAAATTTCCTACATTTAAATAGACGTTTCTCACGATTTAACCAACCAAACGCAATAAAACTTGGTACAGTATATGTTTATATACATTGTAATGCACCGATATCTGACTTCGTTCAATTGTTTACACAACCACAAGATGGCGGATGTGCGAAATATTTCACCAGCATTCTATACCTCTGAAACTATTAGCGGTATCTCCCTGAAATTTTGTACGGAGATAAAGGGCACTACTGGAAGTTCATCTATAATACTTTCAAAATCCGGTTAACTACAAAACGAACATGGCGGCCAAGTGAATTTGAAAATTTTAATAGACCATTCTCGCGATTTAATGTTCCAAACGCAATGAAATCTGGTACAGGAAATGTTTATACACATTGTAATGCACTGGTATGTAATTTAGTTGAATTGTTTATGTAACCTCAAAATGGCGGTTGTGCGAGTTTTAAAATTAAGTTTTTATTTCTTGTGTCGTAATCATGCGATCGAAGTGAAAGTTTGAATAATAATCTACGCAATAATTTTCCTTTAATGGTACATGGCTCTATGGCCTATACATTTAACAATCCAACATGGCGACCACCCGAAATATTTAGACGGCTCTGAATATCTACGAATCTAGCAATCAAACTGAATTTTTTATGTTCATAGGGGCTATGAACATAATTTCACCTGCAGGACTTTAAATAACCTGGTGATCACAAATCCAACATGGCGGCGTCGCGAATTATAAAAGTTCACATGGACGTTTCTCGCAATTTAACCAACCGAGTGCAGTGAAATTTGGTACAGTAAATCCTTATACGAATTAACGAATGTCAATCCACTGACATCCATTTTATATCAATTGTTTCCATAACCACAAGATGGCAGATGTGCGAAAGTTTAGAATCTCGTTTTTACTTCTTGTGTCCTAATCATGCGATTGAAGTTTGAATGCTCCACGTACACAATAATCTTCACGTAAGAGTACATAACTCTAGGACCTACATATCATATAAAATCCAACATGGCGACAATCCGAAATATTTAGTCGGTTCTCAATATCTACGAATCTATTACAGCAATCAAACTGAAATTTTGTATGTTGATAGCGGCAGTTAACATTAGTAGGATATATGAAAATAGGCTGTATAATTCTTCACGGAACTACTTGTTCATTATAAAACAGTTTCTCCCACCAATCAGAGCTCAAGAAACAGTTGTTTGACCAATTAGATAATTAGATGCGCTGAGTTCCACAGCCTTCTAATTTAAATTTCAATGCCTGGCCTAGTGTCATAGTAGGGTAATCGAGGAGACCATGGCCAAATACAAGGCATTCTCTTCGTCTCATACGCTCTGTTCAGTACATAAAACTGGCGAAATCTCGACAGATATTTATGAATATTTATGTTCGAACATAATATAGTTATAATAATTATCGTCGAACATAAACAGTCGTATGCAACTCGCCTATAATAGTAATTAAAACACTCGTATGGAAATTATAAAAATTCGCGTACGCTCGTTTTATAAACATACTCGTGTTTTAATTATTGCCATTATAGACTCGTTGCATAACGTAATATTATGTTCGACCCTGACTATCATATATCAGAAAACTGTATCATAATGATGGTATACATGTAATTGTTGTGAGGAGCGAGTTCTTACCGCTCAATTTATGTAATTGTAATCATTTGAGAGAATCTGTATTCACAGTGTTTTGTTGTGTGGAGCGAGTTGCGATATTAGTTGAGATAGTTCAACTTGTTAATATTCTTTTAACAAAATTGGTCTGGGTAGTTCAAACACGAATTGACCCCGTGTGGCCATGGTGTGCGCGATGCTGTTTCCCATTTGTTATGCGAGTTTTGGCCCAAGCGGCGTGCTCTTTGATTTTTACGTGCTCTAGCACTGGGTTGAATCTCGAGGAGATCCATGTAATCTTAGTATTTTAGATCTTGCGTGTGTCAGTATTAATTACAGTGTTTTATTGAGTGTAGGTCACATAGCCGTAGTTTGATTTGAAAGATGCGACTCCGTGAGCAATATGACTGCTTCAGTTGTAAACGGACTCTCATCAGTACTCATTTTCATATTAAGTATCAGTACACCATGCACGTATATAACTTATTGACCAGAATCAATGGACTTGTATACATGTAATTGTTGTGAGGAGCGAGTTCTTACCGCTCAATTTATGTAATTGTAATCATTTGAGAGAATCTGTATTCACAGTGTTTTGTTGTGTGGAGCAAGTGTGATACCGCTCAGTCATATAATTATTTTCAGTGGGAGTAAAAGTCAGGGAGGACTTTATTATTATTATTATTTTTGCACATATTTTCAGTCATTAAATAACTTTTATTCTACTTGTTATTCACGTTATTTCTGGTATAGCCTAGTTTTATGGACTTTTCTATCCAGTAGAGCATGTTTTTTTTGTGAACTTCGCCTTGAAAATCATGCAGGACTGAGCGCGACCCGGAAGACTGAATCTTGTTAAAACACTGCTTTATTGAAGGGTACAATATATTAGCTCAAATGGACAAATTAATATCATGTTTTCCTTCGGGAACATTCGTATTCATCAATATGTGTTAGTTATAGTCTATGTGATGTTTTGTTAGAATACTGGAATTGGTGATTTACCTCCAAACTTGCTTGTTTAGAGTGAATATGTGATTGTAATTAAATGGTCAATTCAGGTTGTATTGTACAGGATATTTATCTGATTGAGTCTTGCGTGTCCTGGTGAGAGTAGTTATCTTCGTCACTATGTACACTGAACGTGCCGGGATATTCTCATTGGACCAGGTAGCGCTCATATGGCTATTAGATTATGCGTGGCGAGAATTGAAACCAGGTCTTTAATAGTTGAAGATTATCCTAAATACAGTAACATCGACCACATTAGGGATACTAAACAAACGTTTGATGCTTTTCAGTCGGTCAACACGATTTCACTCAAATGAGATGGGTTATTCCCTAATCCTGAAAATAGTTACATGCGATTACATGAGGACACGTCTTGTACAGGTGTATTTATTAATCTCACGTAATTCTTTTCAGGATTCGGGAATAGCCCATCTCATTTGGGTACAATCGTGTTGACCGACTAAAAAGATTCAAGTTTGTGTTTACTAAGGCAACACTTCAAACACCATAAGGGAGAATAGACTTGGCCACATACAGTCACATTTGTAAGACGAACACAGAAACTTAGGAATGCGAGAGGGGAAATGCCCAGGTATATAAGAGATCCTGGCCCACAGGAAACTCCTCCAGTTGAGTTTAGATAGTGACCAAGACAACTGCTCTCACCAGGACATGCAAGACTCAATCAGATAAGTAGCCTGTACAATACAACCTGAATTTTCCATTTAAATACAATCACATATTCACTCTAAACAAGCAAGTTTGGAGGTCAATCACAACTTTCAGTATTTTAACAAACCATCACTATCACTTCACTTATTTACTTACTTCAATTAATTCCTGTCGCTCCTTCCGGAGCATAGGGCCTTGGCGAAATTTCTCCACGCAGTACGGTTCTTGGCCATTCTCTTCACTTGACTCCAGTTCTTGTCCACCTCTTCAATTTCATTTTCGATCGTCCTCTTCCAGGCCTTCTTAGGTCGACCTCGCTTCCTGGCGCCTTGAGGATTCCAGTCTAGCGCCGCCCTCTCAACAGCTCCGTCCGGCTTCCTTAGTGTGTGACCAATCGAGTGCCATTTCCTCTCCTTGATCTGGATGCTAATCGGTTGTTGATTGGTGAAGGTCCAAAGATCTTCATATGAGATTATGTCCGGCCACCTCACATTCATGATGCGACGCAGACATCTGTTAATGAACACCTGTAGTTGGTTGTTGATCGGTTTTATGACTTTCCATTTTTCACAGCCGTAGAGAAGAATCGACTTTACGTTGCTTTTGAAAAGGCGGAGCTCGGTCTTCCTGGAAATGTTTCTATATCTCCAGATGGGATAGAGCTGGACAAACGCACCATTTGCCTTCCTGATACGGCTTCGAAAATCTTCCTCTGCTCACCCATCATTTGTTTGAGGAAGGACTCAACTCGCTCTATTTCCTTTCCGTTGACTGTCAAGCTAGTTGTGACGTCAGAATTTATCCTCATCTCTTTGGTTTTGCTGGTGTTGATCATCAGTCCTGCACGTTCTGATTCTCACAATAACTAACAAATATTGACGAGTTGAACTATCTCAACTAACACCGCAACTAAAGAAATGTATATTTTGTAAATATTTTCACCCATACTTTCAGACATAAAACTTTTCTAGCCAAAGTGTAATGGATCTGATGATGATAGCTTGACGTTCGAAACTGGTCATCCAAGGTATTTTAATTACTACCTTTGGAGCGAGTTTACAAGCTAGCGATCGAGCCAATTACCCCAGTTTTGGCCATCATCAAACTGTCGAGTTGTGTCGAGTTAAGACATGAGAGAATAGTGTATGTGATTGGAGTTTCGCTGTTTAGCTCAGCTTTTCTGAATTGCGATAGCAACCTGTCGTCCGTGCGCCTATTAAGCTTACGCTGGCTAATCCGTTAGAGATACCGAGTGTGTTGCTAGTAATACATAAATATAAAAATTTGGAAAATATACGTTAGATACTTTCTAAACTAGAGGGCAGGATTGGGACGCTTTGTGATTTGCACACAAAAATAATACATATAAATCATAAAATATATTTAATAATATGATGAGCTTTAAATCCAGCAGTCAAATCCGAAAAACACAAACCGAGAATCTTACCCGGATAAAACACTGGTGAACAGCGCGATCTTCATTAATAATGTTTTCACAATTAATTCCTTAAAGAAAGCGATGGTATATTCCTTTGAGTCGTAAATTAAAGGGGAATTCCTGCACTGTCAAAGCAAAACCTGCGCCGTCACAGAAGCAGCATTATTATGTAGACTTCAAAGTAAATGAAGAGATACACAAGGGTTCATCTATTTCTGCTTTCAAACTTGAAAGGAGTATTTATTTGTAGCCCTCTCAGATTAACGTAGAAACCTGTTGTGTAATTTAAATGAATTTATCAAAGACAACTTCTTTGCCTTCATATGATTGAGGAGGCAGTAACTAATTTTGACTATTGGAAGTTTCTGCTCATGAGGAATGCTTGCGATGTTACTGGACCAATTGGGTAGAGTGCAAATTATGCCCGAGGCCTTAAAAGGCTCAGGTCTTGATGTGGGATTCCTAAAGTTGAAGAGACATTAAAAGAAGAGGGACAACCCCGTGGTGCAGTGACATGGATTCTTGAATTTTATCCATGAGGTCCGGTGTTGATTTTTAGCTTTGCAAGGAGATTTATGTCTGGCCTAAGGGCTGCAAGGGCCTCCTGGGGGAAGACCTGAGAAGAGATAAGTTTCATTTTTACCTCAACCATCCTGGAATTGGATTTCCAAGATGTCTTAGTTCTACACCAGACACATACTGCGATAGTACCTAGTATGAGGCCACGGTCACCTCTTACCCAATCTCAGCCACACAAATAAAAACAAGATGTTCAGTAAAGAACATATAGCCTACTTTCTCCTAAATGTATGAGTATAGTAAAACTCGTTGTTATTATCAAAGAGTATAATAGAACTATTCTTTCTTGAAGACCTTAGAAACGATTTACCTCTACCAAACGCCACAACCTAGATAAAAACTGCTACCATCATTGAAGAAAGAAAGATAAGAAGTATCTAAAGAATGTTATTGATCTGCAGACATAATCGACCGGACTGGCGGCGTGGCTCAGCGGTAACGTTCTCGCTTGCTGGACCGTATGTTTCAGGTTCGTATCCTGGCGCAGTCAGCTGGCATTTGAGGGTGCACAAATGCGAGGGAGCCGTGTTAGTAGATTTACTGGCACGTTAAAGATCCCCTTTGGGACAAAATTCTGGCACCCGGCGTCTCTAAAAGCAACAGTAGTTAAAAGGGACGTAAATCCAATAACATTATTATTATTATTATTATTACTATTATTATTATTATTATTATTACATAATCGGCCTGACGCGGGCAACATCCAACTTTGAGTTGAGGCATGTCTTTACACGTCTGGCTGCGTATGACTTTCACAACCCTAATTGAATTAACAAATCTTTCCATGACCCTACAGACACGTGTGTATACCAACTATGTGGATATTTTCGATTGCTATTTGGCTGAAATAAAAGTATTAATTAATATCCTGAACTAGCACCAACGGTAGAGTTCAGATACTATGAGAAATCGTTTTGTTCTTTACTTCAATTAACATTTTCAAATAACGCACAATAGGCTGTTGCAAACCCTTAAAAATAAAAAGTAAAAATGTATCGTAGTATCATCTTGTCATTCTTCAAATTCGATGCGCATAGAATGCCAATGGTATAGTAATCAATGGAGCCCCACGTAGACTAGTCGTGACATCTAGTGGTGAAATATCGAACAATATAATCCTAACAGAGCGAGTGCATTCTAGCGGCCAGAAGAAGAAACTTTTCAATAAAATCTGGTCGGCGTGCAGTTACCTTTTTGGCAGCTAGATGTCTAGAGTAAATCTGCTGGCGAATTATGTTTTAATTAAATATACATTTTACACCATTATATGCACAATATAACGCTTAATTTTAAAACATCTGAGTCATTACAAAACAATAAACATATAACATTTCAAGCAAAAAAAATAGCTCTGATCGGGTTTGAACCATAGGCATTTGACCGATAGGCTAACGCTCTACCACCGAGCTAATTGTGTCAACGAATATCGTTATATATAAAATGACTTACATAGAACTTGTTAGCAAATAATGATTTATACTAAACGATTTCATCATTGGAGTATATTATTTATATATAAAGCATTTCATACAAAGTTTATTTATTTTGTATCAGTACGCTATATTGCATGCAATACTCAAATTAGTGAAATATAAGTCAGGCACAAGATATCCGCTGCCATCTTGTCTTATTACTGAATCGGCTCAGCTTTTTAAAATCACGTCTGCACTATAGTATTACAAAATAAACTTTTAATTTCGAACGTGCCTCTTCCTTTAGAACAGTTAAAACGATTCTCGGCTCGATAATCGGAACTGGTGGGTCCCATGATATGGATTATAAAGTTTGCATAATTCGCACGGCCGCCATCCTGAAATGGTATGGCGGACGACCATGTAGTTTGGTCACAAGACGCATCCTATACGAAGGTATGTTGTTACCAAATTTGGTAGAGATCGGATGATTTGGTTAGTCGTTATTTGATTTTACGTTTTGAACGTTTGAGTGGCCGCCATTCAGTTTTAGTAAAGATGGCGGCGATATAAAACATGACACTGAGGTGTCCTTCGCTAGTGCTACCTTTGTACCAAATTTCGTTCAATTCGCATTCACCGTGTTCGAATTGATAGGGGGGGGGACAGACATTCAGAGTACACACACTCACACACACACAGACACACACACACACACAGACTCACACACACACATACACACACACACAGACTCACACACACACATACACACACACAGACAGACACACTTTTTTCGCCCTGTGTTGATCTCATAAGTCTACTTTCATTTTTTGCAAAAATCGAAAGTAGGCTAATACACACACTAATGTAACTATTCCAATAACAAATCAAAAATAGCAATAATATTTAGGCCTATCATGTTAGGAAATGTTGTATATTTGACATATTGATTAATAATATAAAAATTTTAAATTATAACGCCTATCAATACACAATTAAGGACATTGGTTCAATTTTTTGAATTTCAATCGTAAGTACATGTTTCAACCTTTCACTGAGGTCTTCATCGGCAAAACTTGATTGTATCTAATTCCTGAAACTACTGTAGTAACAATTATTCATAGAACGTTGATGTAAATGAAAATTGGAAGGATAACCAATTCGTTTTATGATTAATTGTTACACTAGTTTTAACAAGTAGTTCCGTGAAGAACTATACAACCTATTTTCATATATCCTACTTATGTTAAATGCCACTATCAACATACAAAATATCAGTTTGATTGCTGTAATAGATTCGTAGATAATGAGAACCGACTAAATAATTCGGATGGTCGCCATGTTGGTTTATATGTAGGCCCTAGAGTTATGTGCTGTTACATGAAGATTATTGTGTACGTGTAGCATTCAAACTTCAATCGCATGATTAAGACACAAGAAGTAACAAGGAGATATTAAACTTTCGCACAGCTGCCATCTTGTGGTTATGGAAACAATTGAAATAAATTAGATGCCAGTGGATTAACATTCGTATAAGGATTTACTGTACCAAGTTTCACTGCACTCGGATGGTTAAATTGCGAGAAACGTCCATGTAAATATTTATACATCGCGCCACCGCCATGTTGGATTTGTGATCACCAGGTTATTTAAAGTCCTATAGGTGAACTTAAGTCCATAGCCCCTATGAAAATTAAAAAACCCAGTTTGATTGCTATAATAGATTCGTAGATATTCCGAGCCGTCTAAATATTTCGGATGGTCGCCATGTTGGATTGTTAAATGTATAGGCCATAGAGTCATGTACAGCGGCTTCGGTGGCGTAGTCGGTAGCATGCTCAGCTTCTATGTCCAAGATAGCGGGTTCAAACCCGGCCGAAGCCGTCGGGTAAGAGCGTTAAAAATCCCTCAGTATGCCTTCCTTCGGAGGGGAAGTATAGCCGGCGGTCCCATGTCATAGATTTATGGCATGTTAAAGAACCTTCCACTAAATGCACCTGTGTGAAGCTAAATTGGATAGATTAAGAATGTAAACAACGCTCTTAGGTTTCTAAGTTCGTTGCCAAGAGCAGACTGCGATGGTATCTAGTAGCTATGTACTGAACTTGGCCTAGTAGTCGCTGACGGTGGCTCTTGACGGCAAAAGTAGGAACTATTTGAAAAATTCTAAGTTGCAGTACTTAAATTAAAATACAGATAACACACACTAATACAGTCATCACAATTAACACCGGCTATCAGACAGATTCTACACACACCCAAAGTACACGGGGCTACATGGCCGCGTTGTCGCAGCCCTTAAACTTAAGAACCAACCAACCAACCAACCAGAGTCAAGAACCATTAAAGGAAAATTATTGCGTAGGTTCATTTTCCAATCTTTCACTTCGATCGCATGATTACGACACAAGATATAAAAATTTAATTTTAAAATTCGCACAGCCGCCATCTTGAGGTTATGTAAACAATTGAACTAAATTAGATACCAGTGCATTACAATTTGTATAAACATTTCCTGTACCAGATTGCATTGCGTTTGGAACATTAAATCGCGAGAAAGGTCTATTAAAAATTTTCAAATTCGCTTGGCCGCCATGTTCGTTTTGTAGTTAACCGGTTTTTGAAAGTCTCATAGATGAACTTCCAGTAGTGCCCTTTGTCTCCGGACCAAATTTCATGGTGATACCGCTAATAGTTTCAGAGATATAGAATGCCGGTGAAATATTTCGCACATCCGCCATCTTGTGGTTATGTAAACAATTGAACGAAGTTGGATGTTGGTGCATTACAATGTGTATAAACACATACTGTACCAAGTTTTATTGCGTTTGGTTGGTTAAATAGCGAGAAACGTCTATTTAAACGTCGCAAATACGCGTGGCCGCCATGTTGGTTTTGTAGTTACCAGTTTTTCAAAAGTCACATAGGTGAACTTCTAGTAGTTTCCTTTATCACCGTAAAAATTCCAGGGAGATATTGGGAATAGATTCGGGGATATTGAATGCAAGTGAAATATTTCGCACAGCCGCCATGTTGGATTTGTGAGACGTAACAAAATTTGAAGGGCATGATCGGGGTCGCTCGGAATAGTGCTATAAACCTACCGAGTTTAATTGAAATCGCTCCAGCCGTTTAGAGTAATTAGGGGGGGGGGGGCATTCACACCTCTCACACACACACGCACACACACACGGACAAAAGGTGATCTCATAAGCCTATTTTTTCAAAATTGAAAATAGGCTAAAAATTAGATACAAGCAATTTGGCTGATGAAGACCTCAATAAAAAGGTTTAAACATGTGCCAACCATTGATTTTATATTCAACAAGAAGTTCTGTGACGAACTAAAGAGCCTACTTTTCTTAAAATTTAAGATCATGCCAATGATTAATCTATATGGTCTATCTAGAATAATGACGAAATTAAGTTGGTAATATCGAAATTTCTAATTAGTTCGAAATACTTTATACCTGGCATAATTTAGCCTTATAGGGAACTACAGTCGGCAGTCCTGGTGACTGAATATATTCTTAGGTACAGAATACAGAATTTGGTTGAAGTCCAATGGATAGCATGGACGTTACATGCAGTTAAACATTGGATCCAACAGCGCGCGTAAAATCATGTTGGCAACAATGACATACATGTATTGGTCAAAAATAATCGGAAATAATATGATCTACTGTTGTGCCAATTTTGAATGAAATCCATTAGTTAGTATAGAAGTTACATGCATTTTAATATTGGACTTATCAGCAGGCTTAGAATCATGTTGTCAGCACTGGCGTATATTAGTTTCTCCAAATTAATCTAGAATGCCAGGTACTATACGTGTGCAAACTTTAGAGCTATTGGCTTGCATACTTTCTGATATATTGATATTAGGGTAACAAAAATAGAGACAGTATTTATTAACAGTTGGCAGCCCTGGTTACTCTCAGGAATCGGCATAGTCATATCTGTTATGGTACACATAGCACACACGAAATTTGGTTGAAATCCAAATGATAGTATGGAAGTTACATGTATTTAAAGTTGAAACTCTCAGCAGGCTTAAAATCATGTTGGTATCACTGACATCATTTTCAAATATGGCCGTGAGATATTCAGGTATAGATCTTAACTCCTACCAAATTTTGTTTCGATTGCTGCAGCCGTTTAGGAGTTGATAGTGGGGGACACACACACAGCCAGGCAGACAGAAGGACATACAGACAGACAGACACACATTTGTCCGATCTCATAAGTCTACTTTTTCCTCATTTTTGCAAAATGTGAAAACTAGGCTAAAAATTTGAATGTATGCTCTTAATTTTGTATTGATAGGTGGTATATTGTAAAAGTTATCCACATATCAGACAAATTCCACACACTCACCAAAACACTGGGGCTACATGACCTTAATATCGTTAACCCCTACATGATCAAAAACAACACAAATGAAGATAAAATATGTAAACGAAAGACAGAAAGAAAGAAAGAAAGAAAGAAAGAAGCAAAGAAAGGAAGGAAGAAACGGAAACACTTCTTCTTCGTCCTCATAATATTCTCTCTTCTACTACTGCTGCTACCACTGCTATTAACTACTACATCTCTTTGCCAGACTCCTGGATGGTGGTGATCGGTGAGAAATGTACTCTTCAGTGAACAATACCGTAGCGATTTTTCAAGAAATTCTGTCCGTCTATGCTTTAATATTGCCCTGGTACATTAATCGTCTTCAGCTCACTCCTCGGTACTTTCTAATTTCTCTTCGCAGAGAATAGTGTGACAATACATATTTTTTAATGAAAATTAATAACCAAAGGAACAAGAAGTACCGTGACGAACTGAAGAGTTTACTTTTCTTAAAATTTAAGATTCATGCCAATGAATTATCTATTTGGATCTATCTAGAATTCAGAATGATGACGAAATTAAGTTGGTAATATCGAAATTTCTAATTAGTTCGAAATACTGTATACCTGGCATAATGTAGCCTAATAGAGAACTACAGTTGGAAAACCCTGGTGACTGAATATATTCTTAGTTCCATCTCTTAAGGTACAGAATACACAATTTGGTTAAAGTCCAATGGATAGCATGGACGTTACATGGAGTTAAACATTGGATATAAGAGCGCTCGTAAAATCATGTTGGCAACAATGACATACATGAATTGGTCAGATATAATCTGAAATAATATGATCTACTGTTGTGTCAATTTTGAATGAAATCCATTAGTTAGTATAGAAGTTACATGCATTTTAAAATTGGACCTATCAGCAGGCTAAGAATCAAGTTGGCAGCACTGACGTGGTGAGAGAAAAAAAACGACAAATTAACTTCAAATCAGAATGCTAATCATTGGGAATCAATCATCATTGTTGAGAGATAGCAAGTCAAGGACGAGGATCTAATTTAAAAAGATATAGTACATCGAGAGAATGGATACTAATGAAGTTGTGGGGACTTTTAACGCAGCTAGCATTAGAAAGTATCATTATGCTGAATAAGAGGATTGTAGAGCTATCGTGTACATATGTTGTGTATAGAATGCCTGAGAGTGTATTTTTTTTCTCAAGCCTGATAAAAAAAGGAGATGTACGGGAGAGATGTACCCGATACCTAGTTGAGGCTATCGGCTACGCCAGCTGACATTGAGCCAGAGTTGAGATTTATGGGAAAAGTTGTAAAGATAGCGCTCAAATCGAGTCGAGAGGAATGTTAGGAAATGACGTAGAAGGCCAAGGATTAAGAAGGCACTGCCAGTCAAGCAGATGGAATTATGGGAGGAATATGAAGTTTTATTAAGATCTAAATGGAACATAGTATTATATCATCTCAGAAGAGAAGAAATGTCAAGCATAATATATGGTAATAACTTGAAGAAAGACAGATAACCCCTTAAGTTATTGTATAACTTAATAGCCGAGATGATGGTGGTCGAGATTATACTTGTGACGCACGAACGCAGAAGGTGGGGGAGCATCACGTGACAGCGCCAGGTAGGAGCTGGTCAACGCAGTCTAGAGACATCAGTCGAGTTCAGTCAGCAGGGCTGAGTAGAACACATGCGCAGAGAGTACGACAAGTTGAGCGGTGCACAGCACTTGTTACGTGGCGTGAAAGCGACAGCATTACTTCACCAAGCAGAGAGCGGAAAGTAGGTCAGTGAGTCAAGGCAAGCAACGCACGGTAGGCGGCATGAGGACCCGTTACGAGGCAAGCTGTACGGGCCGTGTAAGCAGGAGAAGAGCCGGGGTTAGGACAGCATTATAATACGAGATTGAGAACTTTATTTCGAGCTGCATTTTGTAACGCAGAACAGCACAGCAAAGCGGCATGGCGAGGCCGGCTTTAAGCGTAGATCATTCTGGAACAGTGCGGTAGAACCGAGCGTGCTATTTCCGACTTTTATACGCAGGCAACATTAAAGAAGCTGAACTACATTTCAACATTAAGTTACAACATTGAGTTGGGACTTGTATTCAGTAATAGAATTGTGCAGGCAGATAGTTATAATATACTGCAATTGTGAACTTCAAATGAACTTAGATATTCAAATGACATTACGACTATGCATTTCATAACGGAACATGTAGAGCGACCATGGGGTCAAGCTAACATTAATGCTTTTAAGGCAAACGAAATGTTACAAGTATATGCACTTATGAACATTGGCACGTGCATTAATACAATTCCTTTTCATGAATTATCATAACATATCGAGTACGAACACAGCTACAGGGTGTTTCAAAAACTTATACACTCTCATAAATAAAATTTATTTTCTGCAAGTGAGACTTAACCGCTGTGGAGATTGAACTTTTAACAAGCAAACCGAACATTATATGGGACAGTGGCGTAACATAGAAGAGGAATATGGGGTACGCTGCTTTTATGAACTTTTACGTAAGGATTTGGACAGTATCCGCTATGGATAACATGCAGT
This sequence comes from Meconema thalassinum, assembly GCA_946902985.2. NCBI lineage: Eukaryota > Metazoa > Arthropoda > Insecta > Orthoptera > Tettigoniidae > Meconema > Meconema thalassinum. The sequence goes on from OX336388.2 coordinate 2,085,813,213, forward strand.
TCATCATGTCGGAGTAAACGAAGACAGAGACGCGATGGCACCACGGAGCGATGGATTTGGTTCCTGAAGAAGAGGAGGTCTAACAGCTGATTCACTTGGGATATGAAGGCGATCGTTATTGCGTGGATGATACGATATTCACGTCGATCTTTCGAGAAATTTATTACACACGAGGATAATCGACGATCTTTGAAATATAATAACAGCTGATATGAGAAGGTACTGTAAGAGTTATGACTTTCTGATATGATTTTTTCATGAACACTGGGCATACTTGTATATTTTTCTAGTAGGAGTTATACGATTATTTAGACATGGCTTAGTCATTATTTGCTCCAAATTTTGCTAGAATATGGCGTTACCATATGATATGGCAGGCACCATTATACGAAATTCTCACCATTGGTTGGCTTTATTAAGCAGATGTTTGGTCTTTTAGACATTTTCCAGTATGGATAGTTTTCTTGGATAGTTATTTTTTGGTGGCGAGTATTTCGAACTCGTGATCTGCAATTGGATTATTTAAATCACTTCGTCAGTTCATTGCATACTAGCGAGTGTGTATTATTCGTCAGTAGGGATTTTTTCCATTGGATTGTTTGGAGATATTAAGATGTTATTCACTCAAGTGAATGAATATCACTTTTATGTGACAACTAGAGACTTGTTGATTCCAATCTGGTACATTCACTCATTAGACGACGAGATGGCGCCTTTCGCTTTAGGCGATTGCGTGGTGGTACACATCTTTACCCATCGTTCAGGGCATTATCATGATAGACAACGGGGCAAGGCCTTTCGTATTTATACGATTGCGTGGTGGTACTCATCTTTACTTGTCATTGAGGAACTCATTTTTATCATCCGAGTGTACTTGAGATTGTAAGAGGATCAAAGAAACTACTAGTCACATATCAGTCGAATTTTGTGAAATAAATTAAAAATAAATGTCAGCAGGGTTCCTTTTTGTAATTATTGTATGCAAATCCGATATTTTGTTGCTATACTCTTTTGAGAGTACTTTCATTTAACAGCTGATACAGCTGATGCTTTTGATAACTTTTTATGATTGAGTTTGATACCTTTGAGAAGGATTTAAAGTAATTGAATCTTGTAAGATGAATCATTAATGGTCAGATTTATTTTAAGCAGATCAGTATTGCATATTTTGATGTGAGAGATTACAGCAAATTGGTGTTTTTCTGTGAAGTGAATTATGAGAATTTTAAGAGAATTTATGCTATTTGAAAGCAAATCTTGAATTTGATTTCGATTACTAAGGTAATATTTTTCCTAATTGTTTAGGAAGTTGTCTAGATGTGATCAGATTAATTACAGTTATTGGAGATTGTGTGCGTTGATAATTTGAAGCCAGTTATATATATTTTTGTAGATCATGCAACGTGATTAAGTGAAGTTTGTGATAGGCATTTTGTGGAAGTTGCCAAGTGGAAGTTGCAATATTGCTAATGTATTTTGAAGCAGACATGAGGTTGTCGAACCCAGTCTAGCATAATTTTTGAGATTCATGTTGTGCGCTGAATATTTATGGAGTTTTGTGGAATAATTGTGGTATTCAAATGTGATATTTGACAGAGTGAGAATATATAATGAAGTTGTGGATAGTGAGATCCAACGTGATTTTGTGAAGGCAATAATATTTTTTGGCATGATAATTAAATACGAGATATAACTTGGAAGTGATAAAACTGTAAGACAACGTTCTATAACCCATATTAAACAATTTGTTAGGAAATTAAACAAATAAATAATGTTGATAATACAAGATTTTCTGATAATAATAATCAATGAAATAATAATCTGAAATTTAAGCATATTAATGATCTGACCTAATGAAGTAAAAATCAGAATGACTAGATGAAATAATAAAAATCTAAATAACCAGATGAATAAAATTTAAATAAATTGATAAATTAAATTTTGGAATAAATCAATGAATTAAATAAATGGATGAATTAAAGATTGAATAAATAAGCTGATTTAAATAAATTAATAGATGATTAAATAGATGATGAATAACTGAATTAGAAGGTGATAATTAATTAAAGAAGCTGATGATTAATGAATTTAAATGGATTTAAATAAATTTAATTGAGATATGATTTGAAGAATTGCAACTTGAGTTGATGAATTAAACAATTTATATTGATGATTTAAGATGATTTAATCTGAATGAGATGATGAAATGAAAGTGTGTGAATAATTAGAGAGCATAAAGAATTGATGATTATAATATTCATTTAAATGATTTAATGGTGATGAATTAATTATTCTGACATGAATATATTGAATTTTGAGATGAGAACTAATGTGAGAAATATTTAATTTTGATGATGATGATGATTATAAGCAATGAGTAGTGGATTTTCTGTGATTCACAAACAAGCAATTATTAATGACAGTGTAAATAGTGTAAATTAATTATTCGATGTTTAGGAGCAATTTACTAACATATTCAGCATTTGAATACTGCCATGCAAGTCATAAATTATGTGATATTTAAATATGTGATTAGAATAAATGTGTTTAGACAGATTAATTAAATTTTTAAATCCACATTCATGATGTTAATTTAAAGAGAAGTTAGGTCTCAGGTATCACGAATGTCAGTGACGCAAAGACATAGTGCTACGGTGATCCTGAGAACCTAAGAGAACTTTAGAAATTTTTCCTATTTTATGTGGATTAAATACACTTTGAGTAGAATAGAGATGGTTCGATTTTCTGGACAATGACAATTTAACGTTGGCATTCGACCATGCTCTCAGGTAGGATGAGTGTTTAATATGTCTGTCTGACTATCAAAGTTGAATAAATTTGTTTTTATCTTAGTTGTGATCTGATGGTGATGTGATTCTCCTACTTCTTTCCTTGTCTTAATTAAGGCTTAACCAGGAAGGATGTGGTTTGCTAGGGATTCAGTTGATGGCGCCCATTGATATTTGCATTCTTTTTATTAAATTTAAGCCCGTAACGACCCTGGAGATACTTTATCTCGTGTTACCCTCTGCTTTTGTGATATTTCAACTGAATTTCCGACACATTCCTTATTTGACTAGGTGTTCATTCAACTCCGCTCTGTCCGGGAAATCCAGGAATGCGATGTAATAGCAGATGGGTCATCGCATCCCCAGGACGAACGGGTACAATACGAATTAACGAATGTTAATCCACTAACATCCAATTTATTTCAATTGTTTCCATAACCACAAGATGGCAGATGGGCGAAATTTTAAAATCTCGTTTTTACTTCTTGTGTCCTAATCATGCGATTGAAGTTTGAATGCTACACGTACACAATAATCTTCATGTAAAAGTAAATAACTCTAGGACTACATATTATATAAAATCCAACATGGCGACCATCTGAAATATTTAGTCGGTTCTCAATATCTACGAATCTATTACAGCAATCGAACTGAAATTATGTAAGTTGATAGTGGCAATTAAGGCGACACTCCTGAGATAAACAGATATTTTTACCTAATGCATGGATTTTCACGAAACGTTGTGGGAATGTCACCCAAACAAAAGTAGAGATATCACAAACATTTGTGGTGTTTGAAGCCAGCGAGTTCCAGTTAGCATGAAAACTGCGAGTAGCTGTAATACGGAAGACAATCAGATAAGTAGTTAGCCAAAATTTTATAGTTTAACCATAGTTTACAACCATATAATCTCTCTAAAGTACAGTCTCCGGATAGCTATCACCATTTAGCATTTCACCTAACATATATACTGCATTTAGCATACACTGACAGTTGCAGTACCAATACTGCAACTAAATAATTGTACATATTGTAAATATTTTCACCTGTATTTCAAACATAGATTTTGTAGCCTAAGTGTAATGGATCTGATGATGATCGCTTGACGATCGAAACTGGTCATCCTAGTGTTTTATTAATCTCATGTAATTTATTTCAGGATTAGGGCATAACCCATCTCTTTTGGGTACATTCGTGTTGACCGACTGAAAAGCACTAAACTCTTGTTCACAAACATTTGTTTCATATACAATTAACAGTTTTTCCAAAGTATTTTTTGATTTTTTATTTTTGGAATTTTTAATTCCATTTTTTTCATAGATTTCAAATGTCATGTTAATGGAAATTTGGAATTAGGTATATAATACTTCTTTAAAAAACACTACGTATCGAATTTTCTGTAAATAACTTATATAATGAGATATTATTGTACTAAATTTGTGTAATTTTTTTGTTCAAAAATTTTGGACTTTTAATTCCCTACTACTGGGAAGAATTCTGCAATCACAAATTCCATACGCAGGTTTCCTAATATAGCTGTGATACATATACCATACAAATTTTGTTACATTTGGCAGAATATTGTGGGAGAAAAATGGGATTTAAATGTAAAATTACAATTGGCGGGAAATTAAAGCAAAGTTCAAGTGACGTTATCTTCCTACCTAATGCATGGATTTTCACGAAACATTGCGGGAATGTCACCCAAACAAAAGTAGAGATATCACCAACATTTGTTTCATATACAATTAACAGCTTTTCCAAAATCTTTTTTTAATTTTTTTTTTTTGAATTTTTAATTCCATTTTTCTCATAGATTTCAAGTGACATGATAATGAAAATTTGGAATTAGGTAGATAATACTTCTTTAAAAAACACTACGTATCGAATTTTCTGTAAATAATTTATATAATGAGATATTATAGTACTAAATTTGTGTATTTTTTTTGTTCAAACATTTTGGACTTTTAAATCCCTACTACTGGGAAGAATTCTGCAATCAAGAATTCCATAAGCAGGTTCCCTAATGTAGCTGTGATACATATACCATACAAATTTGATTACATTTGGCAGAATATTATGGTAGAAAATGGGATTTAAATGCAAAATTATAATTGGCGGGAAAATTAAAGCAAAGTTCAAGTGACGTTATCTTCCTACCTAATGCATGGATTTTCACAAAACTTTCTGGGAATGTCACCCAAACAAAAGTAGAGATATCACAAAAATTTGTTTCATATACAATCAATAGTTTTTCCAAAATATATGTTTTTGTTTTTTTTATTTTTGAAATGTTTAATTCCATTTTTTTCATAGATTTCAAATGACATGTTAATGGAAATTTGGAATTAGGTAGATAATTCTTCTTTAAAAAACACTGCGTATCGATTTTTCTGTAAATAATTTATACAATGAGATATTATAGTACTAAATGTGTGCAATTTTTTTGTTCAAAAATTTTGCACTTTTACATCCCTACTACTGGGAAGAATTCTGCAATCAAGAATTCCATACGCAGATTTCCTAATATAGCTGTGATACATATACCATACAAATTTTGTTACATTTGGCAGAATATTATGGGAGAAAAATAGGATTTAAATGTAAAATTACTATTGGGGGGAAAAATAAAAGCAAAGTTCAAGTGACGTTATCTTCCTGATCCATTACCTAGAAGTCACCAGCACCGTATGTTTTTCCTTCCTTTTGTTTCTTAGCAGTTTCTGTACGAATATTGGTAATTCTGGAAGCATGTCTAGTATATTGATACACAACTACAAGAGGTTACTTTCACAAGAAAGTAGAAACATATAAGAATAACAAAACTTATAGTTATCGGCATTATTGTAGTGGCATCAGGAATACCAATACAAGCATACAATGTTCCTCAATGACAGTAGAGTCAAGTACTGAAATATTAGTCCTTTGCAGGCTTTATAAATTCATTTTGAAACATGGTAGATCTTACAGCTCGATTCTGTATAAATATATGCGGAAAGGGGGGGGGGGGGCGGCGGCTGTTGGCCCATCCCCGGGATGCGTAATTGCAAAGAACAGCGATGTTTTATTGATTTGATTGAATGAAAACATGACAATGACATCATAAATAATCTAACCAAGCAGTTCATCAGATGCCACACCCATTTCTGCTGTGTGCAGACTGACAAACAAAGCATTATTAAGATGACAAATTGTTTGAATTCAACGGAATAACTTTGTGACAACAAAGAAGAAACCCTATCCTTTCAATTTCAGTCATAAAAAAAATTTCACCAAAATGAACAAAATATCGACTTTTATCTCCGGAGTGTCGCCTTAACATAAGTAGGATATATGAAAATAGGCTGTATATTTCTTCACGGACCTACTTGTTGCAAAATGTGAAAAGTAGGCTAAAAATACTGGGCAAACGCATTTCAGTATCCTCATATAACTAAAATATAAGTAGGCCTACTACAAACCTTGCTCATATAAAATTGTTTCAAATTGTTTAAATAAGAAAGCCCCTCAATGTGAGAAACGAAACTCGGGGCCCCCGAAAACCACCTTTTTGTCCATCTATTGCTGTAAGACGCAATACAATTCCATTTTATACATTACTGAGATAGTTTGCAAACGGCTATAAGGTTATAACGGAACCAAATCAAGGTGTAAAATTCATCAATACATATAATGCGCTTAAGGGGGTCAAGGGGTACTCTAGACATTTTTCACGCGATAAACACGTGCGGGTGTGGTACGGAAGGTCTATTACGTCTCTATCTCTATATTGTTATATTATTACTATAATTATTTTTATTATTATTATACTACGGCCTACAACGACGAGACAAAGCTTATTTTCTGCCCCTTGGTGTCCGAAACAAAACTCGGGGACCCTAAATAGCCGTAAAGGGTCCCCAAAAACTACATTTTAAGGCTCTAATTCCAACAATTTCTGATATTCCCAGAAAACTAATTTATTTTAATAAACTAATGAAGGAATGCACGCCAATAGCCATGACAAAAACATTTCAAAAGGTGACATCCAACTTTCCATTTATTTCTGCAAGAAGTCATGCCACTCCATTTATTAAATTTCTGTGAACGTTTGCAAATTTCTGTGAACGTTTGCAAATGTATATAAGGTTATCACGGAACCAACTAAAACTGTTAAATTCATCCATGCGCTTAAGGGGGTCAGGGGTTACCATAGATTTTTTCACACGACTTAAACGTGCGATATGTCGTACAGAAGGTCTATTAGCCTATATCTCCAAACAGCAAAATTATTTTCAAAAATTTCTGAATTGAAACAGTATTTTATTCCTTGCTTTTAGGAATTTGGCCCATTGGAGGCTAAAAATCCGGAATTTTCACGCACCACAAGCATTTTTAATTTATTAAAGGGGTCTTCCTCTAGATGGGGACTTGACACAACAGTGAGGGTCAGTTTTTATGTGTTGCGTTTCGTCTACGAGGTTTTCAATTTTATTTTCAAGTCAGGAAGTACACGTTAGGTAAATTTAGTTTCAGAGGTTCCAAGTTTCTAACAATTGCAACAGTAGCTCAATTGATTATGTCTGGCTATTATTACCTAAAACCGTTCGAAGAATGGGTACTTATGCTATTACAGTATACGTGAGAAAAGGTGCAGGCAAATGTTTTCACTGATCATTTGCTGCATTAGGTTTTGTAACATACCTGTACAATTATACTGATAAGTAGCTTTAACCTTAAACGTTTCCTTACAGCAATGTATTGAACCCTTGCAAAGAAGCATATGAGACTCAGTTTCGGGGGGTGTATCGGTTCATATCGTAAGTTGTTGTCAAAGCGCTTCATTAACTTGCAGGGTAACATATAACAAAATAACATGCAGGAAAGAGTGAAGCCAGGGTTAAAACAAATGAATTTAATAAACAAATCACCATATTTACACTCAACAATTAACAAAATAAAACTCCCATCTGACTCCCACTTAATAAAAATGCCAAAAACTAGGCCAAAATCTCTGGAGAGATTAATTACATGTACCAAGTGTCCCAAAAGAAAAATAACAAAAGTGACTATGTATGCGCGTATGTCGTTCTACATGCATCACGATGTGTACAAACGAATGCGTGATTCGTCATCATCCAGAATGATCATTCAGACAACGAATCCACATTTCTTAGAGCTAGACCGACACGGGGGAACACAACTAAAATACTTAAAAACTAAACCGACACTTCCTAGACCTAATATAAACAACACAATAATTTCCGTGTGAAATTGGAATCAAACTGCCGTAGCAACATTTACTGCCTAAAAACTTAGGACTTCTCACACAAATCAACACAAGTACATTAACACGTGAACAATAAAAAAAAATACACATATGACCGCCGTCAAATTTACAAGTACTCTATCACTACACCACACAGGTGTCACACAAAATTACATGAATCGAGTCATAAACAAAACAATAGGCTCACAGCCAACATTTACGTTATTAATACAATATTTTACCCATACAACGTACAAGAAGCCGTTACACACTTGGCGAACTCCCAATTAATTATGGCTTAAAAAATAACCATCACAATGAACAGGTTTGCTACATGAAAGCTTACAGGGGTCAGTAGGACAATCAGGACTGCCTATCAAAATAAGTCACATGCAAAACGGGCGGTTTGTGGAACTCTGCATATCTGTCAACCCACGTGTCAATAATCTCGACCTCCCAGGACATGGGGTCGAATCTCGAAGAAGTGTGTCCCAAAGCACAATAATACGTGTGTGTGTGTCAGAATAATATGGACAAGAAACAGCGGTCTCCCTAGAGCACCCTGTCTTTCCATCAAAAATACAACAACAAAATAATATGAGGGCGGTAGGACCTCTACCCCCTCCTCACGTAGAATCAACACACACTTGACACAGTAACACACACAGAATCACACGTATGGGTTTTGACAGACCCTGAAATAAAAAGACACAAATAATTTCCACATGCTGGCGCCACCGTTCTATGCCGTGACTAGTTAACCTGAAAAGGACTCAAAACATATCTATCAAAACTAGAACGAAGGTGTTCTACAAATTACATTTTTAGTTGGTGCGCTTGGCAACCCTAATAGGAATAATAACCTGTTCAGCAAATATCTTACAGTATTTACCTCCCATTCCTATTTCAAATATTAACGTTAAGAAAGCACCATTTATCGAATGTAACGGGTTTCGCATTTGCATGGATAAAAATCACGTACGCACGCCGCGCACATTAAATATGACTAAAAAAAACAAATATACAACAAACACTTTGGCCACGCGCCAACGGACATTTAAAACATTTAGTGTCGGTGCAAGAAAAACTCTTAACAAGAAGAAAAGGAACATGACTATTTACAAAAGTTCCCCGGCCAAATCTAACTACATAATTGAAATAATTCAATTGTTGTACATCACCGATCAGCTTGTAGAACTTAAGACATCCTTCTCAGCCCATTTCCCTATGGACAGATTAACACTCCATCGTGGTCGTCTGCGTTGAATCGTTGAAGATCATCCCAACTCCAAACCACGTGTTGATCATCTTGGTATCGACTCCTTGGCAGAAAAGTTCAATGTTAATTATTATGACCTAGCTATAATCGCTTGCAGGTTACTCAATTCGCCCACAAATTGTCCTAATGCGATTAATTGCGAAGACTTGCCCTAGATATCTCGCACACACGCACAATAAACACATGAAAAATACACTGAAATTTGTACATAAAATATACACCTCGTGACCACGTCACTGGCTCGATAATAAGTTTAAAATCTTGACTGCACAGGCAGTCGCTATCTTGCTCGGTATTTCCGTACTGTACTGTTGACCTTCGCTCTGGTGAGCGCTAATTAGGCTGTTACAAGACTTGCCCCTCAGAGCTGAAATGGTCGTCTTTAAGAAAAATGTTACAAGTCCCCACGCACACTGCGTGAAATATTAGCTGACAAAATAAAATTGATTTCAGATAAAATGTACTAGAGCGTTAAAATTCGTTATTACGACTGATGTGAATTTAGCTCCTCAGAGCTCACAAATGAAATAACTTCAACTAATTCAGAGCGTTAAAATCGCTATACAAACGGGCGTGAAGTTAGCCTCTCAAGGCTCCAAAACGAATGACTTTGAATAATTTCGAGCGTTAAAAAATCGTTGCACAGACGGGCGTGAAGTAAGCCTCTCAAGGCTCCAAAACGAATGACTTAGAGTAGCGTCATGCCAAACTATGTATTAGAAACTGACAGGAGACGGAGGAGTGGGGTGGAATTGGATAAAAATTTCCAGAGTTTTTATCTCACAAATATGGGACTAGTGTCATTCTTCTTCAAATAAATCAAACGTCTCAATGCACTCGTGCGGAGATCAGTCCGTTCGGCGGTTCTTTAGATAATCATTTCCGCGGGCTTTTTACTACTGACGCTGTCCATCGCGTGATCATGGCTTGGTCTCTCGTGATTGGCTGATGCAATCGTATGTTCGTTGCAAGTGACTCGTGATCATTCCTTTATGCTTCCAATTTTGGTGCAAGTAGTTGCTCAATTTGGCCTTGAACCCGGCTAAATCTGGCCGTCCCCCAAGAATAGCTACGGTACCAGCTCTGCTCCTGTTGCAATCATTACGAAACGCTAGCCTCCCTTTTATCCATGTCCACTTCCTCAAGTACTGCCTGGGCTGCAGTAATAATAATAATAAATATGAATACTTATTTATCGTAGATCAATAAGGGTTCATTTATCCTCAGCAAGGTTTTGAAATTCGAAGCAATTTATTGATTTGGATTTCATAAACAAAATCCACCGTAGTAACAACACATCTCTTTAATACCTCGCTCAGCTGCTCGTGTGTACACCCCTCTGACTCAATTAGTGTGCGCTCTTTCTCGCCGGAATGTCATTCATACTTCCTCACTATGTCTCCCCCTTCTCCTCACGTGATTGCCACTCCTGTCGTCTCAGCTGCTTGTTGTTTACAAACAAAGCGCGTACTCGGGCGCTCCACGTATATTTGAGTGTTGGCTCTCAAAATAAAATTTTTGCAATACAGATTTTGCACACATCATTTTTCCTAGTCATCAAATGGTTCTCTCCTCCTCCTTCTTCTTCTCCCATCTTCTTCTCCTACCGTCTTCTTCTTCTCCCATCTTCTTCTTCTTCTCCCATCTTCTTCTTCTCCGCTTCTTCGGTACTTAATTGATCCAAGTATTTTCGTGACTCAATATATCGCTCGTCCCAGTTGTTCCGATAATCTCCCCTATTTCCTTGGCGATAGTTCCTGCCGTTATTCCATCTACCATCTCCATTTCTTTGGTAAGGTCTACCTTGTCTCTGGTTTCCCCTCCAATTTGTATACTCCCGCTGGTACGTCCATTGATTGTTCTGATTTTGGTTGTTCTGATTGTATCTCCCGCGATTATTCTGATAGTTTTGATTATTATTGTTGAACTGGTTTCGGCCGTCAAAATCTTGCCTTCTCGGTGTGAATTGTGTCCCTGTGGACCGAGTCTTGGTTTGGTTCCCCTGGCTGTGATTATTTTGGAGTCCCTGAACTACCTCTGCCGTGTTGACACATTCCATATTCCTCCTTCCTGTCTGTGGGCTCACCATACTCGTCTCGTCTAAGTGTCTGAGTAATTCTTCGGCTTGGACTGCGGTTTGAATGTTTCCTGCGACTAATAGTTGTTGTATATGCATTGGGAGTTGTTTCCCGATGGTTAGAACCATATTTTCCTCGCTAGGTGGGTCGTCAAAATCTCTGAATTTTACCAACTGCTGGCTGAAGAATTCTGAAAATCGGGTCGGATGCGTACTATGATATTTTCGCGTGTACAGGTCCATTCTCAACCCTTGCTGTAAAGAAGGGCTCCAAAACTTCTTTAAAAATGCTTCGCGGAATTGAGCCATGTCTGTGAAAGTGTACTTAAAGCTTAAAAACCAGGTTAGGCTGGGTCCTTCTAAAAATTTCTCCACTAGTCTTAATTGTTTCTCAGGGCCGATGTGCTGGTCATTAAAGTAATCAGTTAACTGTCGTAGAAATGCTTTGGGAGTGGTTCCTGAATGTTCCTTAAATTTATCGGGCTTGAAATCATTACCCCGAATGACTTGGATGACTTGGGCAGTAGCCAAGTTCGGTTGTGGTGTAGAAGTCTCTCCCCTGTATTGCTGGAATGCGTTACTCGTTAGTCTGGGACTTTGACCCCGGCTGGTATCCTCAGCCAACTTCAAGCCTGCAGGACTTCCAATACTTCCCTGCTTCTCCGGTATATTTTCAGCCGAAAATAATGTCGCATTCTCTAAAGATCTAATCTCGTTTTTGATGATTAAATCTGAGTGTTCCTGTAATTTTGATTTTACATTTTCCTCCAATGCTTGCATTTGCTTTAAAACTGTCAGCCTGTCTTCCTTATTCGCGTGAGCCTGCTGGTCCCAATCTCTCCGGATCCTACTTTTCAAGCTGTTAATTTTCTCCTCGTTCCTTTCCTGATTTTTCTCTAGCTCTTCACGTACTTGTTCTCCAACCTCCTCTCTTATAACCTCTTGTGTTTTTATTAATTGTTCCCCGACTTCTTCTCTTATGACCTCTTGTGTTTTTATTAACTGGCCTTCCAGATTATCCCGAGTCTTGACGAGCTGTTCTCCTACCTCTTTTCTTATGATCTCTTGTGTTTTTACTAGCTGTTCTCCTACTTCCTGTATTTGCTGTTGTGTTTTGCCTGATTGCTCCTCTAAGTTCTCCCGCAAGTGGATCCGTTCGGTTTCGGCCTTAACCTAGACTTTATCAATTTCTTTTATTAATTCCAGCACGTTGCTGTCTACCGAATTAATTTGTTGCTGCAATTTTTCTTGGGTTTTCTTCATTCCCGCGGTGTTATTGACACATGCTGCCTCTATCTGCTTGAGTTTATCGGCCACCATCTCGTCAAATTGTACTAGCTTATTATCGAACTTCGCCTCCAACTTCTTAATTTCGCCTAACTGTTTGACGTTGTTCTCCGCAACCTCGCCTGCCAGTTTCTCTACCTTTTTAACGCTCTGATTAATGTCGTTAGTAATCTTTCCTAATTGTTCGGTTTGTGCCGTTTGTGTTGCCGCCTGTTCCGACAATTTGTGATTTAGTTCATTTCATTGTTTGTCCGTGTCTAATTTCTGGACCTCTAATTGGACCGAAATACTACCGCTCATGTCATGTAATTGTTTTTCACAGTCTATTTTCTGCGCTTGTAACTGGACCGTAATGTCATTTAATTGTTCCTCCGTTTTCGCGGACATCTGCCCTAACTGTTCTTTTAATTGTTTTTCCGTCTTTACGGACATCTATTCTAATTGTTTATTATTTCCTTCGCTTATTTCCTCCTTCATGTTCTTTAACTGTTCTTCCGTTTTCGCGGACATTTGGATCGACATCTGTTCCAACAATCCCTTAATTTCATCAACAATCGCCATTGCGCACACACAAATATATTCAGAGAAAACAGGGTCATAGACCAAGATTTCAGTCATATACACGCATACATGTCATACCATTTAAATATTACTGGCTCTAATTTAATGAAAATTTCAGTAACAAAATTTACTGAATAAAATTACACTTATTTCCAAACAACAAATAACCCCTGGTGATGTGCTTTTGAATTCCTAACCAACAGAATTTACGAAAAACACCAATTAACCGAAGTCAATTAAATGTCAAATATAAGGCAACACCTTCCTGCTTTGACTGAGTTCAATAATAATGCAAATATTATAATTTTAATGCCGGGCGCCAGAACAGGTTTATAACAAATACAATATCAAATTCTAACCTTGTTCAACATCTCTGACTTTAGGAACTCAGTGATTTTACTAATGCACATGGCGGTACAACATCGCCTCAATTTACTGAATTTACGTGTCCGCTTGACCTGGCATCATTTCTCAACGAAATAAATATGAGATCAGCGAAGCAACAACAACAACAATCCCCACTTGGGCAGCCATTTTTGTTTCATGAACCCTTGCAAAGAAGCATATGAGACTCAGTTTCGGGGGGTGTATCGGTTCATATCGTAAGTTGTTGTCAAAGCGCTTCATTAACTTGCAGGGTAACATATAACAAAATAACATGCAGGAAAGAGTGAAGCCAGGGTTAAAACAAATGAATTTAATAAACAAATCACCATATTTACACTCAACAATTAACAAAATAAAACTCCCATCTGACTCCCACTTAATAAAAATGCCAAAAACTAGGCCAAAATCTCTGGAGAGATTAATTACATGGACCAAGTGTCCCAAAAGAAAAATAACAAAGTGGCTATGTATGCTCGTATGTCGTTCTACATGCATCACGATGTGTACAAACGAATGCGTGATTCGTCATCATCCAGAATGATCATTCAGACAACGAATCCACATTTCTTAGAGCTAGACCGACACGGGGGAACACAACTACAATACTTAAAAACTAAACCGACACTTCCTAGACCTAATATAAACAACACAATAATTTCCGTGTGAAATTGGAATCAAACTGCCGTAGCAACATTTACTGCCTAAAAACTTAGGACTTCTCACACAAATCAACACAAGTACATTAACACGTGACCAATAAAAAAATACACATATGACCGCCGTCAAATTTACAAGTACTCTACCATACACCACACAGGTGTCACACAAAATTACATGAATCGAGTCATAAACAAGACAATAGGCTCACAGCCAACATTTACGTTATTACTACAATATTTTACCCATACAACGTACAAGAAGCCGTTACACACTTGGCGAACTCCCAATTAATTATGGCTTAAAAAATAACTATCACAATGAACAGGTTTGCTACATGAAAGCTTACAGGAGTCAGTCGGACCATCAGGACTGCCTATCAGAATAAGTCACAGGCAAAACGGGCGGTTTGTGGAACTCTGCATATCTGTCAACCCACGTGTCAATAATCTCGACCTCCCAGGACATGGGGTCGAATCTCGAAGAAGTGTGTCCCAAAGCACAATAATACGTGTGTGTGTGTGTCAGAATAATATGGACAAGAAACAGCGGTCTCCCTAGAGCACCCTGTCTTTCCATCAAAAATACAACAGCAACAAAATAATATGAGGGCGGTAGGACCTCTACCCCCTCCTCACGTAGAATCAACACACACTTGACACAGTAACACACACAGAATCACACGTATGGGTTTTGACAGACCCTGAAATAATAAGACACAAATAATTTCCACATGCTGGCGCCACCGTTCTATGCCGTGACTAGTTAACCTGAAAAGGACTCAAAAAAAATCTATCATAATTAGAACGAAGCTGTTCTACAAATTACATTTTAAGTTGGTGCGCTTGGCAACCCTAATATGAATAATAACCTGTTCAGCAAATATCTTACAGTAATTACCTCCCATTCCTATTTCAAATATTAACGTTAAGAAAGCACCATTTATCGAATGTAACGGGTTTCGCATTTGCATGGATAAAATCACGTACGCACGCCGCGCACATTAAATATGACTCAAAGGAAAACAAAAATACAACAAACACTTTGGCCACGCGCCAACGGACATTTAAAACATTTAGTGTCGGTGCAAGAAAAACTCTAAACAACCAGAAAAGAAACATGACTATTTACCAAAGTTCCCCGGCCAAATCTAACTACATAATTGAAGTAATTCAATTGTTGTACATCACCGATCAGCTTGTAGAACTTAAGACATCCTTCTCAGCCCATTTCCCTATGGACAGATTAACACTCCATCGTGGTCGTCTGCGTTGAATCGTTGAAGATCATCCCAACTCCAAACCACGTGTTGAGCATCTTGGTATCGACTCCTTGGCAGAAAAGTTCAATGTTAATTATTATGACCTAGCTATAATCGCTTGCAGGTTACTCAATTCGCCCACAAATTGTCCTAATGCGATTAATTGCGAAGACTTGCCCTAGATATCTCGCACACACGCACAATAAACACATGAAAAATACACTGAAATTTGTACATAAAATATACACCTCGAGACCACGTCACTGGCTCGATAATAAGTTTAAAATCTTGACTGCACAGGCAGTCGCTATCTTGCTCGGTATTTCCGTACTGTACTGTTGACCTTCGCTCTGGTGAGCGCTAATTAGGCTGTTACAAGACTTGTCCCTCAGAGCTGAAATGGTCGTCTTTAAGAAAAATGTTACAAGTCCCCACGCACACTGCGTGAAATATTAGCTGACAAAATAAAATTGATTTCAGATAAAATGTACTAGAGCGTTAAAATTCGTTATTACGACTGATGTGAATTTAGCTCCTCAGAGCTCACAAATGAAATAACTTCAACTGATTCAGAGCGTTAAAATCGCTATACAAACGGGCGTGAATTTAGCCTCTCAAGGCTCCAAAACGAATGACTTTGAATAATTTCGAGCGTTAAAAAATCGTTGCACAGACGGGCGTGAAGTTAGCCTCTCAAGGCTCCAAAACGAATGACTTAGAGTAGCGTCATGCCAAACTATTTATTAGAAACTGACAGGGGACGGAGGAGTGGGGTGGAATTGGATAAAAATTTCCAGAGTTTTTATCTTACAAATATGGGACTAGTGTCATTCTTCTTCAAATAAATCAAACGTCTCAATGTACTCATGCGGAGAACAGTCCGTTCGGCGGTTCTTTAGATAATCATTTCCGCGGGCTTTTTACTACTGACGCTGTCCATCGCGTGATCATGGCTTGGTCTCTCGTGATTCGCTGATTCAATCGTATGTTCGTTGCAAGTGACTCGTGATCATTCCTTTATGCTTCCAATTTTGGTGCAAGTAGTTGCTCAATTTGGCCTTGAACCCGGCTAAATCTGGCCGTCCCCCAAGAATAGCTACGGTACCAGCTCTGCTCCTGTTGCAATCATTACGAAACGCTAGCCTCCCTTTTATCCATGTCCACTTCCTCAAGTACTGCCTGGGCTGCAGTAATAATAATAATAAATATGAATACTTATTTATCGTAGATCAATAAGGGTTCAGTATATTGGTTAGTTCAATTTTAGCAGTATACATCCTGTTGGTTGTAACTCTTCAGCCGGTCAACACGAATTTTCACAATGACTGTGAGGGGTACAATGCATATAATATGTAAATAACATTCCTTTAAAAGTTTATATTTGTTTAGGTTACTAGGAACAATTTATAATTACGCGTTTTGACCTTCGAGCTGTCATCATCAGGTCTGGTTCACTGTGTTGAGGTTTAAATGTTTATACAAACATATTATCTAACTAAAAATGACTGTTGTGAGTTTAATTGGTGTTTATAATACGATTCGCATTTTGAATCTCGTTATAAAGCTAGTTTGTTTTGTTTTAAGGGTTTCTGAATTACGTACGCGTACCGTTACCGGTATTATGCATGTTTGGAGAAAGTTCCGAAAATACTGTAAGTTTCGTCATATTTTTAACCGTGACGCTTTATTGCCAAACCGGCCAACACAATACAATCATAAACTATACACCTTTCACTATATTCCACATAGTAGCCACCGACATTGAGACAATTGTCGTAGCGTGCAATCGGTATGAAGAAACCACTCTGTTAAAACTCGGTGCCCCCCGATACGAGGAATTGTCGCAGCTCCATCTCCATCTCCATCTCCATCTCAGCATTTGTGTTAAAGTGACGTCCCAAGAGTGTGGCTTTCTTCAACACTCTTCTGTCATTCAATGATCATTCTACACCAGCGACCGACCATTTGACGAGGCATGGCCACGTCACCTTACACGGTCTATAGGTGTTCATGGATGACTGACACACTAGTCCTACGTGCCCATTCACACCGGATAACAGCACGCACTTTCATTGGCAACCACGTTGTCAGTACCCGTCTCTCTGCCATCGTGTGTTAACTCGAATGATATCGGGCACGCCAGTCTGCTGCTCCTCTCTCTTCGTCGGCGCTCTGCGCATGCGACAGTCCCCCTCCGCTGACGCTACTTCCATCGTTGAACCGGCTACGGGTGTGGATTCTTATGCCAATTGATTGTGTCGACCGGTGTACCATCTGCTTTTCCAACAAAATCACAAAGCTTACTTTTGGAACTTGCCTCGTATATACAATTTAGGAAAGCATTATACTCGTACATCCCCGCGTTGATAATCTCAGTTCTACTGAAGGTATACACTTTTAAGAACTATTTAATGAACTAAAAGAAAAGATTTATATCACTGCCTATGTTGACACCCTTACGGGTGTCCTCCTCTCGGCATTGACGATTCAGTATAGCAGTAATAAAACACACAATTTAGTGCAGTTCTCCGTCAGTAAATTAGTTAAAATCCGCCCTTCCTAACAAATATCACACTTGAAAATACATTTTGAAATTCAATAATATACGAAGTAGATAATTTACTGGCAGGGACAGAAGAGTAGCAAGTGAGGAAACATTTTAATTAAAAATGTTTAAATAAACTAAATTTTAACTAAGATAGCTTTGTGACTTGAAAATACGACGTAACCTGTGAAAAACATGGAAATGAATAACGTACAATCGAGGTTGAAATGTATAGGCCTATTTTTTATTTTTATTTTGTAAGGAAATACATTATTGTGCTGAATGCATAAACACGTTTGGCACAATATTGGAAATGAACATATTTTATCTTGCTGATAAACCAACCGGGAAATTTGACAGACGAGAGCTCTTGTCTGTGTCTTCAAACAGAAGTGACTCAACCCACGCTAGAAAGGCAATTCATGGAGGAACGATACGTAGTCGAAAATAGAATTTAAAAAAACATATGCGTGAAGAGGTTTACAAACTGAAACAGGTATGGCGTGGAGGGAAGACGTTATATTCTCACTAGGTACACTGGATATGAAATCGATATTTTAATAAGTTTGGTAAAAAGTATGTCTCAGATTCAAAGGAGTACGTCTTAACTTGCCGCAAATTAATTTGCTGTTGTTTTAAATTTAATTGAGGGGTTTGGGATATCTTGGTCATCAGCCCGGTGTACTTGGTTGTGAGTTAGCTTGTCTGATAAGTTGTATTCTTGTGGTGACTGTAGTATACTGGATATGAAATCGATATTTTAATAATTTTGGGAAAAAGTATGTCTCAGATTCAAAGGAGTACGTCTTAACTTGCCGCAAATTAATTTGCTGTTGTTTTAAATTTAATTGAGGGGTTTGGGATATCTTGGTCATCAGCCCGTTGTACTTGGTTGTGAGTTAGCTTGTCTGATAAGTTGTATTCTTGTGGTGACTGTAGTATACTGGATATGAAATCGATATTTTAATAATTTTGGGAAAAAGTATGTCTCAGATTCAAAGGAGTACGTCTTTACTTGCCGAAAATTAATTTGCTGTTGTTTTAAATTTAATTGAGGGGTTTGGGATATCTTGGTCATCAGCCTGGTGTATTTGGTTGTGTATAAGGGACAGGGAGGTGTAGGCTCCCAGGGATTTGAAATAAGGTCTTCTCCCGGCATTTGCATGGAGGGAGTGTGGAAAAACGCGGCGAAAATCCACATTCAGGATAGCCGTTGTCGGAGTCGGGATTTGAACCTGCGATCTACGGACTGGTTGCAGTTGCCCTTGTGGACGTGATGTACGATTCAATGAGCAACGCTACCCTTTGGGGCCACAAAACTATTTTGCTCAATTCAAACTACTTACCGCTTTAGAAAGTCTACCCCCCACGTTGTGGCTAGCATTATTGACTGTCACTCCGGAGGCCCGGGTTCGATTTCCGCACTTTCAAGAAATTTATTTTTGGTCTGAGGACTGGAACGGGGTACACTATGCCTTGTGAGGCAGAACTGAGAAAAGATGGGTATGATTCCCATCTCAGCAATTTTACAAGTGTCTTCGGTGGCGTAGTAGGTAGCATGCTGAGCTTCTATGTCCAAGATCGCGGGTTCAAACACGGCCAAAGTCATCGGATTTTTTAGGTGCACTACTGTAAGATCCCCTCAGTATGCCTTTCTTCGGAGGGGAAGTAAAGCTGGTGGGCACATCTCATAGATTTATATTTTTAAAAGAACCTCCTAATAACTACAATTGTGTGAAGCTAAATTTGTAGGTTAGATTTGATGAACGCTCTATTGAGTTACATCGTTCGCCGCCAGGTGCCGATTGCGGTGGCATCAAGAAGCCAAGTTCACAGCTAGGTGTCGTTGATGGTAGCTTTAGGTAGCAAAAGTATGAACTACTTGAAATGATTGATCCTCTGAAGTCCTTACCCTAATTACAGATAACACACACTAATGCAGCCATCACAATTAACACCGGTTATCAGACAGATTCTACACAAACCCAAAGTACAGTACACGTAGTCACATGACCTCAATGTCATAATGACTCTGAATAAATCAAGAACAACATTCTAGCTCTTGCCTCCTTTACACATCTTACCCCCAATTAAACGTAAACACACCAGCACAGTCATCACAATGATACAGGTAATCAGACAGATTTAACATCCACCCAAATGCATGGGCCTTCATGACCACGGTGCCACAAACCCCTTAAATAAAATAAGTTTAAAAACGGACAGAATTATGAACTATAGCATTTGGTTAGATTACCCGCAATACGCTGCCTGCCAGTATCATCTTTGCAGTCGTTCAATTCGTTCTGCTTCTTACAACGTCATAGCCCCATAGAACCTCCCTGCACCCCACCAGTGAAAGGGAAGTTGATGAAGCACAGCCACTCACTACGAGCGCTGACAATTAGTGGCTTATGTTCAGAGTACAAGGGTTGGACCGTTTTTCAAAGCCCTTAGATTCGAATATATAATTATTGAATAACAAAAAGAGCAACAGCGATTATTTAATTATTGAAATTCCCAAATTGACTTTATCTTTCCCATGTTTACATCATCGTTAACTTTAACATCACATTTCACTTCCGAATACACATTCTCAATAATATTGCTCCTGTTACTCCATATGACACCAAGCGCTTCCCCAACTTAGCAATAAAATATAATCACATTTACCAGGGTGATGGTTGTAATAAAGAATACTCTCGCCTCAATCTCTGGCTATCCGAGATTCGGAATAGAGAGTATTCTACATTCATTTTTAATTTTTAATTTTTAATTTTATTTGTGTAATTTGTAATTTAAATTATAATGTTTAATTTTTAATTTCAATTTCTAGCTTCAAATTTCTAATTTTCCATTTTAAAATTTTAATTCATAATTTTTAATTTTTAATTCTAATTTTCAATTTTTACTTTTAAATTTTTAATTTTTAATTGTTGATTTTTAATTTTTAATTTACAATTTTCAATTTACAATTTTTAATTTTCAATTTTCAATTTTGAATTTTGAATTTTGAATTTTGAATTTTGATTTTAAATTTTAAATTTTTAATTTTTAATTTTTAATTTATAATTTTTAACTTTCAATTTTCAATTTTCAATGTTTAATTTTTAATTTTTAAATTTAATTTTATTTTTTTAATTTTTAATTTTTAATTTTTAATTTTTAATTTTTAATTTTTAATTTTTAATTTTTAATTTTTAATTTTTAATTTTAAATTTTAAATTTTAAATTTTAAATTTTAAATTTTAAATTTTAATTTTAAAATTTTTAATTTTTTAATTTTTTAATTTTGATTTTTTTAATTTTTAATTTTTAATTTTTAATTTTTAATTTTTAATTTTTAATTTTTAATCTTTTAATTTTTAATTTTTAATTTTTAATTTTTAATTTTTAATTTTTAATTTTTAATTTTTAATTTTTAATTTTTAATTTTTAATTTTTAATTTTTAATTTTTAATTTTGATTCTAAAATTCTTAATTCTAATTTTTAAATATTTAATTCCAATTTTTAATATTACGGTAGACTATTAATTCTAAATTCTACATTTTAGTATTCTATACTAAGTTAAATTTTAAATTTGTATATGTTACATTCTAAATTTCAATATTTTTAATTATTAACTCTAAATTCTAATCCTAAATTGTATATTGTAAATTACAGTATACATTTTAAGCTCTAAATTCTGAACTTTATATTCCTCATTCTAAATTCTTAAATAATTGTAAATTCTAAATTCCATCCTTTAAATTTCAATAATTTTGATATTTTAAAAACTAAATTGTAAGTTCTAAATTCCAAATTCTACATTCTAAATACTGAAATCTCAATTCTAATTTCTATATTAAACATTCTGTGTTTTTATTCCATTCTAAGAGCGGGGCAAGAAATTAGAGCCCCTGAATTTCCCCTTAAAGAGTGTAGCGAAAATATAGTCACCCATGCCCCCTCCCCCACCACACCAGTGTCGAATTGAGAATTATATCATGGGTATCTAATTCGTTTTCGAAATTCTATGCCCGACTTCCTTTTGTTCCCTCCTTGGCTGATGAATACTTGACTTGAGTGTCGATAAGTTGTATAAAAAGCATATTTTGGTTGATGTAGCTGAGAAGAGCATTCTAATGGAAGATGAATTACTCACGTACTGTAGATATGACGACAAGTAAATATATCAGTGCCTGAGCCATGTAACCAAAGAGGTAGTTGGAGACAATAATAGAAACCAAGGGGGTTGCAAGGGTTGGAGCAGCGCGTGATAAATGGTGTGGGGAGGAGTACAAGAGAAGGACATATTACGGCGTAAGGAGACAAATGACAAGCGAAAGCTTGGCGAGAGGAGAAACGCCCAGGAAGGCAAACGGCACCAATGGCAAAAAGCCACGTTACACGGAAGTGACGAGGAGAAGTTTAGAATTGCGGAAGTACATCGTTTAATTTACAAATTTTGACCTTTCGCTATCAGATAACAGGAGAACAGTTCAAATAGAATTTCAAAATAATAATAATAATATGTTCGGCTGAAACTCCAAGAACACCAAAAACTAAAAACTGGCAAAACATAGACTGAAGAGAGGAAGGAACAGTATAGGTTGTTGTTGTTTCATTTGAGGGGCTTAGACATCGTGGTCATTCAGCCCCGTGTACTTGGGTGTATTTTGTCTTATAGTGTGTGTTATGGTTATAGGTGAATTAGCGTGTGTAGTTGTAATTCAGATGAGGATTGGGAAGGAAGCTGCCTGGCCTTAAATTAGATACCATCCTGGCATTCGTCTGGAGTAAAATTGGAAAAACTGGAAAAACCACTTCCTGGATGACTGAGGTGGAAATTGAACCCACCTCTTCTAGAGTCGGGATTCAAACCCGGGCCTCTGTATTGACAACCAATTTGATAGCCACTACACTATGAGGGGACAATAAGCGCAAAATTATAAGGAAGAAAAACTAGCATATGTAAGGTCGACTGTTGAATACTGTTGTGAGGTATGGCTGCCTTCTCAGCAATATGCTATTCAGCGGTTAGAGAGAGTGCAGGTGAGATTCATGAAGTGGATCAGCTGTAGGTATATGGGCATTCGACTCTCTACATTGGACTATGAGACCTTCTGTGGAACCATGGGTATGCGGTCTTTGAGGTCTCGCCGCATGTGTGCCAACGCCATGTTTCTATATAAGTGTCTGACCAATAGAATCGACTGTGCGCCCCTTTTGTGTTTGATTCCGCTTCATGTTCCAGGCCGCAATACAAGGCAAAGACACACTTTCCGGATCCAGAAGTGTAGAACTGTAGCCCATGCCAATTCCTGGTTATTGATGGCGTTGCGCTCTCTAAACCATCTTGATAGCGCTATAGATATATTTTACTCGAAGCCTACTGAAATTCGTAGATCATTGTTGAACTCAAGATCGTAGGTGTTTGTTGTATATATTGTGTGTTATAATTGTTATTTTAATTTAAGTGTAACTTAGTTTATAAGCTTGAATCAATGTTTGTTTCTAGGTTAGTTAAATAGTTGCTTTCATGTAAATTTAATGTTTATTATGTTTTATTATATCATCTGTAATTGGGTGCCTATCCTGTTGATGGTAAATAAATCTATCTATCTATCTATCTATCTATCTATCTATATATATCTATCTAAAAAGTAGAAGAAGGCTTTCGTCTTACGAATCCCTGTCAGTGAGACATCGTAGAAGACCGGTTTCGATTCCTGCATCAGCCACGAAATTTAATTCTGGTCTAAGGGCTGCAACAGGGAACACTCAGCCTCGGTAGGCAAAAATGAGAAGAGGCCCGTTCGATTCCTATCATAGTCATCTAAGAAGTTCTTTTCCGTGGTTTCCCTCTTCTACTCCAGGCAAATGCCAGGATGGTAACTATCATAACGCTATGGCCCCTTCTTACCCAATTCCTACCTCGATTACAAGTGCACACACTAGTACGGACATCACAGTAACAAAGGTTATCAGACAACGGCTACACACACCCAAGTAAACGCTTCTACACGACCACAATGTCTCAAAGCACCTAAAGAATCAACAGCAAACTTTCAATGACATTTTGAACAAGATGTGTGAAGTTTTGCAGTGATTTGACCAATTATATTAAGCGAGGTAACTATATGCCAGCCCCGTGGTTTTGGGATAGCACACCTGCCTCGCACCAGGAAGCTCTGGGTTAGATTCCCAGCTTCATCGTCAGGAATTTTAGAAACTGACGTGAGGGCTGCAACGGGGTGCACTCCGCCTCGTGAGGACAATTGACTAGCTGTCTGACAGTGAGGCGGCCACGGAAACCAAGATTATCGGCTGAGGGGACCCAGCGCGCTGACCACGCGTCACCCCCATAATCTGCAGGCGCTTGGCAGACCCAGGCCTTTCATGGGCTCCAGCGCCACGGGGTTCGGGTATATAATGCAATATTGCCCGCCTAATCTGGGCAAAAGCATGTTTACTGTCTGAAAAAGTTAAAATTGATATTTTGAACAAGTGCATCCAAAACCAACGATCTGTGCTACCCCTTCGTCCTGTACCGGGAAGATATTCCACTCTCTCTTCGGTATCCGTTGAGATTATTATAGAGATCGCTGGGCTCTTCTTCTTATGATTAATTTAATTATTGACAATATGACAATGGTGTTGTTTATACAGAGTGTCAAAAAATTACGTCGACAAACTGAAACCAGAGGTTCTGGCCCTAAACTGAAGCAAATTGAGATAGGACACTTATGGCCGGAAACGAACCGTTACAAATCTGTGCAACGTTAAACTTTTAGCTAGGCAAATCGGCAACACCGCGCCGAGAAATTGCAACTTTTTCTAATGTTTTCGTTCCGTACTAGCCGCGGAGGAATGCCGCCACTAGCCTTCTGGCGAACTAGGTCAGTGGTATTATACATGGCACGGCGTGTTCCTTGAAACAAGTCATTTGGTAGCAGTTCCATTCAGAGCCGAGCCTCCGTGGCTTAGGCGGTAGCACGCCGCCCTCTCACCGCTGGGTCCGTGGTTCAAATCCCGGTCACTCCATGTGAGATCTGTGCTGGACAAACCAGAGGCAGACAGGTTTTTCTACTGGTACTCCGGTTTTCCCTGTCACGATTTCATTCCAGCAACACTCTCCACTATCATTTCATTTCATCTGTCATTCATTTAATCATTGCCCCAGAGGAGTGTGACAGGCTTTGTCAGCCGGCACACTTCATATCCTCGCCGCTAGATGGGGGCTTCATTCATTCCATTCCTGACCCGGTCGGAGACTGGAAGCAGGCTGTGGATTTTTTTCGAATCAGAGCCAGTGCAAGTTTCTTCTTACGGCTATTTTCTTACCACTGACAAGGGAACAGATTGCGTTGGAATTTAGTAAACAATATCCCTACCAAGTTCTACAATGACGTAGTGAAAACCGCACCGGCCACTTTCAATTCTGAAAGCCAATATTGAACACCGAAAACCTGCCAGGTGACGGCATGAGCGAGGAGGTGGGAGTAGGTAAAGCTAACCCTGAATCCTAGCAGCACGCGATGGCTCGCGGCCACCAGGCATTGCCTTGCATTCCCCACCTTTCACCTTCCCCTCATCTCGTCACTCCCTTATCATTTCGGTAGAACTATGCAAAACAAAAGTGATGTTTCGGATGAACAGGTCCCAAATTGTTCCTTTATGAAGCCATCCATGTAAGTGTGACAATTTAATTTCGTCTGTTTTTAATTTTACTGCCACAGACAACAATTAATGTTAAACTTTACTTTACAGTCAAAATATTTACAAATGTCGGAAAGTGACAACGACGATGTTCAATTGGAACACCTTCCAAATTTAAATTCTTGGACTGTGGTAGTTTGTCTACAAAGCAGCTTTGCCGAAAGTTATCGCTATGAAATTTGGAGGCCGGGAGCCATCGCGTGCTGCTAGGATTCAAGGTTATCTTATCTCTTCCCACCTTCTCGCTCATGCCGTCGCTCGGCAGGTTTTCGACGTTCAATATTGGCGTTCAAAATTGAAAGTGGCCCTACGGTTTTCACTACGTTATTGTACAACTTGGTAGGAATATTGTTTACTAAATTTCAACAAGATTAGAATTTTACACCGCAATCCGTTCCCTTGTGAGCTAGTTCGCCAGACGGAAAGTGGCGGCATTCCTCCACAGCTGGTACGAAACGGAAACATTAGCAGAAGTCGCACTTTCTCGGCACGATGTTGCCGATTTGCCTCGTTAATAGTTTAACGTCGCACATATTTTTAACGGTTCGTTTCAGATCATAAGGTCCGTTTTCACCAACTCTTTACTAACATTTAATTAGTTAATTTGTATTTAACTTAAATACCAGAGTTAATGCGTGATTATCTTTGTTGCATTTCACGAGGACATTCGGGTTCGCAATTACTTAAATAAGATTTACGGCTCTCGCGCATGCGTAGACTGGGTTTCATCTTGGAGAGCATGGCGGACAGAATAAGAAGCGTCTAGCACGGATTGTTGTTTGCGATGCTTCCTTGAGACTTTGTGGAACATAATTATAAAGGAAGAGAAATACAGAAGACCTTATTCGTGGCAAAAGCTTTAAATATTATGAACAAAGTATTTAAGAGAACTGGCAGTTGTGTCAATAGATAGCGTAATAGGACGCGCTTAGTTTGATATCTTCGTAGCGTAAGCGGTAGAGGTTCAGACTCTCAATTTATTACGCAGCGCTGCAAGCAGTTCGAATCCTCATTCGGATATTTCAATTTTTTTCCATATTCGTCTTTCTTGGTATTAAAACGTAGTAATGTGTGTCATCTTTTATAATTTCATTGTCATAAACATATTTTATATTTATATGGATGAAAGTAGACTACGTGTGAAACTCGGAAACAACCCGCCATTGTGGAATGCGCAAGGCACAGTTCAGCTGTTTTCCGCCAATTTAAAGATGCTTTAGAGACTTAAGTGGCCAGATTTGGCCATTTAACGTAATTCCTTGTAGTGGTAAGTTAACAAGCGTTTATGTTTGGTGAAATGCTCGTGCTAAGTTAAATAACCTTTATTGATGAATTAAGAGATAATTGACGTTGGTGAAAACGGCCCTAAGTGTCATATCTCAAGTTGCTTCAGATAAGGGCTGAAACCGTTGGTTTTAGTTTGTCGACGTAATTTTGCGACACCCTGTATTCACTCGACTGCATGTGGTTTTCGTACATCGCTTATTAATCCTCATCGTCATGAATATGGGCTCATTGCAACATATGTGTATTCATTCTCATTCAACAGCGGCATAACATGAATGTGATTGTTTTCCATTCCCCTGAAATGTTTGGCTGATGGCGCGCAAGTAAAATATCGCCACCAACCGGCAGGATTTTGGAAATGTTCACGTTACATTTATTCAACGCTATTCCCATTCGATAGTCGATTAGCTTCACTTCTAATGCCAGGTACATGTTTTAAGATGTGCCACTACTTTTTATAGTGGCGTATCCAGAGGGGAGTAGTGCTCATAGAACTGGAGCCCACCCAACTCGAAATTCTCTTGATAAAAAATTGTGGTATTCTTAGCCTATTTTCATTTATGAAACAATAGGCTTATGAGATCACCTTTTATCCGTGTGTAAGTGTATGTGTGTGCCTATGTGTGTGTGTGTGTGTCCCACTAATAACTTCTAAACGACCGGAGCGATTTCAATGAAACTCGGTAAGATCATAGTACTATTTTGGACAACCCCGATCGTTCCTTTCAAAATTTATTTCGTCTCACCAATCCAACATGGCGGCTGTGCGAATTATTTCACCAGCATTCTATATCCCCAAAACTATTATTGATATCACCCTGAATTTTTGTACGGATATAAACGATACTACAAGAAGTTCACCTATGGGGCTTTCAAAACCCTATCAACTACAAAGCGAACATGGTGGCAAAGCGAAATCGATACTTTTAATTAGACTCTTCTCGCGATTTAACCATCCAAACGCAATAAAACTTGGTACAGGAAATGTTTATACACATTGTAATGCACTGGCATCTAATTTAGTTCAATTGTTCACATAACGTAAAGATGGCGGCTGTGCGCAATTTGAAAGTTATGTTTTTATTTCTTGTGTATTAAACATGCAATCTAAGTGAGTGTTTGAATAATGAACCTACGCAAAAGTTGTCATCTAATAGTACATAACTCTATGGCCTAAAATTATCAAAATTCAACATGGCGACCATCCGAAATATTAAGACAGTTCTCAATATCCACGAATCTATTACAGCAATCAAACTGAAATGTTGTATGTTGATAGAGGCTATTAACATATAATAGGATGCATGAATATAGGCTGTATAGGTCTTCACGGAACTACTTGTTTGCTGTTATTTCACCATATGTTTGTTGAACCATTATCGTTTTTGAGTGCACTGCACATGTATGTCTGCCCCGTATTATTCCCGTTTTTGAATGGCGTTGGGGATGAGATGCAAGTCTTTGAAGCGGATGGTTTCTATTGCCGGATGCCCTTCCTGACGCCTACCTCATGAGAGGAGTTAATGAGAGATGAAATTAATTGTGATGAATGAAACTGGCAAGGATGTGAAGGAAGTGGACGTGTTCTGTCCGAAGGTAACGTTCCATCAGTTGCCTGGAGTTGAAATTGGGAAACCACGGAAAAACATTTCAAGGACGGCTGACGGTGGGGCTCGAACCCACGTCTACCGGGTCCACAGAGAGCTTGGCCCCATAGCCTAGCGTTGCGCTTTAGTGAGCATAGCTACCGCTGTCGGTGGTGTAATATGGATTAATGGTCGCACATTGACTAGCATTGTTGTTTGCCATAGAAGAGGTCCCGGGTTTGATTCGTGACTGTGCCTAGAGAGTATTGGAATGGCTTGTGTTGGATATCGCAGCCTCGCCATGCTAAATGCGAACCTGCCGAATGCTGTGGTAGGTGGAAGAGGAGAAGGGGAAATAAATTGGCCACACTACTACACGTAAACTCTGGCTCAGGATGCTTGGTTAGTGATTTTTTGACACAGCCAGGGACTTAAGTTGAGTCGCCTGCACCCCTGGATAATATGGAACTCATTGATCTTTGTTCTTTTGATCGCATGTGCCAAACCAAAGTTAGCCTTAGAGAATCTAGATAGGTGGGCAAAGGACAACAAGTTGAAAATAAACACAGGGAAAACAGTGAAAATGACTTTTCGGAAAGGAGGCAGAGAGGCTTCAGGGGACAGGATATACCTAGGAACGACTCCCCTTAAGTCAGTCAATACATTTAAATATCTAGGATTGACAATGCAAACAACAGCAAGAGCCTACAGAGTTCACATAAAGTCTCGAGCAATAGCCACTATCAATGCCATATGATATCAAAACAATCACGAAGCTCTCTTTGGGAAATGCTATGACATTATTCGACGCGAAAATAACGCCCATCGCTACATATGGACTTGAAATCATATGGGAGAAATTATCCCTGGCACTCTTGAGGACGCTTGAAGCAGTCAAATCGCGCTTCCTGAAGGCTACCCTGGGGATATCAAAATATACAAAATCAAGATTAGCATATGAACTCGCCAGGGAGACCTTCTTCATTGAGGACCTTCGGATGAAGAGAGGGCTACCATCCACAGACGCCTGAAAGAAACTAATGCAGGAAAGAATACAGAAAAGGGACGAAATCTGGTTTGAGTTTTACACCACGGAGGCTATGATGTCTAGGACATGGATGAACACAAATCAAAACTTGCGACACTTTGTCAATTCGATGGCGGTACATGGGTATCACCACAAACTGTGTAATACCGGATACTTTCATGAGCCTGATGAATCCTGCGTATGTAATTATGCGGGGTGCAATGTAGTAGATACCACGTAATTTCTTGTGCAAATCGGGGATCATCCATTGTGAAGTTTTGTGAATGACACTTTGTTTTCATCAATATGCACAATTGGTGCGATTTATCTTAATAATAATAATAATAATAATAATAATAATAATAATAATAATAATAATAATAATAATAATAATAATAATAATTATACTTGTTTTCAATAAATAGATACGGTATTCAAGATTGTTGTTGCTCATTCTTTTAGGGGTTTTGCGACATGTTGGCCATGTAACCCTGAGTACTTGGGTGAGAGCAGAATTTGTCTGATAACCTGGATCACTGTGATGCCTGTACTTGTGTGTGAAAGTGAGGATTGGGAAGAAGGAAGCCGTGGCCTTAATTTAAGAACCATCCCGGCATTTACCTGGGGTAAGATTGGGAAGCTACAGTAGACCACCTTCATAATGGCTGAGGTAGGAATCGAACCCACCTGTTCTCAGGTATGCCTAACAAGGCTGAGAGTACCCCGTTACAATCCTCAGACCAGAATGCAATTGCTTCGCCTCCGCGGTGGCAGCCAACATGAGAGTCACTAAGCAAAGGTGTGGACTACTGTATTCTAGATTCGAAGATGGATGTATTCACTTGCTATTTCTAAATTATTCTACAAAAAACTTAGATTCAACTTAAGGGAAAGGAAAACAAAAGTTTGACGCTTTTCAGTCGATAAACACGATTGTACCCAAATGAGATGGATTATTCCCTAGTCCCGAAAAAACTGGTCATAAAAAGTGTATTTATTAATCTCATGTAGCTTTTTTCAGGATTATAGAAAAACCCATCTCATTTGGGTGCAATCGTGTTGACCGACTGACAAGCAAAATACTTTTGTTTATGAAGGCAACACTGAACAAGTAGTTTCGCGAAGAACTATTCAGCCTATTTTTAGCCTACTTTCGATTTTTGCAAATAATGAAAGTAGACTTATGAGATCAACACAGGGCGAAAAATTGTGTGTCTGTTTGTGAGTGTGTGTGTGTGTCTGTGAGGCTGTGTGTCTGTGAGTGTGTGTACACAGAATGTCTGTCCCCCCCCTCCTTTCTATCAATTCGAACACGGTGAAACCGAATTGAATGATGTTTGGTACAGAGGTTGCACTAGCAAAGGACACCTCAGTGTCATGTTCTATATCGCCGCCATCTTTACGGAAACGTAATGGCGGCCACCCAAATATACAGAGCTTAAATCAAATTAGGACTAACCTAATCATCCGATCTCTACCAAATTCTGCAACATTATACCTTTATGCGGTAAGCATATTTTGACCTGACTACAAGGTCATCAGCCCAAAACTTTGCGGATCGCGGCCATGTATGTGTGCAAATCGATTCCCCCTATCAATTCAAACACGGTGAAACTGAATTGAACGAAATTAGGTACAGAGGTAGCACTAGCAAAGGGCACCTCAGTGCCATGTTTTATATCGCCGCTTGCTTGACGGAAACGTAATGGCGGCCACCCAAATGTAA
Organism: Meconema thalassinum; assembly: GCA_946902985.2. Classification (NCBI taxonomy): domain Eukaryota; kingdom Metazoa; phylum Arthropoda; class Insecta; order Orthoptera; family Tettigoniidae; genus Meconema; species Meconema thalassinum. The sequence continues at coordinate 2,085,844,632 of OX336388.2, forward strand.
AAAGCTTAAATCAAATTACGACCAACCTAATCATCTGATCTCAACCGGTTATTGCAACGTTATACCTTTATGTATGTAGAATCGTTTGACCAAACTAACAGGTCATCAGCCCAATAATTTGCGGATGTCGGCCATGTATGTGTGCAAATTTATTCCCTCCATCTATTCATACACGGTGAAACCGAATTGAACGAAATTTGGTACAAATGTAATACTAGGAAAGGGCACTTCATTGTCATGTTCTATATCTCCGCCATCTTGACGGAAACGTAATGGTGGCCACCCAAATGTTAATAGCTTAAATCAAATTAAAACCAACGTTATCATCTGATCTCAACCAAATTTTTCAACAACATATCCTTATGTGAAAAGCGTTCTTTGACAATGCTACAATGTCGTCATTCCAATAGTTTACATATGGTGGTCATATATGTATGCAAATCGATTCCCCTATCAATTCATGCACGGTAAAACCGAATTGAACGAAATTTGGTACGTAGGTAGTACTAACAAAGGGCACCTCAGGGTCATGTTTTATATTGCCGCCATCTTGACGAAAACGGAATGGCGGCCACCCAAATGTTAAAAGCTTAAATCAAATTACGACCAAGTTAATTATTTGATCTCTACCAAATTTTGCAACAACATACCTTTTTGTGGGAAGCATCTTTTGACTGAACTACAAGGTCATTAGCCCAATAGTTTGCAGATAGCAGCCATGTATGTGTGAAAATCGATTCACCATATCAATTGAAACACGATGAAACTGAAGTGAATGAAATTTTGTAGAGATGTAGCACTAGCAAAGGGCACCTCATATTCATATTTAGCCTACTTCTCACATTTTGCAAAAATGAGGAAAAAGTAGACTTATGAGATCGATCCGGGAAAATGTGTGTCTGTCTGTCTGTCCTTCTGTCTGTCTGTGTGTCCTTCTGTCTGTCTGGCTGTGTATGTGTGTCCCCCACCCCCCTATCCACTCCTAAACGTCTGCAGCAATCGAAACCAAATTGAGTATGAGTAAATATGTATACCGGAATAACTCACGTCCATGTTTGAAAATGATGTCAGTGCTACCAACTGCTGAAAAACCGCAATATAAATTTGAGCTCCATGATGGATATCATGGAGGGTGTGCATGGGACCTATTCCAAAATTTGCACACATGTAGAAAATACTATTTCAGTTTAATTTCCAGGAGACCATACATGACAGTGTAGCCAAAATAATGTTAAGTCTTCTGATAAGTCCAATTTTTAAATAAATATAACTTCTACACTATTAATTGGATTTCAACCAAATTTTGTATGTAATATGTGTACATAAGCAAATATGCCTGAGTGTGTTCTTAAGAGCCACCAGGGCTGCCAACTGTTAATAGTTGCTTTGTCTATTTTCTTCATCCAAATACCAATATATCTGAAAGTATGCAAGCCGACAGCTTTAAACTATGCTCACGTATAGTACCTGACGTTTTAGATTAATTTGGAGTAACATATATACTTCAGTTCTACCAATTTTTAAATACATGTAACATCTATACTATGAGTTGGATTTCAACCAAATTTCGTATGTGCTATGTGTAACATAACAGATATGACTATAAGTATTCTTAAGAGCAATCAGGGCTGCCAACTGTTAATAATTGCTGTCTCTATTTTTACCCTAATATCAATATATCAGAAAGTATGCAAGCCAACAGCTCTATACTTTGCACACGTATTGCACCTGACACTCTAGATTAATGTGGAGTATAAGTCAGTGCTGCCAACATGAATCTATGCTTGCTGATAAGTCCAATTTTAAAATACATGTAACTTCTATACTAACAAATGGATTTCATACAAAATTGGCAAAACAAGATATCATACTATTTTCGATTATTTTTAACAAGCACACGCATGAAATTGTTGCCAACATGCTTTTACGCGTGTTGATAGATCCAATGTCTAACTGCACGTAACGCCCATTGGAAATCAACCAAATTTTGTATTCTGCACCTTAAGAGATGGAACTAAGAATATATTCAGTCACCAGTGTTGCCAACTGTAGTGCTCCTTTAGGCTACATTTTACCAGGAACATTTTGAACTAATTAGACATTTCGATAATACCAACTTAATTTCGTCATTATTCTAGATAGGTTCATATACTGTAGAATAATCATTGGCATGAAAAGTAGGCTCTTTAGTTCGTCACCGAACTTCTTGTTAATATCCGTATAACACGTTTTATTTCTACAAGCTACTACAACCAACATTCAATTATAATCCTTGAAAAGGACAAAGAGTTATAACAATACCCATTGATTTAGGAGAAAGTAGGCTGTATGTTCTTTACTGAACATCATGTTATATATCCTACTCATGTTAATTGCCTCTATCAACATACAACATTTCAGTTTGAAGGTTGTGAAAGATTCGTAAATATTGAGAACCGTCTAAATATTTCAGATGGTCGACAGGTTGGATTTTTATTTATGTACTATTACATTAAGATTATTGTGTACGAGTGGTATTCAAACTTCAATCGCATGATTATAAATCAAGAAGTAAAAACGAGATTTTAAATTTCGCACAGCAGCCATTTTGTGGTTACGCAAACAATTGAAATAAATTAGATGCCTGTGGATTAACATTTGTATAAGTATTTAACGTTCAACGTTCCACTGCACTCGGATAGTTAAATCGCGAGAAACGTCGATTTAAATATGTATACTTCGCGTCGCCGCCATGTTGGACTTGTGCTCACCAGGTTACTGAAAATCCTGTAGGTGAACTTATGTTCATAGCCTCTATGAACATTAAAATTCAGTTTGATTGCTGTAAATGATTCGTAGATATCCGTCTAAATATTTCGCAAGCTCGCCATTTTGGATCGTTATAAGTATAGGCCATAGAGTTATGTATCATTCAAGGAAAATTATTGCCTAGGTTCATTATTCAAACTTTCACTTCAATTGCATGATTACGACACTAGAAATAAAAAATTAATTTTAAAATTTCGCACAGCCACCATCTTGAGGTTATGTAAACAATTGAACTAAATTAGATGCCAGTGCATTACAATATGTATAATCATTTACTGTACCACATTCCACTGCGCTCAGAGAGTTAAATCACGGGAAAAGTCTATTAAAATGTTTCAACTTCGTTTGGCCGCCATGTTAGTTTTGTACTTCAGTGGTTTATGAAAGTTACACAGATGAAGTTGTATCAGTACCCTTTATCAACGTACTAAATTTCAGGGTGATATCTGTAATAGTTTCGGAAACATAAAATGTCAGTGAAATATTTCACATAGCCGTCATTTTGAGGTAATGTAAACAATTGAACTAAATTAGACTCCAGTGCAATACAATGTGTATAAACATTTGGTGTACTACGTTTCATTACGTTTGGATGGTTAAATTGCGAGAAAAGTCAATTTAAACGTCTCAACTTCGCTTGGCCACCACGTTGGTTTCGTAGTTACCAGGTTTTTGAAAGTCTCATAGGTGAACTTCTAGTAGTACCCTTTATCACCGTACACAACTTCAGGGCGATATCGGGAATAGTTTCGGAGATACTGAATGCTGGTGAAATATTTCGCACAGCCGCCATGTTGGATTAGTGAGACACAATAAAATTTGAAGGGCACGGTCAGGGTCGGCTAGAATGGTGCTATGATCTCACCGAGTTTCATTGTAATCGCTCCAGTAGTTTAGAATTTATTATTGGGGCACACACACACACACGCACACACAGACACACGGACAAACGATGATCTCATAAGCCTATTTTTTTTTTCATAAAATGAAAATAGGCTAAAATGGCTTCAAACACCATAATTAAGGGAAAGGAGTTAGTTATTGAGGATTTAAGGGGCGGAACTACGAGGTCATCTGCCCCTTAAGGGAAAGGAATATACTACTTATATAATAAGTATAACTGGTGTATAGTTCTCTTCACCGTTCTTTGACTGTGGGCATAGAGCATGCGAGCGTCGAATTCTAGAGCATGCGCGATGAGACGCAAGGAGCTTGGTCAGGTCACAATCAAGGACTAAAAAAGTCCTCTCGGCACGCCGGAAGGCGGAGGTAGATTTCACCGGACAAACTTGGGGATAGGCGAAAATAGGCAGAATATGCTGGTTTTCGTAGAAGGATCAGACCTCATTTATTGCGAGAAGGTATTTTATAATTGGAGCTTAATTAACATTGTTTTTCGTTATTTTATGCTTATTTTAAACATTTTATTGTCTTATGGGAACGGTAACCTTCTTGTCATTTGGGGTCCATTTTTATACTTGTGGTCACACTGTCCTTATGCAAGGTTTCGACACTGATGTGTAACTACACACATCAAAAAAAGTTTTGCATCACCTCGGTTCCAAGAGTTCCGGAACCGTTAAATGCAAAGGGAATAGAGATCAACACAAACAACATTTCAGCTCGTTTTATTGCTCATGAGACCCACACATTGCATGTTGTACCATCATACAGCTAGACTTTCAGCATTTGTGGTCCAGATTGCAGTACACACCACTACCTATAATACCCAGTAGCACGTCCTCTTGCATTGATGCATGCCTGTATTCGCCGTGGCATACTATCCACAAGTTCATCAAGACACTGTTGGTCCAAATTGTCCCACTCCTCAACGACAATTCGGCGTAAATCTCTCAGAGTGGTTGGTGGGTCAAGACGTCCATAAACAGCCCTTTTCAACATATCCCAGGCATGTTCGATAGGGTTCATGTCTGGCGAACATGCTGGCCACTGTAGTCGAGCGATGTCGTTATCTTGAAGGAACGCATTCACAAGATGTGCACGATGAGGTCGAGAATTGTCGTCCATGAAGACAAATGCCTCTCCAATATTCTGCCGATATGGTTGCACTATGGGTCGGAGGATGTCATTCAGGTATCGTAAAGCCGTTTCGGAGCCTTCCATGACCACCAGTGGCGTACGTCGGCCCCACATAATGCCACCCCAAAACATCAGGGAACCACCACCTTGCTGCACTCGCTGGACAGTGTGTCTAAGACGTTCAGCCTGACCAGGGTGCCTCCAAACACGTCTCCGACGATTGTCTGGTTGAAGGCATATGCGACACTCATCGGTGAAGAGAACGTGATGCCAATTCCGTGGGGTCCATTCAGCATGTTGTTGGGCCCATCTGTACCGCGCTGCATGGTGTCGGGGTTGCAAAGCTGGACCTCGCCATGGACGTCGGGAGTGAAGTTGCGCATCATGCAGCCTATTGCGCACAGTTTGAGTTGAAACACGACGTCCTGTGGCTGAACGAAACGCATTATTCAACATGGTGGCATTGCTGTCAGGGTTCCTCCGAGCGGCAATCCGTAAGTAGCGGTCATCCACTACAGTAGTAGCCCTTGGGCGGCCTGAGCGAGGCCTGTCATCGACAGTTCCTGTATCTCTGTACCTCCTCCATGTCCGAACAACATCGCTTTGGTTCACTCTGAGACGCCTGGAAACTTCCCTTGTTGAGAGCCCTTCTTGACACAAAGTAACAATGCGGACGCGATCGAACTGCGGTATTGACCTTCTAGGCATGGTAGAACTACAGACAACATGAGCAGCGTACCTTCGTCCTGGTGGAATGACTGGAACTGATCGGCTGTCGTACCCCCTCCGTCTAATAGGCCCTGCTCATGCATGGTTGTTTACATCTTTGAGCAGTTTTAGTGACATCTATGAACAGTCAAAGGAACTGTATCTTGGATACAATATACACAGTCAACGTCTATATGCCGGAGATCTGGGAACCGAGGTGATGCAAAACTTTTTTTGATGTGTGTATGTAACTTTCTGTTACTTCTTCACCCAAAATTATATCTCCCGCAGAGATTTTGGTTGGTTCCTCAGTTTACGGGCTGCGATAACGCGGTCATGTAACCCCACGTAGTTAAGGATGACTGTATTAGTCTGTAATTCAGGTAAGGACTGCAGACGGTCAATTTCAAGCAGTAGTTCCTAATGTTGCTACTCGGTACTACCGTCAACGACACCTAGCTGTGAACTTGGCTACTAGATGCCACCCCAACCAGCAACTCGCAACGAACTTTGGAACTTCCCCTCCAAAGGAAAGCATACTGAGGGATTTTAGCGCTTTTAGAAAATCCGACGACTTCGGCCGGCTTTGAAACCGCGACCTTGGGCATAGACATTCAGCATGCTACCAGTTACGTCACCGAAGCCGCTTCCCACTTAGATGGAAATAATGAATCTGATCTCGTGCAAGTGCGTTGTCATGGCAACGTCTGATGGCTCATCCCTCATCAATTTAGTAGAGTTGCCATGCAACCTCTGATAGCTCTTGGCATTTTCTTATAATTACGAAATCATTTTTCTCATCCCTTGGCGTAATGGTGGGTCATATCAAAAATTCTTTCAGACAAAAGTTTTGGTAATTATTAGGGGAATATTGTCCATTTTGTACGGTTTTGATATTGTGCCTATTAAGAGAGATAAGATTAATGTTTCCCGAAAAACCCACTTTTTCCCACCCCTTTGGTCAATGGTTGGTGCTATAAAAATACTCTTCAATAATGGGACGATTTAACAGATGGTGAAGTACATTGCTATTCATATCCTATAACATGTAGAATAAAGAGGGTTATTCAACTAAGATGTTACACGGAAATAACGTCTAAACCATTAATGATATGGGTATTCTGTTTTTAGCCTATTTTCAATTTTGAAAAAATAGGCTTATGAGATCACCTTTTGTCCGTGTGTGTGTGTGCGTGTGTGTGTGTGTGTGTGTGTGTGTGTGTGAGAGAGAGAGAGAGAGAAGTGTGTGTGTGTGTGTGTCCCTAATAAAATCTAAACTGCTGGAGCGATTTCAATGAAACTCGGTAAGTTCATAGCACTATTCCCTGCGACCTCGACCGTGCCCTTCAAATTTTGTTACGTCTCAACAATCCAACATGGCGGCTGTGCGAAATATTTCACTAGCATTCAATATCTCCGGAACTATTACCGATATCGCCCTAAAGTTGTGTACGGTGATAAAGGTCACTACTAGAAGTTCACCTATGTGACTTTCAAAAACCTGGTGACTACAAAACGAACATGGCGGCCAAGCGAAGTTGAGACATTTAAATAGACTTTTCTCTCGATTTAACAATCCAAACGTAATGATATTTGGTACAGCAATGTTTTATACACATTGTAATGCACTGGAGTCTAATTTAGTTCAATTTTTTACATAACCTCAAAATGGCGGCTGTGCGAAATATTTCACTGACATTCTATATCTCCGAAACTATTACAGATGTGATCCTGAAATTTTGTACGGTGATAAAGGGTACTGATACAAGTTTACCTATGTATATTTCATAAACCTCTAAAGTACAAAACGAACATGGCGACCAAGCGAATTTGAAATATTTTAATAAACTTTTCTCGTGATTTAACTCTCTAAGCGCAGTGAAATGTGGTACAGTAAATGATTTTGCAGATTGTAATGCACTGCCATCTAATTTAATTCAATTGTTTACATAACCTCAAGATGGCGGCTGTGCGAAATTTTAAAATAAAGTTTTTATTTCTTGTGTCGTAATCATGCGATCGATGTGAAAGTTTCAATAATGAACCTAGGCAATAATTTTCCTTGAATGGTACGTAACTCTATGGCCTGTACATATAACAATCCTAAATGGCGAGCTTCAGAAATATTTAGACAGTTCTCAATATCTATGAATCTTTTACTGCACCCAAACTGATTTTTTTATGTTCATAGATACTATGAACATATTATGTTCACCTATAGGACTTTCAGTAACCTGGTGTGCACAAATCTAACATGGCGGCGACGCGAAGTATAAATATTTAAATGGACGTTTCTCGCGAATTAACTATCCGAGTGCAGTGAAACGTTGCACGTTAAATGCTTATACAAATGTTGATCCACTGGCATCTAATTTATTTCAATTGTTTGCATAATCACAAGATGGCTGCTGTGCGTAATTTTAAAATCTCGTTTTTTACTTCTTGTGTTCTAATCATGCAATTGAAGTTTGAATACCACACGTACACAATAATCGTAATGTAATAGTACAAAAATAAAAATCCAACCTGGCGACCATCTGAAATATTTAGACGGTTCTCAATATCTACGAATCTGTTACAGCAATTAAACTGAAATTTTGTATGTTGATAGAGGCAATTAACATGAGCAGTATATATGAAAATAGGCTGTATAGTTCTTCATGGAACTACTTGTTATATGCGTAAATGATATCCAGGGGATGGAAAATAATGTGCTACTTGTTCTAATGGGGTAAGTAATAACTGAGATATTGATACTAGCTCCATATTTTGAATGGAACGGCACGAATTCATTGGGCTGGTCTAAAAGTTCAACTGCGTACAAGTTTAAGTATGTATGTTCAAAATCGGACGGTTACTTTTTAAGATATCAATAAAAAACAAGATGATCAGTAAAGAACATACAGCCTACTTTCTCCTAAATGCATGGGTATTGTTATAACTCTTTGTCCTTTTCAAGGAGTATAATTGAATGTTGGTTGTAGTAGCTTGTGGAAATACAACGTGCTATAGGGATATTAAACATGAATATGAGGTGCCCATTGCTAGTGCTACCTCTGTAAAAAACATTCATTCAATTCGGTTTCACCGTGTTTGAATTGATCCGGGGAATGGATTTGCACACATACATGGCCTCTATTTGCAAACTATTGGGCTGATGACCTTGTAGTCAGTCATAAGATGCTTTCCACAAAAAGGCATGTTGTTGCAAAATCCGGTAGAGATCAAATTATTAGGATGGTCGAAATTTGATTTAAGCTTTTAACATTTGGGTGGCCGTCATTCCGTTTCCGTCAAGATGGCGGTGATATAAAACATGACACTGAGGTGCCTTTTGCTAGTGCTACCTCTGTACCAAATTTCGTTCAATTCGGTTTCACCGTGTTTGAATTGATAGGAGGAATCGATTTGCACACATACTTGGCCACCATCTGCAAACTATTGGGCTGATGATCTAGCAGTTTGGTCAGAATATGCTTCCCACATAAAGATTTGTTGTTGCAAAATTTGGTAGAGACTGGATTATTAGGTTGGTCGTAATTACATTTTAGCCTTTAACATTTGGGTGGCCGCGATTACGTTTCCGTCAAGATGGCGGTGATATAAAACATGACACTGAGGTGGCCTTTTCTAGTGCTACCTCTGTACCAAATTTCGTTCCATTCGGTTTCACTGTGTTCGAATTAATAGGGGGAATCGATTTTCACACAAAGATGGCCGCCATCCGCAAAATATTAGGCTAATGACCTATTAGATTCGTCAAAGGATGCTTCCTCCATAAAGGTATGTTGTTGCAAAATTTGGTAGAGATCGAATGATTAGGTTAGTCGTAATTGGATTTAAGCTTTGAACATTTGTGTGGCCGCCATTACGTTTCCATCAAGATGGCAGTGATATATAACATGACACTGAGGTGCCCTTTACTAGTGCTACCTCTGTACCAAATTTCATTCCAACCGGTTTCACCGTGTTCGAATTAATAGGGGTAATCGATTTTGACACAAAGATGGCCGCCATCCGCAAACTATTAGGCTAATGACCTATTAGATTTGTCAAAGGATGCTCCCTTCATATAGGTATGTTGTTGCAAAATTTGGTAGAGATCGGATGATTACGTTAGTCGTAATTTGATTTAATCTTTGAACATTTGGGTGGCCGCCATTACGTTTCCGTCAAGATGGCGGCGATATAAAACATGACACTGGGGTGCCCTTTGCTAATGCTACCTCTGTAACAAATTTCATTCCATTCGGTTTCACCGTGTTCGAATTAATAGGGGCAATCGATTTTGACACAAAGATGGCCGCCATCCGCAAACTATTAGGCTGATGACCTATTAGTTTAGTCAAAGGATGCTGCCCCCCATAAAGGTATGTTGTTACAAAATGTGGTAGAGATTGGATGATTAGGTTAGCCGTAATTTGATTTAAGCTTTGAACATTTGTGTGGCCACCATTACGTTTCCGTCAAGATGGCGGCGATATAAAACATGACACTGAGGTGTCCTTTGCTAGTGCTACGTTTGTACTAAATTTCGTTCAATTTGCGCTCACCGTGTTCGAATTGATAGGGGGGGACAGACATTCAGAGTACACACACTCTCACACACACACACACACACACAGACTGACACACACACATACACACACACAGACAGACACACTTTTTTCGCCCTGTAGTGATCTCATAAGTCTACTTTCATTTTTTGCAAAAATCGAAAGTAGGCTATCAACATACGCTGTTGTGCATGCCGCATCAGAAAGCGTACAGTCGGGCAAGCTGGTTCGTGGGTTTGATTCCAGCCACAGAACGGATACCAGGCATGTACTCTAAACTATCATACACATAATGTGATGTGCAACGTTATTGTATGATTGGCGAACTCACCACACACACCCAAGCAAACGGGATTACCTGACCACGCTATCAAAGCCCCGGAAATGATATTCTGTAACAACAAACAGTCACTCTTCTCCGTACCCCGTCGACTTTCTTATACACGTGTAGCGGCTTGGATTCTTAGCTGTCGCTGTGGTGGTCTGGGTTCAATTGCCGGCTCTGATAAGCAATTTAATTCAGGTCGGAGGGCTGGAACGGGGTACACTCCACCTCGTTAGGCAAACTGAGAAGAGGTGGGTTCGATACCCATCTCAGCTATCCTGGAAGTGTTTCCGTGTTTTCCCACGGCTACTCCAGGCAAATGTCGGGAGGGTTCCTTACTGACGACAACGGCCGCCTCCGTCCCAATTCCTCACCTAAATTAGGAATAGAGTATACCACTAGAAACACCACAATAACACAGGTTATCAGATACTTTCTGACATAAATACAGTACACACACCCAAGCACATGGGCCTACATGACCACGATGTACAAGCCCCAGAAATGAAATAACAACATCTATTCTCTGTACCCCTTGCAGTGTTTTAGTCTGGAGAGGTCGCCTGCGTGGTGTAGTGGTCAGCATGCTTAGCTGCCATCCCGGAGGTCCGAGGTTCGATTTCCGGCTCTACCACGATCAAGAGGTCAAGCTGGACTGGGTTCAATTCCCGGTCAATGCATGCGAGCTTTTCGAAGTGAACTGCCATGTCCTGTGGTTCGGATTCCACGTAAAAAGGAGGTCCCGTGGCTCATAATCACAAGATTCACGGTCACGTCACGTACAACTACAATCTTCCTTCCTTCCTTTAATGGTTTAAACGTTATTTTCGTGTAACATCTTAGGTGAATAACCCTATTTATTCTACATGTTATAGGAAATGAATAGCAATGTACTTCACCATCTGTTAAATTGTCCCATTATCCCAAACATTAAGTGACGGAAGTATTTATTAGGCAACAACTGAAACTTCATTTTTCTATTTCTTTTCATCGCTTATTTACATTTCCCAAAATACCAAACATCGATAATAACGACTACGATTCTGATCACAGGACATTCATTTTGTTTTGAAACAGACTACACCTGTGACGCTATTTAAGTGCACCAACAAGCTATGTACTAGCCATTCGCTCTCACACAACGCGTCACCGAAAGAAGGCGTAGCCTAGCCCAATTTTCATATCATCGATTTCTCAAAAAGTTCTCGTCCGATTTGGAAAATAATAACTCCGTTGAATATGTCTCAGTGAAATCATTTATCATGTATGTAAAAATTAGTATAGTTCCATTAAGAAAAACGAAGTTGGTGCCAATATCTCAGCTATTCACAAAGACAGGAAAAAACAGTATAAGTTAATGTATGAGCCCCTTAGCACCATTTCTAAAAGTGAAAACAGAATATTGATATCTTTAACGGTTTAGAAGATATTGGCGAGTAACATATTAGGTGAATAACCCTGCATAGCATGGACGTTACATGTAGTTAAACATTGGATCAAACAGCGTGCTTAAAATCATGTTGGCAACAATGTCATGCATGTATTGATTGGTCAAACATATTCTGAAATAATATGATCTATTGTTGTGCCAATTTTGAATGAAATCCATTTGTTAGTATAGAAGTTACATGCATTTTAAAACTGGACCTATCAGCAGGCTTAGAATCATGATGGCAGCACTGACGTTATTAGTTAGTCCAATTTAATCTAGAATGCCAGGTACTATACGTGTGCAAAGTTTAGAGCTATTGGCTTGCAAACTTTCTGATATATTGATATTCAGGTAACAAAAATAGAGACAGCATTTATTAACAGCTGGCAGCCCTGGTTGCTCTTAAGAATATGCATAGTCGTATCTGTTATGGCACACATAGCACATACGAATCTTGGTTGAAATCCAAATGTTAGTAGGGGAATGACATGTATTTAAATTTGGACATCTCAGAAGGCTTAAAATCATGTTGGTAGCACTGACGTATATAAGTTACTCCAAATTAATATAAAATGTCAGGTACTATACGTGTGCATATTTTAAAGCTATCGGCTTGCATACTTGCTGATATATTGGTATTTGGATAAAATAAATTGAGATCTTTTATTATCAGTTGGCCGCCCTGTTGGCCCTCAAGATTACGCTCAGTCATATCTGGTTATGTACACATAGAGCATACGAAATTTGGTTGAATTCCAATTGATAGTGTAGAAGTTGTATGCATTTAAAAATTGGACCTATCATCAGGCTTATAGTCATGTTGGCAACACTGCCATGTATGGCCTCCGGGAAATTAAACTGAAATATTATTATCTATACGTGTACCAATTTTGAAATAGCTCCCATTCATACCTTCCATGATATCCAACATGGAGCTCAAATTGAATTTCGATTTTTCAGCAATTGGCAGCACTGCCATCATTTTCAAATACGGCAATGAGATATTCAGGTATAGATCTTTACTCCTACCAAATTTTGTTCCGATTGTTGCAGCCGTTTAGGAGTTGATAGGGGGGGACAAAAACACAGCCAGACAGGCAGATAGAAGGATAGAAAAACAGACAGATAGACAGACGGAAAGACAGACAGACACACTTTTTCCCGGATCGATCTCATAAGTCTACTGTTTCCTCATTTCTGCAAAATGTGAAAAGTAGGCTAAAAACCTTCCTTAATGAAACTAAGTGGTTGAATGACTCAACAGCTCGGATATTGTTGTCAAACCGCAGATTTGTTTTAATATCAACTAGCAACATCATGCAATACAATATATATTCTTAATCATTTATGATGTTTTTCAAAATCTATCGTATAAGAAGTTTTGTGACAGTAAGAATGCAGATTTGTACCTAAATAAGATAATTGTGAATATTAGGCCCTGTATTAATTATTAATGAATGGAAAATTTTGAATATTTTATTTATTATTTATTAATGGGATATAGGCAACATCGTGGGGCTAGAAAAGGACTAGGCTAATTGCAGAACGTCCGAATGTGAGCGAGAGACAAATAATACGTCCAATATCATACTGTCCTTTAAGGTAGAGATGCATTATACTGTAGATGTAAGACAACAATCGCTACCCCTACCTACCTTAAATGTCAATGTACGGTTTGTGTTTAGTTGCAGTGAACACTAACGCCAGTACAGGGCCTCCTGCCACCACAAGTCGGACTAGGGGATCATTAAAATTGCGTTCCAAGAACTAAGCATCGCCTGATTGTGGAGCCAAAATCGTGGTGACTACGATAAAACCGCAGCTATATTAAATATAAATGTCAGGATTTGACAGGATTTATAGCAATACGAAGAGAGCCCGTTTCCTCAGTCATTTAATAAAATTCGGTTAACCATCGAAGCGAGCAAAGACGAACGGATTATAACAATTGGATAATTAAGCAATCAGATAAAATTTATCGAATTAGGGATCAATTGAGCCTTTGGTAATTCAATTGCTGGCATCAAGGGATTACGTCACTGATTAGTATCAAAGATTAGACTGGTGCATTGAAATGACTTGTCCGCTTTACTGAAAGTCTGTGAGACCATGTAATACTGAGAGGTGAGACAGTTGGTTCAAATGTAACTTATTGAGAGCGCACTGTATTATTTTATCTCCCTGGAATGTTGTATAGACACGCTGTGTGGTGTAAGGGTTCGTATTCAAGCTTCGTGAGCCTCCGTGACTTAGGCGGCAGCTCACCAGTCTCCCACCGCTGGGCCCGTGGTTCAAATCCCGGTCACTCCATGTGAAATTTGTGCTGGTCAATGTGGAGGCACACAGGTTTTTCTCCGGGTACTCCGGTTTTCCCTGTCACAATTTAATTCCAGCATCACTCTCCTCTCTCATTTCATTTCATCTGTCATTCATTTAATCATTGCCCCAGGGGAGTGCGACAGGCTTCGGCAGCCGGCACAGTTCATATCCTCGCCGCTAGATGGGGGCTTCATTCACTCCATTCCCTGACCCAGTCGGTCGACTGGAAGCAGGCTGTGGATTTTTCATTCAATCTTCGTCGAGAAATTTAATTTTGATCCGAAGGCTGGAGCAGGATCCATTGAGCTTCAAGAGGACAATCACGTAGATGTGTGTTCGATATCTACCTCAGTGGCTTAAACTACATGGACGTAGATTGCTGGCAATATCTTTATAGCCCGTAAATGTTCCTAAACGAAAATCCCCACATCATTATGACGGATTTTGTCGTATGGATAAAAAGAGATTATTTTTTTTCAGGTTAGGGTATGTAAATACTTGTTCCCCACCTTATGTAATTGGGCACAATTTGTGTTGACCGACTGAAAAGCTTTCTTTATTAGAGCTAAGCAACACTGAAAAATGGCTTCTATCACTTCAATTCTGTTTATTTGTGAAATAATTGGTATGCTGCGTGGCTCAGCGGTAACGTTCTCGCTTGCTGTGCCCAAGGTTGGAGGATTGAATCGTGGTGCATTTGAGGGTGCGCAAATGCGAGGGACCCGTGTCAGTAAATTTAATGGCACGTTAAAGATCTCATTCGGAGCAAAATTCTGGCACCCCGGTGTCTTTAAAGGCCACATTATTTAAGAGGGACGTGAAACAAATAACATTATTATTATAATTATTATTACTTACTTACTTACTTACTTACTTTCCTTTATGGTTGTGGCCATCGGGCCAGCTGCGTGGTTTGTTAAGCATTCCGCTGCATACAGTGCATATAGTGTCTTAAATTTGCATTCCTAGAGATGGACTTTATAATGTACAGATTATTATTATTATTATTATTATTATTATTATTATTATTATTATTATTATTATTATTATTATTATTATTATTATTATTATTATTATTATTATTATTCTTTTCTTTCTCCGTTAGGGCCTTCTGAGGACCACGAACCAATTTCAATGTTTAGTGCTTAGTTGTTCTTTCTTCTTCCTCCAGTGCTCCTTCATCTTTTCGCTGTGTGTCTTCTTTCTCTCTTCCGACCATTTTGAGCCTGTTTTCTTATATTGCCTTCCTTGGAGTCCTTCCATTCCCAATACTTTTTTTTGAAAATGTCTCTCTCTAGTGCATCTTCTTCTCTTACATTACTTTTTTCTAAATCTTTCTTTACTTCTTGAAACCAGGCTGTTGTCGATTTCTTTTTCCAAAGATATTTAAAAATCTGTTTGGTTAACCTGCTATCATTCATTCAATATGAAAATTAAAATCCACAGCCTGCTTCCAGTCTCCGACCGGGTCAGGAATGGAATGAATGAAGCCCCCATCTAGCGGCGAGGATATGGACTGTGCCGGCTGCCGAGGCCTGACGCACTCCTCTGGGGCAATGATTAAATGAATGACAGATGAAATGAAATGATAGTGGAGAGTGTTGCTGGAATGAAATTTTGACAGGGAAAACCGGAGTACCCGGAGAAAAACCTGTCTGCCTCCGTTTTGTCCAGCACAGATCTCACATGGAGTGACCGGGATTTGAACCACGGACCCAGCGGTGAGAGGCCGGCGTGCTGCCGCCTAAGCCACGGAGGCTTTCTATTCATTCAATATAAATGTCCGAAAAATAGCAATCGCCTCTTCTTTATTGTCTACGTTATGTTTTCAATGTTTCGATATATTTCTTCGTTGTTTCTTAGTTTCCAAAACTCGGTAGTTCTTAATGGACCGAGAATTTTTCGTATAATTTTTCTTTCTGATACTTCTAATTTATCCCATTTACAATTTACCGGTAGTATTAGACACCCACTGGCGTATAGGCATTCTGGTTTAATTACTGTTCTATAGTGCTGTATTTTCAAATTCTTAGATAAACATTCTTTGTTATAGATATTCCTGGTTATACTATATGCTCTTTGAATCTTGTGCACTCTTTCTTCTACAGCAGATTTTTCTAAGCCATTCTTCTGAATTATTTCCCCCAAATATTTGAACATATCTACCCTATTAATTTGACCAATTTTTGTTATTAGGGTTTCTGGAGCATTTTTAGTATTTGTCATAAATTTTGTTTTTTCTACAGAAATCTTTAAACCTGATTTATTGGCTATCTATTCTAATAGATTGATTTGTACTGTTGCATGAGCTAAGTTTTCAGAAAGTATGGCAAAATCATCAGCAAATGCCAGACAATTTATTTTATTATTATTATTATTATTATTATTATTATTATTATTATTATTATTTGTGAAATTATATTTCATACTTTGTATATTTGGAATTTATGCACGGAGTTTTAGTCAACACACAGATAGTAGCCCTATATATTTGGATGTTTAATAAACCTACTTACATATGTTTAAAAAATCTGAAATAAATAAATATAATACACTTAAACATTACACACTACGTCATCGTGTTGGAAGCCATTTTTCAGTGCTATCTTAGAATATGAATTTTAAGAGCTTTTCAGCTGGTTTAAATGATAGCATCCGAGTTATAATAGGTGGCATTCCCCAAACCAAAAAAGAATTAAACGAGATGTGCACGTGTTAGTTAATCTCATGTATTTTTGTTCAAGTGTAACGAATAACACCCAATGCAATTTGGGTACAATCATGTTGATCGACTGAAAAGCATTTAAATATCATCATACACCGCACGAATAATTAACGAGTGATAGTATGTTTCGTTCGTCAAGTAAAAATTTTGAATTCGGGTTAGCTCATTTACTAACACCTTTAGTTAAATTGTCAAGAATATTATGAGGGGCAGTCAAATGAGAGACGAACACCCGCTCGAAAGGTGGCAACACTGTTGTAACGAATCGGTAGAGCCATTGCTGTGGAAGGGTAACAGCATAATTGTCAACTCTCAGGTGCGCGGACTGTGTAGTGTGTTCGCTCAACTGTAGAAATGGAGGCAATCTAAGAAGAGCAGAGACGCGAGGTTCGTTTTCTGGTGGTTGAGGGTTCTAAAATACACAAAACTCATCGTCACATATATGGTGTGGATGATGAACACTGCATTTTCTTGACGAGTGTGCAAGAGTGGCAGACCAGATTCCGAGAAGGGCGAACACAATTGTAAGACGATATGCGCACAGATCCATCGAGCCATTACTCCCGCTGTGATAGCGCAGATTAATGGTCATATCCGGGAAGACCAACAAATCACGAGGAAGAAATAGAGTTCAGTCAGCCTTAGCCATGTCTCCATGCATGCCATTCCCAAAGATCACTACTTGCATTTCCGCAAAATTTTCGCGCAGTGGGTTCCGCATCAACTGATTGTCGGATGGAATCATCCTGTTGCATGATAATTCCCGCCACCATACTGCCAATCTGGTGAAGGCTACCCTGCAGCGATTCGGCAGGGAAGCAATTCAACTCCCTCCGTACTACCCGGATCTTTCCCCTTGTGGTTTTAACATTTTGGCGACCTGACGAAAGTCATTCGTAGACGGCAGTTTCATTCGGACGAGGAAGTGCTTGTGAATCCATCAGCAACCTACCTCTTTCTGCAGAATTGGAATTGTTCGTCTCGTTTCTCACTGGGATAAATGTATTAACACTTGTGGTAATTACTTTTGAATAAAACCAAGCCGTGGTCACGTAGTAGCGGGTGTTCGGTTTTCATTTGTTGCCCCTCAGTCTTGGTTGGCCGTTATTAATCTGCACTGTACTTGGGGAGGGAGACTTAGTAATGAATTAGCATCAGAAAATACGCTTGTTTCAGCGAAATTATTGAGAATGGAGCATAAGAAGTGTATTATAAAGTTCTGGATACACAAACCTATCTACTTGCCATGGTGGGTGAGTGGTCATCATGTTGGACTACCAACACCAAGCTTGGAGGTTCGGTCTTGGCCGTAGTAAGTGATTTTTGAAAGGCGAAAAATATCTTGGCGCGCATGTCGTATGTTGCTGACATGTTAAATAACCCATTTGAATTCAGTAAGCCGTGTTCATAATGGCAAATTTTATCTCGGGATTTTCCGCCTACACAAAGTTCCTCCTTTCTCTACTAGAAAGCGCTATAGTGTCAAGTAGCTTAGATATCTAACCTCCTTGTCTTTCTTGGTGCTCCAAGGAATGACAAAATTTGACACGCAAGCTGTCCTCTGGGCGACAACTAACAATCCTTGCACCCGGCCACCGAGGCCATACGATATTTTTATTATTCTGGTCTGGAGGAAGTTGAGTGGGTCATTCCTATCACACTGTTATTCAGTAAAAGGACGCTCAAACAGTGGTAACAGAGATAAACTGGTCCTGTCAATATTGTGAGCTGTGAAATTACATCCTCTGTAGTGATGTATATCAGTTCTTGGAATTCCTTCGTACAGCTTTAGGTAAGATTCTAAGCCTCTCCAGAACTGAAACTACTATGCATTTACGTCGCACCTGGTATTTATAGAGGAGAAAGTTTGGACTCTGAACCACTACCTCATTGATGCCTCCGTTTGCTTAATAAATTGGAGAATAAACAAACATACATGTGCGTGCATGCTTCATGGACACAATACACGGTTCACTTTGAGAAATATCACAAGATGACTTAGCAAGATTTTGGAAATAATCTCAACCTTGAAGGTAAAATTATTGATCTTAGTCTAAGCGTCATGGTAAAAACATTCTCGACATTTCATAAGATCAGACTTACCAACTGTGGTCACTGATTCATACTAAAGCATCACAAAGTAAACTTTGCAATTTAATGATTATTTCTCTTCAAATTTATCCCGAAGTGTGTTGACTAATAAGGTGGCAACCTAACGACAAATGTTTCCAGATAAATATCCCATCTTTATAAGAGGAATTCGATGAAAAATGAACTCTATTTTTTGCTTCTTATCTTTACAGTATATTTTTTCCCTCTATCTAATACCTTCTGTAATGTTGTTTCCGGCATTCAATGCTCAAATTTTGATATCTTTAATTTCTTCTATAAAATTCCTCTATATTTGTATTCAGTATACTTATTGTACTAAACGAGCAACAGCGACATAAGGTGATACAAGTGAATGATATAATGTCTCAAACTTTTGATAATATCGGTTCTTTTCAGTACCAATCAACATTAGGCATTGGACCTTCAGTCCGTATTTTACAACTAAATATTGAAGGCATAAGTCGTGCCAAGTGTGAATATCTCGGAAAACAGCTGAACAACTTTGATATTGATATCGTCAACATTCTGGAGACGCACATCACAGACGAACAGGACTTTGATAGAAGAGGACGAATTTTGGGCTATACACTTGTCGATGCTATCCACCATCAACAGTATGGGATTGCGACCTATGCCAAATCCAGTCTTACAGGAGTTCAAGTTGTTGAGTCAAGTGTCAAGGATCTCATCTTCTCTATAGTTATACAGGTTAATAAACTAACAGTTGTTAACGTGTATAAACCTCCTAGGATCATTTGGTGAAATAAGCTCGAGTATCTACATCTATTCCTACTGTAAATATGTGATGAGCTCAAACGCCTCCTAGCATTTTGCCAACTTTCAGCCATCCTTGCATTTACACTGGAGATTTTAACAACCATCATACTAACTGGCGATATGACTCTGTTGACGACGATGGTGAGGCATTATCTCAGTGGGTTGAAATATCCGATCTGCTCCTAGTTTTTGATGAGAAAGACAAGGGCACTTTCCATTCTGCTCGCTGGAGAAGAGACTTCAACCCTGGCCTAACATTTGTGTCCAAGGATTGCTTTGATCAGCCTCTCAGTATCACACGTACAATATTGTCGAGTTTCCCAAACAGCCAGCATAGACCAGTTCTGTTGGAAGCAAGTATCAAGATACCCCTGGTGACCTCAGTACCTGTACCCAGATGGAATTTTAATCGTGCAAACTGGGATAAATTCTCTAAAGATCTTGACCAGAAGCTATCTGTTATAAATCCAACTACCAGCAACTATGATGAATTCGTCAGCTTGGTCATTTCAACTGACAAATCAAATGTTCCGAGATTTTCAGAAAATATTATGTGCCTGGTTGGAATCCAGAAAGTGAGGCTCTGTATGAAGAATATCAGACAACAGGTAGTCATGAAGTCTGTTCACGGCTTCTACATTCATTAGACAAGAATAGGAGAGAAAAGTGGGAAGCAACAGTGAAAGACATGGACTTTGCAAAATCGAGCAGGAAAGCTTCGAGAGTCTTGAATCGACTTACTGGAAAACATTATTTTAAAAAGCAGTGCAATAACTTGAGTCCAGATGCCATAGCAAATAGAATGGTTGAAGTCACCCGAACCAAGAGAGATAAATGCCATACGAAAAATGTGAAGCTCAAACGTGGATCACAGAAGAATGAGGATCTGTCCAGGCCATTTTCTATTCAGGAAGATGAAGCTGCTATCAAAATGCTGAAGACCGGTAAGGCTGGTGGCCCAGATAATATCTACAACGAATTCCTTAGATATATGGGACCATATAGTATAAAGTGGATCACTTCTCTTTTTTCTTACATCCTTCAGACTAACAAATTGCCAAAGCAGTTTAAACGATCAAAAGTGATAGCCATTCTGAAACCTGGAAAGTTGGAACAGTGACCTGAAAACTACCGTCCAATAGCACTTCTTAGTTGCATTTATAAACTCTTGGAACGAGTCCTCCTCACTATGATTGCACCACTCATTGAAGATGTAATCCCTCCAGAACAAGCTGGTTTCAGAAGAAATCGTAGCTGTACTGATCAAGTTTTGGCTCTTACCACTCACATCGAGGCAGGCTTCCAAAGGAAGTTAAAATCAACAGCTGTGTTTATTGACCTGACAAGTGCATATGATACTGTCTGGCGACATGGACTAATTCTTAAATTTCTGGAAGTAATTCCCTGCTTGGAAATTGCAAACCTAATTTCCAACATGCTCTGTGAGAGAGAGTTTGTAGTATTCCTAGGTGATTCTAAAAGTCGTAAAAGAAAATTAAATAACGGTTTGCCACAAGGATCAGTATTGGCCCCAGTTCTCTTCAACCTCTACATCCATGACTTGCCATCAACCTCAGCTACAAAGTTTATCTATGCAGATGACATTGCACTGGTAGCTCAAAGCAGAAATTTTGAGGATGGAGAAGGCATTCTTTCAGCAGACTTGGAGAAAATGGCTACACTCTTCAAGTCTTGGCGATTGATCCCAAGCGCTTCTAAGACTGAGGTTTCATGTTTCCATCTTAGCAACCGACTCGCAAACTACGAGCCATCTGTTTTATTCCTTGGTGATAAACTAAAGTACAACCCTTTCCCGAAATATCTAGGAGTCACCCTGGACAGATCTTTAAGCTACAAAGAACATCTCACCAAGCTCTCCCACAAAATCACTACAAGGAATAACATCCTACACAAGCTTTGTGGTAGTTCATGGGGAGCCTCGGCTGGCTGCTTACGATTAACGGGTATTAGTCTTGTCTACTCTCCAGCGGAATACTGTGCCCCTGTATGGCTGGAAAGTGCACATGTGCATAAAGTAGATACTAAGCTGAATGAAACCATGCGCTGCATAACTGGTACTATCAAGTCTACACCTCGCCACTGGTTACCCGTTCTTAGCCATATCCCACCACACCACCTGAGGAGAAAGGAAGCTCTGCTGAGAGAAGCAAAGAAGATCCGGTCATCTACCTCTTCACCAGTTCACCAGAAATTTTGTTACCCATCGCCACAACGACTTCGATCGAGGAGGCCAGCAAGTGTATTGGCCGGCCGACTCTTGAGGGACAATTTCAACCTTAACCGGAGCTGGCAGGAAGAGTGGTCAAATTCATCATCTGGTACTAATGCCCATGAGATAAATTCAACTCGGAAAATGAATGGATTTGACCTTCCAAGAAAACTATGGTGTCGCCTCAACAGACTGAGAACTGGGCTTGGGCACTGTAATTTCTTGCGCCATAAGTGGGTCTGGATTGATTCTCCAATGTGTGAATGCAGTGAAGAGGAGCAGACCATGGACCATGTCATCCTGCGTTCCCTCTTCTTGCCTACTCCGGAAGCCCCAGCGACCTGTTTGATTTATCAGAAAGTGCTGCTCTGTGGTTGAAGAACTTGGACCTGGACTTATGAATTCCTCGTTGTACTCACCATACGATTAAATAAATTGTACTCTTTTAACAAACTCTCTTTACGCTCTTTTGATTAATTGATTTTGGTCTTTTTATAGACTGAATTCCGCCTCCTATAGCATGCAATTCTCTGTCTCCACCATTTAATGTCTCTTAGTTGATTTATGAACTTAAGAAATGCAAAGGCTTTGCAAATGAAAGTCTTTAGAACTAACCAACTTAATACATTATTAAACAGATTAATTGATGGCTTTTAACCAACAAGGGAATTCGGAAATATTTTTACTTCCATCAAACATACTTGATGGCAATAACCAGGTCAAAATGGTCAATACCTTACTAGATTTGTACAAAATATGCGGTCATTTTATTTAAGAATCATCTGACGACAAAACTGCGGAACCGGCCGCGGTGGCCGCGAGCACTAACGCTGGCATCGGGAGAGCGTGGGTTCGAATCCCACCTTGGTCGTCCTGAAAATGGTTTTCGTGGTTTCCCATTTTCATCACCAGGAAAATGCCCTGACGGTTCCTTTCACTAGGTCCACGGCCGATTTCCTTCCAATAAACTTTCCCTGACCCGTCCTGAAAAGAAAAGTTCATAGCCATTGGCTGCAATAATAAAATTAATATTAGGATAAAAATGTTAATATTTAGCACACTCTGACAGGGAATAGCAACTATTTGTATGTGGGTTAACGACCATAGAACATCGGCATTATTTCCACTTACTTGTGCCTGGATTCAACCTGTCTAACCCTCTTTGTGAACTCCTGTTCTTTATCCATCCCGACTGTAGTGTGCTCATATATGGATATGAGCTAGGAAATTATTCATCTCTTCAAACGTTTTCTTAATTGTCCCATGATAAAATATAGCTATGCTGGAAGTCGACACAAAGCTGGTTTATACATCGCATAGTTAACCGAGTTAACCCAGCCAGCCAATGAGAATCTTAGCAGTCACGAGGGGGAACTTGCAGTCAAACTGCGTCGTTCAAACAAAGACCGGACGAACGTGCACGAGGAGAATCGAGTATTCCCGAAGAGAGCCCACCCCTGCACACGCGACAAGTGTGTCTGGAGTGTGGAGGGAGGAGAAGCGAGTACGGCACGTGGCGCGCAGCCAATGAGAAGCGGCCTTACCTAAACGAGACCAAGTAATGTAATGAGCTTCGCTAATTACCAGGATGATTTTAAAACATCGTAATATCATGGAAGATATTAAAAAATAATTAAGAACTATTTATTAAAATTGCGACTAATTATTTATTTAATTAAGGATTATTATGATCATCGACGATGAGCGACCAATCAGATCCTTGGTCTGAAAAGGACGTGGACTTGGAGATTTAATGAGGGAGAAAAGAGAGAAAAATCGAGGCTCTTAATACTTACGACTTCGGCTGAGAAAGACGTCTCAGCAAGTTACTCAACAATTCGACAAAGCAAATAGAATTTCACGAACGAAGTCACTTAGTTTGTGCAAGAAGATATATAAAGTCGACATTCAACGAAATATAAAAGTTATTAGAACTAATCTACATTATTAACCACGTTGAAATTCCTGAAGTTGAGGGAGCAATTTATTAATGAATCTACAGGAGTTATGATGATCAACTAAGAAGTTTGGGGACAGAACTATGACGGCAGCAAGAATATTCGAAATGACATAACATCAGTCTCGCGTGATAGATTAATATCTCATCCCTCCCTTGCAGAAAATTCTACATCTACAAGTCATTTCAACAACTAATATGACGATATATATCAGAACTTTGGCGAAAGAAGATAGAAGCATTTCCAGAACGAGGGCAGCAAGGGAGGACCGGTGCCATCAAGAGAGAAAGGGCTTTCCCATCTCATACAAGAAGATTCACCAGCAGAATGAACGGCAACACGATGATGATAGAGTTCGAATCCCGGATCTGAGCGCATGGGAACTTCTATAGGAGACCAGAGCAGACCGAACTACATCATGCAGTCTCGCGCTATTGGAAACAACCCGTTTCTAAAGGATAGCGAAGAAGGCCCACTTCTAGTCATCTTTATCGCAACACAAGGTAGTCTTCGGACCAACGATATATATCCCACTTTGTATTGTAGAACCTTTAAGAATATCCGACAACTATTTATTGATGCCATTTTTCTACATTTCAATGATATTATTGTAGTTTTCGACGTTATATTTTCATAACTACATCATGCGGACGTTTATTCACGTTTTTCGTCGAACTTAAGTATTTGGAATTTTTATATAGGATTTTTAGAATTTTGCGACTTTCGAAATTTGAATGGGGAGATTTTACAGTTTAGTTTAAAATATATTTATGGTAAAGTTTAAATGTGTTCAGATCACATTTTGTTTATTTTTTAATTGGAAGATATCGTTTTTGTCAACGATAGAAATATTTGGAAACTTGTTGAAATATAATTGAGAGAACGCGATTCTTAAAGATCTTATGTAGAGATCTACGCAAAGTCACGATCTGATAACTTATTAGACAGAGTTGGTTATAAATATTTGGTGACTAACAATGATAAAGTATTGAAGTATGTGAGAGAAATATCTTAAAGGAAGTATATGTAAAGGAATACAATGACAAGTTAACAAATACGAATTACAGCGTATTTTTGAAGTAATAAGAATGTGAAGAAAGATTTAAAGAAATGTTGCAGCTAATTGAAAGCTTTTATAGAAATGTGAATGATGCAAAGAAATACGATTGTTATTTGAAGACTATTATTTTATCGTATTACCTGTTAAATTAACTCATTCATAGAACCAGTATTTTTATTAAATATTTTTATTAAGAATGTTGTAACATGAGAAGAATTTGTTAACAAGAAGTGAGTTAAAGAGTATATGCTTTTTGGAACTGCGAAGCATCTCTGAGAGGGGGATTTATTATTCCCGTAGCAGACGGAGGTATTTGTTGTTTGGCAATGAGCAATTGTGAAGCCATTGGTCAATTATTGAAGGAATGTCTGTAGTGACAGACTTCCGCATATTTTGCGGTTGAAATAGGATGTTTGATGAAGATGCAGTACTATTGATATGTATTAGTATTGGAAGTTATTGCAATAGTCTCACAGAGTTGAAACTCCTTGAAATTCACAGGACAGCGGATCCTAGATGAAGTTAAATCTCTAAGTAATTATAGGATTTAATGTATCTTTGTTGAAACTGATAGTAAACTGAGATCTATTTAAATGGTTCTTTAATTAGATATTGAATTTACGGTAATTATTCAACGCAGTGGAAGTATGTATTCTTTATTAAGTACTAGCTGAAGTACCCGTTCTTCGAACGGATTTTAGTACTCGCTGGCCTAAATCATTAATCACACATTCCTAATGTAGTTATGTTATTTCCATGTTACCAACTACATGTGTATACTACATATATTTTCACTCACCAAATTATTAATCAGAGGTAGGAAAGTGAAAATCCTTAGCCTGCCTTCAGTCGACCGACCGAGTCAGGGAATGGAATGAAATCCCCATCTAAAAGCACGGATATGAATTGTGCCGGCTGCCGAAGCCTGTCGCACTCCCCTGGGGCAATGATTTAAAGAATGACGGATGAAATGAAATGATAATGGAGACTGTTGCTGGAATGAAATTGTGCCAGGGAAAACCGGAGTACCCGGAGAAAAGCCTGTTTGTCTCCGCTTTGTAGGTGAGAAACTGGGTATATATATTGGAAATAAATATCAGATTCTATGTAGTAAAAGTTAAATAACCTGTCTTAATTATTGAACACCTATCGTTTAACGTATTCATACTACGAGGCACGTCCAGAAAGTAAGCTCCGTTTGGTAATTAAATTAAATTGTGTACAGATACAGAAAAAAATATTTATTGCACAACATTCTACACCTCTTAAACTACCTTTTCACATAACTGCCGAACATTTGCAGGCATTTGTCATAGCGTGGCACAAGTTTTTGGATACCTCTTCATAGAAGTTTGCCGCCGACCCGTAAACGAGAGTGAAGACTCCCCTTAAGATATCCTACTGTTTGGTCACTACTGTTAGGCAAATTGCGTGCTTACCAGGAGAACTGCGTATGTTTAGGAGTTCTCCTGACCACGTACGCAATTTGCCTAACAGTGATGGCCAAACAGTAGGATACCTTAAGGGGAGTCTTCACTCTCGTTTACGGGTCGGCGGCAAACTTCTACGAAGAAGGTATCCAAAAACTTGTGCCACGCTATGACAAATGCCTGCAAAAGTTCGGCAGTTATGTGAAAAGGTAGTTTAAGAGGTGTAGAATGTTGTGCAATAAATATTTTTTCTGTATCTGTACACAATTTAATTTAATTACCAAACGGAGCTTACTTTCTGGACGTGCCTCGTATATTTAAACATATAAACATTATGCTAAAAATACTTCAAAAATGATAGCAATTATCACATCCGCAATAAGTAATATTGCGGGAAGTACCTACCGTCATGGTAAAGATTAACAGTAACGGAACAAACTTCAATCAACCCAAGTAATAATAACAAAAACAAATTAATAACAGAAAACTTTTCTAAGTTTATGCCGTGACTTGTGCGAGACTACGCCTAGTAACTCCGAGATGGTTCATCAGCGGGCTCTTGTGGTTTATTTGCGGACTACCAAAGGAGAAGCATACTGTGTGATACCTCAATTCTTATTTAGAACACCTCAGCTACTTGACTGCGACTGCTAAGGGATAAAACAGTATTTCACCTCCCTATAAAGGCTTCCAAAGTGATTGTATATTGAATTTCAGGGCCAAGCAATTAAAACTCAGCAACTTTTCTAGGTCTACGCCGTGTTTTGTGCGGTTTTCTTTATTGGCCGTGAAAGTCAAAATACCTACTTTATTGAAATAAATTGGCCCTGTTCTGCACTAAGATTAATATGAACACTAAATAAACTAATGTGACAGTCGTTAGTCTCCCACACATTCGTCTGTGAATTTGGGTTCGTGATCATGGTAAAAAACGACAAAAAGCAGATAAATATTGGCCAACTGAAATATTCATTTTACGAAAAACAAATCGATAAAAAGGACGAAAGCATGCCGTGCAAAGTAGAAAGCACTATAACATTGTGAAACAGCGTAAAGATCCAAATACTCACACACAGTAACCGGCACACACAGTATAAAATTAGACTCACAATCACGTCTAGTTTCGGACCCCACAAACAACCTCCATAAATAAAACAGATCATGTAGAGACCAACATAGACTAACATCACTCGGCGTTGACCGTGTTTTAAAATACATATTTAGGTTTTACTCGCTAACCGTTGGAGATACACGAAGAGTGATAAGGACCTTTCGGATAGAAAATTAAATTCTAAAGCTCGTAGTGCCATCAATAGTTTGCTATTTCTTAGCGTTCTCTTTTTATTAGAATTGGAAATATGAAAATAGTCGCCATTTTTAAAGAGTGCAAAATATCGAAATCAAAAGTAGCCTATATGTAAGCCTGGTAAATCAGCTACATCGATGCAAAATTTCATTTAAATCGGACCAGTGGTTCTTGCGTGATTGAGTAACAGGCACACAGACAGACACACAGACATACACCATCTCATTTTTCGCCTATTTTCAATTTTGAAAAAATAGGCTTATGAGATCACCTTTTGTCCGTGTGTGTGTGCGTGTGTGTGTGTGTGTGGGTGTGTGTGAGAAGTGTGTGTGTGTCCCTAATAAATTCTAAGCGGCTGGTGCGAATTCAATGAAACTCGGTAAGTTCATGGCACTATTGCGGGCGACCCCGACCGTGCCCTTCAATTTTGTTACGTCTCACCAATCCAACATGGCGGCTGTGCGAAATATTTCACCAGCATTCAATATCTCCGAAACTATTACCGATATCACCTTGGAATTAATTACGGTGATAATGGAAACTACTAGAAGTTCACCAATGCGACTTTTCAAAAAGTGGTACTACTAAACCAACATGGCAGCCACGTGAATTTGCGACTTTTAAGTAGACGTTTCTCGCGATTTAACCAACCAAACGCAATAAAACTTAGTACAGTATATGTTTATACATATTGTGATGCTCCGACATCTAACTTAGTTCAAGTTTTTACATAACCACAAGATGGCGGATGCCCGAAATATTTCACCAGCATTCTATATCTCTGAAACTATTAGCGGTATCATCTTGAAATTTTGTACGGAGATAAAGGATACTGATACAAGTTTATCTATGTGACTTTCATAAACCTGTAAAGAACAAACCGTACATGGCGGCCAAGCGATTTTGAAAATTTTAAATACACCTTTCTCGCGTTTTAATGTTCCAAACGCCACGAAATCTGGTACAGGAAATGTTTATACACATTGTAATGCACTTGTATCTAATTTAGATCAATTGTTTACATAACCTCAAGAGGGCAGCTGTGCGACTTTTAAAATTAAGTTTTTATTTCTTATGTCGTAATCATGCGATCGAAGTGAAAGTTTGAATAATGAACCTATGCAATATTTTTCCTTTAATGGTACATGACTCTATGGCCTATACATTTAACAATCCAACATGGCGACCATCAGAAATATTTAGACGGCTCTGAATATCTAAGAATCTATTATAGCAATCAAACTGAATTTTTTATGACCATTAGGGCAATGAATTTAAGTTCACCTATAGGACTTTAAATAACCTGGTGATCACAAATCCAACATGGCGGCGACGCGAAGTATAAATATTCACATGGACGTTTCTCGCAATTTAATCATCCGAGTGCAGTGAAACTTGGTTTAGTAAATCCTTCTACGAATGTTAATCCACTGGCATCTAATTTATTTCAATTGTTTCCTTAACCACAAGATGGCAGCTGTGCGAAATTTTAAAATCTCCTTGTTTCTTCTTGTGTCCTAATCATGCGATTAAAGTTTGAATGCTACACGTACACAATTATCTTCATGTAACAGTATATCACTCTAGGACCTACATATATAAAATCCAACATGGCGACCATCCGAAATATTTAGTCGGTTCTCAATATCTACGAATCTATTACAGCAATCAGACTAAAATGTAGTATGTTGATAGTGGCAGTTAACATAAGTAGGATATATGAAAATAGGCTGTATAGCTCTTCACGGAACTACTTGTTATATATTAGTATGAGTTTTATTATTAACAGACAAGTTGTAGGAGGTCTTTGAACTATGTCTCTACTTAATTGTATGGATTATAGAATCCTGGATTGGCACAGTATCACGAATAAGACATAGTATGGTGAATGATTATCTTCTAAAGTCAGTAGAAAAGCAGTAAAGAAATAGGGAGACCATTTTAGCCTATATTGTCAGTAGGGAAAGCAGATGGACAGTTGTATATAATTCATTTTGTATTGAGTAGTTGCTGAACTACGATGTTAATATTTGTGCTGTACATAAATTATATTAGGAATTTAACAAGTAGTTCCGTGAAGAACCATACAGCCTATTTTCATATATATCCTACTTCTGTTAATTGCCACTAGCAACATACACAATTTCAGTTTGATTGCTGTAATAGATTCGTAGATATTGAGAACCAACTAAAAATTTTGGATGGTCGCCATGTTGGATTTTATATATGTAGGTCCTAGAGTTATGTACTGTTACATGCAGATTATTGTGTACGTGTAGTATTCAAACTACAATCGCATAATTAGGACACAAGAAGTAATAAGGAGATTTTAAAATTTCGCACAGCTGCCATCTTGAGGTTAAGGAAACAATTGAAATAAATTAGATGCCAGTGGATTACCATTCGTATAATGATTTACTGTTCCAAGTTTCACTACACTCTGATGGTTAAATTGCGAGAAACGTCCATGTGAATTTTTATATTTCGCGTCGCCTCCATGATGGATTTGTGAACACCAAGTTATTTAAAGTCCTATAGGTGAACTTAAGTTCATAGCCCCTATAAACATTAAAAATGCAGTTTGATTGCTATAATAGATTCGTAGATATTCAGAGCCGACTAAATATTTTGGATGGTCGCCATATTGAATTGTTAAATGTATAGGCCATAGAGTCATGTACCATTAAAGGAAAAATATTGCATAGGTTCATTATTCAAACTTTCACTTCGATCGCATGATTACGACATAAGAAATAAAAACTTAATTTTAAAAGTCGCACAGCTGCCCTCTTGAGGTTATGTAAACAATTGATCTAAATTAGATACAAGTGCATTACAATGTGTATAATTATTTCCTGTAGCAGATTTCGTTGCGTTTGGAACATTAGTCGGCTCTTGGCAACGAAAGTAGGAACCAAGGAGCGTTGTTTACATTCTTAACCTATACAATTTAGCTTCACACAGGTGTAATTAATGGAAGGTTCTTTAACATGCCATAAATCTATGACATGGGACCGCCGGCTTTACGTACCCTCTGAAGGAAGGCATACTGAGGGATTTTTAACGCTCTTAGAAAATCCGACGACTTCGGCCGGATTTGAACCCGCGATCTTGGGCATAGAAGCTCAGCATGCTACCGACTACGCCACCGAAGCCGCTATCATCTAATTGTATATAGAACATACTGTACATACATTTTTATTTGAGACGATTTTGCTTTTCAGCGTCCAGTCTAAAGTCTGTTCGCTGAGTCGAGACAGTGAAAGTAAACACAGTGGTACACGAGACAGCAGGGCTACCCGCAAGGTGTGCCTGTTGAACGTACGCCAACTTCAGTGCTGTGTATAGCCTATATGTGAAGTGGGCTGACTTATCGGTTACATGCTACAGCGCGGTTTATTTATTGTTTGATTATGTATTTATTTCTTTAATAAATAAGTTCTTAACTGCTTATGACAGGCAACAGTATACAGTGCAGCAAGTCTTGTCTCTTCTAGGGCTACGGCATAACTAATGATCTCGGAGCTTCTTGGCTACCCCTGTCCGGCAGAGCCGATGACGTGAACTGGGCGTGTTTCCCTGTTCAGGTAGTCAAGTGACCAGGTGCAGAGGTTTCTTCATGTTCCTGAACAGGTGCTAAGTCGGGAGGATATGGGGGATATGGAAGCACCGTGAATCCCCTTTCATCAATGGCAGCGGAGGCCTCTGGGTTAGCGTGGGGGTGGACATTGTCATGTTGTAGAAGCACACCTTTAGCCCATTTTCCTGGCCGCTTAGTTTGAATGGCACGACGTAAGCGCTTAAGGTTTGCCATATATGCTGAACTGTTATTCGTGGCCCCCAATTCCAGCCAGTCATTGAGGATGATGCCTTTTGTGTCTCGGAACACTGTCGCCATTCGCTTGGCAACTGATGGCATTGTTCGACATTTCTTTGGCGTTGGACTTCCCCTATGATTCCATTGCATAGTTGCCGTTTTATGGATTTTACAGAACTGGACACAGCTGTCAAGGCAAGGGTACGCAGCACTCCGATAGAATGGTTTCAGGAAGGTCTGGAACGACTGACACATCGATGGAAAAAGTGCATAAAGTTACAACGAGATTATGTTGGGAAGGTGGACGTAACAACTGATGTGTAATGTACTTCATTTGGGTAGAAAGCAAGATGTTCAGTAAAGAACGTATAGCCTACTTTCTCCTAAATGCATGGGTATAGTTATAACTCTTTGTCCTTTCCAAGGAGTATAATTAAATGTTGGTTGTAGCAGCTTGTTGAAATACAACGTGCTATACGGATATTAATCATGAATATGAGGTGCCCTTTGCTACTGCTACCTCTGTAAAAAAAACCAATTCAATTCGGTTTCACCGTGTTTGAATTGATAGGGGGAATCGATTTGCATACATACTTGGCCTTCATCTGCAAACTATTGGGCTGATGATGTTGTAGTTTGGACAAAATATGCTTCCCACATAAAGGTATAATGTTGCAAAATTTACTAGAAATCAGATGATAAAGTTGGTCGTAATTTGATTCAAGCATTTAATATTTGGGTGGCCTCCATTACGTTTCCGTCATGATGGTGGCAATATAAAACATAACACTAAGGTGTCCTATGATAGTGCTACCTGTGTATCAAATTTCATTCAATTCGGTTTCACCGTGTTAGAATTGATACGGGGAATGGATTTGAACACATACATGGTCGTCATCTGCAAACTGTTGGGCTGATGGCCTTTTAGTTTAGTCAAAAGACGCTTGCCATACAATGGCATGTTGTTGCAAAATTTGGTAGAGATCAGATGATTATGTTAGTCGTAATTTGATTTAAGCTTTGAACATTTGGGTGGCCACCATTACGTTTCCGTCAACATGGCGGCGATATAAAACATGACACTGAAGTGCCCTTTGCTAGGTCTACCTCTGTACCAAATTTCGTTCAATTCGGTTTCACCGTGTTCGAATTGATAGGGGGGGGGGGGGACAGCCATTCAGAGAACACACACAGACACACAATTTTTCGCCCTGTGTTGATCTCATAAGTATACTTACATTTTTTGCAAAAAACGAAAGTAGGCTAAAAGTGAAGTGTAATACAATATAGTTACGCACTTCGTATGTTAGGACCTGTACCTACACATAAAGCATACCTCACGTACTCTAATCTAGCAGTACATCTACTCTGCTGATATTTTGACAGCCATAACATGTCGCCGTTAGTCGATTAGGCTGTGTTATTTCAATCAGTCGGGAAACAAAATGCATGCTAAATCAAGTAATTAGTTTCCAATGCTCTATGACTCTGGACATCATTGGATTACAAGCAGGATATTGGTTTGCGTGCAGTTGGGAACATCACACCACACCACACTTTCCATGGGGAAATAACATTTCGGTCTGCATGATTTCCCTGGCCACTAAGAAGTTTCAATTTTTTATTTCTATTAGCATGTTTATAATTACAGTGTAATGTGATATAATTCAGTTTGGTACGATATTCCTACCGGATTTTGAAATCATATTTCTTGAATGCTCTTCTTGGGTAATTTAAGGGTTTGGAACATCATGACCATCAGGGCCATATACTTGGCTGTGTATTGGTTTCATCTGATAACCTGTGTGAATGTGCTATCTTTAGATGCAGATTGGTCAGTTAGGCTACTTACAGTAATAGAAGCTACGATAAAGCAGAAGGGCAGTCTAAACCCCCGATGTGTTGGCAACTTCACTGCATTAAGTGTGAACGAAAGTTTGGTGCTTTTCAGTCGGTCAACACGATTGTACCCAAATGAGATGGGTTATTCCCTAATGAAAAAGAAAATCCACAGCCTGCTTCCAGTCGACCGACCGGGTCAGGGAATGGAATGAATGAAGCCCCCATCTAGTAGCGAGTATCTGAAATGTGCCGGCTGCCGAAGCCTGTCGCACTCCCCTGGGGCGATTATTAAAAGAATGACAGATGAAATGAAATGATAGTGGAGAGTGTTGCTGGAATGATATTGTGACAGGGAAAACCGGAGTACCCGGAGAAAAACCTGTCTGCCTCCGCTTTGTCCAGCACAAATCTCACATGGAGGGACCGGGATTTGAACCACGGACCCAGCGGTGAGAGGCCGGCGAGCTGCCGTCTAAGCCACGGAGGCTCGGGTTATTCCCTAATCCTGAAAATAAATTACATGAGATTAATAAATAATAATGCGTGTAAACAGTTTAATAAATACAAACCGCAAGTGCAAAATAAGTGGAGAAGAAATTGAAACTGTGATAGAGTTTCCATATCTTGGTAGCATCATTGCAGATGACGGTGGTGCTAGCGCAGATGCTAAGAGCCTCATCAAACTTTGCATTTGTTCAATTATAACCGGCTTGGAATGCTTGCGACATATCGACTAGGATGAAACTACGAATCTTTCGTAGTAATGCCAAAGCTGTTCTCATGTATGGAAGTGAAACTTGGTAAGTTACAACCCAGATCACCAGGAGTCACCAAGTATTCACTAACCGTTGCCTCAGAAGGATTCTACGCATCTATTGGCCAGAAACCATTTCAAATGAGGAACTTCTGAAGAGAACAAACGAAAGGCCAATACATCTAGGAATAAAACGTAGGAAATGGAGTTCGATAGGCCATTGTCTGAGAAGGCAGGACGCAATTGAAAAAGAAACACTTAGTTGGAACCCCCAGGGCACCCGAGGAAGGGGTAGGCCAAGAAATACCTGGAGAAGAGTTGAGGAGGAGAGGAAGGCGACTGGAAAATACTGGACAGACTTGCAGAGGCTGGCTGGAGAAGAAATCAGTGGAGGAATTTTGTTGCAGCCCTTTGCTCCGAGAGGGGACATAGGAATTAAGTCAAGTAAGTAACCAAGAGTTTAGTGCTTTTCAGTCGGTCAACACGAATGTACCCAAAAGAGATGGGTTATGCCCTAACCCTGAAATAAATTACATGAGATTAATAAAACACTAGGATGACCAGTTTTGATCGTCAAGCGATCATCATCAGATCCATTACACTTAGGCTACAAAATCTATGTTTGAAATACAGGTGAAAATATTTACAATATGTACAATTATTTCGTTGCAGAATTGGTACTGCAACTGTCAGTGTATGCTAAATGCAGTATATATGTTAGGTGAAATACTAAATGGTGATAGCTATCCGGAGATTGTACTTTAGAGAGATAATATGGTTGCAAACTATGGGTAAACTATAAAATTTTAGGCTAACTACTTATCTGATTGTCTTCCGTACTACAGCTACTCGCAGTTTTCGTGCTCACTGGAACTCACTGTGCGGTCGACCGCAGTATTTGCCAGTCGCCTTCCTCTCCTCCTCAACACATCTCCAGGTATTTCTTGGCCTACCCCTTCCTCAGATGCCCTGGGGGTTCCAACTAAGTGCTTCTTTTTCAATTGCGTCCTGCCTTCTCAGACAATGGCCTATCGAACTCCATTTCCTACGTTTTATTCCTAGATGTATTGGCCTTTCGTTTGTTCTCTTCAGAAGTGCGGTCGACCGCACAGTGAGTTCCAGTGAGCACGAAAACTGCGAGTAGCTGTAGTACGGAAGACAATCAGATAAGTAGTTAGCCTACAATTTTATAGTTTAACCATAGTTTACAACCATATAATCTCTCTAAAATACAATCTACGGATAGCTATCACCATTTAGCATTTCACCTAACATATATACTGCATTTAGCATACACTGACAGTTGCAGTACCAATACTGCAACTAAATAATTGTACATATTGTAAATATTTTCACCTGTATTTCAAACATAGATTTTGTAGCCTAAGTGTAATGGATCTGATGATGATCGCTTGACGATCGAAACTGGTCATCCTAGTGTTTTATTAATCTCATGTAATTTATTTCAGGATTAGGGCATTACCCATCTCTTTTGGGTACATTCGTGTTGACCGACTGAATAGCACTAAACTCTTGTTTACTAAGGCAACACTGAAAATATGGCTTCAAACAGCACAAAAATCAAGTAAGTAAGTCAATAAATACACTTGAATCACCAGTTTCAATCGTCAAGCGATCATCATCTGATCCATTACACATAGGCTATAAAATTTATGTCTGAAAATACGGATGAACATTTTTACAATAAGTACAGTTATTTAATTGCAGAATTTGTTGAGGTAATTCAACTCGTTGGTATTTGTTAGTTATAGTCTTTGTGATTTTTTGTTTAAATACTGGAAGACTATGACTAACTGTAACTATATTTTCAGACATACATTTTAAAGCCTAAGTGTAATGGATCTGATGATGATCGCTTGACGATCGAAACTGGTATTCCAAGTGTATTTATTATTATCATGTATTTTCTTTTTCAGGATTAGGAAATAACCCATCTCATTTGGGTACAATCGTGTTGACCGACTGAAAAGCATCAAACTTTCGCTTACTATGTAACGCAACACTGAAAATGTCTTCAATCACCATAATTAATTGTGAAATAAGACGATATAAACTACAGGCAAAGGCTGCAGATTCAGTCACTCATATTTCGTCTGTAATTAGACACAACAGCTGCCCACATCAAGCAGTGAAGTTGCCGACTTATCAGGGGATTAGACTGGACTTCTGTTTCTCAAAGCTCCTGCAAACGTAGGCAGCCCAATATACTGAGCTCTGTGCCTGGTATACCCTGAACATGGGGCGGATTGAGAAAGAGGGGGCCATGGCCTCATGGAAGCTATAATTTCCTGAAGTTAAATTGGTAAATCACTGACAACCGTTTCTACGATTGCTGAAGTGGGAATCAAATTCACTTTGTTACAGGACCTGACCCGTGAGCAAAAGTCTTAATAGGTACAACGAGACCAGGGAAGGCGCCCGAAGTACTCAATACAGCCAAATCCTGTTCGCTCAACAAATTTATCCAATTATCGACCTGTTTAATTAACGTTATCTGCTGGCTGAGGGTCATACATACCCCCTACAAAAATGGAACGAATGATGGAAAGGAATTAAGTTGGTAGTTATTAGTGTTTCGTCTTCTTTGATGAGTGATTGGCCGAGTGGCGCAGCGGTAACATTCTTGCCTGCTGAGACGAAGGTTGCAGGATTGAATCCAGCCGTAGTCAGTTTGCATTTGAAAGTGCTCAATTGCGAGGGAGCTGTGTCAGTAGATTTACTTGTACATCAAAAATCCCCTTCGGAGCAAAATTACGGCACCCCGGCGTCTGTAAAAGCCATAGCAATTAATACAAATAACACAATGCGCCATCTAGCTTCAATTACAGTACATGGCCCGAGTCGGAGAAATTTAATCATGGTATTGATTGATTGTATTTCCACGGCTACATTTAGAGCTTAAGAGTTCCTTTACAGTAGCGACCTACATATAATAGTAGCCTATTACGGCTTATACGCATAGCAACAAATATCAAGGAGTAGAAAAAAAACATTACATTAAATTAAAATTATATTATATAGCGTATAAAATCATAAGCAACAAGTCAAATTTGAATAATATTATATAATACATTTTCATAACATTCACAGTAAAAACAATTATAGTCTAAAATGATAGTAACAATAGGACGGTATTAATAATAAAATTTTAATAGTACATTAGGCACGAGCCTATAATGGCAATAATTAGGACACGAGTATGATTATAAAACGAGCGGAGCGAGTTGCATACGACTGTATCTGTTCGACGATAATTATAACTTATTATATGTTTTAACATAAATATTCATAAATATCTGTGGGATTCAGTAACTTCAGTTAGTGATCAGAGCGCGCTGGGTGGTTTGCTGACTGAACAGAGCGCATGCGTGGGTCAAAGAATTTCAAAAGCAGAGACCATTTTTTTTGCTTGGCAATTCTATTGTTTACAGCCTGCATGATGTCTAGTGCCGATCAGAACTAGCATTCACTAATATTGTCACCGAAGTCGTTTGACAGCAATGCGCTTTGTAGAAATTGGAGTTGGGGATATTAAGGTACTGTGCTATTTCTTGTCTCATATTCGCCAGTTTATTTACGCGAACATATGGGACGGTGCACTTTCTATGTCGGCAATTTATGTAGAAGGATGCTGTGTTGCTAACTTCTGAACGTAGATTTATAAATTTCTTGCATATGTCATAGTATTTTCTTGTTACCGTAAAGGTTCGTGCTGATTTTGTCTTTGTGTTTGGGATTGTAATTACAATGGTTGATCCGATATCCAATTTGAACTTTCAAATCAAGTAATTCATGTCCGACATGTTGGATTTTGAGCGCATGCGCGAAGCTATGCTTACCTAATTGGTCAATGAATGAGCTTTGATTGGCTGGAGAAACTGTTTCATTATGAAGATAAGTACTATAATGATCCTCAATATTGCGCCCGAGACGCATGTTTGCTCAGACAACAGATACTAAAACTTAAGCTGGAATGTAACTGAACATACCCTGCGAGCGGCGGGAAGAAGCTGAAGTAATATCGATTATGATCATATTTTTATATATTTTGGACATTCCAAAAATCAATTATAATTATAACCAAGTAATTCTGCATATCTGAAGTACAGCATACTTCGTAAATCAATGAAACTATCAATTTACGCGGCTAGCTCATATCCTAAGGGCACGCCATATTTGGGAACACAAGTTCCTTTGGATGAGGCAACATCGATGTGCATGCTGGAGCACAAGTGAAAGTACGTCCGTGAAGGGAAACCATGTGGGACGAAAAGTCAGTGGATATTTTTCTCATGGATAGCCATCATGGCATTATTTAACAATTTAAAGATTGGAGACATTCATCATTACATAAACTGTGAAATATTTTCATTCTCCGAGGTGAAATGATGGACTTGTGTAAAGCAAACTTTATGACCGCATGGTCTCACACACACACACTTCAGTGTTACATAAACTGTGTAATTAATTAACTGTACAAAATCTACGAGTACAATCTTTGCTGGATGGGCAGTATTTTTGGTTTAATATTTTATGTTAATATTTTCTGTAAATATCAGTGCACATGCGACAAGACTAGAGCCAGTGGCGGAGTGAAAATGGGCAATTTTTTACCGCATATTAGCATCAGTGCTCGCAAGTTTTCGTTAATTATGTGCTAGGTTATTACAAACGCTAACATTACAATCATGCTAAACCATCAGATCTTCAAATACAACTCCAACCACGCGATGGCATGTGATTTCTAAATCATTCGTGGGGAATTAGCAGCGGAAGATGTCCAAATACAATGAGAAGATAATTCAAGGCCATACACGAGACCGCATAAAACATCTCATGGCGGGTCTCGAACCAAGTGTCGCTGCATCTGTAAGTCAGATCAAGTATTTGTAGCGTATTGTAATGAGTTGGAAACAGTAGATTAGTTTAATTTGGTTTCATTTATTTAAGTGCACAATGCAGGTAGTTAGTTATAAGATGCGTGTGGAAAGCAATA
Organism: Meconema thalassinum; assembly: GCA_946902985.2. NCBI lineage: Eukaryota > Metazoa > Arthropoda > Insecta > Orthoptera > Tettigoniidae > Meconema > Meconema thalassinum. Next base: position 2,085,883,848 of record OX336388.2, read on the forward strand.
GTATAATTAAAAATTTATAGACGCCAGGAAGGCTGGATTTTCAATGCTCATTTCGTATAATTTCAAAACAGTTATTATCAACTTTTATTTTGTCAAGCTGATGACAAATAAACTAGTTTGGCAGATGTTAAATCGAGGCCCAGGTTACGAGCCAAACCCACTACACAGCACACTCGATTCTAGGCAATGCATCTGAATTTTGTTTAGAAGATTGTGAGATTCTTAACATTATTACAAGTGGAATGCAGAGTTCCGTTATTCACATTTGTTGTCCAGATCAATACTTGAAAACAGGTTTATTTCTTTAAGAGAAGCCACGCAGGCAATGAATGAAACTGTATTTCGTAACCAAATGAACGCAGGTTCGACCTTATTCTCCCTGAATACGGTCGAACCTGCGTTCATTTGGAAGAGGCAATTTTATAAATGCTCACACACACTTTTAGCTTGTATCAGAAGCCTTCGTGTTTATTTAAAGCGTTGTCAGGATGTGTTTTCTTTACACATAATCTTTATTACCAGCACTTCAAACGTGTATCAATTAGGAATCCACACTTTTGTAAATTAACGTTATAAGAGTATCATATGAGTCATGACGGTGGATTAATACCTCCGACATTGTTATTGTGGTTATACCGATGGTAATGAACTATTTGATGTCGTACCAAACCGAGGGCGCCTGGATCAATGAATCCGAAATAAGAGTAAAGTTTTTGGTGAGGACACAGGATGTCTAATAATTATGAAATATTGGTGAATAAACAGGGTGTCTAGTAAACTATTAAACTATTGAGTTATTTTGCTTAAGTTGGATACACACGTTACCTAAATACACTGAACGCTTAAAAAGGTCCATAAACTGAACAACAATACTGCCAGGGATAAATAATTGTGTGAAGCTTTAATAATCAAAAATAGGGTTTTGAAAACTAACGAATCTTATAATTCCCCCTGAGTCTAAATAACGTTTATAAACATTAAAAATAAACTATTTTCTGGACCAAATGTTAACACTTAGATATTGTTAAGCTATTTTAGATACATTTTGATACATTTTCACATGAATAGTCGACAACTAATTGGTGATGTGATAACAGAAGCACACACATCCGATTAGTAGCAATATGAGTCGATGTAATTGTTTAATAACTATCGCATTTGCAGGCTTTCCTATATTTTTCTACGTTCTTAACACTTTGACACTATGACCGTTTTTTACAAACAGTAACAAATCGAGTACGCAGGCAGTGCCAATTGCACAACCATAGGAGTGCTGAATTATTGTATGCATTTGTGTTGTATTAGCATAGCTTTTTTATTTATTCAGCAACATTGTGCACATAGCTTGATTTTCTTAGTAATAAACACATCTCGTTTATTAATTAATGATATTTAGGACTAGCTAAACACTTAACTCTAGAGATAAATGTTAGAGATGGCACCATCATAGCATAGGACAAATTTTCCCCTTGCTACTAAATGAAAATGTTCTAGTATTTGTAAACATGTAAATGTCTTGCTTTACTGTAGATTCTTTTGATGTTTGATCCTCCCGTAGTCATTTCGATGTAATTGCTTAGGGCCGATCTCACGTGCCATTCTCTTAGCTTGTTCATTTTAGTCGATTTTTGTATTAGGACCATGAGAGTAATATAGATCGTGTTTAGGACTTTTTTTTAATATTTTCTTTCAGGGCAGAATAGTATCGGACTAGCCGTTTTGAAACTCTCACGCTAGGCTAGGGATCTATTCTAAATATTTTTTTTGTGATTTTACGATAAGACCGACCTCTCTTTTCTTGTTTAGTTTTGTTATCGATGCATTCCTCTGAGCTGGTTAAAGATCGAACCTCAATAATTCCCGACACCCCCGAGTGCAGACTTTGTGCTACACCAGCCTATGAATGTATCGTCCCATATACTTGTGTGATAACTGGAAGAGGGTCTCGGAAGGGTCATTTGAAACCGGTGGCTTCCCGAAACCTTCGGCCAGCGGGCACAGTATGATACAGTTTTCTGACATATAATATTTACATTTCGACATCGTCGAATATAAAATACATTACATTAAATTAAAATTATCTTATATAGCGTATCAAATCATAAGCAACCAGTCAAATTTGAATAATATTATAAAATGCATTTTTTATAACATTCACAGTAAACACAATAATAGTCTAACTATGATAGTAAGAATAGGACGATAATAGTAAAAAATATTAATAGCAAAATATATACGAAGGGTTACAAAGCCTGTAGTAAAACCTGTATATTTTACATGATACAACCAATACCGCCAACTGATAGTACATACATTAGGTTATTTTTCGGCATAGGCTCCATAACGGATAAGGTACTTGTCGCTTCGTGGGGGGAGTTTGAATACACCCCAATGGTAAAAATCCTGTCCTTGCGTGTTAAGCCACGTTGACGCTGAAGGTTTCACCTCCTCGTTTGAAGTGAATCGTCGGCCTTGTAAGTGCTCCTTCAAGTGAGGAAACAGGTGAAAGTCGCTTAGAGCGAGGTTCGGGCCGCTAAGGAGGGTGGTCAATGATGTCCCAGCGTTACTGCATCAACAGAGTAGTGGTATTCTGGGCTGTATGAGGTCTTGAAGGAAGATGATGCATTTTGTGAGAAGTCCTGGCCACGGTTAGATGTTTCGCCCACGGAAATTGAATAAATGATCGGACCTTTTCCCATTACCAGTTTTCCAAACGAGTCACCATTAATTGCTTGCCACGGTGGGTGAGTTGTTATCGTGTCGGATTACTAACCCCAAGCTTGCAGGGTCACTCCTGGCCGTGATAAGTGGTTTTTGAAAAGCGGCAAAAATCACGATAGGCAGGTCATACGATGTTGGCATGTTACAGAACTCTTTTTAATTCAGTAGGCCGTGTTCATACAGACAAAATTAATCTTGATTTTCCGCCATCACAAAGTTCCTCATTTCTCTACTGAAAAGCGCTATAGTGTCAAAGAACTTAGATATGTAACCTCCTTGACTTTCATAGGAGAGGAACAACAAAATTCGACATGCAAGCTGCCCTTTGGGTGTTAAGTTACAAAGCTTGCACCCGGCACCGGAAGCCATACGATATTATTATTATTACCATTAATTGTTTACCTACAACTAGCGGTGTCGGTGGTGGGAGGCTGAAACCCTGCACATTTACCAACCGCATGCATTCGAATTACCTCACACAACTAACTTCTCTATAACAGACAAAACTCCAGGAATATCAGCATTGTAAATTTAGTTTCTGATCACTTCTCGTATATTACCGTATTCTTATGCTATTGCCATGATTTTATAGTTGATACTAATTGCATCAAAATAACTATTTAACATAATGAAGTATGAGGTTACACAGAATCCCGTGAAGGCAGGTCATGAAAAGATGAAATCGAATCGCACTCATTGGCTGTTAAGAACTAGTTTAACTGATACGTACTAAACTTCTAACCCAGGGTTGCACAACCTTTTTATAAGTGGGGGCCAAGTTTATTTTCACATAATAAGAGGCGGGCCGCAAGTTACCTTTCCACATAGGCACTTGCCAAATCCTTCCGCTAAAACTAATTTTACTATTATCTGAATAACCATTTTACCAGCAGACAAAATATGTGTTTCAGTACCATTTTTGTGTCCTCTAAATGGTTAGAATCGATTTTTGAAGTTTTTATCCAAATTTCGTTATTAAGTTATCAAATTACTGATTTACAATCAACTTACTCCTAATTCGAAAAGGTTTAGGGGCCAATAAAATAAAATAGTACTATCACATGTTTATCTTTCTTCTTCTTCTTTCCGATGAGGCCTGCTAGGGACCACGTGCCAATTTCAATTCTTCACACTTTGTTGTTTTCTCTTCCGTTCCCTCCAGTACTCCTTCATCCGTTCACTATGCTGCTTCTTTCTGTCCTCGGACCACTTCGCACCAGGTTTTTTGGCAATCTTCCTTGGAATCCTTTCATACTTAATACCCAGGGGGGCTCACTCCGGTCTCCCGCGCTTCTCATCACGTGACGTCTTGCTTGCTGGTGACGTCACATGGAGGGAAAATGCTCTCGCCATAAGATAGTTGGCTTGCAACAGTAGAATGCATAGTGTCTGAAAATCGCGCGTCGAGCTAAAATACCGTTGCATACCGTTCTTGATTTGTTTCATCGTGCCTTGTGGTTAACCATGAGCAAAAGCAGTAAATACAATGTTAATTGTGCTTTCGCTCAGTGCACTGATGGGGGGTCCAAAACCGCCGGTACTGGTGTTATGTATCACAGGTTTCCAAGAAGAAAGGAGCTCAGATGAGTGTGGGTGCTACGCTGTACTGTAAGCGAACTGACAAATTCAACCCCGATAACGCTCGAGTGTGTTCGGAAGACTATGAACGAGATTTGAGAAATGAACTTTTGGGATTACCACAGAGAAAAATATTGCGTGCGGATGCTGTTCCGTCTATTACACTTCCCGGCTAAAGCAACAGCCCAAGCACCTTCACGGACCAAATTGCAGAACAGGTATTTGTTTAATTATTAAGTGAACGAGTAATTTTACTTTGGTTCAATAAAAATGTTTTTCGGTATTTGAAGTAATCTACAGTACTATCTCAAAGGAAGCTACAGTACTTATTTGTCAGCTTAGAGTTGATGCGGCATAAAGAGGTGTGATTCTCTAGAATTCAATATAATTACGGTAGTCTTAGTATTTGTCATTTAAAAATTTAGATTTTATTCTCGTACATGCTGTCATGAAATACAACTCTTATTTACACTCTGCAGGTCACTAGTGGCAGAGAAAAGCGTCAAGAAGCTAGGAGTGTGAGGAAACGGGCACTACCGACTTTGGAGACTTCGTCACCTAAAAAACGGAAACTTGATCAGGGAACTAACAATGAATCGCTGCAAAATGATGAAATTATACAACTCCGAAAACGGGTCGAGGTTTTGGAAAAGATAAATGTGGATTTAAGACGAAGGGAAGCGGCTCTAAGAAAGCTCAAAACCCCAAGATATGTTGTATCAATAAAAAGACAATCACTTTCAGTGAAAGTACATATGGGTACTCTTAGAAGGGAGATGGTAAAAGTTCTCTCCACATGTTTTACTGCAGGGCAGATTCGATGTTTATTAGGAGGTAAAAAGAAGGTGAAATGGTCTTCAGAGGACATAGTAAATGCCCTCGCACTAAGATCACTTTCGAAGAAAGCATACGAATATTTTAGAAAACGCAACATTCCACTACCATGCCGTTCAACTCTACAGAAATGGATTCGGCAATTTAAGTGCAGACCTGGAATTCTGAGAGAGGTACTTTGTCTGTTGAAAGCCAGAGCAGCAAACTACAAGGACTCAGAAAAAATTCAGTTTTGTCGTTTGAAGAAATGAATATTGACGGCCAAATATCCTACGATTCATCAGACGATTGCATATTAGGGCCCCACAGTAACGTCCAAGTAGCTATGGTCCGAGGGCTGTTTGCTAACTGGAAGCAGCACGTTTTTTATGACTTCGATGTGACAATGACTTCAGAGTTGTTACAAAACATTATTAGCCAGCTTGAGGGTTGTGCCATTCGTATTGTCGCAGTAACTAGTGATATGGGAGGGGAAAACTCTAAAGTCTGGAAGGAACTACATGTAAACAGTAATAACAGTTTTTTCAGTAATCCAGTGGTCAGTAACAGAAATGTGTGGGTTCTGTGATGTACCCCATCTGTTGAAATTGTTGAGAAATCACTTTCTAGATGAAGGTTTAGTGTTAGACGATGGCTCAGAACTTCAGAAGAAGACGATAGAAGACCTATTAGAGACTCAAAAGGGGGACCTATCAATAACACATATAAATGAGGCTCACCTGAGTGTAACTGGTAGATCCCGTCAGAATGTAAGAATGTCAGCTCAGTTATTTTCCAGACATACAGCTGTAGCAGTTCGATATGCGCTCAATAAGTAGGACGACAGCCGCATCATTGGGCTCGTAAATGATACCTATTGAACTTAAGAGCACCCGAAGACAAAACTATTCCCCTTAGAAGTGGTTACGGCTTAAAATTGAAGAGCCAAGAAAACACTTTAAGACGTTTTCTAACATTTATTTCAGGAGTGAGAGTAGGCAAGCGGAAAAGTTTACTTCCGTTTCAGAAGGGGTTTATGATATCTATTAACTCCCTTTTCGGACTATTCAAAGACATGAAGAAAGAGAACTTGTCTTACATTTTGACAGCCTGGTTGAACCAAGACTGCTTGGAGAACGTATTTTCTCGTGTGCGTGGCCTGGGAGCCTTTTATAACAACCCCTCCCCGTTTGAATTTCGTAATAGAATTCGACTCCTACTACTGGCAGGTAGCAATGAAATCCCTCTCTCCAGCGGTGTGTCTGTGCAAGCAGGCTGAAATCCATCCACGAGTGATGCAAGTGCTGAGAATGAGGAAGATCTTATGACATTTGTGACAAGTGAACTGTGCGTAGGTGTTGTTGAGGGAGCTATGACAAGCGAAACAATTGATGAACCCGAAGTAACGTCAGCATTATTAAGGACCGAAGACTTGAGTCGTGTCGCAGAAAGTGAAGAAGTCAATTACGATGCAATTAAATATATTGCAGGCTATCTGACAAACAAATGCCGTTCTATAGATGAGAGTCTGGGGGTTAGAGGGGAAAAGTGTACCTTATCACAAGAAGTGACTCAAGACTGGATCGCAATCATTTCGAAGGGAGGACTAACTCGGCCAACCGAAGAATGGACACAAAAAGTGGTGCAATTTGAGGTGTTGTTCGTCAATTTTCATGGACTTGACATCTCGAAATGTGAAAGAGTAATAAAGACTTTGACTTCCGTTATTAAATCTAAATTCCCCGAGCTCGACAAGAAAATCATCTCCTTGTACGTCAGGACACGGACTTTCATCCGAATACGTCACCTCAACAAGAGACTCAAAATACAGGCCATGGAAAAGTATTCGTTGAAGAAGAGACGAATGTCGGTAGCTTCGACCTCCTTAAACAAGTAATACTTCATCAAAATGTGAGTTGTAAACATACTTATACTAACAGCTGTTCTAGTGTTTACATGTACGCAGTAGTTCATTCTAATACCTGATTGTTTTTCCTCTTAATGCTGTAGTCTACCTTATTTATAATTTATTACATGTAGGCTACAGTTGTGATTATCGTTTACTCTCATTGGACCCATAATTTACTGAGGTATTGTGAATTATTTAGTGTACCATCCTTGGGGCTACTGTTGAAGTACTGTCACCAGGCTGCTGCCAGCCTGAGGTGCCCTCCCGTCCGCGTCACGCGCGGTGAGCCAATGAGAGCGCAGCGGGCGGGAATAACCTACCTAATATACTCTAACTTCCTTGCTTAATACCCTTTTTCTAAAGATCTCTCTGTTCACCGTTTCTTCTTCACTTATATTATTTCGTTCTAAATCTTTCTTTACTTCTTGAATCCAGCTAGTTGTTGCCCTTTTCTCCCAAAGGTACTTGAATATCCTTTTTGTTAATCTGGAATCATCCATTCTGTAAATATGTCCAAAAAATTGCAATCTCCTTTTTCTTATCGTTTCTGTTATATTTTCTATAGTCATGTATATTTCATCATTAGATCTTAATTTCCATACTTCTGCTGTTTTCACTAGGCCTAAAATTTTCCTCATGATTCTCCTTTCTAGTACTTCAAGTTTATCTAATCTATAGTTTAGTACCAGACATTCACTTGCGTATAGGCATTCCGGTTTCACCACTGTAGTGTAGTGCCTTATTTTAAGATTTTTAGATAAGCACTTTTTGTTATAAAAATTCTTAGTGACCCCATATGCTCTTTCCATCTTGTGTACCCTTTCTTCTACCGAAGATTTTTCTAAACCATTTTCTTGAATTATTTCTCCCAGATATTTGAATTTCTTTACTTTTTCCACTGGGCCAATATCTGTTGCCAAATATTTTGAAGCGTTCTTGATGTTTGTAATAAATTTTTATCTTTATCTTTATATATATAATTCTTCGACACGTGTGTATGTGACTGAACTCCTCCTAAACGACTGAACCGATTTTGATGGAATTTGGTATATATATTAGGGTGGGTCCATGTATGGTTTAGATTCACAATCCGACCCTGTAGGTGGAATGAACACAATTTTAGAACCACAATTTACACACAATTTTAGAACCACAATATACAGTCAAATACAGTCGTCATGGAAACCACTAGCCTTGGCCTTCGTGAAAGCTGATGTCTTTGGACGGTTTGTCTCTGCACGTTAGAGCCACCTGGTCGCAATTTGTGCAACTACCGCCATTACTTACACTCCGCCCGTGGCGAAAAGTTGTGTTTTATACCAAAGGTGGCAGTGATGTCGAATTCTACTGTTTGTCTCTGCACGTTAAGCGTTTCAAAGTCCCGTAGGCGTTCATATACCATTCATCCGATTGCCATGAAACTTGGGTGATATGTTGAGTGAGCTCCAGGGAAGGTGTTTGGCTTAGTAAATCCATTTTACAATAGATAGTGCACGAATAGATTTAACAAATGAGCGACGACGCGCGAAGCGTTTCAAAGAGGTCCCGTATGCGTTCAAATACTAATCGTCCGATAGCGATGAAACTTGGGTGAGATGTTGTGTACACTCCAGGGAAGGCTTCTGGCTTAGTAAATCAATTTCACATTAGGTAGCGCACAACTAGATTCAACAAATTATTGACGACGCGCGAAGCGTTTCAACAAAATCCCGTATAAGTTTATATTCCATTCATAGATTGAAATGAAACTTTGATGAGTTATTGTGTACACTTAAGTGAAGGCTTCTAACTTAGTAATCCATTTCACAGGAGGTTGCGCACGAGTAGATTCAACAAATGAGCGGCGACAGGCGAAGCGTTTCAACAAAGTCCCGTATGCGTTCAAATACCATTCGTCCGATAGCGATGAAACTTGGGTGAGATGTTGTGTACACTTACGTGAGGGTTTCTAACTTAGTAAATCCATTTTACAATAGGTAGCTCACGAGTAGATTCAACAAATGAGCAACGACGCGCGAACTTTTAATCAAAGTCCCATATGCGTTCATATACCATTCATCCGATTGCAATGAAACTTGGGTGAGATGTAGTGTACTCTTACGTGAGGGTTTCTAACTTAGTAAACCCATTTCACAGGAGGTTGCGCACGAGTACATTCAATAAATGAGCGACGACGCGCGAAGCGTTTCAATAAGGTCCCGTATGCGTTCAAATACCATTCGTCTGATTACGATGAAACTTGGATGAGATGTTGACTACACCATACGAAAGGTTTCTGGCTTAATAATTCCATTTTACAATAGGTAGCACGTGAGTAGATTGAACAAATGAGGGACGGCACGCGAATCATTTCATCAAAGTACCGTATGCGTCCATATACCATTTATCCGATTGCGATGAAACTTTCGTGAATTGTTGTGTACACTTCAGTAAAGGTTTCTGGCTTAGTATATTCATTTTACAATAGGTAGCGCACGAGTAGATTCAACAAATGAGCGACGACGCGCGAAGTGTTTCAACAAAATCCCGTATAAGTTTATATACCATTCTTCGATTGAGATGAAACTTTGAAGAATTGTTGTGTGCACATACCTGAAGGTTTCTAACTTAGTAAATCCATTTCACAGGAGGTTGCGCACGAGTAGATTCAACAAATGAGCGACGACGTGCGAAGCGTTTCAACAAAGTCCCGTATGCGTTCAAATACCATTCGTCCGATCGCGATGAAACTTGGGTGAGATGTTGTGTACACTTACGTGAGGGTTTCTAACTTAGTAAATCCATTTCACAGGAGGTTGTGCACGAGTACATTCAACAAATGAGCGACGACGCGCGAAGCGTTTCAATAAGGTCCCGTATGCGTTCAAATACCATTCGTCTGATTACGATGAAACTTGGATGAGATGTTGAGTACACCCTACGGAAGGTTTCTGGCTTAATAATTCCATTTTACAATAGGTAGCGCATGAGTAGATTCAACAAATGAGTGACGGCACGCGAATCATTTCAACAAAGTACCGTATGCGTCCATATACCATTTATCCGATTGCGATGAAACTTCGGTGAATTGTTGTGTATACTTCAGTAAAGGTTTCTGGCTTAGTAAATTCATTTTACAATATGTAGCGTACGAGTAGATTCAACAAATGAGCGACGACGCGCTAAGTGTTTCAACAAAATCCTGTATAAGTTTATATACCATTCATCGCTTGAGATGAAACTTTGATGAATTGTTGTGTACACTCACCTGAAAGTTTCTAACTTAGTAAATCCATTTCACAGGAGGTTGCGTACGAGTAGATTCAACAAATGTGCGACGACGTGCGAAGCGTTTCAACACGGTCCCGTATGCGTTCAAATACCATTCGTCCGATCGCGATGAAACTTGGGTGAGATGTTGTGTACACTCCAGGGGGAGGCTTTTAGATTAGTAAATCCATTTTACCATAGGAAGCGCACGAGTAGATTCAACAAATGAGCGACGACGCGCGAACGTTTAAACTAAGTCCCGTATGCGTTCATATACCATTCATCCGAATGCAATGAAACTATGGTGAGATATTGTGTACACTTACGTGAGGGTTTCTAACTTAGTAAATCCATTTCACAGGAGGTTGTGCACGAGTACATTCAACAAATGAGAGACGACGCGCGAAGCGTTTCAATAAGGTCCCGTATGCGTTCAAATACCATTCGTCCGATTATGATGAAACTTGGGTGAGATGTTGAGTACCCCTATGGAAGGTTTCTGGCTTAATAAATCCATTTTACAATAGGTAGCGCATGAGTAGATTCAACAAATGAGTGACGGCTCGCGAATCATTCCAAAAAGTACCGTATGCGTCCATATACCATTTATCCGATTGCGATGAACCTTTGGTGAATTGTTGTGTACACTTCACTAAAGGTTTGTGGCTTAGTAAATTCATTTTACAATAGGTAGCGCACGAGTAGATTCAACAAATGTGCGATGGCGCGAGAATCGTTTCAACAAAGTCCTTTAGGTGTTCGTATACCATTTATCCGATTGCGATGAAACTTTGGTGAATAGTTGTGTACACTCCACGAAAGTTTTCTGGCTTAGTAAATCCAGTTTTTAATAAGTAGTGTATGAATAGATTCAACAAATGTGTGATGGCATGTGAATCGTTTAAAGAAAACCCCGTATGCATTGATATGTCATTCATCCGATTCCGATGAAACATTGATGAGTTGTTGTGTACACGCCAGGGAAGGTGTTCAACTTGGTAAATCCATTTTACAATATTGGCAGCGCACGAGTAGATGTAACAAATGAGTGACGACGCGCGAAGCGTTCGAACAAAATCCCGTATGCGTTCATATACTATTCATCGATTGCGATGAAACTTTGATGAGTTGCTGTGTACACTTACGTGATGCTTTCTAACTTAGTAAATCCATTTCACAGTTGGTAGAGCACGAGGAGATTCAACAAATGAATGACTGCGCACGAATCATTTAAACAAAATCGCGTATCTGTTATATGCCATTTATCCAATTGCGATGAAACTTTGGAGAGTTGTTGTGCACGCTGTCACGAATGTTTCTAGATTAGTTAATACATATTACGATAGTTTAGAGGCAGTTAACAGAAATTGAAAAAATATTGTGTACCCAAAAGCACTTCAAGAAGCAAAGTTACAACACTTTCTTTGATTGGCAGGACAACGTCTGCCGGGTCAGCTAGTATATATATATAATTCTTCGACACGTGTGTATGTGACTGAACTCCTCCTAAACGCCTGGGCAGATTTTGATGAAATTTTGTATGAATGTTAGGGTTGGCCCATGTATGGTTTAGATTCACAATTTGACCCCATAGGTGGAATTTTAGAATTTTAGAACCACAATTTACACACAAATTTAGAACCACAATATACAGTCATAAACAGTCGTCATGGAAACCGCTAGCCTTAGTGAAAAGTGATCCTTTTGGACTGTGTGTTTCTGCACGTAGAGCCACCTGGTCCCAGCCTGTGCAACTACTGCCATAACATACACTCCGCCCATGGCGGAAAGTTGTGTTTTATACCAAAGGTGGCAGTGATGTCGAATTCTGTTTGTCTCTGCACGTTAGAGCGTTTCAAAGTTCCGTATGCGTTCATATACCATTCATCCGATTGCGATGAAACTTGGGTGAGATGTTGACTGCACACCATGGAAGGTGTTTGGCTTAGTAAATCCATTTTACAATAGATAGCGCACGACTAGATTCAACAAATGAACGACGACGCGCGAAGCGTTTCAAAAAGGTCCCGTATGCGTTCAAATACCATTCGTCCGATAGCGATGAAACTTGGGTGAGATGTTGTGTACACTCCAGGAAAGGCTTCCGGCTTAGTAAATTCATTTTACTATAGGTAGCGCACGAGTAGATTCAACAAATGAGCGACCACGCGCGAAATGTTTCAACAAAATCCCGTATAAGTTTATATACCATTCATCGATTGCGATGAAAGGTTGATGAGTTATTGTGTACACTTACGTGAAGGTTTCTAACTTAGTAAATCCATTTCACAGCAGGTTAAGCACGAGTTGATTAAACAAATGAGCGCCGACGCACGAAGCGTTTCAAAAAGGTCCCGTATGCGTTCAAATACCATTCGTCCGATAGCGATGAAACTTGAGTGATATGTTGTGTGCACTCCAGGGAAGGTTTATGGCTTAGTAAATTAATTTTACAATAGGTAGCGCACGACTAGATTCAACAAATGAGTGACGACGCGCGAAGCGTTTCAACAAAATCTTGTATAAGTTTATATACCATTCATCGATTGAGATGAAACTTTGATGAGTTATTGTGTACACTTACGTGAAGGTTTCTAATTTAGTAAATCCATTTCAGAGGAGGTTGCGCACGAGTAGATTCAACAAATGAGCGGCGACGTGCGAAGCTTTTCTACAAGGTCCCGTATGCGTTCGAATACCATCCGTCCGATAGCGATGAAACTTGGGTGAGGTATTGTGTACCCTCCAGGGGAGGCTTCTGGATTAGTAAATCCATTTTACAATAGGTAGCGCACGAGTAGATTCTACAAATGAGCAACGATGTGCGAACGTTTAAACTAAGTCCCGTATGCGTTCATATACCATTCATCAGATTGCAATGAAACTTGGGTGAGATGTTGTGTACACTTACGTGAGGGTTTCTAGCTTAGTAAATCCATTTCACAGGAGGTTGCGCACGAGTAGATTCAACAAATGAGCGACGACGCGCGAAGCGTTTCAATAAGGTCCCGTATGCGTTCAAATACCATTCGTCCGATTACGATGAAACTTGGGTGAGATGTTGTGTACACCCTACGGAAGGTTTCAGGCTTAATAAATCCATTTTACAATTGGTAGCACACGAGTAGATTCAACAAATGAGTGACGGCACGCGAATCATTTCAACGAAGTACCATATGCGTCCATATACCATTTATCCGATTGCGATGAAACTTGGGTGAATTGTTGTGTACACTTCAGTAAAGGGTTTCTGGCTCAGTAAATTCATTTTACAAGAGGTAGCGCAAGAGTAGATTCAACAAATGTGCGATGGCGCGCGATTCAACATAGTCCTGTATGCGTCCATATAACATTTATCCGATTACGATGAAACTTTGGTGAACTGTTGTGTACACTCCAGGAAAGGTTTCTGGATTAGTAAATCCAGTTTTTAATAAGTAGGCACGACTAGATACAACAAATGAGCGACGGCGCGTGAATCGTTTCCACAATGTCGCGTATGCGGTCATTTATCATTCATCCGATTGTGATGAAACCTTGGTGAATGATTGAGTACACTCCAGAGATGGTTTCAGGCTTAGTAAATCTATTTTACAATAGGTAGCGCATGAGTAGATTCAACAAATGGGTGACGGCACGTGAATCGTTTAAAAAAATCCCGTATACGTTCATATGTCATCCATCCGATTGCAATGAAACTTTGATGAGTTGTTGTGTATACTTACGTGAAGCTTTCTAACTTAGTAAATCAATTTCACAGTTGGTAGAGCACGAGTAGATTCAGCAAATGAGTGACAGCGCACGAATCATTTAAACAAAATCCCGTATGCGTTTTATGCCATTTATCCAATTGCGATGAAACGTTGGAGAGTTGTTGTGCACGCTCCCACGAATGTTTCTAGATTAGTTAATTCATTTCACGATAGTTTGGAGGCAGTTAACAGAAATTGAAAAAATTATTGTGTATCCAAAAGCACTTCAAGAAACGAAGTTACAACACTTTCTTTGATTGGCAGGACAACGTCTGCCGGGTCAGGTAGTATATATATATATATATATTTGTTTTTACAAGAAACAGAGTTCTTAACATCAAAGCCTGTCTGTCTGATAGATAGTCAGCCCGAAGGCTGGCTGGGTCCTCAAAAAGAACCGCCGTTAGGTTATGTGGGTAGATATCAAAAAAAAAAAGACAAGGCAGCGCTATATGGAGGCGTGCTATGCATGATGAGGAGTGAGGTAGTTTGCCATTGCTTTCCTCACTGAGTCAGAGCAGCAGTACTAACCCTACGAGTAGAACCTTTCACAGCATGCCATGAATGTCATTACTAAGCACCACCCATACCTCAGTAGCTTCTATATAATCACAGCCATGAGTGAGACTGAGACATCGGTGAAAAGCCACATTTTACTCGAGCCTGTGCCAGCAGGCAAATGCAAATGTACTGCATTCATCAAGAGATGGCAAACAGGCCATTAACACAGGTTAAAGAATACAAATTTGGAAATGAATTTAAAATTTAGAGGTGGACACCCAAATTTGAAAAGACCGAAAATTAATAAAACTTATTAAATAAAGATGACTGCGGGGTCATTGGTGGGACCCGCTTCAAGGCCCAACTGTGTTTGGCCCCTTCATTAGCCGACATGAATAAACAAATGTCAAAGACACAAAAATGTATAGCGCAACACACCAAAGTTGCCTATATAAAAATGATTGGATTTGTGCTCACCAGGTTACTGAAAGTCCTATAGGTGAACTTATGATCATAGCCCCTATGAACATAATAAAATATCAGATTGTTTGCTGTAAAAGATTCGTAGATATTGAGAACCGTCAAAATATTTCGGATGCTCACCATTTTGGATTGATATATGTATAGGCCATAGAGTTATGTATCATTAAAGGAAAATTATTGCGTAGCTTCATTATTCAAACGTTCACGTCGATCGCATGATTACGACACAAGAAATAAAAACTTAATTTTAAAATTTCCCGCAGCCGCCATCTTGAGGTTATGTAAACAATTGAACTAAATTCGATGCCAGTGCATTACAATGTATATAATCATTTACTGTACCACCATTCACTGCGCTCAGATGGTTAAATCACGAGAAAAGTCTATTCAAAGTTTCAACTTCGCTTGGCCGCCATGTTCGTTTTGTACTTTACAGGTTTATCAAACTTACACAGATAAACTTGTAGCAGTGCCCTTTATCACCGCATATAATTTGAGGGTGATATCATAAATATTTTCGGAGATATTGAATGCCAGTGAAATATTTCGCACAGCCGCCAGTTTGAGGTTGTGTAAACAATTTAACTAAAGTAGAAGCCAGTGCATTATAATGTGTATAAAAATATGCTGTACCATGTTTCATTACGTTTGTATGGTTAAATCGCGAGGAAAGTCTATTTAAAAGTCTCAACTTCGCTTGCTCGATATGTTGGTTTTGTAATTACCAGGGTTTTGAAAATCTCAAAGGTGAACTTCTAGTAGTTCCCTTTATCTCCGTACAAAATTTCAGGGTGATATCGGTAATAGTTTCGGAGATACTGAATGCTGGTGAAATATTTCGCACAGCCGCCTTGTTGGATTGGTGAGACACAATAAAATTTAAAGGGCACGGTCAGGGTCGGCCAGAATGGAGCTATGCTCTTACCGAGTTTCATTAAAATTGATCCAGCCGTTTAGAATGTATTAGGGGGACACACACACACACCATCACACACACACACACACACACACAGAGACACAAGGACAAAAGGTGATCTCATAAGCCTATTTTTAGCCTATTTTCAATTTTGAAAAAAAAATGTCTTATGAGATCACCTTTTGTCCGTGTGTGTGTGCGTGTGTGTGTGTGTGTGTGTGTGTGTGTGAGGTGTGTGTGTGTGTGTCCCTAATAAAATCTAAACGGCTGGAGCGATTTCAATGAAACTCGGTAAGTTTATAGCACAATTCCCGGCGACCTCGACCGTGCCCTTCAAATGTTGTTACGTCTCACCAATCCAACATGGCGGCTGTGCGAAATATTTCACTAGCATTCAATATCTCCGAAACTATCGCCGATATCGCCCTGAAATTGTTTACGGTGATAAAGGGCACTACTAGAAGTTCACCTATGAGACTTTCAAAAACCTGGTGACGACAAAACCAACATGGCGGCCAAGCGAATTTGAGACTTTTAAATAGACTTTTCTCGCGATTTAACTATCCAAACATAATGAGACTTGGTACAGCAATTGTTTATACACATTGGAATGCACTGGAGTCTAATTTAGTTCAATTGTTTACATAACCTCAAAATGGCGGCTGTGCGAAATATTTCACTGATATTCTATATCTCCGAAACTATTACAGATATCACCCTGCAATTTTGTACGGTGATAAAGGGTACTGATAAAAGTTTACCTATGTATATTTCATAAGCCTGTAAAGTAGAAAACGAACATGGCGACCAAGCGAATTTGAAATAATTTAATAGACCTTTCTCGTGATTTAACTCTCTGAGCGCAGTGAATGGTGGTACAGTAAATGATTATATACATTGTAATGCACTGGCATCGAATTTCGTTCAATTGTTTACATAACCTCAAGATGGCGGCTGCGGGAAATTTTAAAATTAAGTTTTTATTTTTTGCGTCGTAATCATGCGATCGACGTGAACGTTTGAATAATGAAGCTACGCAATAATTTTCCTTTAATGGTACATAACTCTATGGCCTATACATATATCAATCCAAAATGGTGAGCATCCGAAATATTTTGACGGTTCTCAATATCTACGAATCTTTTACAGCAAACAATCTGATATTTTATTATGTTCATAGGGGCTATGATCATAAGTTCACCTATAGGACTTTCAGTAACCTGGTGAGCACAAATCCAACATGGCGGCGACGCGAAGTATAAATATTTAAATGGACGTTTCTCGCGAATTAACTATCCGAGTGCCGTGAAACGTTGCACGTTAAATGCTTATACAATTGTTGATCCACTGGCATCTAGTTTATTTCAATTGTTTGCATAATCACAAGATGGCTGCTGTTCGTAATTTTAAAATCTCGTTTTTACTTCTTGTGTTCTAATCATGCGATTGAAGTTTGAATACCACACGTACACAATAATCTTAATGTAGTAGTACAAAAATGAAAATCCAACCTGGCGACCATCTGAAATATTCAGACGGTTATCAATATCTACGAATCTGTTACAGCAATTAAACTGAACTTTTGTATATTGATAGAGGCAATTAACATGAGCAGGATATATGAAAATAGGCTGTATAGTTCTTCACGGAACTAATTGTTTTTCATAAAATGAAAATAGGCTAAAAATGAAAATAAATATTATCGTCAAACTGATCATCAAATCAAGTAGTAGTCTAATGCTCCTAATGTGATGCTTGGTATCGTTTATTTTTCAATAGTCAATATCAGGTCATGACGGCAATGCGATAGTGTATCATTCAGCATTCACAATATAGGCTATATATTCACGTTTTCAATAGTATAAAATATTTGTCCGCAGGCCACATAAACTAACATTGAGGGCCGCAAGCCGCCAGAGGGCCGGTGGTTGTGCACCCCAGTTCTATACCATAAAATAATGGAATTCTACCTAAGGTGAGGCCACGGAAATTGTGCATTGAGAGGCCATTGAAATTAAACATTTCTATGGAGAGTAAACTTAACTTTCTTTAACATGACTTGTTTTCTTTAGGTAGAGTTCATCATTGTGCTTACATTTCCTTCAGCAGTCAAGAAGGCAGATGCTTGCATTTCTGCCCGGGCGTTTGGAGGTTTCCCCAGTGTAAACTTCAGCGACACGGACATAAGCAGCTTTCATGGCAGCACGCCGCCGTCGCGTTGGTCATTCATACTGTATTAGCAGCTAAGTTTGTAAGGCCAGCGCTGCTGCAAGGACACTTCTGCTCTGTCACCTCCCAACACATCAGCATCAAATATTTTTTATATTCTACTGTAAATAATAAATGTACTTCATCGTTTTCTTCCACTTCGTAGAATACAACTAATAAATAGTTCGTGTATTGTATGAACAGTAGGCGCCGTTTAGACGGAAGGTAGAGAATTCGGTAAATTTACAGAGTGCTGTGATATAGGCCTATTCCTGTAATAAATTACTCCACTACCGCGACACCACGGAAGCACAGGTGGGTTTCATTCCTACCACAGCCATCCCGAAAGTGGACATCCGTGGTTTCCCACTTTTACTCCAGGCAAATGTTGGGTCGGTCTCCTAATTAGGGCATCGGTTGATTTCTGTCCAAAATCGACCTCAATTGCAAATACACACACCCAACTACATGTGATTATTATTATTATTATTATAAGAAAAGCGCACAATATGCCAAGACATATTTGTACAAATGATCAATTATGCTAATGCCGGTCTTATTATTGAGGTTGTCTTCATTTTGCAGTTTTGTGCGTGGTACCTTTCACAAAGTTCGTTGCACAGGTCACATACACCGTGTTCATTCGGCTGTTTTTGCAGAATCTATAGTGACATCCATGCGTGGCGTAACGTGTGATTACGTGTCGTAGCTTGTAGTTAGCTTGTTTCCACTTTTCCGTCATTATGGCATCTGTGGAGTAAAAGTCGGACCAAATGGCATTTCGTTTCTCATTTAAGGTTCGGCGTGCATTCTCATAGGCTTTGGTGTTTGGTAGGTAAAACTGTAATTTGATGTCGTCGATGAAGTAGTCCTCTTTGGTTAATACATATGTCAACCTTGAAGGGACAGACTTTCCTGTGCCTAAAATCCTCCTAAGATATCGGGCCTTGACTATTTCTATTATTATCAGGTCGCTGAGTGTGAGTTTTTTCCACGTAATGCTAATCCCATAGGTTGCTATCGGTGATATGGCTGTTCTGAACAGTAGCATTGCTGTACCTAATGATATTTGTTGAGGTTGTTCGATGTGGTAGATGGCTTTTATTGCTGCGGCCGCTATTTCCTTAACGTACACATTGTAAGATGTTAGAGTAGTTTGGAGGGTAACTCCGAGAGGCTTGAATTTCGGCACTACTTCTATGACCACAATGCCACAAAACATCTAGAAAATCAACAACAACAACGCTGAGATCACAGCGACATATATTTGATTCTAGACTTCTATATTGCACGAGTATAATCTATCTAACAAGTGCTGTGTAGCAAGCGATTCCATTCGCAATACATCATGGATATCTCTTTTAGAATTACGAATTCCATCCACACAAAATCTCTTCAAAGGCGGTTCTTTAATCTCATTCTAGAGGATGGGAAACCAGATTTCAATTTGGGCAAAGCTGAAAAGAAACAACTTCGTTTAAAGAATTCGTTTCTTATTGAGTAAAGTAAAATGTTTTTAGAAGAAAAAGAGATGTTATCTATAGCTTGATGGAAAAACCAACATTTAAAATAGCTACAGTGGTGCGGTAACTCCCTGGCGTAGCTTTACTGAATTTTATCGTGTGCTGTTCTTTGAGTCCTCTGTCATTTTACTGGTGTGATGCAGCCCTCCATGCTTCCCTGTCCTAAGCTAATCGTTTTATCTAAACGCAGCTACCACACCCTACATCCGAGGCAATCTATTTCACATAAAACAACCTTGGCCTACCCCTACAGTTCTGATCCTCGAACCTTCCATCCATAACTAACTTTGGTATTCCTGGGTGTCTTAGTAGCCTATATGTCCTACAAAGCTACCGCTACTCTTCATTAGCAGTCGCCAGAAACATCTCTCCTCTCCCAATCGTCTTCATACCTCTTCATTTGTAACCCAGTCTACCCATCTGATCTTCATCATTCTCCTGTAATATCACATTTCAAACGCTTTAATTCTCCTATTTTCTGCTGCTCCATCAGTCAAAGTTTCACTTCCATAGAGTGCCACGTTCCAAACAAAGGTTTTCAAAAATTAATTCCTAATGCCTAAGTATATTTTCGATGTCAATAGATTCCTCTTCTATAGAGATGTTTTCCTTTCCTGGGATAACCTATTTTTGTTATCCTCTTTGGGTCGACCATCACTGGTTATTTGGCTTCCTTGCTTATCGTGTTGGAAACTATATTTCAGTGTTGCTTTAGTTATCGAAATTGAATGTTTTTGTCGGTTAACACGTTTGTAACCAATTATAATGGGTTGTTCTCTTAACCTGAAAAAAAAAGAACATTATATGAGATTTATAAATACACTTGGATGATCAGTTACGATTGAAAATATTAAAATCTTCAGATGATTAGCTACGCTTCATGGAACTCAATTCAACAACAGTGCTTATAGATTCCATTTCCTGTAATTAGTTAGAGAAGTTTGTCCCAGAGTCCCTTAAGCTTGCCGATGGTAACCTCTAAATGTCACATCTCGCATGGGTATTTACCTCCTCATAGATTAGGATTACACTGAGTCCACAATCTGCTGCCGTGCACTGGATTATACTTGTCGCTGTATCAGTGTAAAACAAAACATTGCAGTGGGAGGATGACCGGCGCGTCGGCTCGTATGACGCTGCTTATAACATGTTACATAAGCCACCTGCAGTAATAATTGATAATTGGATTTCTGTACGTGCACACGTCACTGGTCAATTACTGGTTAGGGGTTGAGGGTACAGGGGGATTGGCTGGCATCACACTGGCGCTGTTGCCACCAAAGAGTCCGTTCTGATTTATGTCACTAAACTATGTTTTCATGTCGTTTTTATAATAATGATAGCAGTGATGGAAATGTCGTTAGTTGACACCAGTGCTGGATTACATCGCTATGGAAAAAGTGGATGAAACGTAATTAAAATAGTAATAGATCTTGTCATTTGAAATGTTACGTCAAACTTGGGGGAATTTTTGAACTGGATATTACCCGCCATGCAGGCCCCTCTCTGTAATATAGATATTGACTACATCAAAAGGAGAAGGAAAATCGTCTTTTCAAGTATTTGTTGTTATAAGGGAAGAGCTGAGGGTCTACTTTATAACGCACCTGTAGTAATAACTGATAATTTGATTTATGTGCGTGCCCAAGTTAGAAGGTGGGGATACAAGGGTTATATATGGTTTGAAAGATCAAATTTTAGTTCTTGTGATTAACAAGATCTTATATGATAGATCATATGGCGAACTATAGAATGTCCGACTCGTGGTGCAGTGGCTAGCATTCTTGGCTGTCACCCCTGAGACCGGATTGGATTCCCAGCTCTGATAAGTAAATTAATATTGGTCTGAGGGCTGGAACAGCGTCGTGTGACAAAACTGAGAAGAGGTGTGTTCGATTTCCACCTCAGCCATTGTGGAAGAAGATTTCCGTGGGATTCCCCACTTCTACTACAGGGAAATGCTGCGAAGGCTCCTTAATTAAGGGGTCACATACAGCTTAAGGAGCCACGACAATAACGTTTTTAATATTACGAAGTACGTCCAGAAAGTAAGTTCCGTTTGGTAATAACATTAAATTGTGTACAGATTCAGAAACATTATTTTTTGCACAAAATTCTACAACCCCTAAACTACTTTTCCACATAACTGCCGAAATGTTGCAGGCATTTTTCGTAGCGTGGCACGACTTTTTGTATACCTTCTTCATAGACGTGTGCCGCCTGTGTCTTCAACTAGTTGTACGTTCCGCTGCAGCGCAGTTCCGCATATGCGCGGTAGACGCTCTGTATCAAGGAGAAGAAACGTGCGCCATTTGGAGAGCGCTGTCAGCCACGTACGCGTTGTTGTGCATGTTTACTCGTACAATGTCGATGTTGATTGAAAATCCCGCCGCTTGTGAAATCAGATCTGTGATTCGTTTTCTGAATGCTAGGAAAGTGAAACCAATTGAAATTTATCGGCAAATTTGCGAAGTGTATGGACAAAATGCGATGAGTGATTCAATGGTGAGAAGATGGGTCCGACAGTTCAATGAAGGACGTAGTGAAGTGCACGATGAAGAACGAAGTGGGTGTCCATCTTCGGTTACAGAAGAACTGGTTCACGCGATTGATGACAAGATCCGGGAAAACCGCAGGTTTACAATTAGTGCTCTCGCTATGGAATTTCCCCAAATCTCACGATCACTAATTCATGAAATTGTTACCGAAAAACTGAACTTTCGTAAACTTTGCCGACGTTGGGCAACAAAGATTCTTACGGAGCAACACAAAACAAAACGGACGGGTAGTGCACTTCAGTTTTTGACCCGTTACAATGAAGGCGGCAAAGAATTACTGACACAGATAGTCACATGAGATGAAACTTAGGTTTCTTACGACACTCCTGAAAGTAAGTGGCAATCAATGGAATGGAGGCACACTTCATCCCCAGCAAAGGTTAAGCCGAAACAAATCTTGACACCTCGGAAAATGATATGCAGAGTGTTTTGGGATTGGAAAGGCATCTTACTCATTGATTTCTTACCGCGTGGTCAAACAATCAACGCAGATGCTTACTGCGAGACACTTAGGAAATTGCGCCGCGCAATACAGAATAAGCGCCGAGGGTTGCTGTCAAAAGATGTTGTTTTTCTTCACGACAACGCACGACCACACACTGCAAATGTGACGAAAAACCTCCTACAGGGATTTGGCTGGGACGTGTTTGACCAACCTCCGTACAGTCCTGACCTCGCTCCTAGTGACTTTCACCTGTTCACACATCTCAAGTCTTTCCTTGGCGGTCAACACTTCAACAATGACGACGAGCTGAAAGAATATGTTTCCAACTGGCTGAAGACACATGCGGCACACTTCTATGAAGAAGGTATCCAAAAACTTGTGCCACGCTATGACAAATGCCTGAAAAAGTTCGGCAGTTATGTGGAAAAGTAGTTTAAGAGGTGTAGAATGTTGTGCAATAAATAATTTCTCTGTATCTGTACAGTTTAATTTTATTACCAAACGGATCTTACTTTCTGGACGTGCCTCGTATAACTGTGCCTGTCATAAATCTTGTACAACAATGATATATATTTCCATGGAAACACACACACCATGCTATTACAAGCAAAGTTAAAAATTTTGACATTCAAATGGTAAATATTTTTATCATTTTTTTTTTCAAAATTGGTTCTTGTTTTGTGCTGACCTTCACCGTTTCCCTGATAGTTCCGGTGTTTATAGGAATTTTTGGAGTTTTCTTTTTTTAATGTGGGTGTTAGACCTTCTGCTACAAAATGAATCTCACTCAAAACTGTTGTGGCTTTAATTAGTCTTTCTATGAAATGTTGTTAGCCTACTTTTCACATTTTACAAAAATGAGGAAAAAGTAGACTTATGAGATCGGGCAAATGTCTGTCTGTCCTTCTGTCTGTCTGTCCTTCTGTCTGACTGTCTGTCTGTCTGTCTGGCTGTGTGTGTGTCCCCCCCACCCCTATCAACTCCTAAATGGCCGCAGCAATCGAAACAAAATTTGGTAGGAGTAAAGGTCTATACCTGACTATCTCACGTCCATATTTGAAAATGATGTCAGTGCTACCAACTGCTGAAAAATCGAAATTAAAATTTGAGTTTCATGTTGGATATCTAGGAAGGTATGAATTGGAGCTATTTCAAAATTGGCACACACATAGATAATAATATTGCAGTTACATTTCCAGGAGGCCATACATGACAGTGTTGCCAAAATGATTATAAGCCTGCTGATAGGTCCAAATTTTAAATGCATATAACATCTACACTATCAATTGGATTTCAACCTTAGATCGTATGTGCTATGTGTACATAAACATATATTACTGAGCGTATTCTGAAGAGCCACCAGGGCTACCAACTGTTAATAAATGCTCTCATTTTTTTAAATCCAAATACCCATATATCAGAAAGTATGCAAGCCGACAGCTTTAAACTATGCACACGTATAATACCTGACATTCTATATTAATTTGGAGTAAGTTATATACGTCAGTGCTACCAACATGATTCTACGCCTACTGAGAGGTCCGACTTTAAATACATGTAACTTCTATACTGTCATTTGGATTTCAACCAAATTTTTTGTGTGCTATGTGTACCATAACAGATATGACTATGCCGATTCTTAAGAGTAACCAGGGCTGCCAACTGTTAATAAATACTCTCTCTATTTTTGTCACCCTAATATCAATATATCAGAAAGTATGCAAGCCAATAGCTCGAAACTTTGCACACGTATAGTACCTGGCATTCTAGATAAATTTGAAGTAACTAATATACGTCAGTGCTGCCAACATGATTCTAAGCCTGCTGATAAGACCAATTTTAAAATGCATGTAACTTCTACACTAACTAATGGATTTCATTCAAAATTGACACAACAACAGATCATATTATTTCAGATTATTTCTGACCAATACATGTATGTCATTGTTGCCAACATGATTTTACGCGCGCTGTTAGATCCAATGTTTAACTGCATGTAACGTCCATGCTATCCATTGGACTTCAACCAAATTTTGTATTCTGTACCTTAAGATATGGAACTAAGAATATATTCAGTCACCAGGGCTGCCAACTGTAGTTCTCTATTAGGCAACGTTATGCCAGGTATACAGTATATCGAACTAATTAGAAATTTCGATATTTCCAACTTAGTTTTGTCATTATTCTAGATAGATCCATAATATAGGTTAATCATTGACCTGATTCTTACATTTTAAGAAAAGTAGGCTCTTTAGTTCGTCAGGGAACTCCTTTTTTTTAGTTTTCTCAGAATAAAAATGGAAATAATGACGCTTAATTAATTAATTAATTAATTAATCAATCATGTGAAAATATGCGAGATTCATTTTGTAGCAGAAGGTTTAACACCCACATTAAAAAGAAAACTCCAAAAATGCCTATAAACACCGGAGATATCAGGGAAACGGTGAAGGTCAGCACAAAACAAGAACCAAATTTTGAAAAAATTGATAAAAATAATTACCATTTGAATTTTGAAAATTTTTAACTTTGCTTCTAATAGCAAGGTGTGTGTGTTTTCCTGGAAATGTATATCATTGTTGTACGAGATTTATGACAGGCACGGTTACAATAATAAAATCGTTATTGTTGTGGCTCCTTAAGCTGTATGTGCCCCCTTAAGACCCTGGCTGCCTCTTTCCCATTCCCCAACTGATTTACAAATACACACAGAACTACAGACATATGATGATGATAATTGTTGTTTTAAGGGGCCTAACATCTAGGTTATCGACCCCAACTACAGACACTTCAATAACACAGGTTATCGGATCAATTCCACGTGCACCAAAAACACGGGGATTAATGACCACGGTCCCCAATTCCAGGAAACAATATCAACAACAAACGAAGTAAAGAAAGAATTTCAATATCGTAATTGATTACGATTCTGTCTGTTATTCACGGCTACTTATAATTTGAAAAGGCGATATAAACAACGTTTTGAAAGTAATCGTTTGGAAGCAAAACGGTTAAATAATTGTGTATAGAAAGATATGATGATGATAGTTGTCGTTTTAAGGGGCCTAACATCTAGGTTATAGGCCCCTATTGGTTTGGGTGATCGTGAAGATGATAATGAAATGTGAACTACGACTAAAACAGCTAACTTATATACTAGAAGAAGAAATGGATAAACAAAAGTAGAATAAGGCAAATAAAGGACAGGAGGAAAAGAAATGCCCTCTACCCTCGAAGAATGAGGATTGAGGGACTTGGAAGGAAGGAGAACCCCAGAGGTAATGGATAAAAGGGGGAAAACCGGACCCAGCTCAGGAATCCCTCGGGTCACCAACTCCCAAACTCACCAGCCGTGAGCCTCTGAGGGTGTAGCAAGATCAGGGGTGCACCAGAAGTGGTGGGGCTACATAGGCCTACACCCTTCCTCCTTGAGGGCCTTGAGCAGAAGGCAGGAGGTAACATGAAAAGAAAAAGAAGGCTGACCCCTCGCAGAAGGAGGGTATCAGAAAAGATGAGACAAGGGCCAATTAAGGAGGGAAATGAAGAGACTCCCTAGGCCTCGGATACCCTAATACTTTCGGGGTCGGAAGAGAACAAGAGTTGACCAAGTGAGGTCGACAGGAAAGAAGACGGAGAGGAGCCGGCATAATTATGTGGAAGCAATGCTGAACTCGGCTGGGGTCCCGTGGTCGCCAACCAAGGTCCCACTAGATGTGAGCCCCTGGGGGAGAAATGGCGATGTAAACAACGTCCTGAAAGTAGTCGTTTGGAAGCAAAACAGAAAAATAATTGCGTATAGAGAGATTTGATAATGAAGACAGCTACAGCACACCTACTCTTACTCTGCAGATATGCTATAATCTCTCCAAGTAGAGCTATGTCCTAAAACCATTTCTATGTTTCAAGGATCTCAAGTTTGGTTCAGACTTGGGCGAACAAGTAGATCTGCAGGTGTCGTCTAGGCGATCAAAGATATCGCCACGTCATTTTAGAAGCCTCCGTAACAGCGCTTCTCCGTAAAATGTGCCGTGTAGTACAGTACAGCTGGATTGGTTTTGTTCCAAAAACTGTGCTATGGTTGGCTTATGTAAATCGTTTGAAAAGCACAAAAAATGCTTAACTTAAAATTTAAGAATAATTTGCACGATCATTTTGTCGGAAAACTCAAAAAAAAACATTGGAAAGCGATTTTATCTCAATCGGCGTATTTTAAAGAAAAGTTGTTTTTAACAAAAAATGTAGAGGACACTGTCACCTACAATTCGTCTCATTAAGGTCATGTCATACGTTTTGAAAGAAGCTAGGCGGTGCGAAAATTTCCAAAGAGGTGTTTTTTAACTTTTTGTCCTAGAAAAAATAGTTTGTTCACAAAAGAGTGAATCAGAAATTTGTTCCTCTCAAAATTGTCTGCAACATTTATTTAAACATTTGTTTCCTCCGGCTTTCCGTTCCAAAGTTATAGCGCAGCAAATGCAACGCTGCGTAGTCAAGGATACTATTGTTACTGCGGAGAGAGCGGTGGGCGTAATTTAGACAGGGACCGGTGTCAGACAGCTGCCTAAGGCTCGGTCAAACAGGACGTGGGCTGTGTTTGTTAATTATCTCAAACAATCATATTATTTCAATCGCAACGTATCAATCATAACTGTACACATAACCTTTGTGCCACCAGAATAGTACAATTTTCACACTTCGGTAGACTATAACATTGGAACGGTAAGCGGAGGGAAAAAATGTTTCAATAAATGTTGTAGACAATTTTGAGAGGAACAAATTTCTAATTCGCTCTTTTGTGAACAAAACATTTTTTCTAGGACAAAAAGTGAAAAAACACTTTTTTGGAAAATTTGGCGCCACCTAGCTTCTGCATTTCAAAATGTATGACATGACCTCAATGAGACGAATTGTAGGTGACAAAGTCCTCTACATTTTTGTTTAAAAACTTTTCTTTCAAATACGTCGATTCAGAGAAAAACGCTTTTCAATGTTTTTATGAGTTTTCCGACAACATGATCGTGCAAATTATTCTAAAATTCAGAGTTAAGCTTCTTTTGTGCTTTTCTAACGATTTACAAAAAGCCAACCATACCACAGTTTTTTGGAACAAAAGGTTTTTTTCTGTGCAGCTGTCCTGTACTAGCGGTGGCGTGAGTGTAAAGGGTTAAACGCACCTGCCTGGACTTCTCCCGACTACAGTCACGTTTTCAAATGTTACTCATCGATTATACTTAGTCGTCTGATGCCCATCACTAGTGCAAAGAAATGATCAATGTTTGTAGAAAATAAGGAAATTGATTGATTATACTATATATTTATTGAATTAAACACAATCTCTACATAAATAACCTAGACGATAAATCAGTCTCATGGTTCGTCCTTTGCATAATGTGTGATTGGCAGAGTTCTTTAATTACATCCAAACAAGTGGTACTGTGCGCAGGCTCGGTTGCAGAGTTCACAAACACATTCACTATCAGCGTTGTGGAAATCTCTCCTGCTGCAGATTCGGTAGTGGAATCCATGTATTAACGCTCTGGTGAATAGGTTGATTGCTCTCAAGAAATTAAAGCAAGGATAAGACAAGCAAGAAGTGCATTCAACCAAATGAGAAATTTATTGTGCAATAGAGACCTTGGTATAAATTTAAAACTAAGGTTGCTATAATGTCATGTGTTCTCGGTACTCTTCTACGTTATGGAAGCTTGGACACTCAAACAAGATATGATTAACATACTAGAGGCGTTTTTGATCTGGACATATCGAAGGGTCTTACGAGTTAGCTGGATGGATAGAATCCCAAACCTTTAGATATTGCGTATGATAGGTAAAGTTAAGGAGATAACTGCCTGTGTCAAACTTAGGAAAAACAATACTACAGTAGCCTACAGCCTACATTTCTCATGAGGGAGGGAGACAGCGTTGCCGGTTCTGTACCGCGAAATATAAAACAGCATGGACTACAACAAATATTTCACATGTTTTAAATGAATTCTGACGAACCACTGATCATATTACTAAAGTAATATAATTACACACAGTTAACCGGTAAGTGTGCACACACAAGACAATAAAACAACAATCATGTACTAGCACAACGAGCAACAGAAGAGAGCCCTTGCAACATCGAGCTAAATTTAAAGTCCGGCTTACCGGGAATCCCGCTGATTGGTACAGGTGACAACATTCTTCATGAAAGTAAGCGACTTCGCCAACATGGGCGGAATTCCACTGCGATCGAAGAATTTAGGTTTTGTAACCGCAAAATGTCGAAATAACAAAATGATGCTTAAAATTGCAAATAGGGTGTGGGACTTCCACGTTACATAGTGAAGACGCTAGAGAAGAATTAAAATGAATGCAAGTTTCAAGGTTTTATTAACAGTTTCGCACTGCCGTAAGTTGGCTATACTGTTCTCCTTACCCCTCTTCTCCCACCATCACCAAACGTCAGAGCCGGACACTCAGCGGCCGGACTGTAGGGTCAATGAGGGGAGACAGGTATCGTCTTCTACAAGAAATTATTCATGGGAAGGTTGAGAGCAGAAGGAGTCGATGAAGAAGGAGGATCTCTTGGTTGCTTACTTACTTACTTACTTACTTACTTACTTACTTACTTACTTACTTAATTCCTGCCGCTCCTTCCGGAGCATAGGGCCTTGGCAAAATTTCTCCACGCAGTACGGTTCCTGGCCATTCTCTTCACTTGACTCCAGTTCTTGTCCACCTCTGCAATTTCATTTTCGAACGTCCTCTTCCAGGTCTTCTTAGGTCGACCTCGCTTCCTGGCGCCTTGAGGATTCCAGTCTAGCGCCGCCCTCTCAATAGCTCCGTCCGGCTTCCTTAGTGTGTGACCAATCCAGCGCCATTTCCTCTCCTTGATCTGGATGCTAATCGGTTGTTGATTGGTGATGGTCCAAAGATCTTCATTTGAGATTATGTCCGGCCACCTCACATTCATCATGCGACGCAGACATCTGTTAATGAACACCTGTAGCTGGTTGTTGATAGGTTTAGTGACTTTCCATGTTTCACAGCCGTAGAGAAGAATCGACTTTACGTTGCTATTGAAAAGGCGGAGCTTGGTTTTCCTGGAAATGTTTCTTTTTCTCCAGATGGGGTAGAGCTGGACAAAGGCACCATTTGCCTTCCGGATACGGCTTCGAACATCTTACTCTGCTCCCCCATCATTTGTGACTATACTTCCAAGGTAGAGGAAGGACTCAACTCGCTCAATGTCCTTTCCGTTGACTGTCAAACTAGTCGTGATGTCAGAATTTATCCTCATCTCTTTGGTCTTGTTGGTGTTGATCATCAGTCCTGCACGTTCTGCTTCTCTCTGCAACCTCCCCAGCTTATCTTCGATGTCTCGGTACCGTTGTGCCATAAGACAAATGTCGTCTGCGAAATCCAGATCTTCAAGCCTGTCATTTATACCCCATTGAATACCCCTCTTCCGTCCTCCCATTATCTTCTTCATCACACTATCCAGGACCAACAGGAACAGAGTGGGGGAAAGGACACACCCCTGTCTCACTCCGGAACTGACCTTTATCTTTTCTGTTAATTTGCCTTCGTGAAGGACCTGGCACTCATACCCCTCGTACATCTCTTCCATGATTCTGATGATCTTTGTTGGAATTTTATATTCCTCGAGGGTCTTCCACATGATTCTTTGATTTACGGAGTCTAAGGCTTTCTCGAAGTCAACAAATGTAGCGATTTCATGAAACTCGGTAAGTTCATAGCAATATTCCGTACGACTCCGACCGTGCCCTTCAAATTTTGTTACGTCTCACCGATCCAACATGGCGGCTGTGTGAATTATTTATCCAGCATTCAATATCTCCGAAACTATTACCGATATCACCCTGGAATATTTTACGGTGATAAAGGGAACTACTAGAAGTTCACCCATGTCACTTTTGAAAACCTCGTAACTACAAAACCAACATAGCGGCCAAGCGAATTTGCGACATTTAAATAGACGTTTCTCGCGATTTAACCAACCAAACGCAATAAAACTTGGTAGAGTATATGTTTATACACACTGTAATAAACCGACATCTAACTTCGTTCAATTGTTTACATAATCTCAAGATGGCGGCTGTGCGAAGTATTTCACCGGCATTCTACCTATCTCTGAAACTATTAGCGGTATCACTTTGAAATTTTGTACGTAGATAAAGGGCACTACTGAAAGTTCATCTATAAGACTTACAAAAACCGGTTAACTGCAAAACGAATATGGCGGCCAAGCGAATTTGAAAATTTTATATAGAACTTTCTCGCGATTTAATTATCCAAACGCAATGAAACTTGGAACAGGACATGTTTATACACATTGTAATGCACTGGTACCTAATTTAGATCAATTGTTTACATAACCTCAAGATGGCGGCTGTGCGAATTTTAAAATTAAGTTTTTATATCTTGTATCGTAATCATGCGATCGAAGTGAAAGTTTGAATAATGAAACTACGCAACAATTTTCCTTTAATGGTACATGACTCTATGGCCTATACATATTACAATCGAACTTGGCGACCATCAGAAGTATTTAGATGGATCTCAATATCTACGAATCTATTACAGCAATCTAACTGAATGTTTTAATGTTCATAGGGGCTATGAACTTAAGTTCACCTATAGGACTTTCAATAACCTTGTGATCACAAATCCAACATGGCGGCGACGCGAAGTATAAATATCCACATGGTCGTTTCTCGCAATTTAACCATCCAAGTGCAGTGACACTTGGTACAGTAAATCCTTATACAAATATCAATCCACTGGCTTCTATTTGTTTTTCAATTTTTTTCCATAACCGTAAGATAGCAGCTGTGCGATAATTTAATATCTCGTTTTTACTTCTTGTGTCCTGATCATGCGATTGAAGTTTGAATACTACACGTACACAATAATCTTCATGTAACAGTACATAAGTCTCTGACCTACACATATAAAAATTCAACGTGGCGACCATCCGCACTATTTAGTCGGTTCTCAATATCTACGAATGTATCAGAGCAATCAAACTGAAATTTTGTGTGTTGATAGAGGCAATTAACATAAGTAGGATATATGAAAATAGGCTGTATAGTTCTTCACGGAGCTGCTTGTTTTTATTTAAGCATTGTATTTGGTTGCAATGTGAGGAATACCGTGAATGATTATGGGCCATTTGCAAATTTAATAATGATAGTAATTGCAACCAATTATCAAATACAATAATAATTAAAATTGCGCACAATGAAGTCTTGTACAAAATTCCGTTAATGTTACTGTTCTCTTATTACACACTTTTGCATGATATCTTTCGCATGACTTTCCACAGAATTCACGCATACAGTTTTCCTCTGGGTTATGGTAGACCTTCTTGCTGCACAGCTTGAAATGAAAACCGAAAACAGCGAAACGTGTCATGAAATGGCGAAGTTCATACATAGAATTCCTCCATTCTGAGGTCATCATGGCATCTGTCTGGTTGAAATCCCTCCAGATGTTGGCTTTCTTCTCTTGAAGTTCTTGCTGTAATAACTGATATTGCTTTGTACATGGCAGTAACATTCTTATACGAGTAGTGGAGTAGTGACAGTTCTGCGCCACTCCAGAACCCTCCTTGCCCCACTACTAAGCCTCAGCCGTGCTAAATATCATTCGAATGTATGGTCGGATGTTGAAAAATGAGGTGTCGTTGGACTCGAGTTGAAGTCTTCTTTCCTATGGACCATGTATTATATTTTTCAAAACAAATTGAATTTTTTCGTTTTTGAAAATAGGCGATAGTTTGAAACCCAAACATGATAGAACGTTGTGCCATGGCTCAAACAAATTTTCTTTATGACCTTTATTTTTTGTAATAAAACTTTTTTATTTTTTTACATTTTTTGAAAACACTCGAATGTTGCAAATCCCATATTTTGGAAACTGTGAATTATACAGAAAAGTTTATTTCACGTAAATGAAAGGTCCCTATCCCCTCTACCACCGAAATAAATCTCAAGCTTCTAGGATAAACACCTGACAGTAGTGGGATGACAGGTGTTCTGCGGCAGTTCTTTTTGAACCCTCCTCGTATCGGCCCCGAACCTGATATCTCGCTAACCAATCATGGGATTTGAACATACAGGGTGTCCTAGCACTCGCAGTGATTCCCCCTACTTTCCTATAGGCTATTTATATAAATAAAAGACCAAAATAAAAAGGTCATCCGCTTTTAATATTTCCTAAACCCATGGTTGGATTTGAGCATATGGGGTGTCCTAGGAATCGTGGTGAACCCCCCTTTCGTATGGACGTTTTATTTCCACTCTAAAATAATGCTAGGTTGTAGGTTCAGCTCTACTCAGGAAGTTGTGAGCCCCTGCGACCATGGAATGGAAGGAGTCATGCTAGGAGGGCATGCTTGGATTCGTTTTTTTTCGTCTCGTTGCGCTCTTTACGGGAATGTAGGTTTAGAAAAGGTGAAATGCTGGAAACATGTTTTATTGGGGGGCAAAATCGTGATTTTAGACTTATTGCCTTATCTCGCAAATCCATAACGCTACAGACGTGTACGAGGTGTCCTAGGACTCGGGATAACGCCCCCTTTCAAATGCAGTAGTTTTTTTTTTTCAAAAAATAATTCACCAAGGGCCTAACGCCATACATGTTGAAAAAACTTTTTTTTCTTTACCTGTTTATAATGTTCATGAAGCGTTGTGGTTGAGAGAGACGATACTGCAGGGTGTGTGTGTTTCAACGAACCTGTCGCTAACCACAAGGACCATGCTTAATAGAACAATCTCCCTTTCCGCGGGTCGGTGTATGACAGAGCGAGGGTTCGTTTTTCTGATATTTTACCTTAAACGTGTAAACGGTGATGAGAACTTGGTTCTATGTTGGTCGAAGCGAGTAGAGAAAACAAACTTGCCGAGGAGCAGACGAGCAGGAGGTGAATGTCATTTGAGCTTATTGGAATGCGCAGATCTGACTTGACAACAGGTGCAATGGAAAATGACCAAGACGCTTGAAGGTGAAATAATCTGACCATTGTGGTGGCAGGGAAGAGCGAAATGCATGCATACACGTGTGAGATGACATGTACGCTAAACAAGTTACATTCTGTTTGCTTTGTACGTGACAAAATGCAAGTTCGTGTGAAATTTGACCTAGCACAGGTGTTCACATTGGACGTCATCTGTCCACGTGCATGATAACAGAATGTTCAAAGCGTGGGAAAAAATGATTATACATGCAACGTAGCATATATAAAGACATGTCGTTATCATTTCCTCTCTCACTCTCACTACCTTTGAACACACTGCGTTGCGTGAAACACATGGTCTTGTTTAACAGTTTTGGTGTTGGTGGAAAATACTTAACCTTGTTGTGGGGTAGGTATTTTTATATATATATATATATATATATATATATATATATATATATTTATTTATTCATTTATATATTTATTGATTTATATATATATATATATATATATATATATATATATATATATATATTTAAATGCAATTATTTATTGCTTAGGTAATTAATGATTTTATTTATTTATCTGTTTGCAGATAACCGGTATACCTTACATGTCTGAGAGAGAAGAAACCATTGCACTTTTGAGCCCACTAAAAGGAAACAGCAAAAAGCCACTGCAAGTGATGGTGGGATTCTTTTTTAAACTAACTTGTTTCATTTTTTTGTTTCATATTTTATTTTATGAAATGCATGTATTAACCTGAATTTAGGTATTTATAACGGTTTATTTTATTTATTTTTAGAATCTTGGAAAGAAAAGCCTTACCGCCGTAGCAGTCGCTGAAAACCCGAGACGCAGTAATGTGCAACCATTGTTTCCAGGCAGTGAACTATTTAAAACTCAGGTAAGCCTAACATAAAATGCTATTCCATTTTACCACTACTGAAAACTCATAGACAAAAAATGCATTACCTGTACATGACTAGGACGATGATTGATTTCTTGATTAATGACTATGTATTGGCAACCGGTACAAGACCATATTTGATGTTTACCGGGAGAGTACAAGGCCATATTGGATTTTGTAAAAAACAAAAATTTTAATTTAACTGACATGTCGTTCCCTATAATAATAATAATAATAATAATAATAATAATAATAATAATAATAATAATAATGATAATAATAATAATAATATTAATATCGTATGGCCTCGGGTGATGGGTGCAAGCTTTGTTATTTGACACACAGAGGGTAGCTTGTATGTCGAATTCAGTTGTTCCTTGACTATGAAAGTCAAGGAGGTCAGATGTTAGATATCTAATCTCCTTAAACTCTATAGCGCTCTCTAGTAGAAAAATGAGGAACTTTGTACCCTATGAACTCAACGAATATTCACAGGCCTGAACATGATAATCTGAACAAAATGACATGACATTATTATTTTTTGTTTATGTATTGGTTAAAGGGGAATGTAAATAACTGCAGCTTTATAAAGAGAAAATAAGTACATGGGTTACTGTTGGTACTGACATACAGTTTATTATTATTTTTATGGTGTTTTGATATATTAATACCAATTAACGTTGAAGTTTTATTTACAAGTATTGATTGATTGATTGAGTGATTGGTTATTTTGTTTGCTTTTAGGTGCCGTCATGCGCCATTAACCTAATGAACAGACAGTGAATAAGCGTACGTTGTGCTTTAAAGTACTCTGTGCAACGTTAATAACTTACAGTAAGAAAAAGTTTTATTTTAACACATGGCGTTAGTACCAAATACAACAAGTGAGCAAGTTGGTTTACCACGTGGGTTAAATTTAAAATCAGAACATGACCGTTGGTTAACATTTGAATCCTGGCCTGTAGGCTTTTTGTCGACACATGAACTTGCAAAAGCCGTTTTTTTTTTACTTGAACCGAGAAGATGTGGTGCGCTGTGAGTTTTGTCATATTGAACTTTCACACTGGGAAGAAGGGGATGATCCCTTTAGAGACCATTTGCGATGGTCTCCTTGTTGTCTTGACATGCTAGGAAAACAAGTGGGTAACATACCTGTGTATTCATTTTACCGAACCACAAGACCATTGGCCGCTACTTACGTTGCTGAATCACAAATAAATAATAATAATGATGCATTACCAGCCAACAACGGTAGTGTCGATATATGTGGTCCATATGCCATAGACAGTGTTGAATTGGCATGTTCTTTTGAAAATAGGGAGTTTGCAAGACTAAAGCACTAGCACACCCCGAGTACAGCTCTGTTGAAAAACGTTTAGAATCTTATAAAAATATTTTGGCCATTAATATTAAAACACCTTACCAATCAACTAAGTGAAGCTGGATATTTAAAATGGTGAAGGGGATAAAACAATATGTTTTTATTGTGGATTTGCTTTAAAGGATTGGCAAATGACTGATGACCCTTTTGTGCAACACGCTCGTTGGTTACCTAACTGCAAATACATGGTGTTGCTTAAAGGTCAGGAATTTGTGAACACTATTCGTCAAGAAAACATGATTGCAGCACAAAAATTAAAAGTGCTTTTAGAGTTAGAACCCGCGGAGAAAATACACGAGGCTGAAAGAAAAGACTTGTCTCACGAACATATACAAAAGTGTGACCAACAATTATGTAAAATTTGTTTTCAAGTTGAACTAGGTGTTGTATTTTTGCCTTGTGGACACATGATAGCCTGTGTCAAGTCTGCATTAGAACTCAACACTTGTGCTATATGCAGAAAAGCAGTATCTGCTACAGTTAGGGCATTTCTTGCATAAATAGTAAAATTTATGAGCCATGCATAGTGCAAAATCCCTAATTGCACAATATTATTAAAGCTGTTTTAGAGTATAATAGATATGCTTTTCTTTTGTTTATAGACTACTACAATGAATGTTTTGAATACTGTGGGTCAAGCATGTGGCTTAGAGACAAAGAAGCTCAGCGAATTGCCAACGCATATTAAATTCCGCATTATCAAGTTTGGGAAATTGAAAACAGCATTTGGTGATCGTGTACTTTGTGTATGTGAAAACTTTGAGACATTTCTGCCTACACGGTTTAATGATATGTCGGAGAGTGTTTTTGATGAAGTCAATAATGCTGTACAACCTGTACACTTAATTTATGAAGGTTTTAAAAACAATAGGTGCATGGTTCGTTTTAATTAAATAAAAAAACAAATGTCAAAAATAATGGAAGATATAAGTCATGACAATGGCCTGTAAGAAAAATATGTGTATAGATAATAATGTTTTAGTGTTTAGTATTGTCTTAAAAATATTATCATGAAACAAAATAAAATGTATATAAAGTTTGTAAATAAATGAAAGTAATGGTACAATGTTGTTTTATTTTCTATAGAAGTCAGAATATTTAACATTGCAGAGTATACATGGTTAGGACAATAAAAAGCACACTTAATACAAGTCTTTGCCATTACGATAGTGTGTTATAGTTTTAAAAACAAAGCTTGCTGTAGATCTTTTTTCTTCCACGATGAACAATAGGCATGAAAACGTTATTGTCTTGTTTTGGATCATTATCACTATCATAATCATAAACAGCATGATCTATATCACTATTATTATAATCACTATAATTATCCTCAACATTATCCTCAACATTACTAAAACCAGTTAAATATTCCTGGTCCTCTTCCTGTTCCTCTTCCTCTTCCTCTTCCTCTACAGTGTCCTCATGTGGAGTCGGCGTGGCCTTTGATAATGTGAAGGTTTTTTTGAACATTGAATTATTTTCAATAGCAGTATTGTTTTGTAGCACTTTCTTTTTAACATTTTCATGATTTTCTGTTGACAGCAACAGTGTTTCACGCAGTACTCTACATTGATGATCACTGACACTTAAAACCTCACTGTTTTTACTTTTTAGCTCACTGCGACATTGTTTTGAACGTTGTTTTGTACAACGCCAAATAACAGTTCCATTTTTATTGGTTCGTTTCACAATATATGAATATCCTTTATAGAATGCATGAGGCTTACCATACCTAGTCACAGATACTTCCATATCAACTGTCAAGCTTAGACTAAGCTCTAGTAAAGACAACTTGGTAATAAGAACAATAGTTTAATGTGCGAGCATATATGGATGCAAATGTGGGAGCAAAAAAAGGGGGAGCAAAAAGTGGGAGCAAAAAGTGGCAAAAAGTGTAAGCAAAAGAGGGAGCAAATATGGGAGCAAAAATGTAGGAGCAAGTATGGGAGCAAATGTGAAAGCAAAAGAGGGATCAATAAGTGAGAGAAAAAAAGTTGGAGCAAAAAGTGTGAGCAAAAGTGGGAGCAAATATGAGAGCAAAAAAAAAGTGCGAGCAAATATAGAAGCAAAAATTGGGAGCAAAAAGTGGGATCAAAAAAGTAGGAGCCAGTATGAGAGCATATGTGAAGGCAAAAGTGGGAGCAAGTATGGGATCATATGAGAAAGCAAAAGTGGGAGCAAAAAGTGAGAGAAAAAAAGTGAGAGCAAAAAGTGTAAGCGAAAGTGGGAGCAATTATGAGAGCAAAAAAGTAGGAGCAAGTATGGGAGCAAATGTGAAAGCAAAAGTGGGAGCAAACAGTGGGAGAAAAAAAAGTGGGAGCAAAAACTGTAGTAAAAGTGCAAGCAAATATGAGAGCAAAAAAAAGTGAGAGCAAATATGGGAGCAAAAATTGGGAGCAAAAAGTGGGAGCAAAACTGTAAGCAAAAGTGGGAGCAAACAAGTGTGAGCAAATATGGGAGCAGAAAGTGGGAGCAAATGTGAAAGCAAAAGTGGGTGCAAAAGGTGAGAGCAAAAGTGAGTGCACAAAGTGGGAGCAAAATGTGTGAGTAAAAAGTGGGGGCAAATGTGGTGTTTTACTAAAACAATCTCCCCTAACCTAATCTAACCTAACCTAAGTTCACCTAACCTAACTTCACCTAACCTAACCTTCCAACTCTCAGATCAAAAATACAGATATCACCCTGCAATTTTGTACGGTGATAAAGGGTACTGATACAGGTTTACCTATGTATATTTCATAAACCTGTAAAGTACAAAACGAACATGGCGACCAAGAGAATTTGAAATGTTTCAATAGACTTTTCTCGTCATTTAGCTCTCTGAGCGCAGTGAAGTGAGGCACAGTAAATGATTTTGCAGATTGTAATGCACTGCCATCTAATTTAATTCAATTGTTTACATAACCTCAAGATGGCGGCTGTGCGAAATTTTAAAATTAAGTTTTTATTTCTTGTGTCGTAATCATGCGATCGAGGTGAAAGTTTGAATAATGAACCTAGGCAATAATTGTCCTTGAATGGTACATAACTCTATGGCCTATACATATAACAATCCTAAATGGCGAGCTTCCGAAATATTTAGACAGTTCTCAATATCTATGAATCTTTTACAGCAACCAAACTGATTTTTTTTAAATGTTCATAGAGACTATGAACATATGTTCACCTAAAGGACTTTCAGTAACCTGGTGAGCACAAATCCAACATGGCGGCGACGCGAAGTATAAATATTTAAATGGACGTTTCTCGCGAATTATCTATCCGAGTGCCGTGAAACGTTGCACGTTAAATGCTTATACAAATGTTGATCCACTGGCATCTAATTTATTTCAATTGTATGCATAATCACAAGATGGCAGCTGTGCGTAATTTTAAAATCTCGTTTTTACTTCTTGTGTTCTAATCATGCGATTAAAGTTTGAATACCACACGTACACAATAATCTTAATGTAATAGTACAAAAATAAAAATCCAACCTGGGGACCATCTGAAATATTTAGACGGTTCTCAATATCTTCGAATCTGTTACAGCAATTAAACTGAAATTTTGTATGTTGATAGAGGCAATTAACTTTAGCAGGATATATGAAAATAGTCTGTATAGTTCTTCGCGGAACTACTTGTCGTTTTATAAAGCTGCAGTCATTTATATTCCCCTTTAACCAATACATAAACAAACAAAAATAATGTAAAGTTATTTTGTTCAGATTATCATGTTCAAGCCTGGAATATTCGTTGAGTTCATAGAGTACAAAATTCCTCATTTTTCTACTAGAAAGCGCTATAGAGTTTAAGGAGATTAGATATCTAACATCTAACCTCCTTGACTTTCTTAGTCAAGGAACAACTAAATTCGACATGCAAGCTACCCTCTGTGTGTCAAATAACAAAGCTTGTATCCGGCACTCGAGGCCATACGATATTAATATTATTATCAATATATTATTATTATTATTATTATTTTTATTATTATTATTATTATTATTACTATTATTATTATTATTATAGGGAACGACATGTCAGTTAAATTAAAATTTTTGTTTTTTACAAAATCCAATATGGCCTTTTACTTTCCCGGTAAGCAACCAATATGGTCTTGTACCGGTTGCCAATACATAGTCATTAATCAAGAAAGCAATCATCGTCCTAGTCATGTACAGGTAATGAATTGTTTGTCTACAAGTTTTCAGTAATGGTAAAATGGAATGTCATTTTATGTTAGGCTTACCCGAGTTTTAAATAGTTCACTGCCTGGAAACAATGGTTGCACTTTACTGCGTCTCGGGTTTTCAGCGACTACTACGGCAGTAAGGCTTTTCTTTCCAAGTTTCTAAAAATAAATAAAATAAACCGTTATAAATACCTAAATTCAGGTTAATACATGCATTTCATAAAATAAAATATGAAACAAAACAATGAAACAAGTTAGTTTAAAAAAGAATCCCACCATCACTTGCAGTGGCTTTTTGCTGTTTCCTTTTAGTGGGCTCAAAAGTGCAATGGTTTCTTCTCTCTCAGACATGTAAGGTATACCGGTTATCTGCAAACAGATAAATAAATAAAATCATTAATTACCTAAGCAATAAATAATTGCATTTAAATATATATATATATATATATATATATATATAAATCAATAAATATATAAATGAATAAATATATATATATATATATATATATATATATATAAATACCTACCCCACAACAAGGTTAAGTATTTTCCACCAACACCAAAACTGTTAAACAAGACCAAGTGTTTCACGCAACGCAGTGTGTTCAAAGGTAGTGAGAGTGAGAGAGGAAATGATAACGACATGTCTTTATGTATGCTACGTTGCATGTTTAATCATTTTTTCCCACACGTTGAACATTCTGTTATCTTGCACTTGGACAGATGACGTCCAAGGTGAACAACTGTGCTAGGTCAAATTTCACATGTACTTGCATTTTGTCACGTACAAAGCAAACAGAATGTAACTTGTTTAGCGTATATGTCATCTCACACGTGTATGCATGCATTTCGCTCTTCCCTGCCACCACAATGGTCAGATTATTTCACCTTCAAGTGTCTTGGTCATTTTCCATTGCACCAATCGTCAAGTCAGATCAGCGCATTCCAATAAGCTCAAATGACAATCACCTCCTGCTCGTCTGCTCCTCTGCAAGTTTGTTTTCTCTACTCGCTTCGACCAACATAGAACCAAGTTCTCATCACCGTTTACACCTTAAAGGTAAAATGTCAGAAAAACGAACCCTCGCTCTGTCATACACCGACCCGCCGAAATAGAGATTGTTCTATTAAGCATGGTCCTTGTGGTTAGCGACAGGTTCGTTGAAACGCACATACCCAGCAGTATCGTCTCTCTCAACCACCACGCTTCATGAACATTATAAACAGGTAAAGAAAAAAAGTTTTTTCAACATGTTTTCAGAAAAGCAGTGTTTATATGCATGAATCTTGATCAAGGGGTCGCGCTCAGTTCCGAGTGTGATGTTTACGTTCGCCAAACAACATGCTCTACTGAGGTAAGGGTCATAGGATTAAAACTATAAATAAGAAAGAAAGGTGACAAGATGTAAAATAATAACATGATTTAATGACTAATAGTGCATAAAACGAATATAAACAACAATAATAAAAAAATCCTCCCTGAATTTTTCCCATGACAAGAATATCTATCAATGCTGAGGAGTCAGACGGATCTCCCCCTTATTAAAATGTGGATCCTAGTTCCACTAACTTGCATTTTGGATTTTATCTACGCGTAATGGCTAACTACGAGGAATGAGTACTTTGGATGACTGTTCGTTTACAGCGGGATAACAGCCATGATGCTTACGAACAATCATCTCGTAAATCAACGTTTACGGATATGGAACATGACACTAATAAAAACCCTTAAAATGTAATGCTGACACACACACTAAAATCTACTATTTACAGGAATCTCTCTCGAGACCCTCATTTAGCGCGATGACGCACTTGACAAAATGAGCTGCCAACTCCGGCCAATTGCTCAATCCACAAACAAGGAAATACAGCATTGCACGCGACTTCACGGGTCACAGATATGGAATATAAACATGAACAAAACCAACAACAACAAAAGCCTGACCGGCTAAGATTACTTTATATGAACAAATCTGCATGTTAAGGTAACGCTTCGGAGATTAACGTGATTCGTAGGCAACTCCCATTTATTTAAACAATTTTTACCATTGATCAGTTCTTAATTCTGTATTTCAAGTAATTACGGAGCCAAACCAGCACTCCTCACTAATGACCTTGCTTGCAACCTTCAGTCCGTCTTGTGAAACAGCTCCCCTCTTCCTCAATACCTGTCATTGTCCCAACTCCAGTGTGTAAAAATAACTGACCAGCTGTGCCGTTATCTCAAAGAACCAACAGCAACAAAATCTCAACCACCTCAACATATGGTCAGACATTAATCAAATATCCACAATTGCCCTCGCAAGGTAACAATATGGACTTGGCATCAAGCTGACAGAAATCAGTCTACGATGAAATTCCCGCTTGTAATGACCACAAAATACACACACACACACACACACATCTGGGAATGACATGACGTTTCTCACACTGATCGGCTGAATAGATGCTCACAAACAATTTTAAAAAATATATTAAAACCTACGATAGAGCTGACTGCTCTTCGTCACAAATCACATTGCTCCAAAG
This sequence comes from Meconema thalassinum, assembly GCA_946902985.2. Classification (NCBI taxonomy): domain Eukaryota; kingdom Metazoa; phylum Arthropoda; class Insecta; order Orthoptera; family Tettigoniidae; genus Meconema; species Meconema thalassinum. The sequence goes on from OX336388.2 coordinate 2,085,926,461, forward strand.
GCAATAATCTCACTGAACCTGATCAATAATAAACCAAAAAAATTAATTACCCTCCAATCTACTGTGTAATTATATTATTTCAGTCCTACTTCTGAAACACAACATATCTCCGAGAGACGTTTTTAACCGCACTGCGTAACATATGCAAACACGGTCGTCCACATAGCTACGTTAGTTAAACACAACAAATACAAGAACCTTCCACTAATAACATATATGCGAGCTGCTTCCATGCAAAAGGTGTGTCAGACCAAAACTAAATATACTACGTTAATCACACAAGCAAATTATTTACAAAAATAAATATGTCCCATACACCATAAGTTAATTTATCAGATAATAAGAATATTATTCAGTACTCATCCTCGGCCAGTCACCCGTCAAAGGACATCCGCTGCCATCTCCCAACTGAATGCTTCTTACCTCATCTCAGCCATCTGGACGGAGTGTTGATAGTTCCAGACTTCCTTCAGGATAGGCGATGTCATCTCTCGTGCTGATTTAAAAAGTTAGATTATTATTCACTTGATATCTGACTACTAAATTCGCCGTTTCAGGTACTACTTTCCCCGGAACTGTCTGTTGGCGAATTATCGAAGATACTGCCCCTACAAAATATAGTACTGTGACTATCTATCACTGAATTTAACACATTTATAATAACCTGTGTCCTCGACACACAAAATTTAATAACTTACGTCCTCAGACGAACAAATGTAATAATCACTGTCTTGGCTCTTCACGCCACTTATAAATGAACCGGCCCTAGGTATTGATAGTGGGGGAAATTATATAAAAATTTCTCAAAATAATAGTGGTACAGGAATGAAATAAATATCACTGAACTCGAAAAATAGCGCAGGTCAAGAATATGCCCATTAATCCTAGAATCGATCGTAGAGATTTTGTCTAGGCGATCTCCCGCGTTAATGCTAGTCATCGCGTGCCCAAGCTAGACTTGCCGCGCTGGTAAGCATTCTTCTCTCATTGGTTCCATATTTTCTGTAACTTGGCGGTTTTTATCAGACCTTGGCTTCGTAGGAGTGTCTAGTATTTTCATCAGCCACTCACGTTACTGCATCATATTTTTTCTAGGCGCGAATATTACAATGAACATACCAGAAGCGTGTGTCACTGCGCGTCGCTTCTATTTTGAGGTGGCCACCACCTGTCCTTCTGAATCATTTGCTACGTCTTTCTTTTCACAATCCTAAGTATTTAGCCTTTTGTCAAACTGCTGCAGGTATGTCCCCATTGTCTCCAACCAATGCTTGAAATTTCCTCATCTCCGTCTGGCTATTTTCATGATGCTGGTGGAAATATTTATTAATTGAAGAAATAAAACATCGAATCATTTATCCATCAGAGGGTAATGGGTTCACAACTCCCCCACTCACAAAATTTCGAACTTCGGAGAAAGTCGATAATTTAAAAAAAATCCGTAGGCCAATTTGTTTTATTTCAGAATCACCCCTTTTCTATTACTCGGTCTAGCCGCTCCTGTCTTGAATGGCATTTACTCGTTTTATTTTCCTGCTTGGACCTCGCCCCTCCAACTGCTTGCATGACGCGCTGGTGCCTTAGGCAACACTCTGCTCGTCTCGTTAATGTTTGTCAACACCAATTCCACTTCCTTCTTCACGTGCCGTACTCAACTGCTCCCCGTTCACTTGGTTGATATTGGACGTCCATATATTTAAACTTCATCATTATTTTGGCGCTCTCATGGTTCACTTCTACGATAATTTTTTAAGTTGGCAGCGTTGTAGACCGACATTGTTCCTGTGCTTAACTCTTTCACTCTGTATGCATTATTTCCAAGGTTTCTTACGATATAATAGGGTCCTATGAACTTTTCGCAGAATTTGCTGAAGATCTTCTTCTCTGGATCCGATGTAGCGGGTCGTTTCACCAAAACGAGCTGGTTGATTTCAAGATCACTGTGAAACCTCTTATTTCTCACTCGCCGTAATCTGCGGTCTGCTTGTTTTCTCATGTAGGTTCTCGTTCTCTCAATTCGCAGGTCAGGTGCTATCATGGGATCTTGTGGGCAGTTAATGATGCTTTTCCACGTTCTCACTGGATACTCGTTTCTGTGTAGGACCATAGGGATCTGTCCTGTTGACTCGTGCCTGGTAGAATTCATGCATGTCTCTACTTCCTTAATTTTATCCACCCATTTGTGATGTTCATTTGGAATGAAGATTCTCAAGTATGATGTTACACATTTTATTGCTCTCTCACTTGGATTAGCTTGGGCATGTCGGATACTGCTTAAAACGTGTTTTATACCCATGTCCTCCATACCTTTCTTGAATTCGGCGCTTGTGAAATAACTGCCATGATCTGACAATATAAATTATGGTTTTCCAAGAATTGTAATCACTCTATTTCGAATACGACTGAGTACTTGTTTCGATGTAGTTTTCTGAATGGGGCATAATACGACAAACTTAGAAAATACATCAATGCACACTAGCAAGTGCCGGCAACCTCGCCTTCCTTTCGGAATTGGACCGAAACAATCTAGGGCCAGTAGCTCGCATGGTTTCTGAGGTAGCAATGGTCTAGGATACTGCCTCATTAAATAATTATTGGGCTTTGTCCTCTGACACGGATCACAAGTCGTAATGACGTCACATATAGTTGTTCTCATACGTGGCCATGTAAATGTCTCTCCTATTGTCGCTTCGCACTTGTCTACGCCGACGTGTCCGTAACTTTCGTGAGTATGCCATGTCAATCGTCGTTGTAACGATGCAGGTACTAATATGCGTAACTTGGTGTGGTCATTATCTACCCATTTGTGCAGCAAATTGTTGACATAAACATATCTTCCTTCTTTGGCTTTCACTTCTCGATATGCAGGTGTTCCTGTAGGTAGTTGCTTTCTGAAGTATTGAATTAATAGCATCATCCATGGTTCCGCTTCCTGTTCTCGCTGTATCTCACGTAACTCCTCCAAGAATTCCCGGTCCTTCGGTGTTAACTCCAAGTGTTGTACCATCGCTGTTTCTTCATTATCAGGCTCTGGGTTCCTGCTGAGTGCATCCGGAATCACGTTCATCTTCCCAGGACAATGTTCAATCTCAAAGCTAAACTGCTGAATATATATAGACCAACGTGTCACACGTTCGCTTGCCATCGACGTCTTAAACAAGAATGTTAATGCCTTGTGATCAGTCCTGACAACAATGGGGTAGCCATAAATTATTCTTTTCCATTGTTGAAGCGCATGAAGTATGGCCAACAATTCTAGTTCCGTTACAGTATAATTGCGCTCGTGCTTACGCAATTTTCGGCTGACAAATGCCAAATACGTTTTATGTTGCAGGTTAGCTGGATCTTCTTGGTAGAGCATAGCACCTATACCAATTAGTGAAGCATCCGCTTGGATTATAAATTTGTGCTTGAAATCTGGATATCCTAATTTAATGCGGTTTTCCAATAGCTGTTTTGTTGCTTGGAACGCCTTCTCACCCTCCGCATTCCATAACCATTTATTATTCTTCTTTAGCATTTCCTGCATTGGAGCTACAGTCTCCGCGTAACCTGGACAATTTTCCTTAAAGAATCCCGTTACGCCTAAGAAAGCCCGAATGTGCTTGACTCTCGTTGGTGTAGGGAAATTCTTTATCGCTTCGATCTTAGCTGGATTTTGTTTCACCCCCTCCTTGTCGATGATGTGACCCAAATATAAGATCTCACTCTTGAAGAAATGCGATTTCTTCAGGTTTACTTTGAAATTTGATGCATTCAGGTTGCCTAATACTTTATCTAAATTTTCCATGTGAGTTTCAATGTTGTCGGATGCCAGCAGAATGTCATCAATGTAGCGTATCGTCATCTCCTTAACTTCCTCGGTTAGATTCCGGTCCAGGGCTCGGATTAAAGCACAGCCCGCTGTTTTGACTCCAAAGGGCATTCGGACGATGCAAAACGTTTGGTTATCGAATAAGAAGCCAGTTAGAAGCTGTGACTTCTCATCCAATTCAATATGGTGGAACGAGCTCGTCAGGTCAACTGATGAATAAATGCTTTTGTTTTTAAAGCCTTTTAGTACGTCTCTGATAATTGGCGCTCTGTCATAATCAGGAAAAATGAGTCTCATGTTGAGATTTCTGGCATCTAAACAAAGTCTAATAGATCCATTTGGATTTGTGACTGCCAAAATCGCATTTAGATAAGGTGTAGGTGTCTTCCTTTTCACTCCAGCTTGTAACATCTCATCTATAATGACCTTAACTTGACCACGATATTTTTCAGGAATTGGACACAACCTACTTTTGAATGGTGACCAATCCTCGACTTGCATTGAATATTTGAAATTTAATATTTTCCCAGGTACTGTATCAAATACTGTTTTGTGCTTCCTTAAAATCTCTTTCAATTGTTTTCTGTGTTCACCCCCAAGTTGAATGTCATTGAGCCGCTCCTGTAGTAACTCTTCAAATTGTGCCTCACTGTCGTCTCCTTCCGTTAATAAAGACCATATCTCCTGGGATTCACTCTCCTCATCTAGTTCCACAACAGCTCCTTCTATGATGTTATCTTCTGCCTTTCGTATCTCCTCTTCCGTCTCTTCCGATATTGCTTCCAATGCCCAAGAATTTACATCTCTTCCGGTGGTGATTTCATCCATATGCAATCCCACGTTCTTCAGCTGATCGTACTCTCTAAAACTGACTGTATTCTTGTGCAAATCTATCACTGCTTGATAGTCCCAAATAAAATTTGCACCAAGAATTATATTGAAATTCATCTTTGCCATGATAATGATTGTTTGCCCAAAAGTATGTTCCAATATGTTCAGCTCTAAGTATGCCTGACGTTTACAAGTGACGGTGCGTTCAGGAATAACACCCCTCACTTTGAGCTGTGGTACGGGAATTACAGGAATATTCTGACTCCGTCCCAACTCTCGAACCAAGGCCTCCGATACCAGACTGATCTGCGACCCCGTATCCAATAAACATCTTGTATTAATTCCACCAATCCTCGCGTAAATAATGGGTAACTGCCTAATTTCATCGTTCCGTGGTTTCACCGTCTCCTCCAGGCAGTCTTCTGGCAAAGCAATCCATTCTTGTATGTTCGCTACTATCCATCCATCTTCAACTTCCGAATGTTGCGTTTGTAGACTGTCTTCTTTATCCAAATTTAGCATTTTTTTAGCTCCAGTGCGACTCCCATCATCCTTTTGTCGCCCATGACCTTGATATTCCTCTTGTCTCAGTAGACTTCCGGCTTCCTCAGTATGTGTGTCTGGATTCTTAATGTTCCCAATGGCTTTTTTCCCATCTTCCGAGCTCTCCACCTTGACTAGCGTGTAATTCCTCTAGGTAATTTTGTGATTGAGCGTGCCTATCATCCCAGTCATTTCGATAATTACGTGGTTCTCCTTGATTTTGATCTCTCCTTCCTTTCCATCTTTGATTTGCATTGTAATCACCGTATCTTCCATAAGGCCTTTCATTTCTTCGATTTTCACGCCATTGCTGATATCCTCTCTGTTGATATCTATTGTTGCCTTGAAATGACCTATTGTTGTAGTTATTCTCGTTACGCTGGTATGGTCTGTTTTCTCCTTCTTCCTGATTTCGCCTAGGTGTGGACGTGCTTGTATTAGTACCCTGCGTTTTAGTGTTTGCCTGTTTAGGTTTTATGACCTCTGTCGTATTGACTAACTCCAGCTGTCTTCCTCCTCTATAATGATTCTGAGATGTAGTCTCATCTATCTGGCGTAATATCTGCTCTGCATGTAAGGCCGTACTAACGTTCGCTGCGACTAGTACTTGCTGCACGTTGACTGGTAATTGCCGCGCTATTGTCATCACCAGATCCGCTTCATTTAAAGGGTAATCAAGGTCGCGAAATTTTAGCATTTGCATGTTAAAGAAATCTGAGTATTTCTTTTGCTGGGTGGTTTGGTATTTTCTAGAGTAAAGTTCCATCCTTAGACTCTGTTGTATTGCTGGCGACCAGTACTTGCGCAGAAACGCTAATTTGAAATCTGACATAGTTCCAAATGTATATTTGAAGCTTAAAATCCATGTAAGGACATTACCTGATAAAAATCTCTCCATCATCCTCAATCTACGTGCTTCAGGTACCCCAGTGTCATTGTAATGGTCTTCAATTTCTTTAATAAATGCTTTCGGTGTCACCCCTGAATTCTCCGTGTATTTCTGCGGTTTATAATCGTTCGAGCTAATTACCTGGATAAGTGGTGGGGTCTGATGACCGTCTTGTGTCGTGGAACTCCTTTCGATATTTTTGTGAAACCCTTCCGTGTTTGCTGTTAATGGGCTCTCTGTCTGAGCTTGACTCCCTGCTGTGCTTTCCTCCCCGGGGCTATTTGAGTCGTCCTGCCTATCTCTCATTGTTCCTGTTTTAAATATCGAGGATTTTTCTAATGACCTCAGTTCGGCTTTAATGATCCTGTCTGTTTGCTCTTTAAGTTTACTCTTAATTTCTTGCTCTAGTGCTTGAATACGAGTATGATTTTCGCCTACTGTCTTAAGGATGGTTGATCTTTCCTCTTTAGACTCGATAGTCATTTTTCGCCAATCGTTCCTTATCTGCACCTTAATCGTGCTTACTTTTTCCTCAATCTATCTTTTAGTGTCATCCTGATTGCTTTCTATCTGGCTCAACCTTTCTTCCAATCTCGCGCTATTTTCGTCGATGGTACTCTTTAATTGAGTCTGATCCGCTTCTAGGCTTTTCCATTGCTCCGCTGATTTTATTTCGAGACGATCCATATCTTTAATTATGCCGGATATATTTTCATCTACTGCTGATAATTGTTGTTGAATGACTTTGCCGCTCTTTTCCATTTCCATAAATCGTCCTTCTAACTTATACTGAGCTATCTTGACCTCGCTTGTATTCATAGTGCACGCTAGTTCAATTTGCTCTAATTTAGCTAACACCGTTTCATCCAGAATGCTAAGTTTTTGATCAAAAATACTTTCCATTTTCTTAATCTGATCTAATTGCTTTTCATTATTTTTACTAACATCTAGGGCCAGTAATACCATCTGTTGATTAGTGTGATCTTTCATCTCTGCGGTTAACGCCTCTAACTGTGAATTTATAGTGTCATTGATTTCATTTTTTAGTAATCTAGCTTGTTCCGACTGATATTCATTTTGTTCAATCCTACTGTTATTTAATTTTGTCCGCAATGATTCACTTTGTTCGGATAATTTGTTTATAGACTCACTTTGTTCTAACATAGTATTGTTTATTGCTTCACTTTGTTCGGCTAGTTTAGTTTTTAGCGATTCACTCTGTTCAGACAATTTGTTTATAGACTGACTTTGTTCTAACAAACTACTGTTTATTTGTTCAGATAATTTTGTGTTTAGTGATTCACTTTGTTACGATAATTTAGCGTTATTGATTCACTTTGTTTCGCCAATTTAGTGTCCAACAATTCCTGTGTTCTCCTAGCCGCGTTCTCAATGATTTCTTGAATCTGTTCCACCGTTGGCATCTTATACACTTTATATGAGACATTAGGGAAATGGCATAAAGCAATGCCCTTTGACACACACATACAATCCAATGCACATTTAATTTCTTTACCCAACTCAGTTCATTTATTTTACATTTAATCCCACTAGTCGATTGCATCTCTGAGTGGATCTAATTTTACTCAATTTAATTTAAACCCAAACACATATTTAGTCATTAAATTGTTATCCTGATCTGATATTAACACTGACTAATTAATAAAGTATTAATTGTCATTTAAGGCTACCAGCCTCCTAACATTTTCATGAGTTTGACTTTCTAAACAAATCTAAGTTTTAACTTTAATCATTGGGCGCCCGGTATCACGTATATTAATTTATTTTAATTCAATAGACAAAAACGTGAACCGTATTTTACATTGCAAACTTCTGATTTTAATTTATATTTCACACATTTGGCGGTATCATCTTCGTCTCAATTACTTTTAATAAAATATCACTTCCCGGTGATTAAAATACTGTCATATCTGCCTGCACTTGCGGCATGTCAGTTTTACTCAAATACGCCACTTAAATGTGTTCCAGCAGCGAACCAGCAACATAATTACACCTTCATTGTTGCGTCAGTTTGAAAACCCAACTACGCTTACATTGACATGTGCAAAATCTTTGCCGTTACACCACAGTGAACACCCCACGCTTGGCCGCGCCAGTTTTATCTCCTATGAAACCTTCAGAAAAGCAGTGTTTATATGCAAGAATCTTGATCAAGGGGTCGCGCTCAGTTCCGAGGGTGATGTTTACGTTCGACAAACAACATGCTCTACTGAGGTAAGGGTCATAGGATTAAAACTATAAATAAGAAAGAAAGGTGAAAAGATGTAAAATAATAACATGATTTAATGACTAATAGTGCATAAAACGAATATAAACAACAATAATAAAAAAAATCCTCCCTGAATTTTTCCCTTGACAAGAATATCTATCAATGCTGAGGAGTCAGACGGATCTCCTCCTTATTAAAATGTGGATCCTAGTTCCACTAACTTGCATTTTGGATTTTATGAACGCGTAATGACTAACTACGAGGAATGAGTACTTTGGATGACTGTTCGTTTACAGCGGGTTAACAGCCACGATGCTTACGAACAATCATCTCGTAAATCAACGTTTACGGATATGGAACATGACACTAATAAAAACCCTTAAAATGTAATGCTGACACACACACTAAAATCTACTATTTACAGGAATCTCTCTCGAGACCCTCATTTAGCGCGAAGACGCACTTGACAAAATGAGCTGCCAACTCCGGCCAATTGCTCAATCCACAAACAAGGAAATACAGCATTGCACGTGACTTCACGGGTCACAGATATGGAATATACACATGGACAAAACCAACAACAACAAAAGCCTGACCGGCTAAGATTACTTTATATGAACAAAGCTGCATGTTAAGGTAACGCTTCGGAGATTATCGTGATTCGTAGGCAACTCCCATTTATTTAAACAATTTTTACCATTGATCAGTTCTTAATTCTGTATTTCAAGTAATTACGGAGCCAAACCAGCACTCCTCACTAATGACCTTGCTTGCAACCTTCAGTCCGTCTTGTGAAACAGCTCCCCTCTTCCTCAATACCTGTCATTGTCCCAACTCCAGTGTGTAAAAATAACTGACCAGCTGTGCCGTTATCTCAAAGAACCAACAGCAACAAAATCTCAACCACCTCAACATATGGTCAGACGTTAATCAAATATCCACAATTGCCCTCGCAAGGTAACAATATGGACTTGGCATCAAGCTGACAGAAATCAGTCTACGCTGAAATTCCCGCTTGTAATGACCACAAAATACACACACACACACTTCTGGGAATGACATGACGTTTCTCACACAGATCGGCTGAATAGATGCTCACAAACAATTTAAAAAAATATATTAAAACCTACGATAGAGCTGACTGCTCTTCGTCACAAATCACATTGCTCCAAAGGCAATAATCTCACTGAACCTGATCAATAATAAACCAAAAAAATTAATTACCCTCCAATCTACTGTGTAATTATATTATTTCAGTCCTACTTCTGAAACACAACATATCTCCGAGAGACGTTTTTAACCGCACTGCGTAACATATGCAAACACGGTCGTCCACATAGCTACGTTAGTTAAACACAACAAAAACAAGAACCTTCCACTAATAACATATATGCGAGCTGCTTCCATGCAAAAGGTGTGTCAGACCAAAACTAAATATACTACGTTAATCACACAAGCAAATTATTTACAAAACTAAATATGTCCCATACACCATAAGTTAATTTATCAGATAATAAGAATATTATTCAGTACTCATCCTCGGCCAGTCACCCGTCAAAGGACATCCGCTGCCATCTCCCAACTGAATGCTTCTTACCTCATCTCAGCCATCTGGACGGAGTGTTGATAGTTCCAGACTTCCTTCAGGATAGGCGATGTCATCTCTCGTGCTGATTTAAAAAGTTAGATTATTATTCACTTGATATCTGACTACTAAATTCGCCGTTTCAGGTACTACTTTCCCCGGAACTGTCTGTTGGCGAATTATCGAAGATACTGTCCCTACAAAATATAGTACTGTGACTATCTATCACTGAATTTAACACATTTATAATAACCTGTGTCCTCGACACACAAAATTTAATAACTTACGTCCTCAGACGAACAAATGTAATAATCACTGTCTTGGCTCTTCACGCCACTTATAAATTAACCGTCCCTAGGTATTGATAGTGGGGGAAATTATATAAAAATTTCTCAAAATAATAGTGGTACAGGAATGAAATAAATATCACTGAACTCGAAAAATAGCGCAGGTCAAGAATATGCCCATTAATCCTAGAATCGATCGTAGAGATTTTGTCTAGGCGATCTCCCGCGTTAATGCTAGCCATCGCGTGCCCAAGCTAGACTTGCCGCGCTGGTAAGCATTCTTCTCTCATTGGTTCCATATTTTCTGTAACTTGGTGGTTTTTATCAGACCTTGGCTTCGTAGGAGTGTCTAGTATTTTCATCAGCCACTCACGTTACTGCATCATATTTTTTCTAGGCGCGAATATTACAATGAACATACCAGAAGCGTGTGTCACTGCGCGTCGCTTCTATTTTGAGGTGGCCACCACCTGTCCTTCTGAATCATTTGCTAGGTCTTTCTTTTCACAATCCTAAGTATTTAGCCTTTTGTCAAACTGCTGCAGGTATGTCCCCATTGTCTCCAACCAATGCTTGAAATTTCCTCATCTCCGTCTGGCTATTTTCATGATGCTGGTGGAAATATTTATTAATTGAAGAAATAAAACATCGAATCATTTATCCATCAGAGGGTAAAGGGTTCAGTATGGCGTTAGGCCCTTTGTGAATTATTTTTGAAAAAAAAACCTACCACATTGGAAAGGGGGCGTTAGCCCGAATCCCTGAACACCTCGTACACGTCTGTAGCGTTATGGGTTTGCGCGATAGAGCAAAAAGTCTAAAATCACTATTTTGCCCCCCCCCCCCCTCGAAAAAACATGTTTCCAGCATTTCACCTTTTCGACACCTACATTCCCGTAGAGAGCGCAACGAGACGAAAAAAACGTATCCAAGCATGCCCTCCTAGCATAACTCCTTCCATTCCATGGTCGCAGGGGCTCACAACTTCCTAAGTAGAGCTGAACCTACAACCTAGCACTATTTTAGAGTGGAAATAAAACGTCTATACGAAAGGGGGGTTCACCACGATTCCTAGGACACCCCATATGCTCAAATCCAACCATGGGTTTAGGAAATATTAAAAGCGGATGACCTTTTTATTTTGGTCTTTTATTCAAATAAAGAGCCTATAGGAAAGTAGGGGGCATCACTAAGAGTGCTTGGACACCCTGTATGTTCAAATCCCAAGATTGGTTAGCGAGATATCAGGTTCGGGGCCGATACCAGGACGGTTCAAAAAGAAGTGCCGCAGAACCCCTGTCATCCCACTACTGTCAGGTTTTTATCCTAGAGACTTTATTTTGGAGGTAGAGGGAGTAAAGACCTTTCATTTACGTCAAATAAACGTTTTTGTATAAATCAATGTTTCCAAAATATGGGATTTTCAATTTCGAGTGCTTTCAAAAAATGTAAAATAATAAAAAAGTTTTGTTACAAAAAATAAAGGTCATAAAGAGAATTGGTTTGAGCCATGGCACAACGTTCCATCATGTTTGGGTTTCAAACAATCGCCAATTTTTGAAAACGAAAAATTTTATTTTTTTTGAAAAATATAATACATGGTCCATAGGAAAGAGGACGTCAGTTCAAGTCCAACGACACCTCATTTTTTGAAATCCGACCATGGGTTCGCGAGATATTGGCTTGGACTCACGCGGCGGCCATGACACTATTTTAAACTCCTAGTAGCCCCCTACTTATACGTAACTCTTCTATGTAAAATGGTTGTCTCGTTAGTTCATAGGTCGTCCTTTACTGTGCATTTTTTCCTAGACAGAGAATCTTTTTCATGTATATGGCCTTTACCCTTTCTATCTGAGGAAGGTCGTTTTTCGAGAGATGCTCCCATATTAATTCTATTGCATATGTCATGATTGGTGAAATTTTGATGTGAAAGAGTTCTAATTCAGTCTGTATGGAGAGTTGTCTTATTAGTTTTACCTAATTTATGTTCATAACCGCGGTAGCAGCTCTATCTTTACATGTTTGGAGATATTCCGTTCAGTCGTTTGGAGTATCAGGCCAAGATACTTGTAGGTAGGAGTTTACCCCTGTTAGGTCCACATTGCCATAAATTATTTTCACTGATGCTAGTAGCCTACCTCCATTCCTGAACGTCACGTGTACTGTCTTATGTGGATTATGCTTGAGGTCATTGCTATCTGTCCATCTTACAAGTTTATCGAACGCCTCTTGTAACATTTGCTGCGAGATCGACGATATTGCCATATCATCTGCGTACATATAAAAAGAATCGGTGAGTCGTGAAAGGAACTAATTACGCATTGAGTAGTTTCTGGTAAATTGATAAAAACTGTTTGAGTATTACAGTTTTATAAATTTCTTGTACTTTATTTTTCCAACTAGTACAGAAAGGACCACTGAGTATAAAAAATAGAAGTTACATTTGCCATTGTGTATTTTAATAGTTATAAACTAGACATGAATGTATTGTACTTAGTGCCTTTTAATTCTGAATGAGATTATATGACAAAAATTGGCGTGTTATATTATGTTATTGTTATTTTTTCAACTTATAACATTAATTGCAACTTCTGAAACACAACTGTACACACATTAGACATCATCATCATCAATGTTACAGGCATTTGTGGTAGGCCATTGCAGAAGTCTTTCATAAAATGCCTGTATGCCATCGTCGGGTGGAATGTATTGAGTCAGTTTCTTAAGATCAACAATCTTGTTATTTATTATTTATAGGAACGTTCCCATTTCTATAGCACTGTTGAAGGCTGCCGAACAGAGTTCTTGGCTCAGGACGTGCACCTGGTTGCTTTAGCTGGAATGTATGGTGCACACAGTTGTTTATGAATGGGTAAGCTCGTGTAGTCCCAATGTGGTTCCTTGAGTATTCAAACTGCTTGAAAGATGTTGGTGTAAAGGACTGCTTTTGGTTTCTTCGTACAGCACTGGAATTGGATTCATTGGAAATACATTGCTTTTTGTACAAAGATGGCCACCATTGATTGAAGTCAAGGATTTCATCTCCTTGCACCATAACTACTGCTTTGATCTGTTTGTTTTTAGCTATTATGGCCACATACTCCTTAGGGATGTAAACTCTGTCATGTTTCGTTATAGCACGTTTCATCATGCCGAACGTTCTATCACAATCGAGGAAAGAATGCCCTCTGACAGGAAAACGATGAACAACATCATCAAACCTTTCAGATTCTGTCAATCCTAAACAGAAACGAATGACAGTATGATTTCTGTTTTGTCCAGGGCATGCATCAGAGAATAGATGTAACGTTTTGGCACTGGCAGGAACATAGTTTTCAATATAATGGTACAAGTACGTACACACTTCATTAGCACCTTTCTTCGCATCTCCTTCGGTGTACAAGTAAATAACAGAACTGTTGTCCTTCAGATTTGTTACACAAAAAACGAACACAGATAACTGTCTCAAGTAAAACACTTCTTGCACTGGGATGCATGGGAGAGACAAGTTCTGCATATAGTCGAAGACTAGTCCACACACCATGTCATCCCTGGCAGCTAGTTCTCTACACTTCTGTAGCTCCTTGTAAAACTTCTGGCTTCTTCTTTTTGTGAATGTCCAGTTCACCCTGTGCCACACGTTTAACTGATTCAGACAGATGAGGTGATTTCAATTTGGTTTGTAGCTCTTCATACGTGCTGCACACATTAATTTGTGCTCTCCCAAACTTTAAATTAAAATTGGCATTGAAGTATGATAAATAAAAGCTATATTTAACTGCCGTTCCAGGATGAGACATTTTGAAGAGGTTGTACAGTACATGGTCTTCACATTTAATTCAGAGTGCAGATATTTGACCTCTTTGCCTCCGTAGTGTGAAGTTTTAACTGGGAATGAACTTATGTGATCATAAATATCTTTGCAGATATCTCCTGGAATTGCATGGGTCTTCTTGTTGTAACCCCTGCCATCGTCTGGTCTGGAGCCTGAGATTAAAAGAGAACCTAACCTGAAAACCCTCTTCTGTGATATACAGTGAAGGTTTATAAAAGCCTTTCTGCAAATTTCTATGCGGTTTGAGTTATGCAGTACATAGAACTTAAAGCTTGCTCTTCTTTGTTTTGAATGTTCTGCATGATCGGAACGGCGTTTAATGTCAAAAGCTTCCATGAGCCGTTGTAGATGAAGGTCTTGCTCACTTTTGTTGTTCAAATCATGACATTTAGAGAGAATGACAATTTGATCATTTTCTGTGAACTTCAGGTAACACTGCCGGAGTTTGCACTCATATATTGGAATAATGATTTATTTGTCATCAATTAGTTTTCCTGAACAACTAGTGTAGGTTTGTCCTTTCACTATCTTTTATTTCCTAATATTACACTTCCACTTTTCAGGTCTTCTCTTTCGCTTCTTACCTCTGTCTAGGATATCTAGCTCATCTTGTGCTTATTCAAACTCCATAGTTCTGCTACATAATTCCAGAAAACCTTGAAAATGACTACTTTACACACAATAAACTCTGCTACGTACAAACTTCGCAGATAGATATCGTATTTCCTTTGTCACACAACCTTCAGCACTGCACCATGGAGCCACTATCACGTCAGCTGGCGCAACGTTTGGAATTGAACGGAACTAAATGCAGCAGTTAGTTCCTTTCTTCACCAACTCTAAAGAAGAGGTTATGCAATACATCCATACACAGCTACCGTAGCTAGTTCCTTTTATCACCAATCGATGCGCCTACCTCGAAAATATACTATCCGATGTATAACTCATTTTACCCAAAAATGTCAGTTAGTGCCTTTCACGACTCGCCGATTTAGTTTACTCCTGGTGTTTCTATGGCATCGACATCTCTAACTGCGATATTAAACAGCAACGGACGTAATGGATCGCCCTGTAGGACTCCTGTTGTCTGAGGAATAGGCTCCGATCTTGTAAGATTGTCATCAATGAGTACGTATTTTCTTTAATGAGTATTGCCATTATTATCCTACTCAAATGATGGTCTCTTCCTATGATTGATTTCAACTTGCTTATTGTTTTTCCCAGTCAACTGAATCAAACGCCTTAGCGTAGTCTATATATATCACATGTAGTTTACCTCTAGGAAATCTTAGCGCTTCGCCAATATTATCTAATAGGAACTGAATAGCATGTATCGTTGGCCGGCCTTTCCGGAAACCAAACTGTTCTTCAGGCAGTTTGCTGTCTATTAATTCTCTTAGTCTTTGCGTCAGTATCTTTGACAATAGCTTAAGACCTGTATAATCCAACGCTATACCACTATGTGAGTTGGGATCATCCATTTGACCCTTGCCTTTATATAGCATTTTCATTATGGAGTATCTCCATTTCTCTGGTATTGAGGCCTGCGCGAGACATTGATTGAGTAGTACTGTCCAAGCCTCTATTAACATAGTGCTACTTTCTTTTAGATGTTCATTGCAGATCCCGTCCGGCCCGCAGTCTTTGCCATTTATTGTTTGTTGAATTACATCCTTGACTTCCTCACTGGTAATAGGTTTTATTACTGCCGAGTCGTCTACCATTGGAGCAGCGATTGGAGATGTGTCCGGTTTCTGTAGTATAGCTTTAAAGTGTGTTGTCCATCTTTCCATGGGTATTTCTCTGGAGAATTTTGGTTTCCTTTGTTGAAGGACGCTGTATGTTTTTTCTTTTGTTTGTTCTATTAATGCTGCTTCTTGCTCCTTCTGATATTTATCTCTTGTGTCCCGAATAAGATTCTTGTATAGTCTCCGTTTATGTGCGTAGTCCTGTCTTGATTCTTCTGTGTTTGTTCTCAGGCATTCGTGTAAGGCGTTCAATGTTGATCTTCGTACTTCATAACATATTGCATTGAACCACGACTTGGATCTCCTCTTTGTCTGATTTACCGGCTCTATTGCAAAATTAATGCATTTTCATCGCAGAGCTATTTAAAGTGGGACTGTTTATTATAGTTATGGTAATAAAAGCCAATAATGAGTAAATACAGAAACATACAATGATAAGTTCCCTAATTTTCATAATGTGGCCCTTATAATCACATGTTTTAAATACATACACTGGTGGCCATAATCCTGGATACGATTTGAATTTACACTGTGTTTCTTATCAGGTAAATAAAATTTGAAACTTCATTAGTAACCCTATGATATAAATCACCCATAATGGTTCAGTATCGATGTGCTTATACAGTTTTAAAAAGGTTATATTTCCGCCTGAATCAATACTTTTAATGACAAAACTATTAACCAAGTTGTTCTTGGAAACGGTACATGCTAATGAAAAATTTGTGTTAAGCTAAATGTGATCGATTTAAAGTTAATTTGGCCCTCATTTGCAAATAATTACAATAGGAAAAGAGGAAATGCGTTTTGGTGCGTCTTGCTATCCACTGACAGGCATATCATTGTTGAATTTGTTGATATGTTAGTACTCTTGAATATATTTAGTACTTTGTTGACTCCTGGCGGGAATATCAACAGTGCGGTATTTTAATTTGTCGTTGTATGTTAAGCTTCACCCAGGTAGTTACCGTTTCTGCCATAAGTGTTAGAAGAAAATTGTTCGAAAATCATGCAGATAAAAGCCATTTCTCAAAAGAAAAGGCAACGTGAAAATTGCGTCAACCGGGATAAAAATCATAAATCTTGGATTTGTGTGTTTAAATAATATATATCTTGCAATGTTTCCAGAATTATGGCCACTGGTGTACTGTCCTCCCAGAAATAACTAATCGAACAAAAATACAAAATATATATTGAATAAGCACAGTACCAATACTGCAACTAAATAATTGTACATATTGTAAATATTTTCACCTGTATTTCAACCATAGATTTTGTAGCCTAAGTGTAATGGATCTGATGATGATCGCTTGACGATCGAAACTGGTCATCCTAGTGTTTTATTAATCTCATGTAATTTATTTCAGGATTAGGGCATAACCCATCTCTTTTGGGTACATTCGTGTTGACCGACTGAAAAGCACCAAACTCTTGTTTACTAAGGCAACACTGAAAATATGGCTTCAAACTCCCATTAACCTGCTAACGATGTAAGGATGATAAAATGATGATTTAAGTGCACACAGTCCTCCAGTCAGTGAGACTGTCAAGTGTACGAGCAACCTACATTAGGGGAGACCTTAACGTAAATTGTCAGCATATACCGCATTACATTTAGAAATACTGGGCAACTGGGTCATCTAGAATTGCTGCTACTGCAGACGTTACTGGCGGGCAATAATATCCCTACTGGGTATTGATTTACCTCCCTTAGGTACATTGTAGTCCAACCAAGGGGCAATAGGATCACTGCTAATACACCCTCCTTGCCGGACCACATCAGAAAGCACTGTGCTGCACCAATCCTCTGGGACCATTAATCGAGCACATATGCATCCAACATTTAAAACCCCTTGAGGCTGGAAATAAAACTCGGATGGATTGCATCAGCCTCCATTTAGCAGTTATCGTCGAATGGACGTCAATGATTCTAGCAATAAAATCACTAGTTTATTGCTGAAAGATGGTTTTGTGTACGTTCTGAACTAGTTCAAATAAATCTTAGTAATATTACCAAGGGAAGAGCAACCTATCCTATGAAGTGTATCTCTATGAATAAAATAAATATGTTTCAATAGAGGTCAGGGAAAATACAGGTGTCCAATATTTACCGAGATATTTCCTCGGTACTAGTAGCTGTGTTGAATCTTTGTCATGTATCAACCTGTTCTTGGATTTGTGTGTAGGGTCTTTCTTATAACCTGTGTCATTGTGACGGCTGTAATTTGGAGAATTTCTGCAACTGATGCAATGATTTGGAAGGAAGTGGTCGTGGCCTTAAGTTAGGAACCATCCGGGTATTTGCCTGGATTATAAGTGGATAACCATGGAAAACTACTTCTAGGATAACTGAGGTAAGAGTTGAACAAACCTATTTTCAGTTTTGCCTCAAGGGACTGACTGATCCCCGTTCCAATCATCAAACCAGAATTGAATTTCTTGGCAGAGACGAGAATTGAACCAATGACTTCTAGATGCAGATATCAACACGTATACGAAACTACAAAACTTTCAAATAGTGCTTATAAAGGTGAAACTTAACGCTTAAACATATTTAAAATAATTTGTCAGTAACTTACGTATTTGTGTCCAAACCCTCGGGAGACTCACCTAGTTCTTGTTTGTTGTTGTTGTTTTTGTTTCATTCCTTAGCTTGGGGATAGTGATCATCAGCCCCGTGTACTTAATGCGTGTACAATTTGTAAGATACAAGTGTGATTTTGGTGTCTGCGGCGCCCCGTCGCAGATAGTCGGACGAATTTAGGCTTGAGGAACGTTTTACGTGGACCAGAAAAGTCAGGGATAGAAGGCTATGGAAGGAAATTTAGAACATTGTAATAGTGTAACATTGGAAATACCTCATTGTGGTGTTTGAAGCAACTGTCAATGTATGCTAAATGCAGTATATATGTTAGGTGAAATGCTAAATGGTGATAGCTATCCGTAGATTGTACTTTAGAGAGATTATATGGTTGTAAACTATGGTTAAACTATAAAATTTTAGGCTAACTACTTATCTGATTGTCTTCCGTATAACAGCTACTCGCAGTTTTCGTGCTCACTGGAACTCACTATGCGGTAGACTGGTAGGCAGTTATACGGAAGACAATCAGATAAGTAGTTAGCCTAAAATTTTATAGTTTAACCATAGTTTACAACCATATAATCTCTCGAAAGTACAATCTACGGATAGCTATCACCATTTAGCATTTCACCTAACATATATACTGCATTTAGCATACACTGACAGTTGCAGTACCAATACTGCAACTAAATAATTGTACATATTGTAAATATTTTCACCTGTATTTCAAACATAGATTTTGTAGCCTAAGTGTAATGGATCTGATGATGATCGCTTGACGATCGAAACTGGTCATCCTAGTGTTTTATTAATCTCATGTAATTTATTTCAGGATTAGGGCATAACCCATCTCTTTTGGGTACATTCGTGTTGACCGACTGAAAAGCACTAAACTCTTGGAAATACCTCAGCCGACCTGTGTGAAAAAACGTCATGTCATTCCCAGCAGTGTGAGTGTGTGTATTTTGTGGTCATTACAAGCGGGAATTTCAGCGTAGACTGATTTCTGTCAGCTTGGAGCCAAGTCTATATTGTTACCTTGCGAGGGCAATTGTGGCTATTTTGATTAATGTCTGACCATATGTTTAGGTGGTTGAGATTTGTTGCTGTTGATTCTTTGATATAACGGCACAGCTGGTCAGTTATTTTTACACACTAGAGTTGGGGCAATGACAAGTATTGAGGAAGGGGGAGCTGTTTCACAAGGTGGACTGAAGGTTGCAAGCGAGGTCATTAGTGGGGAGTGCTTGTTGACTCCCTAATTACTTGAAAAAAAAAAAAATAAGAACTGATCAATGGTAAAAATTGTTTACACAAATGGGAGTTGCCTACGAATCACGATAATCTCCGAAGCGTTAGCTTAACATGCAGTTTCGTTCATATAAAATAATCTCAGCCGGTCAGGCTTTTGTTGTTGTTGGTTTGTTCCATGTTTATATTCCATATCAGTGACCCGTGAAGTCACGTGAGATGCTGTATTTTCCTTGTTTGTGTATTGAGCAATTGGCCGGAGTTGGCAGCTCATTTTGTCAAGTGCGTCATCGCGCTAATGGAGGGTCTCGAGGGAGATTTCTGTAAATAGTAGATTTTTAGTGTGTGTGTCAGCATTAAATTTTTAAGGGTTTTTATTAGTGTCATGTTCCATATCCGTAAACGTTGATTTACGAGATGATTGTTCGTAAGCATCGTGGCTGTTAACCCGCTGTAAACGAACAGTCATCCAAAGTACTCATTCCTCGTAGTTAGTCATTACGCGTACATAAAATCCAAATGCAAGTTAGTGGAACTAGGATCCACATTTTAATAAGGGGGAGATCCGTCTGACTCCTCAGCTTTGATAGATATTCCTTTCATGGGAAAATTCGGGGAGGATATTTTTTATTATTGTTGTTTATATTCTTTTTATGCACTATTAGTCATTAAATCATGTTATTATTTTACGTCTTGTCACCTTTCTTTCTTAATTATAGTTTTAATCCTATGACCCTTACCTCAGTAGAGCATGTTGTTTGGCGAACGTAAACATCACACAAAGAACTGAGCGCGACCCCTTGATCAAGATTCTTGCATATAAACACTGCTATTCTGAAGGGTTCAATATATCCTCAAGATGGCGGCTGAGCGAAATTTTAAAATTAAGTTTTTTTTCTTGTGTCGGAATTATGCGATCGAAGTGAAGGTATGAATAATGAACCTAGGCATTAATTGTCCTTGAATGGTACATAACTCTATGGCCTATACATATAACAATCCTAAATGGCGAGCTTCCGAAATATTTAGACGGTTATCAATATCTATGAATCTTTTTCAGTAACCAAAGTGAATATATTTATGTTCATAGAGACTATGAACATATGTTCACCTATAGGACTTTCAGTAACCTGGTGAACACAAATCCAACATGGCGGCGACGCGAAGTATAAATATTTAAATGGACGTTTCTCGCGAACTACTTGTTAGCCTACTTTTCACACTTTGCAAAAATGAGGAAAAAGTAGACTTATGAGATCGATCCGCGAAAATGTGTCTGTCTGTCTGTCCTTCTGTCTGGCTATGTGTGTGTGTGTGCCCCCCCCCCCCTATCAACTCCTAAACGGCTGCAGCAATCGAAACCAAATTTAGTATGTGTAAAGATGTATACCGGAATATCTCAAGCCCATATTTGAAAAAGATGTCAGTGCTACCAACTGCTAAAAAAAGCATTAGAAATTTGAACTCCATGTTGGATATCATGGAAGTCATACATGGGAGCAATTCCAAAATTGACACACATGTAGATTATACTATTTCAGTTTAATTTCCAGGAGGCCATACATGACAGTGTTGCTAAAATAATTTTAAGCCTTCTGATAAGTCCAATTTTTAAATGCACATAACTTCTACACTATCAATTGGATTACAACCAAATTATGTATGTAATATATGCACATAAGCAGGTATGACTGAGGGTATTCTTAAGAGCCACCAGGGCTGCCAACTGTTAATAATTGCTCTCTCTACTTTTTATCCTAATACCGATATATCAGAAAGTATGCAAGCCGACAGCTTTAAACTAAGCACACGTATAGTACCTGACATTTTACATTAATCTGGAATATCTTATATACGTCAGTTCTACCAACTTGATTCTAAGCTTGCTGATAGGACCAATTTTTAAATACATGTAACTTCTATACTGTCAGTTGGTTGGATTTCAACCAAATTTCGTATGTGCTATGTGTAATATAACAGATATGAGTATAAGTATTCTTATGAGCAATTAGGTCTGCGAACTGTTAATAAATGGTGTCTATATTTTTTACCCTAATATCAATATATCAGAAAGTATGCAAGCCAACAGGTCTATACTTTGCATACGTATAGCACCTGACATACTAGATAAATTTGGAGTAATTAATATAAGTCAGTGTTGCCAATATGATTCTATGCCTGATGATAGCTCCAATTTTAAAATACATATAACTTCTATACTAAAAATGGATTTCATCCAAAATTGGCACAAAAAGATATCATAATATTTCCGATTATTTCTAACCAGCATACGCATGCCATTGTTGCCAACGTGCTTTTACGTGTGCTGATAGATCCAATGTCTAACTCCATGTAACGTCCTTTGGAATTCAACCAAATTTGGTATTCTGTACTTTAAGAGATGGAACTAAGTATATATTCAGTCGCCAGGGCTGCAAACTGTAGTGCTCTATTAGGCAACATTATACCAGGTATACTTAGGTATTTCGATCTAATTAGACATTTTGATATTACCAACTTAATTTCGTCATTATTCTAGATAGGTTCATATACTGTTGATAAATCATTGGCATGAATCTTAATTTTAAGAAAAGTTGGCTCTTTAGTTCGTCACGGAACTTCTTGTTCCATCTGACTATGTGGGAAGCGGCTAACTGGTAGCATGCTGAACCTCTATGCCCATGGTCGCTGGTTCCAAACCGGCCAAAGTCGTCGGATTTTCTAAGAGCGCTAAAAATCCCTCAGCATGATTTCCTTGGGAGGAGAAGTTCCAACGTTCTTTGCAAGTTGCTGGTTCCTGTGGCATCTAGCAGCCAAGTTCACAGCTAGGTGTCGTTGATGGTAGTATTTGGTACAAAATTAGGTACTACTCTTAAAATTGACTTTCTGCAGACCTTACCTGACTAATACAGTCATCACAATTAACACCGTTTATCAGACAGTTAATTAATCTCCAATTGTAAAATACTTTCTCGCAATAAATGAGATCTGAT
Organism: Meconema thalassinum; assembly: GCA_946902985.2. Taxonomy (NCBI): domain Eukaryota; kingdom Metazoa; phylum Arthropoda; class Insecta; order Orthoptera; family Tettigoniidae; genus Meconema; species Meconema thalassinum. The sequence goes on from OX336388.2 coordinate 2,085,949,051, forward strand.
CCACATACGAAAACCTGCATATTTTGCCTATTAGCCTATCCCCTAGTTTTCCCGGTGAAATCTACCTCCGCCTTCCGGCGTGCCGAGAGGAATTTTTTCATAGGAAATATCAAGTCCCGTTTTACTGGCGATTTCATGTAGTTTGTCTTGCGCAAATATGGCTTCATCCTTGTTGTTTGTTAAGAAGGCCAGATCATCTGCAAAGGCCAAGCAGTGACTCTTTTCAGTCAGTCAACACGAATGTAGCCAAAAGAGTTGGGTAATAAATCTTATATATTAAAATACTTTTCAAAAAATTTCACCCTTTACTAAAACTGAAATGTCTCGGGAAGTATTTGCGCTACGACGACGTTTGTTGTCTTAAAATGTAATGCCTGTCACGCACTCTCGATTGATACCCACCTTACTTGACTATATCATTCGAGTATTAAAATAATAGCGAATATTACTTCCTTCAAGGTCTCACGAAAATGGAATATTCGAACGACTTGACGGACATATTGTCGCTAGGCGACAACGACTAACACCGTATCATGATATTCAACGCCGCCCCAATAATAAATCGAACATGATATTAACCGCGAGTTCCCTAATTACGTCATGATATCGTTAACTTCTACCTGCTCCACTCGGGCGCTAATGTCGTATGTAACCATACATGATATCGTTAACTTCTACCTGTTCCACTCGGGCGCTAATGTCGCATGTGTCCATACAATAAGCAGAAGGAGATTCTGTGCACATAATTTAATTAAAACTTCTCAAAGAATGGATTACTTTGAGACTGAAATGCTCATGCAGAATCAGCAGCCATTTTGCTAATGACACTGGCATGTCAACATCTCTTTGAATGACAACATTTACTGTATACGAAAGACAACTAATTTCACGAAGATGCCGCAACAGTCGAATGTTGGAACCGCCATTTTGTATTGTGTATCCGATCTTTCAATTATATAGTCTTTGGTCTCACCAGCTACAAACTGTCTTCTTTTCGTTTCATCATTCGTCCTTACAGGTTGTGTGCTCAATCAAAACAATGAATCATATTATGATGAACGTGAGGCGACACTCTATTACAAATGTTACAAAGATTAAAGGTGACGGTAATTGTCTGTTCAGGTCATTGGCATATTGTGAGTACAACAATCAGAGTTTATTTACACAGGTTAGAAAGCGAATTGTAAAACACGTTAATGACAATTGGAATAATTATTCTTCCTTTATTGTTGGCAACAGCGATATGTAAGAAACTTTTATCAATACGAGCGATGATTACAAAGTGTATATGTCTATGAATGGTATTCATGGAGGTCATGTTGAGTTAGTTGCCGCTGCTCAAGTTTACAAAATGGATATTGACATAATCACTACTAATAAAACTCATAGTGTAAAAGCAGAAAATACGCCATCAAATAGAATAATTTCTTTGTTATATTCTGGGGATGGGTGGAACGGTCATTATGACGTCTTAAATACCGGTATCAGTGCTAACTCAGTTGAGAACGTGGATACCAAGTCACTCGATTCAGTGGCTGATTTACAGTTTCAAACTAAGAGTGGGTTTGCGTGCAGTAAAACCCCAGGATCGTGTCGGAAGCGAACCTCAGAACCAGTTAGCCAGACACAAAATGTGATAAGAATTAAAGGTGACGGAATTTGTCTGTTAAGGGCATTGGCATATTGTGTGTACAACAGTCAGAGTTTATTTACAAAGGTTAGAAAATGAATTCTTCAAGATATTACACACAATTGGAATAAGTATTCTTCCTTTATTGTTGACAACAGCGATATGTACGAAACTGCTATCGATACGAGCGATGATTACTGACCCCTTGGATGGCCAGCGTGGATGGGCCAACTTACCTTATTTAGAGGTCCGCGTCGCTTCCACTGCAAAATCACCTCCAGAAGACATGCCCCAACAGAAAAACACCAAAAGGGGTGGAAGGAAGGTGGAAAAGGGGAACGCACAGGCTCGACTACAGACACCCCCCAATAACCAACGGAACTGATGCCGACGAAATAATGCCACAACAGTTGCTTACAAATTTAAAATAAAAATTTAATGTTAAAAGTTAAAAGAGCACCTCCACCAGAAAACAGAACATGCATCAGCCAGCATAATTTACAAGGAAGGCAAGAGACCGCTTAACATGCTTGCTTGCAAATCCAACAAAAAGAAAAGAATTAAATTAAAATTAAAATGTTAAAGCCCAAAGATAAAAATAAAATTACAGGCATAATTAAATGAGAACGGGCTTGATAATTTAGTAGGACACAATACCGACCGGACATGCTGAGACCAAGGCCATGATGCAAAACAAGAAATTTAAAATTAAATTAATAAAATAAAATTGGATCAGAAAATAAATTCATAATTTGCATGACGGAGAAAAAACACAGGAACATTTACCAAAAACACAAATTTAAACCAACAAAGTTAATAAAAAAACATATTAAGCTAACACCACAACACGTTTGAGTTTCGCGGTCGGCGCCAAGAGACTGACCTCCAAGACCAGAATGCATTTCGGCAAAACAAAAACAAACATGGCCACTAAAAACAGGAGACCGCATGTCAAATCGAAATTACGGCAAAGAATTAGCATTAAATTAATTTTAAAATCACCGGAAAGAAATGAAATGAGGAAAACAATTACATCTAAATAATATTAACATGAGTGTGGTGCATCGGATCTTACATCGGATTAGCAATATGCCAATCCCAAGATTTCCAAAGGAAAATAAATAATAATTTAAAACGTAAAATAAACTAGAAATGTGTCTCCAGAAGGTACGAAGAAAAGATAACAAAATTAATATATATGTGGTAACATTATAAAAACATAAATAAAAAAGGTAGGCCTACCAGGCGAAACAAAACACAAGATCAAACATTCATACAAGGCCAATATAGGAGCTCCCATAATAAAATAAATAAAAAAATTAATAACGTTCCCTAAAACTTCACAGTGGAGACACAATAAAAATTAAATAATTAACACATTTTGAATAACATATTATACGGCACTAAATTGCCTGAAAATGGCCTACCCAGCCATGCGCCGTTTTGGTATCACAAGCACTGGTCTGCATCGAGATGCGATTTTCATTTCGTACTTCTTCACTGCGAAACGATGAAATAATAGCCTGAAGAGCACAGACAATTCCCTTCCATCGTATATCCATATTTTGTAAAAGCTAGGGGCCAATGCCCCCTAGCCCACGAAGAGATACTCTGTCACACCAGCTGGCTAGTTGCTTCTTAGACGACAGACAATTAACTCCAAAAGATGGCGGAGAATCGCGCGTCAGATACCGAACTGCATTCATGTACATTGTTATTGTCCAATCAAGGCTTGACACATCAAGACAACAATGTGATTATTAAGAAAATAATTTGGCGGTATCATGAATACACAGTCCTTTGTATTATGACGTAGGAAAATAATAGCCTTCACATATGACACGAATAGGATTAGTTTATAAGGTACAACCTACACACTCTAGCGGAGAAGAAGGAACCACGTGAAGAAGCGCCAAAGTCCGACAGCAGCAGCCATCTCGTGTTCACAAACGGAACCAATTCACCAGGCGGTCGATTCGAAGGTCGTGAATTCACATGCAGGGAAGATACATGTTTGAAAACGTTGGGACGGGCTCTTGCACGTAACAATTACAAAATGCATATGTCTATGAATGGTATTCATGGAGGTCATGTTGAGTTAGTTGCCGCTGCTCAAGTTTGCAAAATGAATATTAACATAGTTACTAATAATAAAACGCATACTGTAAACGCCGAAAATACGCCACCAAATAGAATAATTTCCTTACTGTATTCTGGAGATGGCCGGAACGGTCACTATGCCGTCCTAGATATCAGTGCTAACTCAGAGTCAAGTATGGTCGAAAACGTTAATACCAAGAAACAGAAACGAGCACTACGCGACTCAAATCGATATCAGAAACAGATTGTCACAAAACCGTTCTCAGCCACTTATCGATGCGCTATTTTTGATACTATTCCCTACAAAGAACCATTCTCAATTGGAAGTCTGTGTAACATTTGTCACTACTGCTCAGCTGTATACTTTTCAAAAGAGAACAAGAAGTTCCGTGAAGAACTATACAGCCTACTTTTCATGCCAATGATTATTCTACAGTATATGAACCTATCTAGAATAATGACGAAATCAAGTTGGTAATATCGAAATATCAAATAAGGTCAAAATATACCTGGTATGATGTAGCCTAATAGAGCACTACAGTTGGCAGCCCTGGTGACTGAATATATTCTTAGTTCCATCTCTTAAGGTACAGAATAAAAAATTTGGTTGAAGTCCAATGGACGTTACATGCAGTTAGACACTGGATCTATCAGCACGCGTAAAAGCACGTTGCCAACAATACCATGCGTGTGCTGGTCAGAAATAATCTGAAATATTATATCTTGTTGTGCCAATTTTGGATGAAATCCATTTGTTAGTATAGAAGTGACATGTATTTTAAAATTGGACATATCAGCAGGCATAAAATCATGTTGGCAGCACTGCCTTGTATTAATTACTCCAAATTAATCTAGAATGTCATGTGCTATACGTGTGCAAAGTATAGAGCTGTTGGCTTGCATACTTTCTGGTATATTGATATTAGGGTAAAAACAATATAGAGCATTTATTAACAGTTGGCAGCCCTGATTGCTCTTAACAATACTTATAGTCATGTCTGTTATGGTACACATAGCACATACGAAATTTAGTTGAAATCCAACTGATAGTATAGAAGTTACATGTATTTAAAAATTGGTACTATCAGCAGGCTTAAAATCATGTTGGTAGAACTGACGTATATAAGTTAATCCAAATTAATCTAAAATGTCAGAATATACGTGTGCATAGTGTAAAGCTGTTGGCTTGCATACTTTCTGATATATTGGTATTTGGATAAAAAATAGAGAGAGCAATTATTAACAGTTGGTAGCCCTGTTGGCTCTTAAGAATATGCTCAGTCATATCTGTTTATGTACAGATGTTACATGCAAAATTTGGTTGAAATCCAATTGATAGTGTAGAAGATATATGCATTTAAACATTGGACCTATCAGAAGGCTTAAAATTATTTTGGCAACACTGTCATTGTTGGCCTCCTGGAAATTGAACTGAAATAGTATTATCTGCATGTGTGCCAATTTTGGAATAGCTCCCATGCATACCTTGCAAGATATCCAACATGGAGCTCAAATTTCTAGTGCGTTTTTTCAGCAGTTGATAGCACTGACATCATTTTCAAATATGGACGTGAGATATTCCGGTGCACATCTTTACTCATACTAAATTTGGTTTTGATTGCTGCAGCCGTTTAGGAGTTGATAGGGGGGGACACACACAGCCAGACAGACAGACAGAAGGACAGACAGACAGACAGACAGACAGACAGACACACATTTGCCCGATCTCATAAGTCTACTTTATCCTCATTTTTGCAAAATGTGAAAAGTAGGCTAAAAATACAAGTGGTCGCTTTTCTTTTTGTTGTAGCGATGGCAAAGTGAAACTTCCACCATACACAATACTTCCAGAAATTAAGCAGCTGTTTACGAATTGTGACGAAGTCAGTAAAAAATTTAGGAAAAATGTTCGGCAGTATAATAATGCTATGTCGTTTGTATCCTTTGGTGCTACTGCTGAGCTACTACCGCTCCATGGGCCTTACTGTTTCAAAATCAATGGTGTCATTCATCATAGAATTTCCCCTTTATATGCCAGAAAACAGGAAAACAGTTCATATGCCCAATTATACATATTAGAATATTCAGAGGCAAATGATTTAAGGCTACTGAATGATGCTAATCACGAACTGAGAGAAGATACCCTCAGTCTATTAAATCATTTACTAGATCAGCACAATCCTTACGTGCGCTCTTATAAAACAATGCACGAGAAAGTAAGTGAAGAGAAAAAATCAGCTCTAAAAGAAAATCGTCGTCCAATGGAATTGGTAATGGGTTTCTATCACGAACCTTCCTCAGATCCAAGACGTTATAATGACCCCACATGTTCAGAAATTACTGCTGTATTTGGAACTGTTGATGGAGCTCCACCATCTCATCGACACATTGCAGTATATGAGAGAGAAGGTGGCTTGAGGAATGTTGATTATGATAGTATGCACTGTGATCCTATGTGTTATACCTTGATTTGGCCTTGCGGAGAGTCTGGTTGGCACATTTCAATGCCAACTGCTGGAGTGAGACAAACTAAAATATGTTATACTGTCACAATGCGTGAGTATATTCTGCACAGAATTGCCATTCGAGGTCTAGTACAGAATTACCATTCGAGGTCTAGGAGCTGAGTTCGATTTCAATCCCCTTATTAACGCTGGTAAATTGACTCAACAGCTATTCGTGGATTACTACTGCCGTATGGAAGGTGACTGGTTAAAATATATACATCAACAAACTAAGTTGCGAGTTGATACATATGCCGGTTTAGCAGACGCCTTGCATGTACGAGCAAAAAATGAAAATCTCAGTGTGGGTCGTAATGCAGTTTTGCCATCTTCTTTCACAGGTAGCCCAAGGAATATGATGCAAAATTATCAGGATGCGATGGCGATAGTGAGGAAGTTTGGAAAGCCAGATTTATTCATTACATTCATCTGTAATGCGGGCTGGCCAGAAATACTTAACAGCATTCATCCTTGGGAAACGGCTAATAATAGGCCTGATATTGTAGTGAGAGTTTTCCATTGCAAAGTAAAGGAATTGCTACGATTGATTAATGTTAAGGAAGTTTTCGGTAAAGTAAAAGCATATCTATATACAGTAGAATTTCAAAAACGAGGTCTCCCGCACATCCATTTACTATTATCGTTAACGGAAGATAGTAAGTTTCGAGAAATTTCTGACATTGACAGTGTGGTGTCAGCCGAAATACCAGATCTCAAGGATGAAGCGCTATACGAGTTGGTAAGGCGTCATATGGTACATGGTCCTTGCGGATCTTTGAATCCTTCTTCAGTCTGTATGAAAGATGGCGTATGCATGAAAGATTTCCCTAAACAGTTTCAGGAAGAGACCAAAGATAACGCCAATGGTTATCCTTCGTATAGGAGAAGAAATAATGGACAGATTATTGTAAAAACAATTCGAGGTATTGACATTGAAATCGATAGTCGATGCATTGTTCCCTAAAATCCATTTCTTTTACTTTACTTTCAAGCTCATATTAATGATGAAATATGCTCGAGTGTTCGGAGTGTTAAATTATACATCCAAAAGTATGTGTATAAAGGTCATGACTGCTGCAATGTTAAAATATGTCCTGAAGGCGAAACGGTGAACTACGATGAAATTACTTCTTTTCTAAATGCTAGATATGTTGGTTCAACAGAAGCCGCATACAGGATATTTTCATTTCACATGCATGAACAGTCACATTATATCGTGCGATTACCAGTTCACTTGCCAAACTTGCAAAATATCTATTTTAAAAATGATAACGCTCCTGATATTTTACTTCAAGCACAGTTGCGCAACACGGAATTACAAGCGTGGTTCAAGTTAAATCAAGATTCACAAGCCAGAAGTCCGTATATATATCCTGAAACACCAGTACATTACGTCTGGAATAAGAACAACTTCCAGTGGCAAAAAAGAAAAAATGTTTCAAAAACTACAGGCAGAATATATAATGTTTCGCCTACAGAAACAGAAAGGTATCATTTACGCCTGTTATTGCTTCACGTCATTGGTGCTACCAGATTCCAGGATCTACGAACATACAAAACCGTTGTCTATTCTACTTTTAAAGAAACAGCTAAGGAGCGAAGTTTGCTGATTGATGATTCTGAATGGCAGCGTTGTTTGGCGGAAGCGTCACAATTTCAGATGCCTTCTCAGTTACGACAACTGTTTTCTTACATATGTATCGTTCAGACCCCTTCAAATGTAAGACAGTTATGGGACATTTTCAAGAATTCATTATCAGAAGATTATCTGCAGTTTCACGAAACTAACATTTCATATCAGTTCACTCGTATACATATTTCTAATACATTAAAGCTCCATGGTCTTCCCATTACTTCTCTCGAATTGCCAGCTATTATCGATAATTTCCCTCGGACAAATTTACCAATGAATTATCCAAAACTTAATGAGGATCAATTAAGTCGGATGATAAACCAAGCAAATGAAAACCAAAAGGCTATAATTACAGACATTTTGGGGTTAGTACAAACGGCAATGAAAGGATGAGTACTGCATATTTCATTGACGGTCCAGGGGGCACCTAGAAAACATTTCTTTACCAATGCTTGATTCACAGTTGCACAAATTTGGGGTTAAATGTAGTTTCTGTTGCATGGACTGGTATTGCAGCAATGTTACTACCTCAGGGGCGCACTGTACACAGCCAGTTCAAGTTACCTCTACATTTACATGAAAGTTCAGTATCAGGAATAAAAATTAACAGCAAGGAAGCTTTTTATATTCATTCAGCAAAACTTATCATTTGGGATGAAGCCCCTATGGCTAATAAGCACGAATTGATATGTGTAAATCGGCTGCCTTTCGGAGGAAAAATTATCATCTTAGGTGGAGATTTCAGGCATGTATTGCCTGTTGTGCCTCACACATCTAGAGCAGTTTCAGTCCAAATGTCAGTAAGGTACTCTCCATTGTGGTCATTATTCAAAATTTTTAAACTCATCAAAAATATGCGAGTGGATATAGATCAACGTGACTTTGCAAACTTCTTGATACAAATTGGTAACGGTGAATACCTTCACGTCGATGGAGAAAATTCAGAATTAGTCGACTTACCACCCTCCATCATTCATTCATTCATTCATTCATTCATTCATTCATTCATTCATTCATTTATTTGCAATGGGGGGAGTGTCCCCCTTGTGGCAAATTGGATATACATAAATAAATAATTATACATAACAATTCAATAACAATTATACAACAATTAAACTGGAGTATTTACACAAATAGTCAGTCTTTTCTTAAACACACCTATATGTTTGGGAAAAGGCTCTAAGACTGCGGCAGGTAGAGAGTTTCAGTTATCAATGGCACGGTTTACAAAAGAATATTTACCATAATTTGTTCGCTGTGGTCGGCCCTTAACTTTGAAAGGATGATCGCTCCTACCCATGTAAGTGGGCTTTCCCAATCGTTTGCTAAGCTCACCCCATGCTGGTTGATTTGTATACGTGTTGTACATAGCGCAGAGTCTAGATTTCATCCTCCTAGCCTCCAGTGATTCCCACCCAAGTTTCTTTAACATACGGCTCACACTGCTCCTGGGATTAAAGTCACTGAGCACAAATCTAGCGGCCTTTCTTTGTACCATTTCCAACTCATTGATGAGCCCTACTTGATATGGATCCCAAACCGCCGAGGTATATTCCAGAATAGGTCTTACAAGTGACAAATAGCCTAATTCTTTAGCAGAGGTACTACTTCCTTTTAATACCCTCATTACAAAGTGCAGGGATTTGTAAGCTTTAGAAACTACACATCCTACATGACTACTCCATTTCATATCATTCCTTACGTGAACGCCCAAATATTTGCAAGAATCTTCTTCTACAAGTATTTCCGAGCCAATGTTATATTGAAAATCCTGCCTCCGCACTTTCCCTATTTTTAAGAGACTACATTTTCTTGTGTTTATTTTCATTTTATTTTCAATCGCCCACTTATAGACCAGGTTCAGGTCCTCTTGAAGCACTGTGTTTTCTTGCGAGTCATGTATCTTTCGATATATTACACAATCATCCGCAAACAATCGACAGTCACTGCGAATCCCATTTGGTAAGTCATTTATAAACGCCAAAAATAACAAAGTTCCGATTACGCTGCCCTGAGGGATACCCGACGTTACGGTAATTTCATCCGAGAATATGCCTTCGACTTTCACTTTCTGTAAACGACCCGTCAAAAATTCTTGGATCCATAATATTACTCTTCTATCAATCTTCGTTGAAGCTAATTTATGGAGTAGCATGTCATGCAGCACGACATCAAATGCCTTCGCAAAATCTATAACCACGACGTCGACTGAAACTCCATGGTCTAACTATTCGCTAATGTCTTGAAAAAGTGATAGCATCTGACTCTCGCATGAGTAACCTTTCCGAAATCCATGTTGCCTATCATTAAACCATGATAATGTTTCCCACTGTTCCCTCAAGTAGTCGCAAATGAGATGCTCCATCTGTTTATAAACAATGGACGTAAGGCTAACCGGCCTGTAGTAGCCCAATTCAAGTCTGCTCCCTCCCTTAAATATTGGGACTACCATAGCTCTTTTCCAGTCATCTGGGATTTGCACATTGTTTATGGACACATTAAACATCACCTCCAAGTATCGTGCCACGGCCCTACCTCCTAGTTTAAGTACTTTGATACATTGAAACGTAGTTTTTGTATTAGCATTACAATTGCTGACTGGTTTATTTGGAACAGGGGAGCCCCTGATTTGTCGTTAAGGTCCAACGCACAGCTATTGGATTTATTGAACACACTACCGTAAAAGACATTTAATTCATTAGCAATGGCCTGTTTCTCTGTAATTAATTTACCATCACCAGACATTATCATCGACAAATTATTTGGATTTCCCTTTCTTCTCCTAACATAACTGTAAAATTTTTTCCACCCATCACCTCCCTAACCAAGTAAACCTTGCTTATAACTGTCATGAGCAGCTATCTTTTTTAAGACGAGCTCTCTTGATAAGGACTTAAATTTCAACATATACTTATCACTATCATGCCTTTTATTGTATAACTAGCAGTAGTACCCGGCTTCGCCCGGTGGAATGATGATAATATTTCAGTCTCCTTAACACTCAACGTCATTGATGAAGATGATACTGACGACGACTGCTATTGAACGGGTATAATAAACTTACACTCTAATAGAAATAAATATTTTTAAATTACCGGCGAGTAAGACTGTGGTGTTGCCTAGTAGTATAATGGGCGTAACATCTAGGTCATTTTCCCTTTTGATGAGGATGACAATGAAGACTACTACTATTGAACGGGTATATTAAACTTACAAACTAATGGAAATACACATTTTATAAATCACAGGCAATGAAGACTGTGGTGTTGCTTAGTAGTACTGTATAATGGACGTAACATCTAGGTCATTTGCCCTTTTGATGAGGATGATAATGAAGACTACTACTGAACGGGTATATCAACCTTACAAATTAATGCAAACACATATTTTTAAAATCACAGGCTAGGTAGACTCTGGTGTTGTTTAGTAGTATAATGGACGTAACATCTAGGTCATTTGCCCTTTTGATGAGGATGATAATGAAGACGACTACTACTGAACGGGTATATCAAACTTACAAACTAATGGAAATACACATTTTAAAACCACAGGCCGTGAAGACTGTGGTGTTACTTAGTAGTATAATGGACGTAACATTTAGGCCTTTTGCCCTTTTGATGAGTGTGATAATGAAAACTACTGTTGAATTGACACGACAAACTTACAAACTACCGTGATAGAAAGAAAAATTTCAAAATTCACAGGCGATGATGACTTATTGTGTGTGGTGATTAGTGATATAATGGGCGTAACATCTAGGTCATTTGCCCTTATGATAATAATAAGGTAATGAAAAATGACTACTAAACGAACATGGTGTAATTTTAAAACTGATATAGGCAATTTAGATTTCTACCTTCGATGTCTTCCAAAGTCTGAACGTTATTTTCTGGCTTAGGCCTATACTCGATGCGTGTAGTGAAAGAGCTTATCGAGTACTGCCCGGGTCCAAGCTGCACGAATCGCAGATGATGACGATATATGATGACAGACGTTCGGGGGGGGGGGGGGGTCCCGGTCCTATTCACATTGACCGGTGAATCACTAATTCTTTCGTAACACGACAGTGGTTTGAGCAAAGACCCTGTATGAACATCAGCATAGTCAGCAATACCAGGTAACACGGCGGGGTCTGGACATTTCTCTCATGTCAACTCGCGATGAATCAGCAAGCTATTCTCACACCTGGCCCCCTCCTCCCCCCTCCACTCACCAGGGTCTCTCAACTTGTGGGACGTGGGTTTGCGACCACGGGACCCCAACTGAGTCCGGCATTGCTTCTACTTACTGGTGCCGGGCTCCTTTCAGTTCTCTTTCCTGTCAGCCTCCCTTGGTCAAACTCTTGTTCTCTTCCGACCCCGATGGTATCAGGGTATCCGAGGCCTAGCGACTCTTTCACTTTCCCGCCTTAATTGGCCCTTGTCTAATCATTCCTGATAGCCTCATTCTTCGAGGTGTCAGTCTTCTTTTTATTTTCTTAATATCTCATGTCTTCTGCTCAAGACCCTCAAGGAGGCAGGGTGTGTGTAGCCCCACCACTTCTGGTGCACCCTGGATAGTGCTACATCCTCAAGGGCTCATGGCTGGTGAGTTCGGGAAATGGCAACCCTGAGGGTTTCCTGAGCGGGTCCGGTTTTACCCCTTTTTCCATTGCCTTTGGGACGGACCCCGTCCTCTTTCCGGGAATGGAGTGGTCTGTCCGCAATTTCAAGCAGACAATGTTACTCGCAGGGTACCAAAGGGTAAGTACACAAATTTTGGTTCTGAACGGTGAAACGGTGTAGATTTGTGCCAAAGGGCCTAAATGCAGGGAATGGGGTGATCTGTCCGCAATTTCAAGTGGACAGGGTTACCCGCAGGGTTCGAAAGGGTAAGTATACAAATTTTGGTCCGGATCGGTGAAACGATATAGATTTTTGCCAAAGGGCCTAAATGCAGGAAATGGGGTGGTCTTTCCGAAATTTTAGGTGGACAGTGATATTCACAGAGTTACAAAGGGTAAGTATACACATTTTGGTTCAGATCGGTGAAACGGTGTAAATTTTAGCCAAGGGGCCTAAATGCAGGGAATGGAGTGGTCTGTCCGCAATTTCAAGCAAACAGTGTTACTCGCAGGGTACCAAAGGGTAAGTATACAAATTTAGGTTCTGATCGGTGAAACGGTGTAGATTTTGCGTCAAAGGGCCTAAATGCAGAGAATGGGGTGGTCTGTCCGAAATTTCAAGTGGACAGGGTTACCCGCAGGGTTGCAAAGGGTAAGTATACAAATTTTGGTTCGGGTCGGTCAAACGGTGTAGATGTTTGCCAAAGGGCCTAAATGCAGGAAATAGGGTGGTCTGTCCGAAATTTTAAGTGGACAGTGTTATTCACAGGGTTACATAGTGTAAGTATACAAATTTTGGATGAGATCGGTGCAACGGTGTAGATTTGGGCCAAAGGGCCTAAATGCAGGGAATGGGGTGGTCTGTCGGAAATTTCAAGTGGACAGGGTTACCCGCAGGGTTCCGAAGGGTAAGTATACAAATTTTGGTTCAGATCGGTGAAACAGTGTGGATTTGTATACATAACAGACAGACAGACAGACAGACAGACAAACATTGAGCTTTATATATATAGATTTCCTAATTTTCCGTTTTAGACTCCCAATTTCTCGTGTGTAATACTCAGGATCTGGGTTTTGTTTCAGCAATTTAAATGGGACAAATTTATCAACAGCGCTATTTAAAATTTTCAAAAAGTTAGTCCACAGGATATTAATGTGATTTCCTTCTGATGCCCATCCTACAAATAGCTCATTCAAATACCCCTGAAACTTGCCCTGATCCGCCCTGCGATACTGGAATATGATCTTTTTTGCTACATCAGAGTCTAATTTTGTAATGTCACCATATCTAATATTTAATTCAACCACAGAATGTTCACTAATTCCTGGTACTTTCAGACAGTTAATATACAGCTCTACAGGCCTTACGAGATAAATATCTAAGGTATTATTGTCTCTATTTGGGAAGTCAACTACTTGGGAAAATCCCCCCTCCCTTAAGAATTTATTAGCAGCGCTCTGAGCTTGACTACAGCTAGTTGACTCACCAGACCAGTCTACTTTGGGGAGGTTTAAATCTCCAGCAATTATTATGCTCTTTTTCATAGCATTACCCGTACAAGTTTTACCATACAGTGTTTCGAGGAGAGAAAAGTTATCTTTCGGTGCTCTATACGCCCCTATCACCTGAAGAGGGAATTTATTTCCTTTATCCGAAATTTGTACACATAACATTTCATGATCCATATCAGCCCACTTTAAGAAACTACCTATATTTTTGCGCACACAAATAAATAGCCCACCACCTCGCTTCCCCCGATCCCTTCTGTACATTTCGTAGGTCCCTTGAATTATTTCGCTACTATTTATGTCCTCATATAACCAAGATTCAGTTGCAATGACAATGTCCGGAGAATACGTGTCTACAAGATTCCAAAATTCAATTAATTTATTTCCTAAACTCTGACAATTGACCTGCAGTAATCTTAGAGTCTTACCTCCGCAGCAAATATCTCGAAATAGCTCCTTCTGTTCCCATCGGCTGGCAACCTCTGGACCTGCTCCTCCTCACAAAAGCCGGTACGAACCGATGACCCTGTCATGTAGGCTCCCTAGGTTAAAAACGCCCCGTCGATTTAGATGCAGCCCGTCTCGGGCGAAGTCACGGCCACCAATCCAGCTAAAACTGATATCATCACTGAAATATATGGAAACGAAGTTTCCACACTGAAAGATATTTCACGCTTTTCAAAAAGTGCGATTTTAGCACCAAAAAATGAACACTAAAGAAATCAATGTCAAAGTTTTAGAGCTAATCCCAGGATCATCGAGAACTTACATCAGTGTGAATAATTTAATTACTGAAGATGAGAGTGAACTTCTACAACTCCCAACAGAATTTTTAGACAGCTTAGACATAAGTGGATTGCCACCTCATATCCTTCGACTAAAAGAAGGCTCTATTGTGATTTTGTTGAGAAATATTTATGTTACCCAAGGTCTGTTGATCGGTACTAGACTGTTGGTTCGGAAGATGCATGACAATTGCTTACACCTGGAAGTTATTACTGGCGTAAATGTTGGAAACAATGTTCTACTTCCTCGCCTTGACCTTACGCAATCATATACTTCCGTTTTCCTTCAAAAGGAGGCAGTTTCCAGTACGTTTGGCTTTTTGTATAACTATCAATAAAGCTCAAGGTCAAACACTAGATCAAGTAGGCATTTATCTACCTCAGCCGGTGTTTAGCCACGGACAACTGTATGTCGCACTATCGCGAGCAAAATCCTTTCGTGACGTCAAAGTTCAAATAGAACCAAAAGGCAAGCGAACAGGAAATGTCGTATGGAAGGAAGTACTATTAGAATGTTGAAACGAATGTTGCGGAGGAGCACAGACCGCAGCAAACGGGGCACAGATTAAATAACAATTATACAAGGACGTCCGAATCCCTAATACGATAACTGTCCTGTGGTAATGGTAAAAAAGTGATATTGTCCTACATCGGTGATTACTATCCTACATCCTGTTCTTTCATTCCCTCAGTTCTATAACTAAGATATACTCAATCAAATTTACAGCTTAATAAATATTAATTCCTTCTGTGTGAGTTATATTTTCATTTCTCATCAATCTCCTTGATTCACTATTCTATCCGAAGTGGTGGAGGCGATAGCTGTATTTACAGAGGTGTGCAAATTATTAGATTCGATGTCAGTTTTCCAAAATTGCATTTTTACTTTTCACGGTTCAATGCACTAAGTAGGCCTATGTTTACAAGGCGATGAAATTACTTCAAATGTTTAACCAAGACTCCTAATTATATTTTAATTTAAGAAACTCAAATTAAAATGATTTTTTAGAATTTCCACTAACAGAGGAGCCTTGCAAATGCAAGATGCCACACGTTTCGTTTTTATTACTTCACTCTACTTTACGTGTGAATTTAGAGCAGAGGGATTTGGGGTCTTTTAACTGATGAACGCCATTGAACTATTCAAAGATTCATGAACAATTCATTAAAATCACCTGACTTAAATTCTAAAGTCAATGAAAAATAGAAAGCGGACCCAGCTCACATATCCCTCGGAATCAAATAATCGGAAAGTTTACAGACGCAATTCCTTATGGGAAAAGGTGTAATTCCACGGGAGAGGAAACACTTCTAAGTAGGATAACAAAAGAAGTTGGTCAATAAAATGATTTTGAATAAAAGAAATTATGACTTATTAAAATTATTTTATTTAATTATATTAATTTGCACACTTTTATAATTATGTTACCCAAGAGTTACAGTGCATCTCTAAATTCAAAAATAAGAGACCCATCTTTTATTTTAAATGTATACCATTGGTATCATAAGTAGACCGATCACCAAATTGTACTGCTGTAGCATTAAATTGTGTGTATATCTCTATCTACTTAGTATAAAGCAAAATTTCACAATTCTTGGATGTAACGGGTAATCTCCAGAGCAACGTGGTGGATTTTGATGCGGTTTAAACCATTCTGTGAAGGATTTCTCGATTAAGATGAAGGATTAGGTAGAAAAAAAATATTTATGACATTTTATGGGTAAACCGTTAAAAATATAGATATACTCTGAGAATTGTTCAGCACGAAAAGTTCTGCAGAAAAAATCGCGACAGCTCCCACATCGACCACTGTATGTGTTTTTACGTTTTCATTTCTTCAAGCAATCTCCATTCAGCGGAAATTTAAATTACTAGCTTCAGAGTGAGTTTACGAGCTTGCCAGCGACCTATCATCCTACCTTCAGCCAGCATCAAACTGTCGCGTCGTGTCGAGTTAATACTTCAGAGATGATGATGATAATTGTTGATTTAAGGGGCCTAACATTTAGGTTATCGGCCCGTAATGGTCTGGGTGAGAGCGAAAATGACAATGAAGTGGAAACCAGAACGAAAATTAAGTGAGAAGGAAAATACTTACAAAAAGGAACTCAGATTGAAACTACTCACAAAATGGAGAGCGGTAATACTTACAAAAGGGAATTTAGAACGAAAATACTCACAAAAGGAATCGATTGAAAAATACTTACAAAATGCAAATGAGATTGAAAATACGTACAAAATGCAATTGAGGTTCAAAATACTTAAAAAATGCAATTGAAATTGAAAATACACTGCAATTTAGATTAAAAAAGCGCATTTCAGCTTCCAAAAAAGTCTTCTCGGCACTCCGGAAGGCGGAGGTAGATTTCACCGGACAAACTTGGGGATAGGCGAAAATAGGCAGTATATGCAGGTTTTCGTAGAAGGATCAGACCTCATTTATTGCGAGAAGGTATTTTATAATTGGAGCTTAATTAACTTTGTTTTTCGTCATTGTATGCTTATTTTAAACATTTTATTGTCTTATGGGAACGGTAACCTTCTTGTCATTTGGGGTCCATTTTTATACTTGTGGTCACACTGTCCTTATGCTAGGTTTCGACACTGATGTGTAACTATGTAACGGTCTGTTACTTCTTCACGCAAAATTATATCTCCCGCAGAGATTTTGGTTGGTTCCTCAGTTTAGGGGCTGCGACAACGCGGTCATGTGACCCCGTGTACTTAGGGATGGCTGTATTAGTCTGTAATTCAGGTAAAGACTGCGGACGGTCAATTTCAAGCAGTAGTGCCTAATGTTGCTACCAGGTACTACCGTCAACGACACCTACCTGTGAACTTGGCTACTAGATGCCACCGCAGCCAGCAACTCGCAACGAACGTTGGAATTTCCCCTCCAAAGGAAAGCATACTGAGGGATTTTTAGCGCTCTTAGAAAATCCGACGACTTCGGCCGGCTTTGAACTCGCGACCTTGGGCATAGACATTCAGCATGCTTGCTACCAGTTACGTCACCGAAGCCGCTTCACACTTAGTCAGATGGAATTCTGAATATGATCTCGTGCAAGTGCGTTATCTTGGCAACGTCTGATGGCTCATCCCTCATCAATTTAGTAGAGTTGCCATGGCAAGTACTGATAGCTCTTGGCATTTTCTTATAATTCCGAAATTATTTTTCTCATCCCTTGGCATAATGGTGGGCCATATCAAAAATTCTTTAAAACAATATTTTAGGTAATTATTAGGGGAATATTGTCCATTTTGTACGGTTTTGAGATTGTGCCTATTAAGAGAGATATGATAAATGTTTCCCGAAAAACCCACTTTTTCCCACCCCTTTGGTCAATGGTTGGTGCTATAAAAGAAGCTTTTCAAACATAAATTTTTGGGCTTTATCCGACACATAGTATGAACGTTGAACGGATCCGGTATTTCACATATTAAGCGAGTTATAGCAATATTTCACTTTTTCGAAAAAAAGCCCCCCATTTTGACCCCCTTCGACCGATTTAGCCCATTAACGAACTCGACCGAGATTTTATAGGTATACATATTCGGTAAAATATTCAAAGTGATTGGTGCAAAATTACGGCAGTTACCGTGTCCACAAGAAAAGAATATGCATATATATATATATCTAATATATAAAAGTGAAAGTCTGTATGTATGTATGTATGTATGTATGTATGTATGTATGTATATATGTTGGTTCCGTATACAAATCTACACCGTTCCACCAATCTCAACCATATTTTGCATACATATAGTTTAGGACCCAGAAGGAACCGCTGGCTACATGAATTTTCGATAGTCTTTCTCATTCTTCTGATTTCGGCCCTTTTTCACTCAAAAACAGGCTAATCAAATCATAAAATATACTCATGAAAGAATGGCAAGGCAGATAGTTTCCATGGCAACATAGCTCAAGTCGAGACACGGCCGTCTGGATGCCAATTGCGCTCTGCACTACCGGTATAGAAAATGAGGATCTTTACTTGAAATCCCGTTAGTTACTCAACTGCTCACACAGCACTGTCAACCGAGTATAGCATAACAAAGACTTGACACTATCTACTAGATATTTGTCAAATACCACTCATTCACTCACTCACTCACTCACACATTCATCACGAAATCTCAGAACCCACCCAACGGATTGGAATGAAATTGGGTATGCAGCTTACTCAAGGGCCGCAAACGCCCACTAAGAAAGGATTTTTGGATATTCAGGTTCTAAAGGGGTGTTAAGGGGTAGACCTGCATTTCATCGAATAGCAATATCTCCCGATTGGTTTCACTGGGGGATGTGATACTCGGCATATAAACTCATCATTAAAAATAAGAAGACATGTGTCTGAGGGTTTTTCGATGTGGTGTATATTATGAGGTGAAAGAGGTGAAAAGTGGGGGTTGAAAGATTCCTAACGGAGCCTGTATCTCATAAACGACATAGGCGAGGAGTTTGAAACTCAGCGGGTAAAAATCAGCATAAAAAATAAGTAAATAGGTGTTTGACGGTTTTTTTTTTCATAAATACAATTTAAGGGGCCTATGGTGAGGGGTGAAATTCTGTGTAAAAAATAAACAGGAAAGAAAGTGTCCTAACCGATTGACTCACTCGCTCTTCAAACTCAGGGGGGAAAACTGCTTAAAAATAAGTATAACTTATATATGTTCGACAGTTTTTTTGATAAACCAAATTAAGTGGTTCATCGGGAGGGGTGAAATTCTGAAGAAAAAAATTGAAAGAAAATGTCCTGACTCACTCACCCACTCATCATCGCCCAGCCAAAAATTTTGAAGTTGGAAACATGTCATTTTCGGGATATGTTCGTTGTATGTCAAAACCATACACTAAGGGAGGATTTTTGAATATTCAGGCTCTAAAGGGGTCTTAAGGGAGTTAAACCTGCATTTTATTGAATAACAATATCTCACGAGTGGTTTCATATGTGGATGTGATACTCGGCATATAAACTAATCATTAAAAATAAGCAGACATGTGTCTAAGGGTTTTTCGATGTGGTGTATTATTATGAGGTGAAAGGGGTAAAAATTGGGGGTTGAAGGATTCCTATCGAAGCGTGTAGGCCTATCTCCTAAACGACATAGGCGAGAAATTTGAAACTCGGCGAAAAAAAATCAGCTTAAAAAATAAGTAAGTCGGTGTTCCACCGTTTTTTCATAAATTAATTTAAGGAGCCAATGGGCTGGGGTGAAATTCTGGGGGGAAAAAGGAGAGAAAGTGTCCTAACTGACTGACTAACTCACTCAATCATCAAACTCAGGGGAAAAAGACAGCTTAAAAAATAAGTTAATAGGTGTTCAAGCGTTTTTTCATCAATCCAATTTAAGGGGCCCATGGGGAGGGGTGATATTCTGGTAAAAATAATTGAAAGAAAATGTCCTGTCTGACTCACTCACTCGTCACGCCCAGCGAAAACTTTTAAAGTTGGAAACATGAAATTTTGGGAATATGTTCGCTGTATATCGAAAACGTCAACTAATGAATGATTTTTGTTATTCGGGTTTTAAAGAGGTGTTAAGGGGGTAAACGTGCATTTCATTGAATAACGATATCTCATGAGTTGTTTCTTTGGGGATGTGATATTCGGTATATAAGCTAATCATTAAAAGAATCAGACATATGTCTAAGGGTTTATCGATGAGGTGTATATTACGAGGTGAAAGGGGTGAAAATTGGGGGTTGAGGGATTCTTAACGGAGCGTGTATCTCTTAAACGACATAGGCGAGAAGTTTGAAATTCGGCGGGAAAAAACAGCTTAAAATATAAGTAAATAGGTGTTCGACCGTTTTTTCATAAATCCAATTTAAGGGGCCCTTGGAGAGAGGTGAAATTCTGGTGGGAAAACAGGAAAGAAAGTGTCCTAACTCACTCACTCATCAAACTCAGGGGGGAAGAACAGCTCAAAAATAAGTAAATAGGTGTTCGACCGGTTTTTTTTTCATAAATCCAATTTAAGGGGTTCATGAGAGGGGTGAAATTCTGAAAAATAATTGAAAGAAAATGTCCTGACTTACTCACTCATCATCCCCCAGCCAAAATTATTGAAGTTAGAAACATGACATTAAGGGGCTATGTTCGTTGTATGTTGAAAACGTCCACTAAGGAAGGAATTTTGGATATTCAGGTTCTAAAGGGGTGTTAAGGGGGTAGACTTGCATTTAATTGAATAACAATATCTCCCGAATGATTTCCTTTGGATGCAGGTTCGAAACCTGGCGCAGTCAGCTGGCATTTGAGGGTGCGCAAATGCGAGGGAGCCGTGTCAGTAGATTTACTGGCACGTTAAAGATCCCCTTCGGGGCAAAATTCCGGCACCCCGGCGTCTCTAAAGCCAGTGTAGTTAAAAGGGACGTAAAACCAATAACATTAATTATTACGATTTCCTTTGGGATGGGATACTAGGCATATAAACTCATCATTAAGAATAAGAAGACACATGTCTGAGGGTTTTTCGATGTGGTGTATATTATGAGGTGTATGTGTGAAAAGTGAGTGTTGAAGGATTCTTAACGGAGCAAGTATCTCTTAAAAGACAGAGGCAAAAAGTAAGAATCTCAGGGAGAAAAATCAGATTGAAAAAGTAGTAGATAGGTGTTCGATCGTTTTTTCATAATCCAATTTAAGGGGCTCATGGAGAGGGATGAAATTCTGGGGAAAGAAGTCCACTAAGGAAGAATTTTTGGATATTCACTAATCATCCCCCAGCAAACCTATTGCAGTTAGAAACTTGAAATTTTGGGGATATGTTCGTTGTTTGTCGAAAAAGTCCACTAAGGATGGATTTTTGGATATTCATGTTCTGAAGGGGTGTTAAGGGGGTTAAACTTGCATTTCATTGAATAACAATATCTCACGAGTTGTTTCATATGGGGATGTGATATTCGGCATACAAACTAATCATTTAAAATAAGCAGACATATGTCTAAGGGTTTATCGATATGGTGTATATTATGAGGTGAAAGGGGAGAAAATTGGGGGTTGAAGGATTCTTAACGGAGCGTGTACTGTATCTCTTATTCAACATAGGCGATAAGTTTGAAATTCAGCGGAAAAAGCAGCTTAAAAATAAGTAAATAGGTGTTCGACCATTTCTTCATAAATCCAATTTAAGGGGCCCATGGGGAGGAGTGAAATTCGGGGGGGGGGGGGAACAGGAAAGAAGGTGTCCTAACTGATTGACTTACTTACTCACTTATCAAACTCAGGGGGAAAACAGCTTTAAATAAGTAAATAGGTGTTCGACCGTTTTTTTTTCATAAATCCAATTTAAGGGGTTCTTGGGGAGGGGTGAAATTCTCAAATATTAATGAAAGAAAATGTCCTGACTGACTCACTCACTCATCATCGCCCAGCAAAAATTATTGAAGTTAGAAACATGAAATTTTGGGGATAAGTTCGTGGTATGTCGAAAACGTCCACTAAGGAAAGAGTTTTGGATATTCAGGTTCTAATGAGGTGTTAAGGGGTTAAACGTGCATTTCATTGAATAACAATATCTCATGAGTGGTTTCATTTGGGGATGTGGTACTTGGCATATATACTAATCATTTAAAATAAGCTGACACATGTCTAATGGTTTTTCGATGTGGTGTATATTATGAGGTGAAAGGGATGAAAAGTGGGGGTTGAAAGATTCCGAACGGAGCGTGTATCTATTAAACGACATAGACGAGGAGTTTGATTTTCTCCGAGTTCCAATCACCTTAAAAATTAATAAATGAATAAATAATTAAAATAAGTAGATGTTCGACCGTTTTTTTTTCTTAAATCCAATTTAAGGGGCATATGGGGAGGGGTGAAATTCTGGAATAAAAACGTCCACTAAGGAAGGATTTTTGGATGTTCACTCTCATCGACCAATCAAAACTATTGAAGTTAGAAGAAGGGGATATGTTTGTTGTGTGTCGAAAATGTCTACTAAGGAGGGATTTTTGGATATTCAGGTTCTAAAGGGGTGTTAACGGAATTAAACCTGCATGTCATTGAATAACAATATGACACGACTATGACGCGAGCGAAGCGAGGCTAAAAATGAGATGGTGTGTGTCTGTGTATTACTCAATCACGCAAGAACCACTGGTCCGACTTACATGAATTTTACATGAAAGTAGCTGATTTAACTGGTTAACATATAGGCTACTTTTGATTTCAATACTTTGCACTATGGCGACCATTTTAGTGACGTCACTACACCCTTTGGTTTCAAACTTTCATATTTCCATTTCAAATAAAAAGTGAACGCTAAGAAATAGCAAACTTTTGATGGCATATACGAGGTTTAAAATTACATTTTCTATCTGAAAGGTATCTCCAACGGTTAGCGAGTAAAACCTAAATTTGTGCTATAAAACACGGTCAACGCCGAACGGTGTAGTTGGACAAAATGTTCCATCCTTAATCTCCCTCTGCGCAGCACCTCGCCTATCATCTGTTTTAACTGTCACTTTCACATTTTAATTTATTTATGACGCGTAGCGAAGCACGGGTTCTTCAGCTAGTATATATATATATATATACATATACATACATAAATTATATATAAACTTTTGCACTGACGGTGGTTTTGGGGTCTGGGGGATGTGAAATGCGAAGATATGTCGAAATTTTCCGGAAGTCGAAACATGGTACCCATTGCAATAGTTAGCTTTCTAATGAAATCTACCTCTGGTTGGTTCCTCAGTTTAGGGGCTGCGACAACGCGGTCATCTAACACCGTGTACTTTGGGTGAGTGTAGAATCTGTCTGATAAACGGTGTGAATTGTAATGGCTGTAGTAGTCTTAATTCAGGTGAGGACTGCAGACGGTCAATTTCAAGCAGTAGTTCCTAATGTTGCTACCAGGTACTACCGTCAACGACACCTAGCTGTGAACTTGGCTACTAGATGCCACCCTAACCAGCATCTCGCAACGAACGTTGGAACTTCCTCTCCAAAGGAAAGCATACTGAGGGATTTTAGCTCTCTTAGAAAATCCGACGACTTCGGCCGGCTTTGAAACCGCGACCTTGGGCATAGACATTCTGCATGCTACTAGTTACGTCACCGAAGCCGCTTCCCACTTAGATGAAAATACTGAATCTGATCTCGAGCAAGTGCGTTGTCATGGCAACGTCTGATGGCTCATCCCTCATCAATTTAGTAGTGTTGCCATGGCAACCTCTGATAGCTCTTGGCATTTTCTTATAATTCCGAAATCATTTTTCTCATCCCTGTGGCATAATGGTGGGTCATATCAAAAATTCTTTCAGACAAAAGTTTTAGGTAATTATTAGGGGAATATTGTCCATTTCGTACGGTTTTGATATTGTGCCTATTAAGAGAGATAAGATTAATGTTTCCCGAAAATCCCACTTTTCCCACCCCTTTGGTCAATGGTTGGTGATATAAAAAAACTCTTCAAACATAAATTTTTGGGCTTTATCCTACACATAGTATGAACATTGAACGGATTCGATGTTTCATATATTAAGAGAGTTATAGCAATATTTCACTTTTTCGAAAAAAGCCCCCCATTTTCACCCCCTTCTACCGGTTTAGCCCAGTAACGAACTCGACCGAGATTTTATAGGTATACATATTCGGTAAAAAGTGATTGGTTAAAAATTACGGCAGTTATCGTGTCCACAAGAAACTGATATATATATACTTTTGAACTGACGGTGGTTTTGGGGTCTAGGGGATGTGAAACGCGAAGATATGTCGAAATTTTCCGGAAGTCGAAACATGGTAGCCTACCCATTGCAATAGTTAGCTTTCTAATGAAATCTACCTCTGGTTGGTTCCTCAGTTTAGGGGCTGCGACAACGTGGTCATCTAACCCCGTGTACTTTGGGTGAGTGTAGAATCTGTCTGATAAACGGTGTGAATTGTAATGGATGTATTAGTCTGTAATTCAGGTAAGGACTGCAGACGGTCAATTTCAAGCAGTAGTTCCTAATGTTGCTACCAGGTACTACCGTCAATGACACCTAGCTGTGAACTTGGCTACTAGATGCCACCCCAACCAGCAACTCGTAACGAACGTTGGAACTTCCCCTCCAAAGGAAAGCATACTGAGGGATTTTTAGCGCTCTTAGAAAATCCGACGACTTCGGCCGGCTTTGAAACCGCGACCTTGGGCATAGACATTCTGCATGCTACCAGTTACGTCACCGAACCCGCTTCCCACTTAGTCAGATGTCAATGTCAACCCCTGGCACCAACCAGCCCATGACGGGCTAAGGCCGACAAAGCGACCGCTGCCCAGCCATTTGGCCTGCAGATATTGGGGTGACGCGTGATCAGCGCGTCGGGTCCCCTCGGCCGTTAATATTGGTATTCGTGATCGGGGTGCTGTCTCACTGTCAGACAGCTACTCAATTGTCCTCACGAGGCTGAGTGCACCCCGTTCCAACCCTCACGTCAGTTTTAAAATCCCTGACGGAGCCGGGGATCGAACCCGGGGACTCCGGGTGAGAGGCAGGCGCGCTACCCCAACACCACGGGGCCGGCTTAGTCAGATGGAAATACTGAATCTGATCTCGTGCAAGTGCGTTGTCATGGCAACGACTCATCCCTCATCAATTTAGTAGTGTTGCCATGGCAACCTCTGATAGCTCTTGGCATTTTCTTATAATTCCGAAATCATTTTTCTCATCCCTTGGCGTAATGGTGGGTTATATCAAAAATTCTTTCAGACAAAAGTTTTAGGTAATTATTAGGGAAATATTGTCCATTTTGTACGGTTTTGATATATTGCCTATTAAGAGAGATATGATTAATGTTTCCCGAAAAACCCACTTTTTCCCCCCCTTTGGTCAATGGTTGGTGCTATCAAAAAACTTATTTGACATAAATTATTGGCACTTATCCGACACATATTATGAACTTTGAATGGATTCGATATTTCGCGTATTAAGAGAGTTATAGCGAAATTTCAATTTTTCGAAAAAAGACCCCCATTTTCACGCCCTTCGACCGATTTTGCCCATTAACGAACTCGACCGAGATTTTATAGGGATACATATGATGTAAAAAATTCAAAGTGATTGGTGCAGTTATCGGCAGTTATCGTGTCCACAAGAAACTGATATACATATATCTTTATATATATAATTCTTCGACACGTGTGTATGTGACTGAACTCCTCCTAAACGACTGAATCGATTTTGATGGAATTTGGTATGTATATTAGTGTGGGTCCATGTATGGTTTAGATTCACAATCCGACCAAGTAGGTGGAATGAACACAATTTTAGAACCACAATTTACACATAATTTTAGAACCACAATATACAGTCAAAAACAGTCGTCATGGAATCCACTAGCCTTGGCCTTCGTGAAAGCTGATGTCTTTGGACGGTTTGTCTCTGCACGTTAGAGCCACCTGGTCGCAATCTGTGCAACTAACTTACCGCCATTACTTACACTCCGCCCGTGGCGAAAAGTTGTGTTTTATACCAAAGGTGGCAGTGATGTCGAATTCTAATGTTTGTCTCTGCACGCTAGAGCGTTTCAAAGTCCCGTATGCGTTCATATACCATTCATCCGATTGCCATGAAACTTGGGTGATATGTTGAGTGTGCTCCAGGGAAGGTGTTTGGCTTAGTAAATCCATTTTACAATAGATAGCGCACGAATAGATTCAACAAATGAGCGACGACGCGCGAAGCGTTTCAAAAAGGTCCCGTATGCGTTCAAATACCATTCGTCCGATAGCGATGAAACTTGGGTAAGATGTTGTGTACACTCCAGGCTTCTGGCTTAGTAAATCCATTTTACAATAGGTAGCTCACGAGTAGATTCAACAAGCGAGCAACGACGCGCGAACTTTTAATCCAAGTCCCGTATGCGTTCATATACCATTCATCCGATTGCAATGAAACTTGGGTGAGATGTTGTGTACACTTACATGAGGGTTTCTAACTTAGTAAATCCATTTCATAGGAGGTTTCGCACGAATAGATTCAACAAATAAGCGACGAAGCGCGAAGCGTTTCAATAAGGTCCCGAATGCGTTCAAATACCATTCGTCCGATTACGATGAAACTTGGGTGAGATGTTGTGTACACCCTACGGAAGGTTTCTGGCTTAATGAATCCATTTTACAATAGGTAGCGTACGAGTAGATTCAACAAATGTGTGAAGGCACGCGAATCATTTCAACAAAGTACCGAATGCGTCCATATACCATTTATCCGATTGCGGTGAAACTTCGGTGAATTGTTTTGTACACTCCAGGAAATGTTTCTGTCTTAGTTAATCCAGTTTTTAGTAAGTAGCGCACGAGTAGATTCAACAAATGAGCGACGGCGCGCGAATTGTTTCCACAATGTCCCGAATGCGGTCATATATCATTCATCCGATTGCGATCAAACCTTGGTGAATCATTGAGTACACGCCTGAGAAGGTTTCAGGCTTAGTAAATCTAATTTACAATATGTAGCGCATGAGTAGATTCAACAAATGAGTGACGGCACGCGAATCATTTAAAGAAAATCACTTATGCGTTCATATGTCATTAATCCGATTCCGATGAAACTTTGATGAGTTGTAGTGTACACGCCAGGTAAGGTGTTCAACTTGGTAAATCCATTTTACAATATTGGTACCGCACGAGTTGATGTAACAAATGAGTGACGACGCGCGAAGCGTTCCAACAAAATCCTGTATGCGTTCATATACTATTGATCGATTGCGATGAAACATTGATGAGTTGTTGTGTACACTTACGTGAAGCTTTCTAACTTAGTAAATCCATTTCACAGTTGGAAGAGCGCGAGTAGATTCAACAAATGTGTGACAGCGCACGAATCATTTAAACCAAATCGAGTATGCGTTAAATGCCATTTATCCGTTTGCGATGAAACTTTGGAGAGTTGTTGTGCACGCTCCAACGAATGTTTCTAAATTAGTTAATTCAATTCACGATAGTTTAGAGGCAGTTAACAGAAATTGAAAAAAATATTGTGTATCCAAAAGCACTTCAAGAAACAAAGTTACAACACTTTCCTTGATTGGCAGGAGAACGTCTGCCGGGTCAGCTTGTACATATATATATATATATATATATATATATATATATATATATATAAAAAACTTTTGAACTGACGGTGGTTTTGGGGTCTGGGGGATGTGAAACGAGAAGATATGTCGAAATTTTCCGGAAGTCGAAACATGGGACCCATTGCAATAGTTAGCTTTCTAAAGAAATCTACCTAAAAAACACGCAGAGCAATTGAAATTCAAAATACTTACAAAATGCAATTGAAATTGAAAATGCTTACAAAATGCATGGTAAATTCTAACTACTCAATTGGATGGACAATACTTACAGAATGCAATTTAGATTTAAAATACTTACAAAATGTAATTTAGATTCAAAATACCCACAAAATGCAATTGAGAATCAAAATACCTGCAAAATGACCACCATACAAAATGCAATTTAGATTCAAAATACTCACAAAAGTCCCATCCCCTATATTGAAAGACTTACTAAAAGACAATTTAGATTGTCGATCCTTACAAAATACAATCGAGGTTGAAAACACTAGCAAAATGCAATTTACTGTAGATCGAAAAGACTTAAAAAATGCAACGTAGTCTGAAAACACCTACAAAATGGAGTGTGGATGCAAAAGAAATCGCTCAATGGAATGTAGATACACGGGAGCCAATTAACAAAAAAAACAGTGCGGGATCTTAAAGAGTAAAGGAAATATAATGAAAAGAAAACAAGAGGTCTGACCCCTCGAAGAAGGAGGGATCAGGAAAGATGAGACAAGGGCCAATTAAGGCAGGAAAGTGAAAGACTCCCTAGGCCTCGGATACCCTAATACCGTCGGGGTCGGAAAGGAACAAGAGTTGACCAAGGGATGTCGACAGGAAAGAAGACGGAGAGGAGCCCGGCACAAGTAAGTGGAAGCAATGCCGGATTCAGCTGGGGTCCCGAGTTCGCCAACCCACGTACTTCAGAGAAGAGTATAGCTTATGTGTTTGGAGTTAGCTGTTCACCTCGGCTTTTCAGAATTGCGTCTGGAACCTGACGTCCGTGCGCCTTTTAAGCTTACGCTGGGTAAATAGTGCCACATACACACAGAGGACATTTGATCTCATAAGTCTACTTCATCATTTACCCAAAAGCGACGGTACGTTAAATGTCTGTTCAGGTCACTAGCATGAACACATGCAAATGTCATATGGACAGAAGTGCTGTAGAATTGAAGTGAATGCTGCGGAGCAGCACGGGTCTTCTAGTATATATTTATTTTTAACAAACTGTCAGGGTGAATGGGGTAGGGATTACCCCTTCTAAGCACTTGCATTCGCCCCTGCTTTGAAAGACTCGTCTACTGGACATATTTCATTACAAAAATTGGTGTGATTTTCGGTTACGGTACTTTATCTTCTTCCAATAATTTAAATATTTGCGTTGAAATATTATTTGATTTATTTTCAAAATTGACAATTCGAAATACTCGATTACATTATTCAAATTTCGAGTTGGCGAATATTGGAAGCAGTGAAACTAAACGAGTATACGAATGATGTTATACTGTGTACAGTTCTATCATAAATGAATAGTTTCATGAATTAAGTCCTATTTGGTGTCATAGATTAGCTCTTTGAACACTATTTCCTACTCTTTTACTTGCACTATGGACCTGTTTTTTTTTAAAGCGATTGCATAAGTCGCTACCAATTTAGTGTCCTCGTATAAAAACAATGTATACAAAAATTGATGACATAGTTTTCTTTAAATGATATATAACATGAGTTGGTAATCTGTTTATGCGGGTTCAAATCCGGCCAAAGTCGTCGGATTATTCAAGAGCGTTAAAAATCCCTCAGTATGCCTTCTGAGGGGAAGTAATGCTGGTGGTCCTATGTCATAAGCTTATGGCATGATAAAGAACCTTCCACTAATTACACCTGCGTGAAGCTAAATTATACGTTATCTTTGAGTAACGCTCTTAGGTTCCAACGTTCGTTACCAGGAGCCGACTGCGGTGGCATCTAGTAACAAAGTGCAGGGCTAGTTGGTCGTTGACGGTGGCGTTAATAGCAAAAGTTGGAACTCCTTGAAAATGAATGTATGCAGTCCTTACTTGAATTAAAAACAGATAACACACACTAATACAGCCATCACAATTAACACTGGTAATCAGACAGATTCTACACACACCCATAGTACACGGGGCTACATGGCCGCGTTGTCACAGCCCCTAAACTGAGGAACCAACCAACCAGTCTGTTTATGAATGGCGATGACATAATTCAGTATTCTAGTTGGGACTCACTTGACACCCGACGAATTAATTGAGGAACACTCAGTGAGTTCACCACCTTTCTTTAAAACTTTGAGATTTCCCACAGTGTGTTTGGTCTCTAAACTTCTTAGCTTGACATCTCTAATGGATTCTCGACTAGAGTCGTGTGTTTTCCTTGACTCCGCAGTCAAAGTCAAACGTAAGTACAAATAAAACTGGACACTTTGACACATCAGAGGAAATTCTAACTTTGGTTCAAACATCAGATAATAATATTTCATGTTGCCGAGAGAAAATTATTTCCAAGATCATATAAACAACTACTACTCCTTATTACAAAATAAAGTTATTATTTTTGTTTGCAGACACCATGGTTATGTAGTCCCATGTACTCAGGTGTGTATGGAATCTGTCTGATAACCTGTGCCATGGTTAGGGCTACATATATTTTACTGCATACTGGCCGTTCACAAAAATATTGTTACAGATAAAAAGGAGTATGAGGCACATAGAAGCACTTACGATGATTTCTACGAAGGAAGAGTCTGTATCTACAACCATCGCCAACGCTCTGAGACACAACGGGTTTATGGATCACGAAGAGTTACGTGAAATCTCAGATACCGGAGGTATTAAGCGTATAGATACGATAGCCATCCATACCGAGTGAAGGACAGGAACCATCATTGATCCTACTGTCAGAATTGAATCGTACTATGAGTAGCCTTGCGATGTCCACCCGGAGAAATGTTCGATTTATGAATCAACCATTCCATACTACATGTCCAAATGCAACTTGGACAGCTTTAAGGTTGTTGGTTTGATGGTCGGTGCAAGGAGTACAATCCCGAACTTCCTCATCAAGTTATGCAAACATTTTTACTTGGACAATACCTTTGTTCAAAGAATCGCTATTACAGCATGACAAGAATCAATTATAATCCTCAAGAAGCATATTCACGGACCATGAAAATATTTCGACTCTACTCAGTTCAACGCTCCATTTCCTGTAGTTCATAACATACTGGTAAACTGTATATAGAACTTATTCCTTAAGCACGCATTGTCTCACAGCAATCACTAAAAGGGGAAGGTTGATGTAATGTCAAGCAAAGCAATAATAGCTAACTACAAACTACTTGGAGTTGAAACCTGCACTTCCTAGGTTCACTGCAAGATGCCTCTTGATATATCGCTCATTCGCTGTAACAGTGACATAAATGAAAATATGATATTTGTGGAAAACTGATTTTAAATATTTAAAGTCTGCTACTAAACTGTGGGTTATTTCAATAATGTCAATGTTTTAACGCCATATTAAATTGGGGATTTATTATTTTGTTTCAGATGAGTGTAACAGACACCAATGCAATTAGGAAGGATCAGACTCCAACGTTTCGGAAACTGTCACAACGAAGTATTGTGCCCGTTTGACGAGAATTTCGGGGAGCCATAGACCTTAAATGACCCTTCCGAAACCCCCATCTCCCAGGGAGACATATAGGACGGGAAGGAATGCATTCTTGGACTGGGAAAGCACTCAAGAATCTGTACTCGGGGGGTGTAGGTGTAATAAAAGGTGAAACTACCAGTCCATAGGAATACAAACTCAACAAGTAGTTTCGTGAAGAACTATACAGCCTATTTTCATATATCCTACTTTGTTAACTGCAACTATCAACACACAAAATTTCAGTTTGATTGCTGTAATAGATTCGTAGATATTGAGAACCGACAAAATGTAGTGGCTGGTCGCCATGTTGGATTATATATATGTAGGTCCTAGAGTTATGCACTGTTACATGAAGATTATTGTGTACGTGTAGCATTCAAACTTCAATTGCATGATTTGGACACAAGAAGTAACAAGGAGATTTTAAAATTTCGCACAGCTACCATCTTGTGGTTATGGAAACAATTGAAATAAATTAGATGCTAGTGGATTAACATTCGTATAAGGATTTACTGTACCAAGTTTCACTGCACTCGGATGGTTAAATTGCGAGAAACGTCCATGTGAATATTTATACTTCGCGTCGCCGCCATGTTGGATTTGAGATCACCAGGTTATTTAAAGTCATATAGGTGAACTTAAGTTCATAGCCCCAATGAAAATTAAAAAAATTCAGTTTGATTTCTATAATAGATTCTTAAATATTCAGAGCCGTTTAAATATTTCAGATGGTCGCCATGTTGGATTGTTAAATGTATAGGCCATAGAGTCATGTAGCATTGAAGGAAATTTATTGCGTAGGTTCATTATTTCATTATTAAAACTTTCACTTCGATCGCATGATTACGACACAAGAAATAAAAAAATAATTTTAAAATTCCCACAGCCGCCATCTTGAGGTTATGTAAATAATTGAACTAAATTAGATACCAGTGCATTACAATGTGTATAAACATTTCCTGTACCAGATTTCATTGCGTTTGGAACATTAAATCGCGACAAAGGTCTATTTAAAATTTTCAAATTCGCTTGGCCGCCATGTTCGTATTGTAATAAAACCGGTTTTTGAAAGGCTTATAGATGAACTTCCAGTAGTGCCCTTTATCTCTGAACAAAATTTCAGAGATATATAATGCCGGTGAAATATTTCGCACATCCGCCATCTTGTGGTTATGTAAACAATTGAACGAAGTTAGATGTCGGTGCATTACAATGTGTAAAAACATATACTGTACCAAGTTTCATTGCGTTTGGTTGGTTAAATAGCGAGAAACGTCTATTTTAATGTCGCAAATTCGCCTGGCCGCCATGTTGGTTTTGTAGTTACTAGTTTTTCAAAATTCACATAGGTGAACTTCTAGTAGTTCCCTTTATCACCGTAATACATTCCAGGGTGATATCGGGATTAGTTTCGGAGATATTGAATGTTGGTGAAATATTTCGCACAGCCGCCATGTTGGATTGGTCAGACGTAACAAAATTTGAAGGGCACGGTCGGGGTCGCCCGGAATAATGCTATGAACTTACCGAGTTTCATTGAAATCGCTCCAGCCGTTTTGAATTTATTAGGGGACACACACACACACACACCTCTCACACACCCACACACACACACGGACAAAAGGTGATCTCATAAGCCTTTTTTTTTTTTCAAAATTGAAAATAGGCTAACAAATACAATAAAGAGGCAAGGCTTACATTTAAATCGCACTCATTTTATTCAAAAAAGTGGCAGACCCCTAACTACTTCAGAGAGGTGAAAACGGCTAATCCGTGCTAAACAATGTTGATAATAATGTAACTCGTCTCCGTGCGAAAATCCTAAGAATTTAAGCCTCTCGAAGTCCTACGCAAAAATGGAAAATCAAAGAATGCATTCTAAGAGAATGACACGTAGTTCTTCCCTATAGAATTACTTCGGAGATTCAATAATAATGATAATACAAGCATGACTCTACAGCAGAGAAAGTTATTTACTTGTTTACAATGCAAGATATCAATTACATTTACAGCATAATAAGTTTATAGCTACGCTATGATGGTGTCATCTCCAACATTTAACGTTACAGTCATTTAATCAAATACCTATCGTACGTTAATAATAACAATGATGTATACGAGAAGCGTTTCATCCTACATTTATTTCCAAGTAAAAGCGATGCACATTCTGAACCAACCAGAACGCATGAAAATCTATTCTAGTTAACAACACAAATGAGTAACATGTAACCCTTTAAATTACTGCGCAATGGGCGCCACTGATCCTGCCTACCTACATCGCAAATTCACTGTTTGTGAACTTGGGTCATGATTTGTGTGGGGAGAGAAAAGTTAGGTCGGCGACTGCTTGATTAAAACATGTCTAACGTCGCATTATCAGGTTAGCTACCGCGTTTAAACTCGTAACTAACTGATTGTCGTCTCTCAATAGGGATAGCTATATTTGTATTTAAGTGTGTCGAAGAATCAAGTCTAAGTATTGGTCATCATGGTTCATTTAAGTTTATAGGTTTATTTACGTTTTATTATACTTCCTAGCTCTTTGTTTATGTTAATGGAAAATCCTGATATTTGATAATTATTTTCTTATTTAACAGATTAGTTCAGTCCTATCAGTTTCATTGTATTGTTTAGTGACCATGTTAATTTCGTGAAGTGTGAAAAATTGGTTTAACAAAGAATCCAATATCAAACTCATCATTGGAAGAAAAATCAATTCCAAACATCAAATAGCATCACTGTGTGCTGATCGATACCACTGATCCATCGATCATCTGCTGCAATAACGAGACGAAAATCGTTCACGTTATCAGCTCATAAGTACCAAAACTTGTACTAGGCAACTAAGGGTAATCGTATCCTACATCTGTAGTGCGTTTTAACATAACATGGGTTTGACTAAATTTGTACAATCCAAGCTTGCGGACAAGATTTAACTCTGCTGTAATGACAGCTGTGCATTCTGAACTTATAAAAAGGTGCATTATTTGCTCATATATCAGACATCTGCAGTCTGGGAAAACTTGTATTAATAAACTTGGGTATTTTGTTTACAGTCCTAAAATGACCCCTCATTTCGAACTCAAGGTAGCCTGCTAAGCTCATCTTACAAAATTACAGTTCATAGCTTGTATGGTAGTCGTCTGAATGTCGAATTTTATAAAGTTACTATTTCACTTCTCCACATATCGTAAAAAGATGCAGTAATGACTAGTGATCACTCCACTCACAGCCTTCTAAATAATTTTATCAAGAAAAGAGTTCGCTGTAGCCGCGTTTACAAGGTCAGTAATAAAAGAGAAATGTGACATTGGCTTGTTTCACGGCCAACAGGTGGTCGTTGGGTTTACAGTCCCAGTAAAAATGCAGTTATTCAGACATGATTATATAACAAAAATCCTACACGTTAAAGAGTGTGGGTTCGATGCACTGTCGAACTAGAAAATGTTTATTTACAAAAACGTTGGCAAAAGCGTTTGTCCCAAGCTATTGCAAATGATACGACATAACTTGTGGTTACTCCACCACTAGGAAAACATGTTAATAATTAACCCTACCTATGAATGTGCGGCGTAAGGTCTTACTAATCTAATCCCCATGACGAGATCGTACATAAAAAGTTGTTTCGGCTTTCAGCCAGACTCACGTGCGTGCTTCACATTTCCTCAGTGAAATGACTTGCCTGGTTTAGGTAGCAAGTAAGGCATGGTGGTGAGACGCCTAAGATACACGTGCCTTCCTTTATAGTGTAATCCAGCCAATACTGAACCCCGCCATCCTGGGGTTTCTACTCCATTCCCAATTCCATTATAAAAGGAATAATTTGCATTTCTTCGGCATGAAAAATGTGTATGAGTAATGCCATGATGACGTCGTATTCGTTGGTTTGCACTGAATTTATCATTAGATGGTAATTAGCAATTTCACACTGAAGCTACACTTGTATCAGCGGGTGAGCAAATAATAATGGCCATGGATTTTTTCCTCTCACAGATTTTAATCTCAGCAGCTTGTGCTACTGTGCACACTAAAATCTTGGTGAATTAAATCACACGTGCTTAGTTCATTACCGTATTGCACTGTTCCTGGTAATATCGTTGCACTTTAGAAAAACGTGGTTGGCGACGTGCTCGACGCCAGCATGGAAAAATTACCAAAATATCGCAAATATCCACATTTTGCCTTCACTAATTATTTTAAATCCACTTAACAGCTTTGCTGCACACAAAAGCGTATCACAGTTCGTCGGATTAAGTTAGCTTCCACAGATATTTGTCGATTTTGACGAGCACGATTTTCTACGTTTTCACAGGACCATGCCTGCAGTAAGAGTCGTACGTTATATCAAGACCATGCTTCGGTAAGAGTCGTTTAGCAAGAAACCGGATGCACTATCTAGCCATCAGTCAAATGTGCGACTGTGAAATATTTATGGCATTCTCTGCGGGTTTTAAAATTCATGTTTTCTTTACATAATAAATCAAATCACTCGCCGGTGCATCTAAAATATGTACAATATTGGTAAATAAATACAGCCTTATGAAATACACAAAATTATATACATCCACGGCGCGGCAACTCATATAAATCAAATGAGCGCTACACATGCTTTCTCCTTGGAAGTCTCTGCTTCTCTCAAGGATGGTAAATTCCTCATGAGCCATAGAGGTCACATGGCAGATGTGATTTCGGGCTAATTATGTAGTCTCATATTGCCAAGAACAAATATAGAGTTGTGTGGTTTTAATGAGTCGATAAAGAATATTTTCTAGCACTATACTGATGTAAGAACTGAAAAAATACAGAATTTCTAGTTATGCGACTGTTGCAGCAAATGAGTTATACCTTCCTATATTATTCTGCTAAGGTCCCATTCCAGTTTTGTACCGAAAATAAGGTCCCATTAACACCAACCTACACATATGGGGTACCTACAGGTTCAGCATAACCCAATGCATAAGCGAAACGCACTCACTTACACTTTAAATGCCTCAAAATTAAATAAATACCTTTCGCCGTGCCAGTGCAAGACTACGATATCTGAAAAAATCATTTTATTGAGAAAAACGGGTTTGAAGTTTTCTGTAACTTAGTATTAGCCTTTCGACAGTGTGGAAATCTATAGAGAATTTTGAATTTTGGATATGTTTCGGTTGATTGCATAGTGTACAATGTCCTTTTAATTAAAATTATAAATTTTGTAAATAAGGCCCTCAAAAAGGGCTAAAATGCAGATGTCGTGGTCTTGTACTGACTGTTCTGTGAAAATTGTTAGACAATTAATGAATTCAAACACTTCAGTTTCATTTTTTCCCTAGTTTACTGCTATATTTGAACATTCTATTCACAATTCTATATACATTCTATATACAATTATAATTTGAAAAAAATCACTTGTTATTGAAAATAGGCACACTGAGGCCAAAGATGGAATGAATGTTGGAAAATAGTTCACAAGTTCAGCATGAGCACGTCATTTGCTTCAATGGTCACAACCTCAGTCCTTTCCCGCTTCCAAAGTAACGAAGATTGGGTGATGCGTCTTCGGTATTAGATTTTGAACACAGAGTGAAATAAGGTCTTTCTTCTTGCTAGCTGATATTTTTGGAGACTTTCTATAAGCTTGTTTGAGTTTGAGAGTTTCGGGATGATGATGTGGACTGCTCCTCTTTGTCTTTCTGTTAATATGCACTAGTTTATATTGCTTTTCGTGGTAGGAAGTTTTATAAAAGAACACCCCAGGGGAACTCTTCTTCACCATTATCTCAGTGACAGCATTCCACGAAACTTTCTCCCCATCCTCATTGATGGAAAAATTGTTGCCGAGGTCATTGCATAATGACTTGCAATCTATGAAGTCAGTTGTTTCCATTTGTCTTACAAGGTAAGGTTTCCCAGTCCTTTTTGCAAGACTTGCGATAGTAGCAACCTGAGAGGGAACGTAAATAGGACCGGATTTCAGAGCTCTTTTCTTCTCATATTCTATGCGAGAGTGCATAGCGTCTCCCTCATTTTGTGTATGCCCTACTACTAAAAACTTATGTTGAATAGACGAAATTTCTAACTTTAGAACAGCGTATAAGTATGCAGATAACACGAATTTCTTCTTATTTTGTCCAACACAATTGTCGGAGTAGAATTTCACTTCTTGATTTGGGTATTCTTTCAGAAACTCTTATTATTCAGCTACCAACTTCATTTGCCCCTCTTCAAGCTTGACCTTCCTGCCACATGTAGCATCTTCCAATTTTAGAGACAGCTTCGTAGATAGTGAAATTAAATAAATTAAGTTTTCTTTTATAATAAAAGCTTGATATTTCACCACTTGGCAGAGGTGTAACAGCTTGAAAATCAAACACAGCCACCACTCCACGGTTTTCCTCTGTGGCCTGATGAATATCATTTCCTTTCTCCCGTCTCATTGCTTCTTTCTCTGCATGATGTCTTTCAGTTTTGTCTTTAAGTTTTTGCTTTTCTTCTTCAGTAGAATTCTTATATTCTTCACAGATCATACACTGATCTTTCTTAGGTCTATGAAACCTGATGTTGAAGTCCGTATTAAATATTGTTTCGTATACGTGCTTCTTTGCAATCGGTTCATTTTCTAACTTACATTTCTCAATATACATCCGGTGTGATGTGGATATATCCAACGAACCTTCAAAATACTCTCGTGTTGTATCAGCTCGAATGTAATGGGACTCCATTCTTGGAATTGAATTGATGTGTTGCCTCACTCCTTCCCTTATCATTGGGGGTAACTTCTTTCGCTTTCCATGCTTTCCCCTTCTTTCTTCCTCAAGGAAACCATCCTTGTTCTTGGAAATAACTGTAGAAATCATGGTGTTTCCCACGCCAAGGGTATCCATGAACATCTTCTTTCAAACCTTTATTCTATCTCCTCTTATGGTTAAACTGTAATTTATGTTGCAAGACCTTCCACCTCCAGGAGTGATTCTTCGATATTTCGGCTTCACTTGAGTCATATTATGACTAATAAATTGTCTCTGCCTGTTCAGATCTCCAAGATACCAGAAGCTCTTAGATTGAAATCCTGTCCTCCTCTGAAAGTGAACATTTAAAATTGCAGTTTCCTTGGCATCCTTTGTTTAATGTTTTATCCTTCCTACAGGTACCATTTTTGTTGTTTACTAACTGTCCTGTATTTACTTTAAGTTTTCTTATGTTTCTAGCCCATTTATGTTCTTGATGACGACGCTTCTTCGGGCGTCTCTCTTTCTGAGGTGATGTTGCTGCTGCTGCTGCTCCTGCTGTTGTTGTTGAGCCTGATCTTTCAAAGTTGCTCACTAAGTTGGCACTTTCCGAAGGAACACAGATGTCTGATGTTTCGTTAAGGAAACTTTCCTTCAAAGGAAATGCTGAAGTTTTAGAGCTTTTGAGTTCTTTGCTAGTTGATGGTAGTTCTTTGTATTGTATACTCATCTTGTCTGGTTTGTTATCATCATAGTTATCTTCCTCTTCTGAACTACTGGTATCAGGAATATAGTCATTATCATCACCATCATCTTCTGATTCATCCCCTTCTTCTTCTTTTTCTCCTCCTTTTTCTTCCTCCTCCTTCTGAACTTGTTTCACAAATGTAGTTCATGTGCTTTGGAATATCATTATTGTAGTGACTTGAATTATGTGCATTATCAGTGGAGCAGTCTTCCGTTCCGAGGATATTCGTCTGAAAAAATGCAAGAGTTATACATGAATTATTACGAGCATTAAAAACACACATAATTAAAATCGTGGTTTATTTCTATTTAAAAAAAATGGAAACCAATCCAATTTGTTGGCAAACTCACAGTATCATTAAACTCAAGCGTATGTTCTGATGAAGACAGCATCTCTGCAGAATAACCTGACGGCTGAGGTACGATGGTGTTTTCAGAACACGTTGCTTGGTATATCGAAATTGCATGTTCTATTTGTTCCGGAGCAGGAGACATTTCAACTTTATTTGAGCCTGGTGCATCCGGTGGGAAAAATACCTCCTTTTCAACCCTTGTCGTAAAGGATGTTGTGTTTTCTGAACGTCTGACCTAATGGAAACAAATATAAACCATCCTTAAACATTACAAATTAAAACACAAATCATTAAAATTACACGTGGTCCTACAATAGTTTACTTCTATTTCAGAAAAAATAATGGTAACCAATCTAATTTGTTGGCTACTCACGGTATCACTAAACCCATGCGTTTGTTGTGATGAAGTCAGCATCTCTGCAAAATACCTTGAAGGCTGAGGTACGTCGGTGTGGTAAGAACACGTTGCATGGTACATCAAAGGTTCGTATTCTATTTCTTCCGTAACGGGAGAAAGTTCAACTATATTTGAGCCTGTGTCTTCAGGTGCGAGTACCATCTCTTCAACCCTTCTCATAATGAGCGGTGGGTTTTCTGAAAGTCTGGCCTAATGGAAACAAATGCAATCCTTCATTATGAACATTTCTTTTATATTTAGCATAACACTACGTAGGCTGAGTATAATCCTAGTACTATACAATGAAACTAAAATAATCATTGAAACCACTAGTAATGGCATTCGCATTTGGAAACAATTAATTGCTTTATTTGAAACTAAGGAGTAGGCCTACATACCTTTTTAACCAAAGCTAACAACATTTCACCACGACTGCGATATATCCTCTTCATATTTATATAATCCAGTTTCAATTCCTTCACTATAATACACTCACTACCACTCTGAATGAGGCTTGGAACAACAGTGAAGTGAATGAGCGGGAAAAGAAGAAAATCTTTACTCGTGTCAATAGAGACAACTCAAGAATGCATGCCAGATTCTAAACAATCCCGTGCAAGACCGCGACAATTGCAGATATCGTGGTCTTGCACTGAAGGTAAATGAATTCTCCTTCAATTTCCAGTGTAAAACCGATGCATCTGCAGATGATTCTGATTTGCACGGAGCATCTTTAAAAAAATACTCCAATGCAAAACCAATTCATTTTACTTCAAGGGCCCAATTATATAAATTTTGAAATTTTTGCACTTTTACATTGAAGATCACACAAAAATACACTGATTGCTGTAAACAAATAAAAATTGAAAAATTTGCACTTATCGTGGTCTTGCACTGGCACGGCGAATATTTTAATGAAACAAGAAGTTCCGTGACGAAGTAAAGAGCTTACTTTTCTCGAAATGTAAGATTCATTCCTATGATTAATCTATATGGACCTAATTAGAATAATGACGAAATTCCGTTGGTAATATCGAAATTTCTAATTAGTTCGAAATATAACTGGCATAATGTAACCTAATAGAGTACTACAGTTGGCAGCCCTGGTGACTGAATATATCCTTAGTTCCATTTCTTAAGGTACAGGATACAAAATTCGGTTGAAGTCCAATGGATAGCATGGACGTTGCATGTAGTTAGACATTGGACCTATCAGCGTGCGTAGAATCATGTTGGCAACAATGTCATGCACGTGTTTGTCAGAAATAATCTGAACTATTATGATCTATTGTTGTGCCAATTTTGGATGAAATCCATTTATTTGTATAGAAGTTACATGTACTTAAAAATTGGACCAATCAGCAGGCTTAGAATAATGTTGGAAGCACTGACGTATATTAGTTACTCCAAATTAATCTAGAATAAAAGGTACTATACGTGTGCAAATTGCCGTTGGCTTGAATACTTTCTGATATATTGATATTAGGGTTAAAGAATAGAGACAGCATTTATTAACAGTTAGCAGCCCTGGTTGAATTTAAGAATACGCATAGACTTATCTGTTATAGTACACTTAGCACATACGAAATTTGGTTGAAAGCCAATTGATAGTATAGAAGTTACATGTATTTACAATTGGTCCTATCAGCAGGCTTAAAATCATGTTGGTAGTACTGAGGTCCATTAGTTACTCCAAATTAAACTAGAATGTCAGGTACTATACGTGTGCATAGTTTAAAGTTGTAGGCTTGCATACTTTCTGATATTTTGGTATTTGCATAAAAACAATAGAGAGTGCATTTATTAACAGTTGGCAGCCCTGGTGGCTCTTCAGATTACGCTCAGTCATATCTGTCTATCTACATATATAGTTGAAATCCAATTGATAGTGTAGGAGTTATATGGATTTAAAAATTGGACCTATCAGCAGGCTTAGAATCATTTTGGCAACACTGTCATGTATAGCCTCCTGGAAATTAAACTGAAATATTATTATCTATATGTGTGCCAATTTTAGTATGGCACCCATGTATACCTTCCAAGATATACAACATGGAGCTGAAATTTCAATTGCGATATTTCAGCAGTTGGTAGCACTGACATCATTTTCAAATACGGCATTGAGATATTCAGATAGAGATCTTTTTTCATTCCAAATTTGGGTTTGAGTGCTACAGCTGTGTAGGAGTTGATAGGGGGGGGACACACACTGCCAGACAGACTGACAGACAGACATTTTCCCGGATCGATCTCATAAGTCTACTTTTTCCTCCTTTTTACAAAATGCGAAAAGTAGGCTAATAATGAAAGAATGCAACATGGTAACCATGCTAACAGAATCTCACAGGTCCAACTATTTCTGTAAGACGCGATGAAATTCCAAATATTACATTACTGTGAACGTTTCCAGACGGTTATAAGGTTATCACTGAACCAAATTAAGCTGTAAAATTCCTCAATACATACAGTAGCCTATAATGCGCTTAAGGGGGTCAAGGGGCACTCTAGATGTTTTTCACGCAATTTTCACGTGTGAGTGTGGTACGAGACATTCTCCGAAAACCACATTTGAAGGCCCTTAAATTAGCAGTGTCTGTGATATTCCCAGAAAACTAACTTCGCTCTGATATACCTACGAAGGAAT
This sequence comes from Meconema thalassinum, assembly GCA_946902985.2. Taxonomy (NCBI): domain Eukaryota; kingdom Metazoa; phylum Arthropoda; class Insecta; order Orthoptera; family Tettigoniidae; genus Meconema; species Meconema thalassinum. Next base: position 2,085,991,403 of record OX336388.2, read on the forward strand.
GACAAATCCCTAACCACTGCACCAGTAGCTGAATTGATAAAGTCTGATTATTCATACCAAGGATAAATCATTCAAAGCATTCAAGATTGAGATTTTGCTAAGTGTATTCTTTATATCCAGAATATTCGCGGGCGAAGCCGCGACGGGTAATGCTAGTAAAATATATACTTATAGTACAGGGTGTGTCTAAATGAATATCGGGGTTTTAAGGCTTTGTAGTATTTATTACAGTTAACTTACAATTATAAATAATACGTCAAATGAAAGAGAAACTCAAACCGTTCGTCCTTCAAGTTTCAATGTGAGCACCATTCATCACACGGCACACATCGAGTCGATAGCCGAATTCGTCCCAAACCTTACTCAGTGTCTCTGGAGTAATTGTTGCAACAACTGCTTCAATCTTGTCGTTTAGGTCAGCTGGTACGGAGGCACATACACATGATCCTTTACAAACCCCCAAAGGTAAAACACGCATGGTGTCAGATCGGGTGGCCGTGGAGGTCATGTGAAACGAGCTCTGTCATCCGGAACATAATACGGACCGTACGTGCGGAGTCTATACCATTCAAAAACTCATTCAAATCCTCAGTCGTGTCATCTTGGCCGACAAGCCTGAGAATTTGAATGAGTTTTTGAATGGTATGGACTCCGTCGTGAGGAAACAACTTATGATGAAAATTAATAAATGTAAAACAAAAATATTGGAATGCAGCCGACATAAATCAGAAACCTCTATGGACATCAAATTGGCAGGTGAAAAGCTAAAGGAAGTAGGAGAATTCTGTTACTTAGGACGCAAAATAACCAGTGATGGACGAAGCAAAGAGGATATAAAAAGTAGGTTGGCTCAGACAAGGAAAGCATTTCTTCAGAAAAGGAATCTGTTGACATCGAATATAGATTTAGGTATTAGGAAGTAATTTTTGACGGCCTTTGTCTGGAGCGCGGCACTCTATGGAAGTGCAACATGGACGATTGCTGCAGCAGAAAAGAGGAGAATTGAAATGCGGTGTTACAGGAGATTGATGAAGATCAGATGGGTAGATAGAGTTACAAACGAAGAGATATTGAGACTAGTGGGAGAGGAGAGATGTTTCTGGCGACTGCTAATGAAGAGAAGAGATAGGTTGCTAGGACATATACTAAGACACCCAGGAATAACAAGCTTAGTTATGGAAGGAAGTGTTGAGGACAAGAAATGTAGGGGTAGACCAAGGTTAGAATATGTTAAAAAGAATGCTTCGGATGTAGGGTGTGGTAGCTATGTATAGATACAACGATTAGCTCAGAACAGGGGCCATGGAGAGCTGCATCAAACCTGTCAAAAGACTGGAGACTCAACCAACAACAACGTTGCACTCTAACTACAGATTCAATCCTTGCAAACTGTGAAACACAGAGAACTTTCTGCTTCCTAGTCGACATCTTGTCTACTAGCGCTTCTAACGGAAGACGGAGGAAGCAGTGCATGCGCATGCGCACAGGTAGGGAAACTTGTAGGACAAACTGTTTGAGTTGCTCTTTCATTTGATGTATTATAAGGTGCGTTCACAAAGTAACGAGCCGGAGGCTGGAATGCGCAAACCGGTGACGGCATCGGCTAATCGTGACGTGTGTAACGAGGTGTGGTTCCGACCAGAGCGTTTGTCGTTTGGATTCTGGTTCGAAGTGATGACACCATGACTCATCTCTAGCCACCACTCGTGCCAGGAACACATTCCCTTCCCTCGCATAGCGCTGCAAGACAGTGGGCCATTCGACATGCTTCCTGGTGTGGTTGAAGACTGTGGGGCACCCATTGGGCACACACTATGCGCAAGTGCAGTCGTTCCCTCATGATGGTGTGCACACTTCCAACGCTCAATCCGACCACGGCGGCTATGGCGTTCACTGTCACTCGGCGGACCTGGGTAATGAGTGCATCAACCAGCTGGACGTTGTCATCGGTAATGCAGGGGAGGTGTCCCAGATCGGTCATCATCGCCTAACGACACCCGTCCTTCCCTGAAGCGCTTGTGCAATGCCTTGACCCTTGCAAGGGGCATGCAGTATTCGCCGTACACTTGTGACATTCGGCGATTAATGTCCGTTCCCCCAACTCCTTCCGCTTTCAGAAACCGAACAACACCTCTTTGCTCTACGTTTGATGCATCCATGTCACTGTTTGCAATGCGTTGGACGATTGAAGCATGCTGCTGCTCGCTTTGTATCTTCACATGGCGTGCACGCGTGCCCTCTAGCGACGGGCTGTGACATTCCACGCTCTGGTCGGAACCACACATCGTTACACACGCCATGATTAGCCGATGTCGTCACCGGTTTTCGCATTCCATCCTCCGGCTCGTTACTTTTTGAACGCACCTTATATTTATAATCATACGTTAACTATCATAAATACTACAAAGCCTTTTAAAACCCCGATATTCATCTCGATACACCCTGTACTTTAGGTCGAAAACGTGACATTCGTTCATTGTGACCTTACAGTCTGCCTGGGTCAGTAGTAAAGACTGGCAGTGTATTACATTTCTGTGAAAAAATAATTACACGCGATATATCGTATCACAAATTTATGATTATCTGGAATCATGTAATTCAAATTGAAGTATACCCCTGTCATTTGTCTAATTCTGATTTAGATGCTTTTAGCGATGAAGAAAAAGTATCCACTTGTTTTCTGTTTCCCTATTCACACAGCCAAATTGATGAAAGCTATCGTTTCTGTAATTGCATCCCAACAGGATTGCGTGTTTCCCTCTGGTGAACTTGGCGAAGCATGAATGTCAGTTAAAACGCGTAACTTCACCAAAATAATGAGATAAACTCTAATGTTTTATTGTAACCAACAACTGCTACAAGTGGTTTCTTCATTGAACCAGAAACTGTCCTTCAGGATTGCTTACAAGACGATTAAAAAATATTTAGTATTCTAACGATTATATTTAAATGAGAAATATAAGAAGATGTACGGTAAAGAACATATAGCCTACTTTCTCCTAAATGCATGGGTATTGTTATAACTCTTTGTCCTTTTCAATGAGTATAGTAGTGGTTTCTTAAGGGTTCCACACCCACCTCCACCTCACCCACCTCACAAGATGGCGGCGGTGCGATATCTCTCGAACGCATGATCGGATTTTGACGAATGAGGTGTCATTGAACTCGGGCTGACACCCCCTTTCCAATGGATTACATATTTCCGCCTCAAAAAGAAAACCTACCCCTACTTGGGGGTGATTGTTTTTTGAAAATCTCGCTTTTCAAGTGCAACATGTGACAGTTTGTATGCCAATATGGAATTAAACGTTGTTCCACACGAGAGACATGTGTTCGGTGGAAAGTCACTATGAATTAACGTGCTTGTTTTTTCTACGCATGCCCACTCAATGCTTTTGTAAGAGGGCGAGCTTTTTAAAGATGGCGGCTGTAGTGTAACCTAACCTAACCTAACCCAACCCACGAGGGGTGATCAAAAAGTATTCCAAGCGGCGCTTGTCGATAGGCAAACCAATAATCAATGAGGATATGTAAGGCCTTGAGGCGATAACCCCTTTTGATTGATCCCTGTTGATTTGTCCCTTTGGACTGGTCCCTGTTGACGGGTCATTGCTGACGAGTCCCTTTGAATGGGTCATTGTTGACGAGTCCCTGTGGACGGGTCCTTGTTGACGGGTCCCTGTGGATGGGTCCTTGTTGCCAAGTCCCTGTGGACGTGTCCTTGTTGACAAGTCCCTGTGGACGGGTCCTTGTTGACAGGTCCCTGTGGACGGGTCCTTGTTGAGGGGTCCCTGTTGACGGGTCATTGTTGACGAGTCCTTGTGGACGAGCCCCTGTGGACGGGTCCTTGTTGACGGGTCTTTTTGACTAATCCCTTTAGACCAGTCCCTTTGTAAACAAAGCATTACCATTATCATTATTATTATCATCATCATCATCATAACCATTATCATTATCATCATCATCATCATCATCATTATAATCCTCATCACTATTACTATATAGTCCTCTTTGATCCTTTTGCAATACCATATTTTGCACAGTCTGTGTTGCCTTTGATAATGTTGGGAGTTTTTCAGACATTGACAACTGTCCTAACACGACTTTCTGATGAGATGATACATGCTTTTTAACAAACAATGCACTATCTTGAGCTGCAATATCTTTTCCTGGGACTAGTGTTTTAGCATTATGAAGAGTATTTTTAAACAGCAACGATGTTTTATCTGGTACACTACATTGATGATCACTCACACTTAAGACATCACTATTTTTACTTTTCAGCTCACCTCGACACTGTTTTGAACGATGTTTTGAACAACGGAAAATAACAATTCCTTTTTTATTGGTTCGATTTAAAGTATATGTATATCCTTTAGGCTATAGAATGCATACGGCATACCATAGCTATTTGTTGATAATTCCATGTCAATTGCCAAGCATGAACTAATCTCATTTCCACATTTCACACAGTGCCATTTGTCAATTTTCCATGTACACGATTTGAAAATGTCAGTTAAAAGTTTTTGGATTTCATGATATGGAAACAAGAATTTTCCATTTTGTTGTTTACACATTTGTCAATTTCCCATTTTTCTTTTATTTAAATGTCAGTTTTAAGTTTTTAAATTGTGTTGATATGGAAACATGGATTTCCTATTTTTTCCATATCACTGACGACACGTTTATGATTTAGTCCATGTTGAAAGTTTAGTTTTGTAAAACACACATTTGCTGATTTAAATTTTCTTGAAATCGTCTTACTGGAAGTGCTTGGCCATGGCAATAGTGCATTCTCTTTCTGTTTGTTTCCAAAAACGTATAGGCCTACTACTACTGCTACTACTACTTATACTACTACTACTACTACTGTAGGTAAGACTGTTTTACAAAATAACACCTATCTACCGCTGCATTAAAAAAAACACAAGTGTTAAAAAAAACTACAGTATACTATTTACCATTTGCTATATACATTAATTACCCCACCATCCTACCTTGCCGTGTTTGCTTTGGTTGAACAATCAATGCTACACACACACACACACACACACACACAATCTTTCTCTCTCTCTCTCTATCATTCTATCTATAGTCATACATTCACACAACCATACCTGTCTTTGAAAAACAAATACAACCACGCTATTTATCCTTGACATGCACACTTATCCCAAATAACTTTTAGTTATACATTTAACATTTACTATTACAAAAAAAAGTTTCCACTATTTACAATTACAAAAATGAATATTTACAAAATACTAAATCTACTAAATCTACTGGTTACAAAAAAGCCATGTCTCTAAACAATAGAATAACCACGTGGTTATAAACCTATGGTAGACTAATGCATAGGTCATTCATCTGCACTCATTTGCTATCCATCAAGGTAAAAGTGCATTTTCTCTGTTCCACAAGATACAAATTTGATTGCTGGATTGTATCCTGCACTTTTTATGCGATATAGCTTTGCCAGTTCATAAAACCGCTAGGTAGTTCTCTAGATATAGCAATTTTACCACTGCTCTACCTACGCCTTTTGCTCTTTTGGCTTCCTTACAGTCTAGTGTGTGATAGACAGCATTAACTGTATATCAAACCCAGTTCACCTTTGTATTTGTAATCCAAGTAATAATTTGAAAAGACACAAATGTAATCAGTTTTAAACGTTATCTCTCTTTTGTTTTGTTTAATATGTTTATGACATGCATATTAACCTGAAATCGAACCCTGGTGAAAAGGCTAACAGCTTAACCACTGCACCACCATGCCCTTGTGTCTTAGTTTGACTTGTTCTAGGCCTCAGACCTGGAAATCGAGTTAAGACCACCAGTACAAGAGCTAAAAGTGCTTACCACTGTAACACAAAACGGGTAGCTGGTAACATTAGACAACCGGAAATGATTATATTTCTGTTAGCAATGCATTTTGTCATCAGCCTACTGTCTGAGCACTGACAGCAACAAAGTTTAGTTTAGAACAAGTGAGTGTGTGTGTATATAGATTATTAGCCTCAAGTATATAAAGCTTGTTGTGTGTAGCGACCATCTTGTCCCGGTAACCACTGAGCATTTTTGTGTTTTAGCTATCCGCTTTAATCAATCAATTAAAGATAGTCTACTCTTAATTCTTGAATCGATAAATCAGAGTTTGTGTACACCGTTTACCATTTATTAACCCATAACTGCAACCTATACTCTCTCTATACTGCAGTTTGATCTGAAAACAAGTTTCAATGGTAAAAGACTTGTCAGTCATCATACATGTAGCCTACACTAATTCTTTCTCTACCTAGCTATGTTTCATCACGCATGGTAGACATCTCACATGTTCGTATTCGATTATTAGTTTATAAAATCTCAGGGCGATGACCTTGATGTATTGGGTATTTTGGGTAAATTCATTGGCCATGGGAAATGGTTGACCATTCTAAGTCCTATGACACCTCGCATGTTGATATTCAATGATTAGTTTATAAAATCATACGTCAATGACTTTGCTGTTTTTGATTTTTGGGGTAAATTCATTGGTCAGGGGAAAGGGTTAACCATTCTAAGTCCTATGACACCTCACTTGACCCTCTCCGATTATTAGTTTATAAAATCATAGGTCAATGACCTTGATGCTTTAGATCTTTTGGGTAAATTCGTTGGTCATGAAAAAGGGTTGACCATTCTGAGTCCCATGACACCTCACTTGACCCTCTCTGATTATTAGTTAGCGAGATATTAACAAAAGTGCAGTTAGGCCCTTTTGACAAAAATACATAATACATTCAAAAACAGAATGTCACCTCAAGTCTAACGACCTCTCATACAAGTCCCTAGCCTTATTGGTTCATGAGATATTAAAAAGCTAATGACCTATTAGTTTTGGATCTTTTGGTAATTAAAAAAATAACTCATCTATAAATCATTATTCAAAAAGCCCGCCCGCTTACAAAACTCCAAATGCGCATGGGTAAAAAGAAAAACAAAAAACATGTTAATTCATAGTAGCAATCGGCTCTTCACATGCGTTTCATGTGGAACAACGTTTAATTTCATCATAGCATTAGGGACCATGGGCCAGTCCATAGGGACCAGTCCAAAGGGACTGGTCTAAAGGGATTAGTCAAAAAGGACCCGTCAACAAGGACCCGTCCACAGAGGCTCGTCCACAAGGACTCGTCAACAATGACCCGTCAGCAGGGACCCCTCAACAAGGACCCGTCCACAGGGACCTGTCAACAAGGACCCGTCCACAGGGACTTGTCAACAAGGACCCGTCCAGGGACTTGGCAACAAGGACCCATCCACACGGACCCGTCAACAAGGACCCGTCCACAGGGACTCGTCAATAATGACCCGTTCAAAGGGACTCGTCAGCAATGACCCGTCAACAGGGACCAGTCCAAAGGGACAAATCAAGAGGGATCAAACAAAAGGGGTTATCGCCTCAAGGCCTTACATGTCCTCATTGATTATTGGTTGGCCTATCGACAAGCGCCGCTTGGAATACATGTTGATCACCCCTCGTGGGTTGGGTTAGGTTAGGTTACACTACAACCGCCATCTCTAAAAAGCTCGCCCTCTTACAAAAGCAATGAGTGAACATGCGTAAAAACAAAAAACAAGCATGTTAATTTTGTGGTGTTTGAAGCCATATTTTCAGTGTTGCCTTAGTAAACAAGAGTTTAGTGCTTTTCAGTCGGTCAACACATTCGTGTTGACCGACTGAAAAGCACTAAACTCTTGTTAAGCATGTTAATTCATAAAGGCTTTCCACCGAACACATGTCTCTTGTGTGGAACAACGTTTAATTCCATATTGGCATACAAACTCTCACATGTTGCACTTGAAAAGCGAGATTTTCTAAAAAAAAAAACCTAGTAGGGGTAGGTTTTATTTTTGAGGTGGAAATATGTTATCCATTGGAATGGGGGTGTCAGCCCGAGTTCAATGACACCTCATTCGTCAAAATCCGACCATGCGTTCGAGAGATACCGCCGCCATCTTGGGAGGTGGGTGAGGCGGAGGTGGGTGTAGAACCCGTAAAAATCCACTACTGAGTATAATTGAATGTTGGTTGTAGTTGCTTGTTGAAATACAACGTACTATACGGATATTAAAGATATATGAGGTGCACTTTGCTGGTGCAACCTCTGTAAAAATTTCATTCAATTCGGTTTCACCGTGTATGAATTGATATGGGGAATCGATTTGCACACATACATGGCCGCATTATGCAAACTATTTGGCTGATGACCTTGTAGTTCAGTCAAAAGTTGCTTCCCACAAAAAGGTATGTTGTTGAAAAATTTGTTAGAGATCAGATGATTAGGTTGGCCGTAACTTGATTTAAGCTTTTAACATTTGGGTGGCCGCCATTACGTTTCCATCAAGATGGCGACAATATTCTTTCGTAAACCGTGCCATTGATAATTGGAACTCTCTACCTGCCGCAGCCTTAGAGCCTTTTCCCAAACATATAGGTGTGTTTAGGAAAAGACTGACTATTTGTGTAAATACTCCAGTTTAATTGTTAGTGAATTGTTATGTACAGTTATTTATTTGTTATGTATATCTAATTTGCCACCGGGGGATACACCCCCAATTGCAAATAAACGAATAAACGAATGAATGAATGAATGAATGAATGAATGAATATTAAACATGACACAGAGGTGCCCTTTGCTAGTTTTACCTCTGTACCAAATTTCATTCAATTCGGTTTCACCGTGTTCGATTTGATAGGGGGGGGGGGGGGACAGACATTCAGAGTACACACACTCACACACACACACACACACACACACACACACAGACACATAGACTCACAGACAGAAACACAATTTTTGGTCCTGTGTAGATCTCATAAGTCTACTTTCATTTTTTTTGCAAAAATCGTAAGTAGGCTAAAAATTATTCATGCCTGTATAAAATCTCAAATCTTTATGTGCGTGATGGCGTAGCGGTAAACTGCTTGCATCATGAAGGGGGTCAATTTCCGGTTAACGCATTGGAGATTTTCGAGGTGAAATGTAACATATATACATACATGACTATCTTAAAAGTCAATAAATTGTTGCTTCAAATAGTCAGATAACAGTATTTGTTTTTGTTGATACCATTATGAGTGTTTTGACATCGAGGTCTTGTAGACCGGTTCACTCGAGTGTGTATGGGATCTGCCAGATAACCTGTGCCAGTGGTATGGATGCGGACATCATACTGCATACTGGCCGTTGATAAAAAGGAAGAATAATAGGGAGGAAGTGCATAGTTTTCTACTCCTGTGGAGGTAGGTCACGGACACCAAGAGCCAGCTGATGAGCCTATCTTAGAGTTCCTAGGCGAAATCCCGCACACGACTTGACAATAAACCTAGAAAAATTTCTCAGTTTTAAAAATATCGTTACAGAGGACTGTTTCTCGTTCAAAAAAGACACCTCTTGTGGCAATTGTTGTTTACAGTAAAACATAGAGTATATTTCATAATAATAATAATGATAATAATAAAAATTATGTTAATGTTTACTATAAGTGAAACATTTTTATTTGTCTTATTAGTTGCTAATTTAAACTTTAGTTTCTTTTTTGCTCTGCGTTAAACCAGAACAATGTATACGCCACATACAAGGGCTCCTTAGCCTAAGCGGCCTTTCTTTGTCTAATAAATTGAAAGTCATGACTTTCTGCTCCTATTTGTAATCCTGTTCTTGTTCTTTTTCCTGATCTAGTAATTGTTCCTCTCCACCAATGGTATCCTTACCTTGACGCGGTGGTGGAGCTTGCGTGGTCAAATGATCCTGAGAGCTATGCCGGCGGTAGCTTAGCTACTGGTAAGGTCTCCCAAGCCGGACAGGTCGAAGGTGATGATCCAGACTAAACGGGATACTCTGGCCCTCCAGGTTGGGGGTTGGACGTGGGGATAACAACCCCACATCATAAAAAAGAACCTGTTACGAAACAATGACAATTCCCTCGGAAGGACGGATTTAACAGAAGACAACCTCGGCCTGGATTACGGAAAAGAGATTTGTATATTGCGACGTGGAATGTAAGATGATTGGATGGTGTGACTGCAGACCTCGTCGCAATGGGAGTGAGAGGATGGAGGAGCAAGGCGATGGATAGACCAACATGGAGAGCAGTTGTCCAAGAGGCCAAAACCCACCCCGGGTTGTAGTGCCATGGAGTAAGTAAGTAAGTAAGTAATTGTTCCTTTTCTTGTTATAATAATAATTATTATTATTATAATAAGTATCTCGTTAGAAAACAACAAATTCATTACGAACATCAAAAATGGACCAAGGGGCCGATAACCTAGATGTTAGGCCCCTTAAAACAACAATTATCATCATCATCATCAAAAATGGGCCAAACGTCCTTGATACAGAGATAGGACGGATCGAATAGGTCAAGAAGTTCAAGTACCTTGGTGAGACCATACAGGAGAATGGACTAGAAAATGTTACAGTGGGACAACGGGTTTCAAAGATTTAGAGAGCATATGGCTTGAAAAGAAAACATGCACAATAAGAAGTGTTCATCCTGGAATGACAAAATAAAACCCTACAACACCGCGATGATAACAGAAAGTATATGTGCCAGTGAATACTTGTCCATGAACTACAGCCTCGAGAAGGTATAGTTCATGGAAAGAAGAATCATCAGAAATATGATGGGAGCTGTTAACACTGAAAGTGGAAGGAAATTTCGTAGCAGCATAGAATTTTACCAAAAGGTGGAAAGAATCTTGGAGACTATGACGAAGAGGTGGATGACGTCCCTGGGGCATATGTATAGAATGAACGACAAAACACTAACCAAACAGGTATTTGGTTATTTCTGAAAAAGAAAGAAAAAGACCACTTCAAAATGGATTTAAGTAACAAAGAAGGACATGCAAGGATTAAACATCACAGAGGTCCAATTGTTAAACAGAAATATATTTGAACTTAATGAAAAATTTGGAAGGGGTTCCGATTGCAGAAATAACTGATGTGTTAGAGGTCTGTTAAGTAAGGACATATATATAACTTTCCAAATCCTGAGAAACACAATAACATCATGGTGGCGAAGTAACCTTCAAATATTTAAAATAACTATACTGGTGATCTTATCACCCGAGTGCAATGAAACTTGCCACAGTGTATCTGTATTCAGAACTTAGTGTAGAGATATCTGATTATGTTCTTCTTTTTTTCTTCTTCTAATAATTCAATATGGCATCAGTTCGAAATTTTAAAACGTTATTTTTAATTTATCGTATCTTATTCAGTCCATTGAAAAGATGATTCGTATGATGGGCTACAACAAAAATAGTTATCTAATGACACTAAATTATGGAGCTTATTTTTCGTAAATCAAAGAAGCCGTGCATTTGACTTTTCTAAAATTCAACTGCATTGGTTCTTTACAGAAAGATGCCATCTCGCGGGGGGACTCTTCATCACGGATATTGAAAACTATTCTAGCGCACAACTTCACATTGTTATGGTGTTGGAGAAGACGTAGGTCGTGAACCAGAAGCTATTTAGTATATCACATGGAAAATGTTATTAATAGGCAGGAGAGTTTCAATGGAATATACCAGTGGGATATATAATACAAGTAGTTCCGTGAAGAACTATACAGCCTATTTTCATATATCCTACTCATGTTAGTTGCCTCTATCAACACACAAATTTTCAGTTTGAAGGTTGTGATAGATTCGTAGATATTGAGAACCGTCTAAATATTTCAGATGGTCGCCAGGTTGGATTTTTATTTATGTACTATTACATTAAGATTATTGTGTACGTGTGGTATTCAAACTTCAATCGCATGATTAGAACACAAGAAGTAAAAACGAGATTTTAAAATTTCGCACAGCTGCCATCTTGTGGTTATGCTAACAATTGAAATTAATAAGATGCCAGTGGATTAACATTTGTATAAGCATTTAACGTGCAACCTTTCACTGCACTCGGATAGTTTAATCGCGAGAAACGTCCATTTAAATATTTATACTTCGCGTCGCCGCCATGTTGGATTTGTGCTTACCGTTTACTGAAAGTCCTATAGGTGATCATATGTTCATAGCCTCTAAGTACATAAAGCATTTCAGTTTGATTGCTGTAAAAGATTCGTAGATATTGAGAACCGTCTAAATATTTCGGATGCTCGCCATTTTGGATTGCTATATGAATAGGCCATAGAGTTATGTACCATTCAAGGTAAATTATTGCCTAGGTCCATTATTCAAACTTTCACTTCGATCGCATGATTACGACACAAGAAATAAAAATTAAATTTTATAATTTCGCACAGCCGCCATCTTGAGGTTATGTGAACAATTGAACTAAATTAGATGCCAGTGCATTACAATATGTATAATTATTTACTGTACCACATTTCGCTGCGCTCTGAGAGTTAAATCACGAGGAAAGTCAATTAAAATGTTTCAACTTCGCTTGGCTGCCATATTCATTTTGTGCCTTACAGGTTTATGAACGTTACATAGATAAACTTGTGTCAGTACCCTTTATCACCGTAAAAAAGCAGCGTGATATATGTAATAGTTTCGGAGATATAGAATGTCAGTGAAATATTTCGCACAGCCGTCATTTTGAGGTTATGTAAATAATTGAACTAAATTAGACTCCAGTGCAATACAATGTGTATAAACATTTGCTCTACCAAGTTTCATTACGTTTGGATGGTTAAATCGCGAGAGAAGTCTATTTAAAAGTCTAAACTACGCTTGGCCGCCATGTTGGTTCTGTAGTTACCAGGTTTTTGAAAGTCTCATAGGTGTAGTTCTAGTAGTGCCTTTTTATCACCGTACACAATTTCAGGGCGATATTCATAATAGTTTCGGAGATACTGAATGCTGGTGAAATATTTCGCACAGCTGCCATGTTGGATTGGTGAGACACAATAAAATTTGAAGGGCACGGTCAGGGTTGGCCAGAATGATGCTATGATCTTACCGAGTTTCAGTGTAATCACTCCAGCCGTTTAGAAGTTATTATGACACACACACACACACACACACACACACACCATCACACACACACACATGGACAAAAGGTGATCTCTTAAGCCTATTTTCTTTTTTCATAATATAAAAATAGGCTATAAATAGGCTATTTACACCAGTTCTTCACGGAAGTAATTGTTATATATTTATGTATTGTTAGGGATCATTATCATCATTCAATAATAGGAGAGCACACAAATGTGTATAACCTTATTAAAATTCCTAATTATTCGCTTTGCTGTAGGCCAACGAAGCTTTCGTTCTCTGTAGACAGGAAGTAAAGTGTTACCAGTGACAGTGTATGTGGCAAAGTTTACACACGAATCCTGAGTAAGGTCCATGGAGGCAAGATACTTTGCACGTCTAATGCTGGGATTTGTGAATTGGTACCCTCGCTAGGGCACTATTTATGTCGATGTTTGCTCGGTCCAATTGCCATTAACCATAAGATTCGAGATGGAATTTTGACCTAATTTTCTTTCTCTGTTTGAGGAGTTCCCTCTCTTGGGGAGTGGATAGCAACTATCTGTTCAAATGGAGGTCTTCTCGTAGATAAGTTTCTTTTGTCACCTCATACTTAAGTTGCCCAATAGAACACTCTGAGATTTGCCGATGACATAGTCATCTAGGCCGACACGCCTGAGGATTTGAATGAGTTTTTGAATGGTATGGACTCCGACTTGAGGAAAGAATTCATGATGAAAATTAATAAATGTAAAACAAGTAGTTCCGTGAAGAACTATACAGCCTATTTTCATATATCCTACTTATGTTAATTGCCACTATCAACATACACAATTTCTGTTTGATTGCTGTAATAGATTCGTTGATATTAAGAACCGACTAAATATTTCGGATGGTCGCCATGTTGGATTTTATATATGTAGGTCCTAGAGTTATGTACTGGTTCATGCAGATTATTGTGAACGTGTAGTATTCAAACTTCAATCGCATAATTAGGACACAAGAAAAAACAAGGAGATTTTAAAATTTTTCACAGCTGCCATCTTGAGGTTATGGAAACAATTGAAATAAATTATATGCCAGTGGATTAACATTCGTATAAGGATTTACTGTACCAAGTTTCACTGCACCCGGATGGTTAAATTGCGAGAAACGTCCATGTGAATATTTATAATTCGCGTCACCTCCATGTTGGATTTGTGATCACCAGGTTATTTAAAATCCTATAGGTGAACTTAAGTTCATAGCCCCTATGAACATTAAAAAATGCAGTTTGATTGCTAAAATAGATTCGTAGATATTCAGTATCGTCTAAATATTTCGGATGGTCGCCATGTTGGATTGTTAAATGTATAGGCCATAGAGTCATGTACCATTAAAGGAAAATTATTGCGTAGGTTCATTATTCATACTTTCACTTCGATCGCATGACTACATCACAAGAAATAAAAACTTAATTTTAAAATTCGCACTGCCGCCATCTTCAGGTTATGTAAACAATTGAACTAAATTAGATACCAGTGGATTACAATGTGTATAAATATTTCCTGTACCAGGTTTCAGTGAGCTTGGAACATTAAATCGCGAGAAAGGTCTATTTAAAATTTTCAAATTCGCTTGGCCGCCATGTTCGTTTTGTATTTAACCGTTTTTTGAAAGTCTTATAGATGGACTTCCAGTAGTGCCCTTTATCTCCGTACAAAATTTTAGGGAGATACCGCTGACAGTTTCAGAGATATAGAATGCCGGCGAAATATTTCGCACATCCGCCATCTTGTGATTATGTAATCAATTGAACGAAGTTAGATGTCGGTGCATTACAATGTATATAAACATATACTGTACCAAGTTTCATTGCGTTTGGTTGGTCAAATCGCGAGAAACGTCTGTTTAAAAGTCGCAAATTCGCTTGGCCGCCATGTTGGTTTTGTAGTTACCAGGTTTTCAAAAGTCACATAAGTGAACTTATAGTAGTTCCCTCTATCACCATAGAAAATGTCAGGGTAATATCGGTAATAGTTTCGGAGATATTGAATGCTGGTGAAATATTTCGCACTGCTGCCATGTTGGATTGGTGAGTCGTAACAAAATTTGAAGGGCACGGTCGAGGTCGCCGGGAATAGTGCTATGAGCTTTCCGAGTTTCATTGAAATCGCTCCGGCCGTTTAGATTTTATTAGGGGGGGACACACACACGAATCACACACACACACACACACACAAGCACACACACACGGACAAAAGGTGATCTCATAAGCCTATTTTTTAAAAATTGAAAATAGGCTAACAAAAATATTGGAATGCAGCCGAAATAAATCAGAAACCTCTTTGGACATCAAATTCGCAGGTGAAAAACTAAAGGAAGTAGGAGACTTCTGTTACTTAGGAAGCAAAATAACCAGTGATGGACGAAGCAAAGAAGATATAAACAGTAGGTTAGCTCAGGCAAGAAAAGCATTTCTACAGAAAAGTAATCTGTTGACATCGAATATAGATTTAAGTGTTAGGAAGTCATTTTTAAGGCCTTTGTCTGGAGCGTGCCACTCTATGGAAGTGAAACTTGGACTATTGGTGCAGCAGTAAAGGGGAGAATTGAAGCGTTTGAAATGTGTTGTTATAGGAAAATGATGAAGATCCGATTGGTAGATAGGGTTACAAATGAAGAGGTATTAAGGCTAGAGGGAGAGGAGAGATGTTTCTGGCGAATGCTAATGAAGAGATGTCATAGGTTGGTAGGACACTTACTAAGACACCCAGGAATAGCAAGCTTAGTTATGGAAGGAAGGGTCGAGGACAAGAACTGTAGGGGTAGCCCAAGGTTAGAATATGTTAAACAGATTGCCTCGGACGTAGGGTGTGGTAGCTATGTAGAGATGAAACGATTAGCTCAGGACAGGGAAGCATGGAGATCTGCATCAAACCAGTCAAAATACTGAAGACTCAAACAACAACAGAACACTCAGAGGGCCTTTTCAGGAATCTGGCTTTGACACGTAGGCCCTACTATGCATTTGAGATCCGATACTGTTACATGGTCCCAGATTAGATCACTACCGTTGGTAAGCACTAGTTCTATTAGCCTACTTTCGATTTTTGCAAAAAATGAAAGTAGACTTATGAGATCAACACAGGGCGAAAAAAAGTGTGTCTGTCTGTGTGTGTGTGTGTATGTGTGTGAGTCTCTGTGTGTGTGTGTGTGTGTGTGTGTGTGTGTGTGTACTCTGAATGTCTGTCGTCGTCCCCCCCACCCCTATCAATTCGAACACGGTGAACGCGAATTGAACGAAATTTGGTACAAAGGTAGCACTAGCAAAGGACACCTCAGTGTCATGTTTTATATCGCCGCCATCTTGACGGAAACGTAATGGCGGCCACACAAATGTTCAAAGCTTAAATCAAATTACGACTAACCTAATCATCCGATCTCTACCAACTTTTGCAAGAAGATACCTTTATGGAGCGAACATCCTTTCACCAAACTAATAGGTCATTAGCCTAATAGTTTGCGGATGTTGGCCATCTTTGTGTCAAAATCGATTCCCCCTGTAAATTCGAACACGGTGAAACCGAATGGAACGAAATTTTGTACAGAGGTAGCACTAGGAAAGGCCACCCCAGTGTCATGTTTTATATCACCGCCATCTTGACGGAAACGTAATCGCGGCCACCCAAATGTTAAAAGCTAAAATGTAATTACGACCAACCTAATAATCTAGTCTCTACCAAATTTTGCAACAACATATCTTTATGTGGGAAGCATATTCTGACCAAACTGCTAGATCATCAGCCCAATAGTTTACAGATGGTGGCCAAGTATGTGTGCAAATTGATTCCCCCTATCAATTCAAACACGGTGAAATCGAATTGAACGAAATTTGGTACAGAGGAAGCACTAGCAAAGGGCACCTCAGTGTCATGTTTTATATCGCCGCCATCTGGATGGAAACGGAATGACGGCCACCCTGATGTTAAAAGCTAAAATCAAATTACGACCATCCTAATAATTTGATCTCTACCAGATTTTGCAACAACATGCCTTTTTGTGGAAAGCATCTTATGACTGACTACAAGGTCTTCTGACCAATAGTTTGCAAATAGCGGCCATGTATGTGTGCAAATCCATTCCCCATATCAATTCAAACACGGTGAAACTGAATTGAATGAAATTTTTTACAGAGGTCGCACTAGCAAAGGGCACCTCATATTCATGTTTAATATCCCTATAGCACGTTGTATTTCAACAAGCTACTACAACCAACATTCAATTATACTCCTTGAAAAGGACAAAGAGTTATAACAATACCCAAGCATTTAGGAGAAAGTAGACTATATGTTCTTTACTGAACATCTTGTTTTTGCTGTAGAATGTCTCGTGGATGTTTTGAGGCCAAGTTTGGTGTGGTTATCTATTTTATATCTTGTTTAGATATCTACTGATGTATTTTCTGTGATGTGTATTCTAAATGAATGTCCAGTGGCCTGGAGGGGTATTCCTTAATATCTAAACGAATTTACGATTATTAATTCTTGCTTGTCGTAAGTAATCCTATCTTTATCGGCAATTCTCCCACCTCATCTGGATTACATGATGACAGTTTTCTTGGGATGTATGTCGACAATGTTATCCTCTGCCCATGACTGTAGATTATTTATGGTGTATTGTAGGTCTTCTTTGTTAGTTGAAGACAGGACAATGTCGCCTGCATATGTGCATAATGACTCCCCACTAATGATTCCAGTGATTCCAATGATCAATGATGTCAGGTGTAGCTATGTTGAATAGGATAGGGCTCATTGGGTATCCTCTTTGCACTCCGTTTCTTTGAATCACTGGTGTTGACAACGTTGTCCCATCAGTGGTTTCTGTGCAATTGAAAGATGGAATGTTGTTGATTGCGACTGCAAATGGGTAATCTTTTCGAATCATTCGTCTCGGTTCGGCTGTTAGTAGCTGTCTACTTAAAGAATCGAAGCTTTAACGAAGTCACGATTACTATGTAAAGCTTCTTTGCGGGTAGACTGTGTCCAAAATTTTTTCTAGCTTCCTATATTCCTCCGAAATCCAAAATGTTCCTCAGATTATTTGCCTGAAAGTTTGTGGGTCTTACAATTTTCGTTTATAGTACACATAGAACATCATTGGCACTCCGTGCATATGGCAAGTTGACAATTTTAGAAAAAGTAATTTATTTCCCTCTATGTGAAGAAAATGTATGTTCTGAGTTTCTTTTAAAGCTGATATCTTGATATCAACTGTGCCTTTCCCTCAAAGTCAGAGGGTGGAGTATAGCTTTGAGTGACGAAGAATAAATATGATTTATTTCCTTTTTGTTGTATTTATCATACCATTTAGGGATTAGTGGTATCGCGGTCAGAATACCCACGTATTTGTGTGCGTGTTTTATAACCTTTGCTATTGTGTTGGATGTACTAGTGTGTGTACTTGTAATTGGTTATAGGATATTAAAGGGAGCTGACATGGTCTTGTGAGGAATCACCATGGGAGCCACCAGGGAAAGGAATGGAAGCCACGGAAAACCAGAGGCAGAATAGGTGAGTTGGGGTATAAACCAACATTTTACAGTTGCGCTGTCGAATCTGAGTGAACCGCGTTCTTTACCTCCTACAAGAGTGTAATTTCTTGGAATAGTCGGGAATACTTAACTCCAGTGCACAGTGATATGAATAAAGATAAATAATATATGCCAGTATGATAATCATAATAGCATTTTAATTATAGTACAGTTACAACAACACCCTCAGCTTCTGTTTATCACCAACAAACATCAGGAGTATATTTCTTCTCATTATTTTTGTGAAGTCCCCGTGGATAATGAAATGAATGCTTGAGTAATTCGCACCAAAAACACAGATTGCGAGATATAAATATCCATGCTTTTCTCTAGAAGTCTAGAGTACATTTACATACGAATACATATATAATGGACCGGAATTGATAGACGGTCAGTCAACTTAAATGGGAAAATAACCATCAAACAAAAAATTACCGTCAGTCTGAAAGACTAGGCGTTATATCATTTAAAATGACGCATGCTACAAATGCTACACATGTTATAAAGGCTCAGGAGGGATTCTCGCTTCGCTCGAAGTCGCAGGACTCTTTCAACAGACTCCATTACCCATTAACTTAGGCTTCCCGCGCGGGCACCTCTTTAAGGGTCACCCTGTATTTGAGTCTGACATCTTTTACAACTCTTTAAGAGTCACCCATTATTTGAACCTGATATCTCGCAAACCTCTTTAAGGGTCACCCTGTATTTGAATTGAATCTAACATACTGTACACCTCGTTAAGAGTCACTCTGTAATTTGCTCTGACATCCTGCACACCTCTTTAGGAGGCACCCTGTATTCTTATCTGGCATCTTTAATATATCTTTAGAAGTCACCATGTATTCTTGTGTGACATCTTGTACACCTCTTTAGGAGTCACCCTGTATTCTTGCCTGACATCTTGTGCACCTCTTTAGGAGTCACCCTGTATTCTTCTCTGCCATCTTGTACACCTCTTTAAGAGTCACCTTGTATTCCTATCTGGCATCTTGTATATCTCTTTAGTAGTCACCCTGTATTCTTGTGTGACATCTTGTACAGTGTACACCTCTTTAGGAGTCATCCTGTAATCTTGTCTGACATCATGTGCACCTCTTTAGGGGTCACCCTGTATTCTTCTCTGCCATCTTGTACACCTCTTTAAGAGTCACCTTGTATTCCTATCTGGCATCTTGTATATCTCTTTATGAGTCACCCTGTATTCTTATCTGGCATCTTGTACTGTATTTTGCTCTGACATCCTGCACACCTCTTTAGTAGGCACCCTGTATTCTTATATGGCATCTTGTATATCTCTTTAGAAGTCACCCTGTATTATTGTGTTCGCTTCGCTCAAAGCCCCAGGTCGCTCGACGCCCCAGGACTCTTTCAACAGACTCCAATAACCATTAGCTTCTGCTTCCCACGCGTGCATGACGCCACGCACTCGCTGCATGACGTCACTTCCCACGCGGCTGCATGACGTCACTTCCGTCTCCGTCTCCGTAGCGCATAACGTTGGACCCAATCATAACGACGAAGTCGACAAGATCATTTGAAATGATAATATGATGTAAATAAATTCAGGGTTTTTAAGGAAGTGCCTAAGGTCACAAATTAGATGCCATCTTGAAACTTGCCTGGAGACGAAGAGGGATACAGCGGAGACACATTTGAAGAAGTGACGGTCGGTCAAACTAAATAATTCCAATTACTGAAATATTTGAAACAGGTAGTTCCGTGAAGAACTATACAGCCTATTTTCATACATCCTACTTACGTTACTTGCCTCTATCAACATACAAATTTTCAGTTTGATGGCTGTAGTAGATTCCTAGATATTGAGAACCGTCTAAATATATCGGATGGTCACCATTTTTGATTTTTTATATGGCCTCAAAGTAATATACTATAACATGAAGATTATTGTGTAGGGGAATTATTCAAACTTCAATCGGATGATTAGAACACCATATATAAGAACGAAATTTTAAAATTTCTCACAGCCGCCATCTTGTGGTTATGAAAATAATTGAAATGAATTAGATGCCAGTGGATTAAAATTTATATAGCATATACCGATCCAATTTTCACTGCGCTCGGAGAGTTATATGGCGAGAAACATACATATGAATATTTAAATTTCGCGTCGCCGCCATGTTGGATTTGTGCTCACCAGCTTATTGAATGTCCCATAGTTGAACCTATGTTTTATAGCCTCTATCAACATACCAAATTTCAGTTTTATTGCTGTCATAGATTAATAGATATCGTGAACCGTCTAAATATTTCGGATGGTCGCCATGTTGGATTTTAATATATGTAGGCCATAGAGTTCTGTACTATTAGATGAGGATTATTTTGTTGATATATTTTTCAAACGTTGACTTCGATCGCATGATTAGGACACAAGAAATAAAAACTTAATTTTAAACTTTCGCACGGCCGCCATTTTGAGGTTATGTAAAAAACTGAACTAAATTAAATGTCAGTGTATTGCAATTTGCATATGTATTTGATGTAACAAGCTTCACTGCGTTCGGATCGTTAAATCGCGAGAAAAGTTTACTTAAGTGTTTCGACATCGCTTGGCCGCCATGCTCGTTTTGTAGATAACAGGATTTTGAATGTCACATAGGTGAACGTATAGTAGTGCCCTTTATCACCGTAAATTTCAGGGCGATATGAGTTATAGTTCCAGAGATATAGCATGCCAGTGAAGTATTTCACACAGCCGCTATGATGGATTGGTGGGACATAATAAAATTTGAAGGGAACGGTCGGGGTCAGTCAAAATAGTACTACGACCGTACCGAGTTTCATTGAATTCGATATAGCAATTTAAAGGTTATTAGGAGACACACACACATAGTCGCACACACACACACACACATACACACATACACACACACGGTCAAAAGGTGATCTTATAAGCCAATTTTTTTCATAAATGAAAATAGGCTGAAAATAACCAGAACTAAATTAGCCTACATGTGATTATAAAAGCTAATCACATGTTCCAATAAACAGGATTATTTTGTGCTGACCAAGAAAAGTTAATGGAAGCTTGAAGAAGTTGAAATGTCAGGCTGAGCGTGGAAACAGATGATGTTATACTACAGTACACATAAACATCTATCAAGAGGAAGTCCAAAATCTGGAGGATACCCGAGGATTAAGTGAAGCCTGTACAATGACAACACTATTATCAGAGCAAGGAAAAAGGGTTCATATTCACAGAAAGAAGAACATGTTAGGAGTCAGAAATGAACGTGGCCTAAAGAAGCCAAAATGATGTTAAAATTGCAGTGTATGGTGTCATGTCTACACGGAGCAAAGCAGCGATATCATTTCAGTGATGGACAACGGAGAGGTTCTAATCCAACTGTCACCAGAGTTCATACCACAATGGTCAGGGCTTGAACACACTAAGCTATCGCAGTGAGTAAATTAAAGACTGTAGGGTAGAATAATGATATCAGTGTGAGTACCTTGGGAGTGCGAACTACACAGGTGTCAGCTTGATCAGCGGTCTCCAATGTCTCTCTCATTAGCTTTGATAATGAAGTCATTTGTTGCGTACGCCAGGGTAATTACAAAGAAGCCCTAGAGAGTGCATGTATCTAGCTTGTTGTATTTCCATGAAACTGGAGCTTTTACAGCCAACACATCTGTCGCTGGTGTATCTCTTTAGCATTATGACTGACACACATCGTATACTGGACAATCAATAACGTAGTGAGTTCATTTAACTTACGACGTATTTGCAATCAATTACCCTATTATCAGAAAATTGGAATTTCTTATTAATTTCTGTTGATGGACAGAAATAAAATCTACCTCAGAGTCTCATAATGGTACAAGGGTTGGTGACTATGGGGTTTCAACTGATAATAGTATATCATCCTACTTGTAGTAGGTTTTCTTTGTTTTCTAATAAACTCCCATCGTCTATCCTAGTTGACGCACAGTATAAGCTGCAACGGAGCAAATAATATTTTGCATGTGATGATAATTTATGTAAGGCAATACTTGAAAAGAGAAATCGACCGACATAAATTAGATATTTTAGGATTAGCTGAAACACGTTGGAGAGAAGAAGGAGAGTTCATAAGCCGAGACTTCAAAGTCTTGCACTCCGGAAGTGAGAATGGTCAAGGCCGTGTAGGTTTGGTACTGTCCCCGAATTCGTATAAAGAGATACCACGAACTGATATGAAAGGCAGCCTTTTAAAAGGGAGCATTTAATTAATATTGGAATAATGAATTTTTGAACAGGTCCATTACACAAGCTTTATGTCATGAAGTATTGCCCAACAAGAAGCTTGTTAGCTGAATGTAATCTCCCCCTAGAAAGGGCAGATTTGATTGGATCATCCATACGAGATAGACCACAGCCGGTACTTGAAGAAAGGGAATGGGATTGGAAGATCCGGTGAGCGAAGTTAGAAATGGAATGTTTTATTTTGTCTAGTAGGCTATTTAATGCATTTGGAAGCATTGACCATGGGAAATAAATTGAAGAAATTAATTAAGATATAATCAGGAAATGTCTTCTGTGGATATTAACGCCCGAAGTCTGTATGAGGATATTCCTGTCCGAGTTTGGGTTGGCAGCATTGAGGAAGGGGCAGGTGCTTCGATAAGGCGAGAGAAGGATGACGTCAGAGTGTGTCAGGTGACGTGAGGGAGAGTCTACTAAGTCAGAGAGAGGGGAGCAGAGCGCTGCGGAAAGGCGTTACGGCAGTGGTTGTTCGTGTGTGATGATTAAGGAAGTGATATGAACGTGTGAAACATCGTGTCTAAATGTGCTAATGTATGGTGAAGCACGAACGTCTGTGTGATTTTGAGTGCGTTTTGGAATATTCCACGGTAAAGACCGGTGGCATGGAGAGACAATGAAGTGTCAGTCATCACTGTGTAACGTATTCGTGGAGAAAAGGGAATTGTGAATATACCCCTTGAAAAGTACTGAACGTGTATGTTTGTAAGGAAACACCTTGAGACACGTTACTACGGAAAGATATGTTCAAGGAGGAAGTGGTAAGCAATAAAATGGAGAACATTATGGACACGAGGCCGGAAGGAGAATGTGATTTGTCAGAGGAAGTCATGGTATATTGTTAAATTATGCTGAGGGAAATGTAGCCTACATCATGAAAGCGAGAATTCCTTCGAGTGGAGTCACTTAGAACGATATGCGGAAAAGCAAAGCAAAAAGCAAAACCAATATTCCGATTATTGAAGCAATCAACACTATCAAAAACAACTTAAAATCCAACAATTCGGTAAAAGAAACTAAAGAGATTGTGAGATTACTGAGGGTCGTTCTCACCCAAAACGTGTTTCAATTCGACAATAAAATATACACACAGAGAGAAGGCCACTAAGTGGGTTAATCGCTGACATCTTCATCAATGCACTAGAAAATGCGTTCTTAGAAAAGACTTCAAAAAAGGGAATAGTAATATGGAAAAGATACGTAGATGATGTAATTTGCATCTACGATACTGAACTAACAAGCGAAGAAACAATTCTCCAATCCATTAATAGCCTACACCACTCTATCAAATTCACTAAGGAATCCGAAATAGACCGAAAAATAAATTACCTCGGTATAACTATTGAACGTAAAGACAACGACCTTTCATATTCCATATTCCGGAAAGCAACACAAACCTCGCATGCAATCGACAATCAGTCTAATCACCCCAGTACGCACAAACGAGCGGGTTTCAATTCAATGGTGCACAGGGCTTTAAACATACCCATGTCAAAAGACAACTATAATAAGGAAATAAGAACTATTAAGCAAATAGCAAAGGAAAACAACTTCCCGCCAAGCAAAATAAACCAAATTATAGCCAAACATAAAAATAAAGATAAAACGATTCCCAAACCGGACAGTAATGAGAAAAAATTTGCGCGTTTCAACTATGTGAATGCGAATACATATAAAATCACTAACCTATTCAAAAAGTAAGGCATAAAGATAGCTTTCACGACGAAAAACACAACCGCTAGGCACCTCCTAAATAGTAATCTAAATAAACGTTACCCGTATTCAAGGTCAGGGGAATATTCTATAACGTGCCAAGACACCGGTTGTCAAGCTAATTACATCGGGCAGAGTGGAAGACGAGTAGACACACGTTATAATGAACATAGGAATGCGATAAGATACGGAACACATTCAGCCGTGTGCGAACATATGTGTGACGCGGGGCACAGCTTTACCAACATAGAGTCCATCACGTATCGAAAGGCAGAGCTCTTGACATAAAGGAAGCAATCGAGATACACCTAGCCAAACGAAACAATCCCAACAATCTAAATGAACACACGTTCATGGAGAGCTCACCCCTATTCACGCTACTAAAAACACACCCTGTCGGAAACAAGACACAATTTAGCGACAAAGCCAAGTTAGATAAAAAAAGGGGGGAAATTAGCGGGTTTTTAATAGGTAAATGTTATCTGGATCAGGTGTACAATGTACTTTTCTTCTGCATTAAACCAAGGCCCATATTCGCGGCAGTATTAAAGGTGCCGGGACGTCCTCATAAGACCGTCAACGCTTAGTTCGAATGGCTTATGGTCCACGCGTGGCGAGGGCTAATCCACGGTATTTAATAGTTGTAGTCCAACCTCATTCAATAACATACATCTTATCTAGGTTGGCAACACCTCACATAAACACATCGCTATCACTCCCCACAGTACTTATGGGCAGGGGGGAAAAGGCAGGGAAAAACCAGTCGTTAAGATAACCACCGCAGTCGACCGCACAGTTAGTTCCAGTGAGCACGAAAACTGCGAGCAGCTGTAGTAAGGAAGACAATCAGATAAGTAGTTAGCCTACAATTTTATAGTTTAACCATAGTTTACAACCATATAATCTCGCCAAAGTTCAAACTCCGGATAGCTATCACCATTTAGCATTTCACCTAACATCATATATACTGCATTTAGCATACACTGACAGTTGCAGTACCAATACTGCAACTAAATAATTGTACATATTGTACATATTTTCACCTGTATTTCAAACATAGATTTTATAGCCTAAGAGTAATGGATCTGATGATGATCGCTTGACGATCGAAACTGGTCATCCTAGTGTTTTATTAATCTCATGTAATTTATTTCAGGATTAGGGCATAACCCATCTCTTTGGGGTACATTCGTGTTGACCGACTGAAAAGCACTAAATTCTTGTTTTGTAATTTGAATTAAAAGATATTTCGGTAATCCAATAAAGAATAAAACTTAGGATCTATGTATAGAGTAATATATTGATACTGTAAATAGTGAGAGGCCGTCACTATTTAATTCTTTTAAGGGGGTTGTTCTTTTGTCTTCATAAATATTTTTTTTATTGATCCTTATAGAAAAGGCATTGCGATATGTTGCCATTTTATTTATTGTTGATCTTTAAGTCGTTATTTTTGTAATTTAGCTGACGTTATGTCAGAGTGTGTGCCATAAGACATCAATTGTAATGACATTCAGTTATGGATCATCGATTTAATTATATCCATTTTTGCGGTGTCTTCCCTTTTTTGAATAAAATTTGGGCACGCATTTGCGTATGCTTATACCATTTTCAATATACTCTTGCGTTGTGTTTTATAGATAGTGGGAGGACAGGAACATGCCATGGTTATTATAGCGGCTTGAACCATTTTATCCATTCCTTTGTCCCAGTTACGCCCGTGTGAATGAGAGTCTTGCGCTCAGGTGTGTGTTGTCGCTGATCCTGTGGAGGATTAACCATTGCGTGTGGATAATATCGCCTGATATGTGTCCACGATTTTCAGAGTGTGTGATGCCGGGTATTATGGTATGTATTATTAGCCGGGGTACTGCCGTTGGTATTTGATCCGCTGCCATCTTGGATTGTGGCATTCACGACACTGCTGAAATCGGGTACAGTACTAAATGCTAACTCTTCAAGAGCCCTACTGGATGTTGAAGCTATTGGAAACAGCATTATCATAGCATGTTTTCTGGCAACACCCGTAAATTTAGTTGTGGTACAGATATATATGCCTACGTCCAGCAGTGTGATGACGAGGTTGGAGAAATGTATGAGAAGCTGGAAGAATTACTGCGTACGACGAAGGCTAGCGAGAACATTATTATAATGGGAGACTGGAATGCAGTGATTGGTGAAGGAAAGGAAGGATTTGCAGTAGGGGGTTATGGTCATGGTATAAGAAATTCACGTGGTGTCTTCTCGAATTCTGTGAACAAGAGAGGTTCGTTATAAGTACCACTTGGTTTACCTCACCAAAGAGGCGGAGATATACTTGAAAAAAAAAAACAGGTGAAGATCAACGTTACCAGATTGACTATATTCTTGTCATGGAAAGATACGGAAATCAAGTGAAGAAATCCATGCCATATCCTGGCGCTAACATCTGTTCTGATCATTCTCTACTAGTAATGAGTACGGCACTGTAATTTAAACGCAGGATTTAGGGAAAACCAACAAAGAAGTGGAATCTTGAAGCATTTAAAAGCGAGCGGACTAAAAAGCAATATCAGGAAGCCACTGATGACCACATATCATCATATGCAAGCAACTCACAAACTGTTAATCATATGGTTAATAGCCAAATTCTCCATCGAAAAGGCTGCTGAAAACTATGTGGGATTTGTGGAAAGAGTGAATCGCAAACCATGGATCATACAGGACATTCTATTAAAGATGGACGAAAGAAGAAAATTTAAAAACGACTCTTCATATGTAGGCAGAAATAACTATCGAATGCTAAAGAACCAGATTGATCGACTCTGTTGGAGAAGAAAATGAAGTGGTGGAAGTCAAAATGCGAAGAAATCGAATTTCTGAAAAAACAAGGAAGAACAGATTTAGCCTACCAAAAGATCAGGGAAACAACTAAGAAACAAAAAGGATTCCGTACTAGACAGTACCGTGACACACATAGGAATCCTATATCAGACCTGAATTACAGGAAGGAACACTGGAGGATGTATGTTGAAGATCTATACGCAGAACCAATTCCATTCGTTTTGCCAACACGTAGCGAGGAAGACAGGTCAATTTCAGAAGATATAATTATTAGATGAGAGTTCGATGAAGCTCTAAAATCAATTTCCATGGGTAAAACGCCAGGTATTGACAATGTTCCTGCTGAACTAGTCAAGAATAGTGGGGATAGTACACTTGAATGGATATTCAAATTGGTAGTAAGAATCATCGAAGAAGGTAAATGGTCGCAGGAGTTTTATACAATCGTCATCATTCCAATTTCAAAGAAGACTGTACCAGTTGAATGTAGTGACTATTGGACCATTAGTCTCATCCCTGATGCATCAAAGATACTTCTGCAGATTTTGAGGAAAAGGATGGAAATATACATCGAACAGTATCTAGACAACTCTCAATTTGGTTTTCGAAAGAATATGTCTACAAGTTATGCTATCGGGTCCTTGCGATGTCCTGGAGAAAAGATGTTAAGCGTAAACAGAAACCTTTACGTGTGCTTTGTCGACTTCGAAAAAGCATTTGATAAAGTCAGCTGGTAAAAGCTGTTTCGTGTTCTAAATCAATTAGAATGTCCCCATCAATTAATCAGATTAATATTTGATCTGTATACAAATCAAACTGCTGTTGTTCGGCTTGGAATAGACGTATCAGAACCCGCTAAGATCCGCAGAGTGTGCGACAAGGTTGTTTGCTGTCCCCTGGACTGTTCAATGCCTTCGCTGAAACTATAACAAAGTGGTCTTTCAAAGGTTCTAATATGGGAGTGAAAGTTGGTGGAAGACTTATTCAGAATATTAAATTTGCTGACGATCTGGCATTACTTGCAGTAAATCCGCTTACATTAACAAACATGTTGCAATGTTTAAATAATACAACTACAGAATACGGAATGAAAATCAATTTTAAGAAGACCAAGATTCTGGTGATAAGTAAGCATCAACATCAACTAAATATAACCATAAATAAAGAACCAGTACAACAGGTCAGTCGATTTAAATACCTTGGTCAGATCTTCACAGACGACCTACGTTGTGAAGTTGAAATCAGGAACCGTACAGCCATTGCCAGCAGGCATTCCGTGAAAAGCATTCTCTAATTTGTCAAGCCTCGATGTCCCTCAGCCTTAGAAAACAACTGGTTAAGACCTACATATGGCCAGTTGCAATGTACTGTACCCAATGGGACACGGCAGATTGGCATCGAACTCGGGTCTTATCAGAGAAGACCAGGCCCATGATTCTGCCTAGAATTGAACCATTGATCTCTGAGGGGGAACAGCTACAGGGAACCCGAAAAGCAATGAGTTATATAATGGCATAAAATCACAGTAGCATGATTTCACGGCCAGAATGTGAATATCATAGCTGTTTACGGTGAATAATTGTAAGAAAGTGCAGGCATATGTACGTTTTGGAAGCCTGGACGCATGAAAGCCAACCAGCTTGACATTTGACTAATCGCAGCCAGCAGAGGGGCGTGTATTAGTGACGCCGAAGGAACTCATTTCGTCTGGACCACAGGGACATCTCGAGATTAATGACTCTGGGGTTCACCAGTGGACAAGGCAGGAGACCGGGGAAGGGGTAGTTGCCCACAGAAATTAATTGATTGCAGCCAATTGGAGCATTGAAATGAAGTAAAATTTACACCCAGGTGAATATATTCTAGGAGAGATAATTTAGGAGTGGTTTCACGCCTAAATTAAAGCCTATATCTCTATATGAGCCTATGAACATACTGCCTACGCGCAGGAGGAATGATTTGGAGACCAGCACGAGGGGATTTACCAGGCTAGCGTCATGACGCTATGGAAGAAGGCAATTAATTGTAATTAATTGGCCGAAGCGATCGCTTGCACGCGAGTGATTTTGGGACCTCCACACCTAGACAAACGAGGATTATACGTCATTTTGGCTGGAAATGCATTATTTCAAGAAAGAGTCGGTCCCGAATGTCCAGTGGACTACGTTTTACGAGAAACCTTTATATAGGGCGAGCAGCGCAGAGAAGCCAGTTCATCTCGAGTGCTTCTCCAGTTCTTCTCCAGTTCGTCTTGACTCAACACGTAAACTAACACGCCGCCAGATCACGCTAGAAAGTGCGCGATTTGTTAAAGTATCGACGCTCAAGTATATTGGGAGAACAATGGAAGCGCATCATACAACTTCTTAATAGTAATTATGAATCATGTAAGATTTAATCTACAGAAGATATTTATCCAATATCATACGCAAGTATAAATTCGCTACAGCGTAGGGATAATTCAGGATGTTTTTGGACAGTGAATATACCAGGAGGTGTTGTCATAGTTAAAAATGACACATTATTATCAGGATCACTAAAGTTGTGGGAGCCTGGAAGGCATCACAAATAATCGTGACAGTGAACTGAACAGGATTTCAGTAGAGATGATATGAATTGAAAGTGACGGGAATCGAACGCACGCACACGCAAGATAGACTTTCACGGAGACCAGCGGTTGTCGTAGCTGCATCGCATCTCTAAGGTCAGGCGTTAATAGGAGTCCAATTAAGGATCCACATGTGAAATAGTGCGGGAAGTGTATATAAGTTTTATTACAGTGATTTCAAAAGTGTTTATGTGTATGGTAAAATAATATGTATTGTGTTAGTGAGAAAAGCCAGTGATAAAAATATGATTATCATATTTGATGTGTATAATATCAGTTGTCGTGTGTTAACTACTATGATGGATTAAACCAAGTATCATGGCAGGTTCGTGGCTGGCGTGCTGAAAAGTGAGTACAAATTTAAAATGTTAATATAATTAAATAGTTCACCATACAACGAAGCATCACTTTAAGACTAAGATGTAACAGTCATTTATGTACGAGCATTCACCACTCGTATTTTGGTAAAATATGGCTTGGAGGGTGATTTGCTTACGGCTATTTGGGCCTAAGATAGTGATGAAAGTAACGGTAACGTTAGATATTAATAATAATAATAATCTGGGGTCGGTAACAGTAATAAGTAAAGTAATAGGCGTGTCAGGCCTAGCGTGCGTGCAAAGTGTGTCATGTCTAACGTAAAGATACTGTATTTTTGTAAACAGTAAGAAAGTAACGTAAAATACATCGAGATATGAGAATTTTTCAGTGTCATTGAAGAGTTGAATGTATATTTAATATGGTAAATGCTACAGGGTTGTATTTGAGAACCATTAAGGTAATGTAAGCCAGTAAATTGATGCTTGTTTTAGGAGTTACTTAAAGCTTTGGCTTAAGAGTAATTGCAGAGAGGAGTGAGTGCTTTAATAATTGAGTCATCTATGAGAAGTATTGTTTGAGCCACATACAGCGAGCAAGTAACGTAGAATCAAGTGATTTACGTCAATAAGTTGCGGGGATCATTCAAACATAGCTTGCACGTTAGGTGAAAAGTTGGCTAATCTACGAGACAGTATCGCCTTGGTGCATACTTGTATTATTCGCAGCGAGTGAAACGGAGTCTGTCTGTATCCACCGCTTGCAGGAATTGTGCCGCGAGGGATAACTCTTCGAGACCCTGCGTGAGCCCATGTATTAATTGATCTGCCCTGAGAGGTAAGAATCATGTTCGTCGTATAGGAAACGCAGATTTCCTTATTTTTATGCAGCTGCTCCGATGAGAAAACTAGGATACTCTATCGAGATGCGCGCCAGAAGCCACTAGTATCGCCACAGAACGGCAAGGCTATTACAGGATCCATCCCCTGCCATGAATGTTAATTAGGAGCCGAATTGAGCCCATTACACTATATAAGTAGATGTTAAATAATTAGAATGACTCGAATACTAGGGACAACACTCAGGGTACCTCCATTGTACTGCATTTGTAAACAAACGTGACCTTGCTAGCAGCCATATGGGGTTGTAGCAGGCCACGAGGATGGTGGCTATCTTGCTCGGCCAGCTGGAACTAATTTTATTGCCCGCTTGGAAAGGAGGTCTGGTGACCTGATCCCTTTATTTTAGAAGCGTAGTGGGACACTGAAGAATCTTGATATTCCGAAAAGTGATTAAGATATGATTGTTGTGATGATGCCAATTGAATTAAATGATGTGTTTCAACACACATACCTTGTTGGATCGCTGTGATCGGATAATATTTGGCCCAGTTATTCTCTGAGGAGTGTCGTGACTGTGAACCTCCATGATTCAGAACCCAGGACTGCGGTTCGAAGGAACATTATACATAAGGGCAATGGAGTTATTATTATTATTACTAAGTTGGATGTGAGCAATTGTAAGCCAGAGATGTATTTCTGGAGGAGATAGGATTGCTGGAGCCAGGATGTGTACAGAGGTCTGTAAATATTGATAGTACAACAGTACGTTGGTCGAGCACTTTGTATTGTAGAGAGAGTGATTCATTGTCACAAGCCAGGCCAGAAATTGAACCTTGGAATGTCACGTAGACACGAGTACGGACAGTCGCCGCTAGCTTAGTGTTTTAGATCCCTTATTTGGGGGTGGATCTAAAAGGGAGAGTTGCTGTACTAATTTATGAGTTTGTGCCTAAATAAGGGTAGCTCCCCTTGACAGGGCAAGCTGACCAGTGTAGTGTGTTGTGGTGTGCTAGGAACTAGGGGGCGTTCCTATAAAGACTGTAAATGTGGTTTAAGGGATGTAGCCTTAGCACGCGGGTCGGTGTACTAGTCGCCCAGCCGGCTACTTATTATATAATCACCTTGCTAGTGTCAGCGGTTCGGCACGCGCTTCAATTGAGCACGCTAGCCGCTGTGAGGAATACAAGGACGTCTGAGTTGGCGTTATTACTACGGTGTGTCACGTCCGACTGTGACGGGAGTAAGGAAGGACGTGGGGACGTGAAGAAGAGTGTAGATCAGTAATGCAAGTGTAAGAGACTGACCAAGTGTTTATTGGTCAGCAATGAGTAACTGTTAGTCCCTTTTAAGGGATCTTGTGATGTTATAATGTGAGTACAAACTGTGGGTGTTAGGTTACAAAAGTAGGATTCTGAACACTGACTGACTGACTCACCTCGGTTGACACTGTCGTTAGCCTCCGGCTGTCTCGTCGAAGCACTGGTGATGGAGAGATCCTCGTGACCCACTTAAGGCACCTTTTATACCTTTAGCCTCTGTTCTGTCAGCGCGTTGTGGCATAGTTGAACCAGTTTGTAGTATGTCGCTGTGTGTCATAATTACGCAAGGGTTGAGCTGCTTTATGGAGTAGCCAGCTGCCCTTATAGTATTGATGGATATTGGGTAGGCTTTTAAAGGGTTGCCTTTTATGAGATTTAGACAGATGATGGGGGGGATGATCTCTAAGGGGTACATACCCCTTGGGTATTGTACAAGCCTCTTCCTCCATTTGGTCGCGTCCTCGCGACCGGGAAGGGCACTTGGGGTTGGGATGTTGTCGTAGTAGTTTTTGAATCCCCCTCGTCTCTTCTGGTGGTGGCGTCGTAAGCGTCGTCGTATGGAACGGGTGTCGTCGTGCAGAAGTGTAGGTGTGCGGTCAGCCCGTGTTCAGAGGGGAGGGTTATGGGGTGTACATAGATATATATGTATATAAATTTTACATTGCATGGTGAAATGTGCATTAACATCGTTGAATAAAGAAAATAATTGCTATTGAGGCACAATCGCCATTGCCGTTGTCGGCATAAAAAAGAAAAAAAACATGGTTATACATGGTTACATAGTTGTGCAGGGAGGAAAAACCCAGGGCCGAACGGATGATTGCGTCGTCCGCCCTATCTTGGGGAAAAAGTGCTCCCTGCAATAAAGAAGATAGGAGAGAATAGAAAGAAAATGGGTGTTCCAGGGTATAATTTAAAGGAAATATTCAAAAGTATTTATTTGTGTGGGAAAAACGGAACACCCTGACAAATGGGGAAGTTAGAAGAGAGAAAAATGAAAAAAAACAATTCACAGACATTGGTTACGTGTTACCTTAGCAAACGAAACAAAACAAAACAAAAATATAGACATCGTGTACACGTGAACTTGATAAACAGACAAAAATATATATAGAGTTTAATGTATCATGTTGCGATGCTGACATTTAGGAATTTCAATTGGAATAATTGCCCGTGGGCGCATGAATATGTATGTAGTTTACTCTTTAAAATTATGAACTACAATGACCTTATGTCTACTTAAGCGCGCTAAACCCTTATAATTCTAGTTTTTGTTTGGATCCTCGCGTGCACGCTACCTGTTTGTACGTACGCTTGCCGTATCACGGCTGATCCTATACGGCCACCTCTTGGCACGGTTGAGTGGTCGTACCGCTTGCAGTGTATTCTTAATACCTAGTCTGTGAAGCATCCTCTGTGGGTGAATGCTTGCACACTTGGCCATGAGGGTCGCCGCCACATGCCGGTTGCGCCCTCATCGCCGTAAGCTGCGTCTCATTTTGACGCTTCAAGTGTTTTTGTTTTAGGCAGATCTGCCAGCAAGCTTGATGCCCCACAGCCATCATTCCCGCTGTGCAGATTATTGACGTGTAGTTGTAAAAAAAAAAAAATGTAGTGAGTGTGTAAGTGAGAATGAATGTTAACTGGAGGTTAGTATGCACAGGTATAATACTACAATAAGGGGGCATTAAATAGCATGTTGCTGCTATCTGGCAGCAAAATCATAATTACACGTGTCATATTCTAGGTGACAATGCCTGCAAAAAAAAATGGAGAGGTTAACAAAACATTGAAATTCCCTATTCCATATGCCGCTTCCTGTGGCAGCGTTGCCACAGTCTGAAGCCCCTTTTTACCTGTGAAAAGAATGGCATGGTTATTATTACTCGATATATGGCCGGGCTTACCCTATATGGTGCCGTGACGTCATTTCCTAATGTGTTGTAGTATTGGGCTTACCCTGGCAACGAATTTGGGTCGCCAGGCGCCGAAATTTTACCTCAATATATGTATTAAAAAAAAATTGTCTTAAATGTAAGACTATGCTACATTATAATAACTTATCATGAGTTATCGGACTTACCCTGATGACGGATTTGTGGGTCATCAGGCGCCGAACGGCGTTCTCTTATACCACTTATTCTACTTATGGTATATATATAAAAAAAAACTACATCTAAGCCGAGAGGGTTGCCTTAATCTATGGCCGAAAGATGCTGTGCTGAATTGCAACAGTGTTCATTAAATTTGCTTAATCCTAGGTTGCGTGTCAAATGCAACCGTCTATAACTAAATTTGGCCTAGGACGATCGCCTGGGGCAATTAAATCCCCAGATCACCACCCGCACGAGCCCCAGAAACACCGGTTGTCTCTAGGGTCGCTAGATTCCGTCCCCTTAAGTCTAGTGTCGACGTCTATTACTAGGATTAATCTATCCGCGGGCGGCTTACGGTGCCACTAAGCTAACCGTTCCGCCCGCTGTAACTTCCTTGTCGTGCTCGTTTTGCCGTTCCGATTAGTCGTAGGTGAGCCGCCCACTTGGCTCCTGTGAGGGGCGCGCAATGCCCCATCTCTTAATGCACTCTGACTGCCCGATGCGTCGTCATTTATGTGGGCATTGGACAGTGTGGTCCAATGGCATAATATCCTCTCCGCCTTAATCGGCCGTCGCAACCTGCTTTCGCAGTGATATTTGCCTCTATGGGCCGCCGTAGTATGCATTTTCGCATTGATATATAAAGTTGCCTCTATGGGCCGCCGTAGTATGCATTTTCGCATTGATATATAAATTTGCCTCTATGGGCCGCCGTAGTATGCTCCAACGCACAGGAGTTTTGCTTCCCGCCATGGAAGTCTTGCCTACTTAAATTTAAACTTAGCTAGCAGTCTAGTCATAATGGGGTCGTCTCTAGGGATAGCTCCCGAGGCCGACGCGGAGTGAGCTATTTCTCCCGCCATTCTCAGAAAGTCTCCCTGCAGGTCTTGTCTTCGACGACCGTGGCACAAAGTGGGTTTAGCATCCCTTCCTCCCAGGGGCGGTTTATGCGCACCTAGGATTCCAGAGCTTGCCCGACCAGGCCGCGAATGCTTTGACCTCACGTGGTTCGTCTGTTTGGTCTAGTCGTCAAGTTAGGTGATTTGTCGAGCCAACTGGGGTAAGGGTTGTCATTACCTACCCCAGTTCTGCCCCTAGTGTTGTGCTTTTGACCTTTGGCTAACGCCGGTATCATCAGCCAGGGTGTTTCAGATTCCCTTTTTTTTTTAAATATAGGTGTAACCTGTGTAAAAAGTGTCAAATGTAAAATACTTCCAGTGTGGTGGGCTGGTAAAACCTCTACATACGTAGACTACTTTAGGCTACCTGTGCTATATCAGCTTCTCCAGCGATAATGCTCTTTTTTAACCTTGATGGAGGTGTTAGTAGGGTCTGTGGCGTCAGGTACCCTGTTATTGTGATCTGGGGGTAGTTATCTGTAGAGTGGGTTAAAGCAGGGTAGGAGGAGGTTGCGCACTTCCGAATTCCGCGTTAGTGGCGGCCTGGAACCGGTTTTTGTGCTAGGATGCTCCTACAGTGAGTGGAACGGGGCAGGTAATTCCCGGGGTTGCAAAAAATAAAATAAAAATCCATGCCGGTCTGATATCAATATCCCCTGGTGAATGGATGGGATATACATGCATGCGTCTGGATATGAGGCGTTTGCACTCATGTATGGATAGGTGTAGGTTGAGGCATAATACTAATATATTTCCCTCTCATGCGGGATGATTTAAATTTTAAAAAAAAATGGTTAGTATTTATTACTTATGGCCTCATCTCTCATATGGAGATGTGCATTACGCTTAGTTGGTGTTGGCCGATGCACCCCTCTCATTCAGGTGATAGCGGTGGGGCTCAGGGCGTAGCATGCCCTTTCTGTAAACACATGAAGTTTACCAACCCTTATGTATACTTTGTAGTGTAGTGTAGCTGTTTATGGTCGTGTAGATGTGTTTGCGTTGTTTATGTCAGGCTTGAGAAGGTTATGGGAAGGGAGTAGAGTGGGACGCTGTTAGCATGTTCTCTTGTCATCCTCCCTTGGTCCATGTTGGTTTTCTATCCGCGCTTTGGGATAGCGAAGCTTCACGACCTACTCTGGTCCGTTATAGGGCTAAGTCCTAGTCGCCTGGAATGATTTGTTTCGGGACTAGGGTCGCAAAAAGAAGTTGTTAAGGGGAGGTCCCGTTTCCTCAAAGTCCCTATGTTCGCCCCTGATTGGTGAGCGCGTTTGTGTGTGTGTGTGTGACTACGCTCCGCTACACCACGCGGACGCCTGGTCTGCTGTAGGGCTAAGTCCTACTGTGTATATTGTGTATGGGTAGGAAGCGCCCGTGGCCTGCCAACGTCTTTACGAACGTGCTACTCTGGGCCTGCGACAAGTTTTGGTCTGTGACGTCTGCTTGTTGATAAATGCTTTCGCAGTGTTGAAAAATGTATAGTGTTATGATTGTTCTGCATTTGTTTATTCATGGTCACTGCCACTACACAATCGCGTTTTGTCATCGACAGTGTTGCAAAGTGGCTAAGTCTGCAAGTCATCAGTTTGTGTGTGTAACTTCAGGCCGGGATTTTATGTAGGTTAACCACTGTTGCGTGTTTTTCTGCACGTATGCCAGTGTGGTCATTGTGTTAAATTCCTGGCGGCCCGATGTGGTAATCCGCCCTGCTACTATTGCCGTTGTGTGGCCATTATTCCGTAAGACCGTTGTCTTACGAAATTTATATGTCTCTGTCTGGAAAGTCCATTTTCCCTGTCAAGTGTATTTCTGGAATTTTATGCCTGTCATTTGGCCGCAGGAATGTAGTATTATCTGTCTAAGCCGTTATATGGGCCAATTTTGGTGTGATTGGAAGGCCGTCTGCTTGTTTTTCCCTGGCGTGCAATTTTCTCTGGGGTTCGAACCCGTGTTCTATGTAATTCTCTGTGTTATATGTCTGCGTTGTTCATGTTCTGCGGGCATTCTGCCTGTATTTTGTTTGTGTTTCTCGTACCGAAAATACCGTTGTTTAGTTAGTTTTCGGTACGAGGTTTTTGTGTGTGGACATGGGTTCGAAGCCGGTTGTCTGTAAAGATTTGGTGGCCATTTCTGTGCCGCCTACACTATGGCAAATGGGCTGTGTGTTTTTCTATGCGCAACCCCTAGTATACCTTCCTGCGAGGAGTTTGCTTATTTTTGCCCTCTCCTCGTAGTGTAAATTTTGAAGATATAGGGTTCTTAGGTTGGCTATGAATGACTCCGTGCAGTGTGCTTTGGGAACTGTCGTCTGTAAGGCTCGCAGTTTATCACGGAGGTCTGCTTTACTGCTGAGTATGAGGGTGTCGGGCTGCAATGTCTTGCGCGCTCGCTTGTTTATTTGTTCCGATAACGCTGTGTATCCGAACATGTGTTCTTAATCAGCCTGCTTTTCTGTTAGTGCTCTTCGCATTATAAAAAGGCAAGAGGGGAATTTTGTGGTTTAACGTGACCATTTCTGGAGATCGTGTGCCACGGGATTTCCGTTCTACTTGGAATCCAAACCACAGGCCATGGCATTTCACTTCGGAAATCTCATATGCATTGGCCGTCTGCAAAAGAACCTTCCATTGACTACACTTGTGTCCCCGAGTGTTGTGTTAGGTATACCTATGTATAAAATATATATATAGTTTATTTGGCCATTTTTCTTTCTTGGGCTAAATGTGTGAGAGAAAAAAAAATTATTTATGCCCCGCTCTGAATTAAGAGAGCACATTGAAAGAAAATAATAGTAAGTGGCGTTAGTCTCTAAAAATTATGTCGTGAGCACTATGTTTTTGAAAAAAAAAATGGTGATTGGGACCTGAGTGTAGTATTTACCAATTTGGTAACGTGAGTACTACCGTAATCTGGTTACGTCTCAGGGGAATCTACCGACACTGTCTAGTACACCTTAGGAAGGCCATTGCCAGACGTAACTGATACCCTTGTATCCACGTCACGAGCAAAGCCAGTGCACTGTGGGAGTCAAACCTGCCTATCAAAGTAATTGTAACTCACCAAAATGACAGTGTCTCATCCCGGTGTGCAATTGGGCTTTTTAGTTGGTTAAAGCACACCTCCCAAAATTTTTTTTTTT
This sequence comes from Meconema thalassinum, assembly GCA_946902985.2. NCBI lineage: Eukaryota > Metazoa > Arthropoda > Insecta > Orthoptera > Tettigoniidae > Meconema > Meconema thalassinum. Next base: position 2,086,029,968 of record OX336388.2, read on the forward strand.
TTTGAAACTAGTTTGAGATTCTTAATTCTTGCCATGCTTACGGTTTTCGCCCGCAACAAGAGAATCTGTCAAACTGTGGAACCATAACGTAGAACGTCTAGTCATTTCTACTTAGAAAGACTCACTTAAGCTTTATGCTGTGATTTTATGCTTAAGTTGTGTTCAAAATATCTCTTTCCGGCCTGAAGCCTGCTTGGCTTCCACTTGGCTTAGTGATGGCCTAATAGAAAGATGCCATGGTTCCCCAAAAAAAACACAGAAGGATTTAAAATTACTCACTTCTAATTTGGCCATGTTGCCCTGTATATACATAAAATACGAGAAAGAAAAAAAAATGCGCAGTTTATGTTTACTATGTAATTGTCGGTCTATTTTCTGATATCTCCCGCGTGAAAGAACTTGTGTGGCCATTTATGATGGGGGAAGTGATGTTGTTTTATTTCTTTGGCCTTGGTGGAAGTCGTTATCGTCTTTCGAGCTTCAGTGCTCAGAAAGGTGAAGGGTTTTGCCCTGTTACGATATTATAGGCCTCTGAAATCCATTGAGGTGTTTCTTTGCTGTTTTCCGGCGGAATTTCTAGCAAAGTAAGCCTTGCCCTACTTCCACCGTAGCGCGTGTTTCTAGGTCTAAGTGTACCTGTATTTAAGGGCGTTATTGCGCTTGGCGCTATCTTAGCAGATTTTGCGGGAGTGTATGTATGTTTGACTGCGAGGTTTTGTGGGGTGGGTAATAATACCTTTCCTAATCCCCGTGTGTTGTATGGTAATGCCTGTTTAATCTGTATGTGCGTGTACCGTGCATCCTGAGGGACTAATGCCGGTGTTCGCCTCCGTTCTGGCAAATTTGCCCTTTGAACTGGCGGTGAGGGCCGCTTAAGTGCCTGTTTTTGTCCTGCCAATGTGGTGTCGTGTAGCCTGTCCGCTTTCTGGCCCGTGGCCACGGCAGCCTCCTGCCACTGTGTTAGCCTATCTGTGTGAGTGTATGTAGGCTTTATATGTGGTAGGTCAGGCTCTACGTCGTCAGCCCATGACGAGGTTACCTCCTGTTGTCCCTCTGTCGTATTATGTGTGATTGAAGGTCCTGGCTTCAACTCCCTCTCGTTCATCCGGTCCGAGGGGATTGTTCTAGGCTCTTCCCCTCGGCTTGGCAAAATTGCCTTCCGATCCGGAGCTGAAGGACGTGTGTTTGTGTTAGGTTTATTTTGTAGTAAGTTGGAGCCTAACCTGGCCGTCTTCTTGACTGTGGCCACGGCGAACTCCTTCCATTCTGTGGCAGTACGTGGCGAGAGGGACATCCTCGCAAATTGTCGAGTCAGCGTATCCACGCTTATGTCCTCTCTCGGCTGGGCTGATGGCCCTACCAACTGTGTGTGGTCCTGTACGTGTACCGGGTGTGAGTCTCGGTATGCGTCCACGTCTGCACTTGCACTCGTGGTCCTGGCGCTGAATTAGCCATTGCATGCCTAGTCAGGTCCGTGTGCCTAGTGTACCTATATGCCCTATCGTGATGTTGTAGCGTGGATGTCCAAATGTCATGTTCGTTTTGCCGACGATTGCGGGTTTCATCCCTTACCGGAGCATGTGCTCCTTCTGTCGGTCTAGTTGGGTCTCTATAGTCCCGGTAATGTGTTTGTCTGTAGGCTCTCGCTCGCTCTTCCCTCCTGTGTCTTCCCTTGTTCCCCCCGGTTGTTTGTTCGTCTGTTGTTTGACGTGGTGTCGGGGTAGGTAACCCCGTTGTTCTCTGTGTTGGTGTGGGAGGGACATGTCCCCGTCTTCGCCAGTTCGCTGTTTTGTCAGGTTTTCGGGCCGGTTCCGGGAATTGGTGGCATGTGTGTGTGTGTCCCCGCATTGTACTGGAGGGTGGTCTATCCGCCTTTCGGCCTGTGGCCATGGTAGACTCCCGCCCTTGTGTTGCGGTACGTGCTGAGAGAGACGTTTTCGCAAATTGCTGCGCTAATGCGTCTACAGAGATGTCGTTCGAGTGGTTCTTGAGTTTTTCCTCTGAACGCTCCCAATGGATGTTCCTCAGCATGGCCTTTCGTGCGGGCGCATACATCGTCCTTTGTGTGTTGAGAAAAGAAAAAAAAATGACTTTGACTGGGGTTGTTTTACTAAGAATTTCTCCTATGTAGCTGGTTTGGAGCAAAAATGGTGTTTCTTGTCTGGGAAAAAAAATTTTCACTATTTGCTTGGCTTTTTGCGGTACGGAAGGGGTCGTTTTACCTACGAGGGCTCGTTGGTTGAGTCCCTTTTCTCTATGCGTAGGACCCCGCCTCCACCAGTGTTTTAGATCCCTTATTTGGGGGTGGATCTAAAAGGGAGAGTTGCTGTACTAATTTATGAGTTTGTGCCTAAATAAGGGTAGCTCCCCTTGACAGGGCAAGCTGACCAGTGTAGTGTGTTGTGGTGTGCTAGGAACTAGGGGGCGTTCCTATAAAGACTGTAAATGTGGTTTAAGGGATGTAGCCTTAGCACGCGGGTCGGTGTACTAGTCGCCCAGCCGGCTACTTATTATATAATCACCTTGCTAGTGTCAGCGGTTCGGCACGCGCTTCAATTGAGCACGCTAGCCGCTGTGAGGAATACAAGGACGTCTGAGTTGGCGTTATTACTACGGTGTGTCACGTCCGACTGTGACGGGAGTAAGGAAGGACGTGGGGACGTGAAGAAGAGTGTAGATCAGTAATGCAAGTGTAAGAGACTGACCAAGTGTTTATTGGTCAGCAATGAGTAACTGTTAGTCCCTTTTAAGGGATCTTGTGATGTTATAATGTGAGTACAAACTGTGGGTGTTAGGTTACAAAAGTAGGATTCTGAACACTGACTGACTGACTCACCTCGGTTGACACTGTCGTTAGCCTCCGGCTGTCTCGTCGAAGCACTGGTGATGGAGAGATCCTCGTGACCCACTTAAGGCACCTTTTATACCTTTAGCCTCTGTTCTGTCAGCGCGTTGTGGCATAGTTGAACCAGTTTGTAGTATGTCGCTGTGTGTCATAATTACGCAAGGGTTGAGCTGCTTTATGGAGTAGCCAGCTGCCCTTATAGTATTGATGGATATTGGGTAGGCTTTTAAAGGGTTGCCTTTTATGAGATTTAGACAGATGATGGGGGGGATGATCTCTAAGGGGTACATACCCCTTGGGTATTGTACATTAGGGAGCAGCAATTGCTAAGGCACTGAGGATGAAATGGACCAGGCCTCAGTGGAAGGGGAAGATGGACTCTGGGTCATCTCCAGTGGGATATAACGGTATCCAAATTGGCGAGCGACAGAGTTATTACAGAGTATCAGAGTAGTAGTCACAGAGACTTGCAGAGTAGTGGATCGGCAGAGTAACAGTAGCTCTCACGCCTCAGTTCTTGCCAGAGTAACGTCGTAACGCGCGCGAGCAGAATTCAGCCTCGCGGAGACACACTAGATGTCAAGTATCAGAAAGACTTAGTAGCGCTATTACAGACCTGCGTGCACTTCCAGCAGTAACTTCACATAATTTGTATATAGTGTATATATACTTCGACTGCCAAGGGCTTAATAAATCGGCAGTAGTCCAAGGGAATATCATCTTTTATTCCGGTAGTTCCGGGACTAGTTCACTAAACCTCAAGTTCCCTTATCTCGTAAACCGCTCGGCTAGTAGGGAAAATCGTCAAGGAGCTGTCAACCTGCCAGAACGTCTCACAGGCCAGGTAGGTCACGACAGACCTAACTTTTTGGTGTCAGAAGTGTAGGGTCCCGAGTTCGACGCACTGAACAGAGCAACTACGGAATAAAGAGAGAGATTGCGACATCGCAGAAGATTGTCCGATAAAGACCGCGACAACGCAGAAGATTGTCCGTCCGCGCATCCGCATAAATCGTACCGAGTGCCGCGCAACGCAGAAGAGAGAAGAAGAAGCCTACTAAGCAGATGGAGCCGTGCAGTAGCGAGCCGTGCCGCCAGCAGAGGGGAGAACCGATAAGCCGCAGTATCCAGTTAGCAGAGACAACAAAGAAGAAGAAGAAGCCACCAGGTAAGCTAACCTTATTACAATGGCAAGACAGACAAGTGCAGCTACCGGTGTCCAGGTAGAGGAGAGGTTAGCAGACATAGATACGGTAAGTACAAGTGGGCCTTTTGTATCAGTAACCGAAGGACATCGCCTGATAGGTCGGGAGTTCGATGGAACACAGCCCGACAGATTACGTGAGTTTGTGGCCAATGTAGACGCTGCTGTTCGCATGGTAAAAGACGATGATCAAGAGCTGTTCTTTAAGTATATCCTGACCAAAATCACGGGCAAGGCCCGAGATAAGTTGTTAGTCAGAAGATATATAAATCACTGGGAGGCTGCCAAACAGGCATTACAAGAATACTATGGATTTCAGGGCACATTAGACTTGTATATTTGCCAGATGTTTCAAACAGCGCAGGATCCGAGGGAATCAGTGGCGACATGGGCACACAAAGTAGAGACTCTATCAGCTGCGTTCAGGGAAGCAGTCCTCGATGGAGAAAGCTGGGAGGACAGGGAAGCTCAGTTAAGAATCACAAGAAAAATATGCGTAGCTAGCTTCATACAGGGGTTAAGTAACCCGCGAATCCAAGCTAGGGTTCAGGGCCACTGGGCCATTACTTTCGAGAAAGCGGTAGCCACTGCGAGGCAAGAAGAGGCGGTAATACTCTCAAAGAAGGCACGAGAAGGGCTGCACACGAAACATAGCTCAGGGGTAAGAGCAGGAAAACCCGATCAGGAAAGGAAGGCACCACTAAGGTGGCATACTAAGCCAACACAAGCGAGTGTTAGGGTGGTCTGTTACAATTGTAACAGGGAAGGCCACATCGCACGGGAGTGCAAGGAGGCACGAACCCGAGGCGCACGCACCGCGTTAGGTAATACACCTAATGTACAGACAAGGGGCACCCCAAGTAAGATCATATGTAGATATTGCAAACAACCGGGACACATAGAGCGCGATTGCCGAAAGAAGCAGAGAGATAAGGAAGCCGTGGCGCCGGAAGCCGTGCGCATAATTAGAGAGAAGCCTCACACGGAAGCGGACAGGAGTAGAACCTGTTACCGTTGTGGGAAGAAAGGGCACGTACAAAACAACTGCCGACAGACAGCCCGGGTACCACAAGTAGAAGTGGACCGGCGGAAGTGTTATAAATGTGGCCAGCAGGGTCACATAAAACGAAATTGTCCGGAGGCCAAGAAAGGCCAGGGCCAGAGTAGGCGCACGGGAGGCAAGGCCATGAAAGGCCGACGACAGTGCGATATTTGTGACCGATGGTCACATGGAACCAAGGACTGTTGGTTCAAGAGTGGGAAAGGTAGTAAGAGAAATATCACTCAGACAGGGGCGACAAACTGGAACGGGTCCATAACACAGGGACAGCTATGGAATCCCGTAATTTAAGGAGTCCCAAGGCACGTGACATGGAGGGCACTATATTAATGCATTGTGGGGGGCCTCTGAGGTTTTTAATTGACACTGGTTCCGATGTCAGCCTAGTGAAGAGGCAATCAGTGCCTAAAACAGTTACAATCAGTAGAGGCACCACGATCGAATTAACGGGTGTAAGCGAGGGAACGATTTACACCCAAGGGACCGTTCAGTTTGTTATTGGAGGTACTAAACACACAGTGCATGTGGTGGGCAGTGATTTCCAACTAAGCCAGGATGGTATAATAGGGAGAGACATCCTAGCTGACAGCGTGATCGTCTACCGGGAGGGTCATGTTACGATCCACGGTAAAAGATACCCGCTGGGAGCGAGGGAGGCGAAGATAATCAGCCTCGAGCCTCGAACCCAGAAGGTAGTTGTTATTGAAGTCGATAAGAATCTACCAGTGGGAATTATTGAGAGGGCCGAGGTGGCACCAGGGGTTTACATCGCAGAGTGTCTAACTAGGTCAGAGCACAACGAGGCAGTAGTCAGCATGATGAACACTACTGAGGAAGAAGTGACTCTGTACTGCCCTCGAGTGCGAATGCAGGAGGTGGATGACACCTGCCTGGCAGAAGTACGCAAGGTACAGCAAGGCAGTAAGTCGGTAACCGGAGAACCGGCTACTCGGAAGCCCAGATCACGCCGAGTGATAGACTGCTTGCGAGTAGACCATCTCACGCAGGTAGATAAGGAAGGTATATACGCCATCTGTGCGGAATACAATGACATCTTCCACCTTGAGGGAGATAAGCTCACATTCACGGAAGTTATACGTCACGAGATCCCAACGCCCCGGGATCAACCCCCGATTAATGTGCAGCCGTATAGGCTGCCGGAAGCACAAAAGGGAGAAATACAAGCGCAGATAGATACGATGCTAGGTGATGAAATTATTGTACCTAGTACATCCCCTTGGAATGCACCATTATTGTTAGTACCGAAGAAAATGGATGCGTCAGGTAAGCAAAAGTGGAGAGTTGTGATTGACTTCCGAAAATTGAACGAAGTAACGATAGGGGTTAGTTATCCCCTCCCACTCATCTCAGAGCTATTAGATGCTCTAGGTAAGGCCAGGTATTTCAGTACACTTGACCTTTGTAGCGGTTATTATCAGGTGTTATTAAAACCTGAAGACAGGCCCAAGGCAGCTTTTTCAGCATTAGGGCGCAAGTACGAATTTGCAAAGATGCCCATGGGGTTGAAAGATGCGCCAGCCACATTCACAAGGCTGATGAATACAGTGCTTACCGGATTGACAGGTATTCAGTGTCTGTGCTATCTAGATGATATAATAGTGTATGGTAGCTCAATAGAGGAGCACAATGCTAAGGGATGTTTTTCAAAGGCTGAGAGAAAATACGTGGAAGCTCCAGCCAGATAAGTGTGAGTTCCTGAGGACTGAAGTGACGTTCTTAGGGCATGTAATTACTGAAGAGGGAGTCTTACCAGACTCACGAAAGGTGCAGGCCGTGAAGGATTTTCCGAGGCCTACCACGAGCCGCCAGATTAAACAATTCTGCGGATTCAGTGGGTATTATAGGAAATTTATACCCAATTATAGTAAGATCGCGAAGCCACTATATGAATTAGTGAAGAAGGAAGTTCCCTTCGTGTGGGGAGATGCACAGGAACAAGCGTTCGAAACGCTAAAGCAAAAACTCATTGAAGAGCCTATATTACAGTACCCAGATTTTGAAAAGCCATTCGTTCTTACCACAGATGCTAGCAACGAAGCAGTGGGGGCCGTATTGTCACAAGGGCCCGTGGGTAAAGATCTTCCCGTAGCATACGCAAGCAGGACGCTTAATAAGGCAGAAAGAAATTACAGCGTCACAGAAAAAGTATTATTAGGCATTGTTTGGGGTGTAAAGTATTTCAGGCCGTATTTGTTCGGACGGCATTTCACAGTGGTGACAGATCACAAGCCGCTGAAGTGGGTATTCACTGTCCAGGACCCGTCGTCACGCCTGCTAAAGTTCCGATTGAAATTGGCAGAGTATGATTTTGAAATAATTTATAAGCAGGGCAAGCAGAACTGCAATGCTGATGCCCTTAGCAGGAATCCCACTGATGCACAGTGTCAAGCGCGAGTGATCAACTCGGCTGGGCACGAGTTACGGCAGGGGGCGGCCGTGGCCACTCATATGGAAACTCGTAGGAGGGTAGCAACGACTTCAAAACCCGAGGACGCTACGGTAGAGGGAATTGAAGCAGACGGTAGTGAGGTCTCCGAGGACGCTAACGCAGAGGAGTCCACGCCCGAAGACAGCTTACCCGAGGTAACCGAGTTGCAGGAGGCTGAGAAATTGGCCATCCTGAAGGAGTGTCATGATTCCTTGGTTGGAGGACACCAGGGAATAGCCCGCACGTACGCCAGGGTACGCGAACGATTACAGTGGAAGGGAATGAAAAGCGACATTGAGCGTTATATACGCTCGTGTCCTTCATGCCAAAAGAATAAGGGGACTAGACCAGACGTCAGAGCGCCAATGGTAATTACGGACACCCCTAGCACGGTCTTTGAGAAGGTATCTCTGGATGTGGTGGGTCCACTTCCGGTGACAGAGCTTGGCAATAAGTATATTTTGACATGCCAGGACCAACTGTCGAAGTACTTGGTAGCTAGTGCCATGCCGAATCAGGAGGCTGAAACAGTGGCACGGACGCTCATTAATAATGTTATAAGCATTTACGGGATACCGGGGCAGATTCTCACTGACCAGGGTAGTAACTTCATGAGCGAAGTTTTCAAGGCACTTTGCAATAAACTGCGAATTAGGAAAACAAACACAAGTGCTTTCAGACCACAGTCCAACGGTAGCGTAGAGAGATCTCACAAGGTACTAGCAGAGTACCTGAGGCATTATGTTTGCTCAGGCGGACAAAATGACTGGGACAAGTATCTGCCCACAGCGAGTTTTGTATATAATACCACCAAGAGTACTAGCACAGGGTTCACACCCTACGAGCTTATTTTTGGAAAGAAGGCGAATATACCAGGTGTATTGCAAAAGCCACCTGAGGTGGATTATAATGAACATCAGAACGTGGTAGAGGAGCTGACGTCACAGCTCAGGAGGAATCATGAAGCCGCTAGGAGGACGCTAGTTGAGCGTAAAGAACTGGAAAAGGCTAATTACGATAAAAAGCAGAACGAAGTCACATTTCGAATTGGTGACAAGGTACTCTTGCGTAATGATGCATTGCGAAGAGGACGATCAAAAAAGCTGAGTCCGCCATTTGTAGGACCTTATGAGGTAGTGGACGTTTCAGTGGTAAATTGTACCCTACTGCTTAATAAGAAAGGCAGAAGAGTCAAGGTTCATAAGAATCGGTTGAAAATGTACTTGTAAAAGGACTCCAACGGGTTTAGAACTCGGGTGGGTGCAGAAGCAGCACAGAACGGATTAAGGAGTAAGGACGTATATATACGGTTAGTAGACTACAATGACAGCTAAGGGTTAACACAGCTGTAAGAGATTGTGTGCGAATGGAGTCAATATAGTTTATCAGTAGGCACACAATAATATTTGAACAGCGGACAACAGAGGCGAGCAGCCTAGATAATGCACCGGGAGACATGAGTTATGTAAGGCGAAATACAGGGATGTCCATAGTGGCCCCGGAGCGGCCATCCTGAGGAAGTAAAACCCCCGTGTGGGTGGCGGGAACCATTGGAACGTTTAGACACGTGATCATTGGTGTTAGAATACCCCCAACAGTGAGCCTGCTGTGTCGTAAGAGGCGACAGAAAAGAGGCGTTGCCTGATGACCTCGATGACCTACTGGTCAGACAGGCGCGAATCCCGGTGAGTAGCTCTATGTAATTGAGCCATGTGTTGTGAAGGAACCAAAGGAACGCGGAAGCTTGTCGTTCATAGTAAATGGAAGCCGAACAATGGCACAAGGGTGAATCAGTCTTAAAGGTACAAATTATTTAGGGACACATACGTGTGTATAGCAAGTAGAGAAGAAGTGCTCTAAGAGGCACATTTGAGAAAAGCGAAGAGTCAGAACCTCAAATTTCGGCCACGACGAAGTTACACACCCCTTCGTCTCAATGGCAACTAGGTCATAGCGACAGCTGCTGGTAGGGTTCTTTAATACCCCGCCAAGCTACGGAAAACAAAATCGGGCCGTATTAGAAATTTTAACAGTCAGACGAACAGAGGTTCGACGGGTGGCACTGAGGTGCTCGTAAGTAAAGGGTTGCACGAAGGCGAGCGTGTAGCCTATATGTGACTTGTCACCCCTAGGGTAGTCGCGGATACGCACCCGTTAGGACAGGGGTAGGGAAAACCGGAAATTACCTTAGATGAAATGACACAGAAACCGAGCCATGTAAGGCACATTTTGAGGGCATTCGGTAAAATGCAAACGGCATTGGTGTAGCCATCCCCGAGGTGGGATGTGAAGCCGAGTCTCTATGTAACAGAACTCGAAGTTAAGGGAGCAAGTTTTTGAACTTAGTGTATGACACTGCTGATAGTTTTGTAGCCGCATGCCTAAGCCAGGATGCGAAGCAAAGTCTTTTGAGACTTTAGATGTTGAAGTAGATAAAATTTTGATGGAAAATCAGTAAAATAGGTAACGAATAACCTGTCTTTACCTTGCAGGTAAGGCAGAAGGCAATGGCACGAATGCTAGAATGGTTCTACACCATGGTGGCGGTGGTAACAGTGACGTCATCACCCCACGGCATAACCGGAGAAGTACTAGATGTACAAGTGACACCATACGAGAATACACCTGGAGTATACTTCGACAACCAGGGTGAGATACAGTTGTATAATATGGAATGGACATTAGTTACCTATGTGAATTTGAATCAGCTAAGTGATGTATTTTCAAATATCAGGGAGCATATACACTGGACACAATTGGCATGTATATTGTTAGAGCAGAAAACAAATTTGACATGTCAACATGACGTTAAGATGTTAAGTAATCATTTGCAACGGATTAAGGAATCTAAAGAAACGATAGCCAAAATCACTAGACCAAGTGGGGAGACGGATAATACCAGACCAAAAAGGGGATTGATAAATGCTGTAGGTTCAATAGCCAAAGCGTTATTTGGAACATTAAGTCAGGATGATGCAGATAAGTATGAGTCACAAATAAGTGAGTTAGAGAGAGAGCAACTCTCAATGATTAAGGTCACTAAAGAACAGATGTTAGTGGTTAAGTCCACGTTACAAACAATGAACAGCACCATCTACGATGTAACTGCAAACGAGCAGAGGTTGACTCAGGGTTTAAATTAAATCAGGACATATTTGTCCAATAGTACGCTTCGGATTACAGAAGCATTTGAGCAAGCAGAGTTAGAGATCTCATTAAACAGACATTTAATTGAGATAGAAGGCTTACTTGTACAGCTGTATGAGCAGTACAGTGTGGTACTGTCAGGCATCATGAATGCACAGGTAGGAGTCATCCAGGTACAGATAATATCGCCGGATGACATCATAGAAAGTTATAAGAAAGCCCAGGAGGATTTTCCAAAAGGGTTATCCTTGCCATTTGAATTAAGGTCAGCTTACGGTTACCTAGTCTACAAGGTGGCCACAGTGGAAGTGTTTACAAGTGAAAACTATCTTGTGTATGTTATAAGAACACCCCTTACAGACAGAGTGGTTTATAGTGTGTATCATATGATCCCATTCCCCACCTACATGAAGAGTAATCCCCACCATTTTGTGTACATTCAAGAGGCCAAGGACTATATATTGATGGACAAGGAAAAGCAGACATCTGCGCAATTAGATAGGGAACAGGTGAGGCAGTGTAAGGTAGTGTCTGCCACGTGGAGGTTGTGTCATGCTCAGTTCCCTGTTAATATGGTTCACTCGCAAGACAGTTGCGCAGTGAAGATACTCAGTGGAGTTAACCAGGTACCGGAGAATTGTGATAAGAGAGTACTACCAGTACAGCGATTGCTGTGGATACCTATAAGGGAAAACAGGTATATTTATGTGTCTCCAGGTGAGACAAGGGTCACCTGCATGTGTAAGGACACTACAAGTGATATGGGATTAACTGGCACAGGTATTGTTGTGTTAAGTCCAGGGTGTACGTTGTACAGCCCACATAGTAAGGTACAAGGGGTAGGTAAAATAAACACTACTCGAGGTAAGGACTTAGTGCCAGATTTGATACTTAATTATGATTGCTGCGAGCAGATTGGTAGTGAGATTAAGTTAGAGCAGGTACCGGAGGTTAATAAACTGCCACTGAATAATCTGTTAAATCATGTGAATGATTTAAAGTGGGCCACGCACAAAACAGAAGAGGTGGAGGACTTGGTAAGAAAACAAGAAGAAGACATACAAAGTCAGATGATGTATAAACATTTCAATGTATATAAGTATATTGTACTAACTATAGCAGGTACAATTGGGATAATTTTATGGTGCTATTGTTGCAATTGTTGTTGTGATTGCCCTAAATTAGGGTTTCCAGCCAAAAAATGGTTTGATGATGCAAGGTCACATTGCCCAAATATTTGCATAAGGCAAACAGTAATTACGAGGGAAGGTAAGGCTAAGACTTCAGATGAGGATATTACGATATTCCAACGTCCCAGGCAACTTCGGGGACGCCCGGAGATGTCTGAGGAAATCCTGGAATTAGACTCTAGGCCTGCTGAAGGACGCTTCAGTACGCCTACAAGGGCTATTGTAGGTTCAGATATGAGTGCGAGTCAGATCGCACTATAGCCTTCACCCTCAACGCAAAGTCGCAGATCATTACGACTCGACAGTAACCGAGTGTAATATTGGGACAGAAATGAATGCAAGGAAGATTGCACCCATTTCTTCCCTGGGGAGGGAGGTGTCGTGACTGTGAACCTCCATGATTCAGAACCCAGGACTGCGGTTCGAAGGAACATTATACATAAGGGCAATAGAGTTATTATTATTATTACTAAGTTGGATGTGAGCAATTGTAAGCCAGAGATGTATTTCTGGAGGAGATAGGATTGCTGGAGCCAGGATGTGTACAGAGGTCTGTAAATATTGATAGTACAACAGTACGTTGGTCGAGCACTTTGTATTGTAGAGAGAGTGATTCATTGTCACAAGCCAGGCCAGAAATTGAACCTTGGAATGTCACGTAGACACGAGTACGGACAGTCGCCTCTAGCTTAGGGAGCAGCACTTGCTAAGGCACTGAGGATGAAATGGACCAGGCCTCAGTGGAAGGGGAAGATGGACTCTGGGTCATCTCCAGTGGGATATAATGGTATCCAAAATGGCGAGCGACAGAGTTATTACAGAGTATCAGAGTAGTAGTCACAGAGACTTGCAGAGTAGTGGATCGGCAGAGTAACAGTAGCTCTCACGCCTCAGTTCTTGCCAGAGTAACGTCGTAACGCGCGCGAGCAGAATTCAGCCTCGCGGAGACACACTAGATGTCAAGTATCAGTAAGACTTAGTAGCGCTATTACAGACCTGCGTGCACTTCCAGCAGTAACTTCACATAATTTGTATATAGTGTATATATACTTCGACTGCCAAGGGCTTAATAAATCGGCAGTAGTCCAAGGGAATATCATCTTTTATTCCGGTAGTTCCGGGACTAGTTCACTAAACCTCAAGTTCCCTTATCTAGTAAACCGCTCGGCTAGTAGGGAAAATCGTCAAGGAGCTGTCAACCTGCCAGAACGTCTCACAGGCCAGGTAGGTCACGACAGGAGGAACGCTGCACCAAATAAACATAGGCATCTTTTTAAAGTGCATTTTGCCCAGTTCACATTAATTTATGCAGACGGGTAGGTGATTTCAATGACATGACACGTTTGTAACGATAATATTTCGACCAGTCCCAGAAAATCGTTGTATGGTGAAGCTATAAACATTTTTATCCATGTGTATTTTGGAAGGGAAAACGTACCACTTTAGCGTTTCAAATTGATGGGAAAAAGGAATACGATTCACACGACACAACACTTGTTAATTAAGGCATAAGATAATGAATTTATGTTAATGAAAGTAAATGCCCCATGTAAAACGGATTAATGTTTAATTATTGCATAATTAATGTCATTTAAAGATGTATTGTGACTATTGTGTTGTGATACTCCAGTTTGTGTTAAATTGTGCCATGTGAAGAACACTATGGACACTAGTAGATGTCTGAGAGTATCAATGATAGGATGCTAGAAATAGATTTGAGTGCAGTGAAGCACTAATTTTAAGAAGAGACTCACAAATAACCTTGATTTTCGTTGTGGGAAGTAAATGTAAAATATCCTGTGTTTTTTTTATGTATAGCCATGATTTTTATCATTAAATGTTTTATTTAGGAATATGTTGTTTCTTTCATGTAGAGTAGTTACCTGTCAGACTCATATCCTGAGCATGTGGTCGTATGGTGGGCAGGAACGTCCCATACCTCGAACGACCGTGAGTTAGCTGGGATACGAACACATGTTCCATATGATGACGATTGGGTACAGTACTGCAGTGAGACCTGGACAATTAATAGAGGTGACATTAAACGACTAGAAGCGTTTGAGATGTGGTGTTGGCGCCGAATGGAAAAGAACAGCTGGGTAGAGAAAATGACCAACATAACGGTGCTGGATCGAATAAAGGAAAAACGGCAAATGATCCGCCAGATATATAGAAGGAGATCCACCTGGCTTGGCCACAGGTTACGACATGGTGGCCTGATGATCGACATGCTAGAAGGCAAAATACCTGGATAAAGCCCTCGCGGGAGGCCACGGAACACTTTCATGAGATCATTCCTAGATATCTCTGGCCTGCGAAGTTATGAAGTGGTCAAAAGGACAGCACAAGACCGAACAACGTGGAAAAGAATCATTGTAGGGGCAGACCAGTCACTCGACTGAAAACCATGATGATGATGGATACGAAATCGATTCATGGAAAATTAATAATTTTATTCAAGTATACATTTTATCTCCTCATCCGCTGACGATCAAGAAACGTTAAGCTGTTTCTTAATATCGATTGTCAGAGACCCATTTGAACGCAATAATAATAATAATAATGAAATGAAAATCCACAGCCTGTTTCCAGTCTCCGACCGGGTCAGGAATGGAATGAATGAAGCCCCCATCTATCGGCGAGGATATGAAGTGTACCGGCTGCCGAAGCCTGTCGCACTCCTCTGGGGCAATGATTAAATGAATGACAGATGAAATGAAATGATAGTGAAGAGTGTTGCTGGAATGAAATTGTGACAGGGAAAACCGGAGTACCCGGAGAAAAACCTGTCTGCCTCCGTTTTGTCCAGCACAGATCTCACATGGAGTGACCGGGATTTGAACCACGGACCCAGCGGTGAGAGGCCGGCGTGCTGCCGCCTAAGCCACGGAGGCTCCTAATAATAATAATAATAATAATAATAATCCTGGGGCGAGCCTCAGCTACCAGGCGGGTCACAGGTGGCGGATAGTGAATGGCCCTCAGATATGGGGGTTAGCTGCGAAAACGGAGAAATCCTAATAAGCAGTCCCGGACCGAGGCGGCAGGATAAGGGAGCGTGGGAGGGTATTCTATGGCAGGAATACACTCAACAAATACCATACGAGCTCAATGCTGATCCTGTGACATGGCGAGTAAGCACCGCCGGTAAATAAGTGCTGTCCCTGCTGCCTTGCAGGTAGGGTCGCACCCCAAAGGCTAAGGGAAGGCGAACCTAAACAGAAAACCATGGTTAGAGGGAGCTCTGTAAAGTGAAGTGAAGCCAGTCTCTCTATGGGAGTAAACCCTACACAAATCCTGGTCCTCCAGGTTGGGGGTTGGGCGTCGGGCCGACAACCCACCCTGTTAAAAAACGACTGTTACGAAACACTCAAAACAAGCCTCGGAGATGGGTTCATATGTTGACGGACATGGCAAAGGACAAGGACTACGATACAAACATTTCCGGATGGGGAGGTGGAATATCAGAACGCTGAATGCACCAGGAGCAGTGAAGGCATTTGATGAGGAGTTGTGCAATTACAATATGGATGTGTTTGCCTTACAGGAGATCAGATGGAAAGAGGAAGGCATACAGAAGGGAGAGAACTACACTATATTTCACAGTGGGACTGGAGGAACAAAAGGGCAACTTGGAACAGGAATAGCAGTCAACAATAAAATAGTGCACGCTGTGGGTAAATATGAAGCAATCAGCGAAAGGCTATGCTACGTGAGAATGAAGGGAAAGTTTCAGAGCATGTCCATCCTCGCAGTACATGCCCCTACAGAAGAAAAGGACGACGAGGAAAAGGTCTGCTTTTATGGAATGGTTGAACAAGTATACGACGGGATGCCGCAATACAACATGAAAATGGTGATAGGGGACGCAAACGCAAAAGTTGGTGTTGAAACTGCAAATAGAGGTGTGAGCGGGCAGCACACCCTTCACAAAGAGTCCAAGGACATGAAGATCGCCAGCACAATGTTCCCACACAAGAAGATTCACCTAGGATCGTGGAACTCTCAAGGAGGGCGATATACCAACCAGATTGCCCACGTTTTGGTGGATTCAAGACATGCAAGTGGAATCGAGGATGTCAGAGCAGTACGAGGAGCAGAAGTGGGAAGTGATCACAATCTGGTATTAATTAAAGTGAAGCAAAGAATTTCACGAGAGAAGATGACGAAAGCAGGCACACTAAAAGGCAAAATAGACGTAAGCCTACTGGAAAATGAGGAAATACGAACTGAGTACCTGCTAAAGCTACAAAATCGTTTTCAAGTTCTGGAGGAGCTAGAAGAAGGAGAAAGGAAAGGAAGGAAGGAAGATTGTAGTTTTACGTGACCGTGAATCTTGTGATTATGAGTCACAGGACCTCCTTTTTACGTGGAATCCGAACCACAGGACATGGCATTTCACTTCGAAAATCTCACATGCACTGACCGGGAATCGAACCCGGACCGCCTTGGTGAGAGGCATACAGGTAGACCGCTGAGCCACCACGCCCCCTGAGAAAGGAAAGAGGAAGGGGAAGATAACTGCTGGGAAATATTCAAATCCATTGTGACTGAGACTGCAAAGGAACACCTAAAGAAGAAAGAAAATAAAGGACAGGACAAGATATGGTTCAGTGAGGAGTGCAAAGAGGCGATTAAAAGAGAAAGAAGTACAAACAGAGGATGCTAAATAACGACACCCCACAATCCAGAGAAGAATACTTGGAGGCAGCGAGAGAAACAAGGAAAGTAATACGTAAAGAAAAGAGGCAGTTCATCAACAAGCAACTGGAAAAAGCTGAAGAAGACAGAAACAAGAACAATGTAAGGGAATTCTATAGGTATGCAAGGTATTTCAAGACGGGGTACAGACCAAGAATGGTAGCAATGGAAAACAATGAAGGTGGCTGGTCAAGAAGAGGGCTTGAAGTTATGGAAGGACTACTTTGAAGAATTGTTGAATGTCCCTGAGGGAAAAGAAGTGACTGAGGAAACAAAGGCATATGAAGGACCCCAACCAAATGTGGAGGAGCCTACAATGAAGGAAATGGATGAAGCTCTAAAGCAAATGAAGAACAGAAAAGCTCCAGGAACCGACGGCATGGCAATAGAACTGCTAAAACAAGGTGGAGAAGCATGCAGAAAAGCAATGTATCGATTGACACTGCAAGTATGGAGAAATGAAAAGATGCCAAATGAATGGCAACAAGCAATAATATGCCCAATATATAAGAAAGGAAAAAGAACCAAGTGTGAGAATTACAGGGGCATATCATTTTTATGTAGCGCATACAAGATTCTTGCGCGCATTCTCTTACATAGGCTACTACCTTACTTAGAGGAAAATCTTGAAGAACACCAGGCCGGTTTCCGGAAAGGCAAGTCAACAACAGACCAAATATTCATACTCAGACAGATAATTGAAAAGGCGTGGGAATTTAATAAGAAGGTATTCTGCCTATTCATTGACTTCAAAAAGGCCTATGATAGTGTCAACAGAGAAAGCATCTGGAGGATAATGGAAGAATCGGGAATACCTTCGAAACTGATCGGGCTGACAAGAATGTGCATTGAGAAAACGGAATGTAAAGTGAGAGTTGAAGGCAGGGAATCTGAATGTTTTACTGTGGAGACGGGTGTCAAACAGGGAGATTGCATATCGCCCAGCCAGTTTAACTTGGTTTTGGAAAAAGCACTAAAAAGAGCATCTTCGATTGGAAGCGGTACGATTGTAGGTGGTGAAGTGAAACTCTTAGCGTTTGCCGATGACATTGTGGTTTTAGCGGAGGAGGAAGAGGAACTAAAAATAACAGCTAAAGTTCTAATAGAAGAAGCACAAAGAGCGGGTCTGAGGATCATTCAAGATAAGACAGAGTATATGATTGTTACCAGAAACAATGAAGAGGAAACAGAGGGAGTACTGGCAATAGAAGGTATGGAATTTAGGAAGACTAGGTCTTTCGAATACCTACGGAGTACAGTCAATGCCAACAACAACATGGAGGAGGAAGTAATGAACCGGCTAAAATCTGCAGAGAGGTGTCTCTTTTCAATGAATAAACTATTTACCAACAGGCTATTAACGAAAACAATGCAACTCCGCATTTACAAGACAATCGTGCGAACAGTATTAATGTATGGGGCGGAAACATGGGCACTGAGCAAGAAAATGGAGAGAAAAATTATAACTTTTGAAAACAAGGTATTATGAAAAGTTTTTGGGCCAGTATCTGAAAATGGAATCTTTAGAAGAAGAAACAAGGAGTTCCGTGACGAACTAAAGAGCCTACTTTTCTTAAAATTTAAGATCTATGCCAATGATTAATATATATGGATCTATCTAGAATAATGCCGAAATTAAGTTGGTAATATCGAAATATCTAATTAGTTCGAAATACTGTATACCTGGCATAATGTAACCTAATAGAGAACTACAGTTGGCAGCCCTGATGACTGAATATATTCTTAGTTCAATCTCTTAAGGTACAGAATACAAAATTTGGTTGACGTCCAATGGATAGCATGGACGTTACATGCAGTTAAACATTGGATCCAACAGCGCACGTAAAATCATGTTGGCAACAATGACATACATGTATTGGTCAGAAATAATCTGAAATAATATGATCTATTGCTGTGTCAATTTTGAATGAAATCCATTAGTTAGTATAGAAGTTACATGCATTTTAAAATTGGACCTATCAGCAGGCTTAGAATCACGTTGGCAGCACTGACGTATATTAGTTACTCCAAATTAATCTAGAATGCCAGGTACTATACGTGTGCAAAGTTTAGAGCTCTTGGCTTGCATACTTTCTGATATATTGATATTAGGGTAACAAAAATAGAGACAGTATTTATTAACAGTTGGCAGCCCTGGTTACTATTAAGAATCGACATAGTCATATCTGTTATGGTACACATAGCACACACGAAATTTGGTTGAAATCCAAATGATAGCATAGAAGCTACATGTATTTAAAGTTGGAACTCTCAGCAGGCTTAGAATCATGTTGGTAGCACTGACGTATATAAGTTACTCCAAATTAATATAAAATGTCAGGTACTATACGTGTGCATAGTTTAAAGCTGTCGGCTTGCATACTTTCTGATATATTGGTATTTGGATAAAATAAATTGAGAGCATTTATTAACAGTTGGCAGCCCTGGTGGTTCCTAAGAATACGTTCAGTCATGTCTGTTTATGTACACATAGCACATACGAAATTTGGTTGAAATCCAATTGATATTGTAGAAGTTATATGCATTTAAAATTTGGACCTATCAGGCGTATATTCATTTTGGCAACACTGCGATGTATGGCCTCCTGGAAATTAAACTGCAATATTACTATCTATACGTGTGCCAATTTTGAAATAGCTCCTATTCATACCTTCCAAGATATCCAACATGGAGCTCAAATTTCAATAGCGATTTTTCAGCATTTGGTAGCACTGACATCATTTTCAAATATGGGCGTGAGATATTCAGGTATAGATCTTTACTCCTACCAAATTTTGTTTCGATTGCTGCAGCCGTTTAGGAGTTGATAGGGGGGACACAAACACAGTCAGACAGACAGAAGGACAGACAGACAGACAGACAGAAGGACAGACAGACAGACAGACACACATTTGCCTGATCTCATAAGACTACTTTTTCCTCATTTTTGCAAAATGTGAAAAGTAGGCTAAAAATATTGAAATACACACGCTGTTTAATGAACCCGATGTAACAGCTGTAATAAAGAGCAGAAGAATTGAATGGCTGGGACATGTCCTGAGAAGAGAAGAGAAAATGGTGAAGACAGTGCTAGAAGGGAAGCCACAAGGTACGAGACCCCTGGGTAGACCAAAACTGAGGTGGATGGTTGGAGTCAAGAAAGACCTGGAGACACTGGGAGCCAACGAGTACATGGCTAGCAACAGAGACCAATGGAAGAGGCTAAAGAGTGAGGCAATGAACCGACTTCGGTTCGTGTGGCCAACGAAGTAAGTAAGTAAGTAAGTAAGTAAGTAAGTAATAATAATAATAATAATAATAATATATGGATCCAAACAACTATAGAGGTTTATCCCTATTATCTGTGGCCTACAGAATCCTATCAAAAGCTCTTCTGAACAGACTAGAGAAACCAACAGACCATTTGATTGGCGAATATCAAGCGAGTTTTAGGAAAGGGCGTTCATGTGCCGAACAGATATGGAATCTGAAGATGATTTTGCAGATCCGCAGATCCAACCCCACAATTGTCACCTATGTAGACCCAAAGAAAGCATATGATTCTGTGAACAGGCAGACCCTGTTTGAGACGCTAGAAGAACTTCAAGTGGACAGGAAGACCAGAGAACTGATTCGTCAGACTCTCACCAATACAACATCGAAGGTGAAGTTTCTTGGGGAAATTTCTGACTCTTTTGAAGTACGAACAGGTGTTCGCAAAGGAGACGGACTTTCACCCCTTCTATTTAACCTGGTTCTAGATAAAGTCATCAGAGAGTGGGAAAAGAACATCAAAGGCGTTACCATAGGAACTGCTGGAAACAAAATCAATGTGAAATGTTTGACCTTAGCAGATGACCTAGCGATTATCACTAGGAACAAAGAAGAAACTAAGCATGCTATTGAGACATTGCACAGAATAGCATCACAAGCAGGCCTTCAAATATCATTTGAAAAAACCAAGTACATCCAGAATTTTCAGCAAAAGAACAGGAAAGAAACAAGATGTTCAGGAAAGAACATATAGCCTACTTTCTCCTAAATGCATGGGTATTGTTATAACTCTTTGTCCTTTTCAAGGAGTATGATTGAATGTTGGTTGTAGTAGCTTGTTGAAATACAACGTGCTATAGGGATATTAAACATGAATATGAGGTGCCCTTTGCTAGTGCTACCTCTGTACCAAATTTCGTTCAATTCGGTTTCACCGTGTTTGAATTGATAGGGGGAATCGATTTGCACACATACTTGGCCACCATCTGCAAACTATTGGGCTGATGTTCTAGCAGTTTGGTCAGAATATGTTTCCCACATAAAGATATGGTGTTGCAAAATTTGGTAGAGACTAGATTATTAGGTTGGTCGTAATTACATTTTAGCTTTTAACACTTGGGTGGCCGCGATTACGTTACCGTCAAGATAGCGGTGATATAAAACATGACACTGAGGTGCCCTTTGCTAGTGCTACCTCTGTACCAAATTTCGTTCAATTCGGTTTCACCGTGTTCGAATTGATAAGGGGAATCGATTTTCACACAAAGATAGCCGCCATCCGCAAAATATTAGGATAATGACCTATTAGTTTGGTCAAAGAATGCTCCCTCCATAAAGGTATGTTGTTGCTAAATTTGCTAGAGATCGGATGATTAGGCTAATCGTAATTTGATTTAAGCTTTGAACATTTGTGTGGCCGCCATTACGTTTCCGTCAAGATGGCGGAGATATAAAACATGACACTGAGGTGCCCATTGCTAGTGCTACCTCTGTACCAAATTTCGTACCATTCGGTTTCACCGTGTTCGAATTGATAGGGGGAATCGATTTTCACACAAAGATGGCCGCCATCCGCAAAATATTAGGATAATGACCTATTAGTTTGGTCAAAGAATGCTCTCTCCATAAAGGTATGCTGTTGCTAAATTTGCTAGAGATCGGATGATTAGGCTAATCGTAATTTGATTTAAGCTTTGAACATTTGTGTGGCCGCCATAACGTTTCCGCCAAGATGGCGGCAATATAAAACATGACACTGAGGTGCCCTTTGATAGTGCTACCTCTGTACCAAATTTCGTTCATTCGGTTCCACCGTGTTCGAATTAATAGGGGGAATCAATTTTGACATAAAGATGGCCGCCATCCGCAAACTATTAAGCTAATGACCTATTAGATTGGTCAAAGGATGCTCACTCCATAAAAGTATGTTGTTGCAAAGTTTGGTAGAGATCGGATGGTTATGTGAGTCGCAATTTGATTTAAGCTTTAAACATTTGTGTGGCCGCCATTACGTTTCTGTCAATATGGCGGCGATATATATCATGACACTGAGATGCCCTTTGCTAGTGCTATCTCAGTACCAAATTTCGTTCCATTCGGTTTCCCCGTGTTTGAATTAATAGGGGGAATCGATTTTGACACAAAGGTGGCCGCCATCCGCAAACTATTAGGCGAATGACCTATTAGATTGGTCAAAGGATGCTCCCTCTATAAAGGTATGTACTTGCAAAATTTGGTAGAGATCGGATGATTATGTTAATCGTAATTTGATTTAAGCTTTGAACATTCGTGTGGCCGCCATTACGTTTCAGTCAAGATGGCGGCAATATAAAACATGACACTGATGTGCCCATTGCCAGTGCTACCTCTGTACCAAATTTCGTTCCATTCGGTTCCACCGTGTGCGAATTAATAGGGGGAATCAATTTTGACATAAAGATGGCCGCCATCCGCAAACTATTAGGCTAATAACCTACTAGATTGGTCAAAGGATGCCCCCTCTATAAAGGTATGTTGTTGCAAAGTTTGGTAGAGATCGGATGGTTATGTTAGTCGTAATTTAACTTAAGCTTTGAACATTTGTGTGGCCGCCATTACGTTTCTGTTAATATGGCGGCGATATAAAACATGACACTGAGATGCCCTTTGCTAGTGCAACCTCTGTACCAAATTTCGTTCCATTCGGTTTCACCGTGTTTGAATTAATAGGGGGAATTGATTTTCACACAAAGATGGCCGCCATCCACAAACTATTAGGCTAATGACCTATTCATTTGGTCAGAGGATGCTTCCTCGATAAGGGTATGTTGTTGCAAAATTTGGTAGAGATCGGATGATTAGGTTAATCGTAATTTGATTTGAGCTTTGTACATTTGTGTGGCCGCCATTACGTTTCCGTCAAGAGGGCGGCGATTTAAAACATGACACTGAGGTGCCTTTTGTTAGTACTACCTCTGTACCAAATTTCGTTCCATTCGGTTGCACCCTGTTCGAATTAATAGGGGGAATCGATTTTCACACAAAGATGGCCGCTATCCGCAAACTATTACGCTGATGACCTATTAGTTTGGTCAACGGATGCTCCCCCCAAAAAGGTATGTTGTTGCAAAATTTGGTAGAGATCGGATGATTAGGTTAGTCGTAATTTGATTTAAGCTTTGAACATTTGTGTGGCCGCCATTACGTTTCCGTCAAGATGGCGGCGATATAAAACATGACACTGAGGTGTCCTTTGCTAGTGCTACCTTTGTACCAAATTTCGTTCAATTTGCATTTACCGTGTTCGAATTGATAGGGGGGGGACAGACATTCAGAGTACAGACACTCACACACACACACACAGACTCACACACAGACAGACACACTTTTTTCGCCCTGTGTTGATCTCATAAGTCTACTTTCATTTTTTGCAAAAATCGAAAGTAGGCTAAAAATAGAAACAGCGTATGGAGCAATATCCCAAGTAGAATTTTTTAAATACCTTGGAGAAATAATTCTTCCTTTAGGATTGGACAGTTTGGCTAACAAGGAAAGAGCCTCAAAACTTCACAGAGCATTCAGATTAACATGGGATCACTATAATAAAAGAGTAATGTCACATAATGCAAAACTGAAACACTACAAAACAGTTGTACTACCGGAAGCTCTATATTTTTCAGAAACCATAGCTTTAGGAGGTCATTCTAAAATTGCAAATATAGATAAGCAAGAACGTAAAATTCTTAGAAAAATATTCGGCCCCACACAAGAAAACGGAATTTGGGTTAAAAGACGAAATTCAGATCTATACCGTCACACAGATAGTTTCAGCAACACTGCACGAAGAAGACGTTTAACATTTTATGGACACCTCTTCAGGATGGACGATTATAGACTTACAAAAAGGTTATTCAATGTAATAAATTCTCAGAAGTCAAGGATAGCCTGGCTGGATGAATCAAGAGAGGACCTGCAAGAGTTGAACATCGGAGAAAATATTCTGAGAAACCGCAAAGTCTTCAGGACCACAGTAACAAAGCACAAGTTTAGGGTGAATACTAGTGGCAGGACTGGAACCAAGTGGACAGAAGTTAGCACAGTGACTTCATGAAGAGATTTTGGGAAGATAGGAAGGCGAATATCATCAAGCCGAAAAACAAGTTCAAGCGCGCTCTATAATGGGTAAAACGCAAAAATAAGAAGAAGAAGAAGAAGAAGAATATATGGAAAGCAAATCTTTGCATGGAAGACATCCAAATGAGGTGAGTCAAGCAAATGTTGATATAACTGCGTCAAACTACTGGCTCACTTCAGGACAGATCTTTCCTGAAACTGAAGATTGTATCCTTGCAATTCAAGACCAAGTCATCCCTACAAGGAACTACCTCAAGTTCATTGTAAAATATCCCGCTTTACCAGATTATAAGTACCGCTACGGCTGTCAACAGTCAGAAACAATTCAGCATATTACATCTGCATGTAGGTATTACCTGGCGACGGAACACAAACAAATGCATGATGCAGTTGCAAAATTCTTACATCAGGAGTTGGCTGATAAGTTTCAGCTTCTAAAAGGAAAGAAAGATCCTTATCACCAATATCAGCCAGAGTGTGTTCTTGAAAACAATGAATACAAGTATTGGGACCGAACTATTGTGTCTGATCAATCGGTATCACTCAACAGGCTGGATCTGGTGGTTGTCTGCAAGATAATGAATCAAACTACAGTACCTTGATTGATGTTGCGATTCCTAACACAAGAATCTCCAGTCAAAACACATAGATTAGATCAGAAAATATAGCGAGTTGGTCGGCCCTATCAAAAGGCAATGGCTTGTAGAGCGGGTCAAGGCCATACCTATCATTGTCTGAAGTACGGGCGTGATCCCAAGTATCTTGCTCCAAGGCCTCAAATAACTGGATCTGTATATCCAACTGTAGGCTACAAACTAATCCAGAAGGCAGTAGTTCATTCAACAACCCGAATCGCTTGAAAGTTCATGGGTAGCGACTTTCCAGCTTCGAAGTGGCGGTTCCAGTAAATATACGTTGGTTCTCTGAAGCCGGTATAGTTATGGTGTGATGTACCAGCAATGTGTTATAGGGTAAACTGTACAGTTATTGGCACTTTAAGGACACTAAGCAATTAAATGAATAGTTTTGAACAGAAAATCTGTTGTTGTTTTTCTCATTTTTAGCTTATTTTCGATTTTTGCAAAAAATGAAAGTAGACTTATGAGATCACTACAGGGCGAAAAAAGTGTGTCTGTCTGTGTGTGTGTATGTGTGTTTGTGAGTATGTGTGTGTGTGTGTGTGTGTGTGAGTGTGTGTACTCTGAATGTCTGTCCCCCCCTATCAATTCGAACACGGTGAGCGCAAATTGAACGAAATTTGGTACAAAGGTAGCACTGGCAAAGGACACCTCAGTGTCATGATTTATATCGCCGCCATCTTGAAGGAAACGTAATGGCGGCCACACAAATGTTCAAAGCTTAAATCAAATTACGACTAACCTAATCATCCGATCTCTACCAAATTTTCCAAAAACATACCTTTATGGCGGCAGCAACCTTTGACCAAACTAATAGGTCATCAGCCTAATAGTTTGCGGATGGCGGCCATCTTTGTGTGAAAATCGATTGCCCCTATTAATTCGAACACGGTGAAACCGAATGGAATGAAATTTGGTACAGCGGTAGTACTAGCAAAGGGCACCCCAGTGTCATGTTTTATATCGCCGCCATCTTGACGGAAACGTAATGGCGGCCACACAAATGTTCAAAGCTTAAATCAAATTACGACTAACCTAATCATCCGATCTCTACCAAATTTTGCAACAACATACCTTTATAGAGGGAGCATCCTTTGACAAATCTAATAGATCATTAGCCTAATAGTTTGCGGATGGCGGCCATCTTTGTGTCAAAATCGATTACCCCTATTAATTCGAACACGGTGAAACCGAATTGAATGAAATTTAGTACAGAGGTAGCACTAGCAAAGGGCACCCCAGTGTCATGTTTTATATCGCCGCCATCTTGACGGAAACGTAATGGCGGCCACACAAATGTTCAAAGCTTAAATCAAATTACGACTAACCTAATCATCCGATCTCTACCAAATTTTGCAACAACATACCTTTATGGAGGGAGCATCCTTTGACAAATCTAATAGGTCATTAGCCTAATAGTTTGCAGATGGCGGCCATCTTTGTGTCAAACTCGATTACCCCTATTAATTCGAACACGGTGAAACCGAATGGAATGAAATTTGGTACAGAGGTAGCACTAGCAAAGGGCACCCCAGTGTCATGTTTTATATCGCCGCCATCTTGACGGAAACGTAATGGCGGCCACCCAAATGTTCAAAGCTTAAATCAAATTACGACTAACCTAATCATCCGATCTCTACCAAATTTTGCAACAACATACCTTTATGAAGGGAGCATCCTTTGACAAATCTAATAGGTCATTAGCCTAATAGTTTGCGGATGGCGGCCATCTTTGTGTCAAAATCGATTACCCCTATTAATTCGAACACGGTGAAACCGAATGGAATGAAATTTGGTACAGAGGTAGCACTAGCAAAGGGCACCTCAGTGTCATGTTTTATATCTCCGCCATCTTGACGGAAACGTAATGGCGGCCACACAAATGTTCAAAGCTTAAATCAAATTACGACTAACCTAATCATCCGATCTCTACCAAATTTTGCATCAACATACCATTATGGAGGGAGCATCCTTTGACCAGACTAATAGCTCATTAGCCAAATATTTTGCGGATGGCGGCCATCTTTGTGTGAAAATCGATTCCCCCTATTTATTCGCACACGGTGAAACCGAATGGAACGAAATTTGGTACAGAGGTAGCACTAGAAAAGGCCACCTCAGTGTCATGTTTTATATCACCGCCATCTTGACGGAAACGTAATCGCGGCCACCCAAATGTTAAAGGCTAAAATGTAATTACGACCAACCTAATAATCTAGTCTCTACCAAATTTTGCAACAACAAATCTTTATGTGGGAAGCATATTCTGACCAAACTGCTAGATCATCAGCCCAATAGTTTGCAGATGGTGGCCAAGTATGTGTGCAAATCGATTCCCCCTATCAATTCAAACACGGTGAAACCGAATTGAACGAAATTTGGTACAGAAGTAGCACTAGCAAAAGGCACCGCAGTGTCATATTTTATATCGCCGCCATCTTGAGGGAAACGGAATGACGGCCACCCAAATGTTAAAAGCTTAAATCAAATTTCGACCATCCTAATAATTTGATCTCTACCGGATTTGGCAACAACATGCCTTCTTGTGGAAAGCATCTTATGACTGACTACAAGGTCATTAGCCCAATAGTTTGCAAATAGCGGCCATGCATGTGTGCAAATCCATTCCCCAGATCAATTCAAACACGGTGAAACCGAATTGAATGAATTTTTTTACAGAGGTAGCACTAGCAAAGGGCACCTCATATTCATGTTTAATATCCCTATAGCACGTTGTATTTCAACATGCTACTACAACCAACATTCAATTATACTCCTTGAAAAGGACAAAGAGTTATAACAATACCCATGCATTTAGGAGAAAGTAGGCTATATGTTCTTTACTGAACATCTTGTTTTGTCTCTTTTTCTGTGCATTATGATTATCTTTACATATATAATTCTTCGACACGTGTGTATGTCACTGAACTCCTCCTAAACGACTGGACCGATTTTGATGAAATTTGGTATGTACATTAGGGTGGGTCCATGTATGGTTTAGATTCACAATCTGACCCGGTAGGTGGAATTAACACAATTTTAGAACCACAATTTACACACAATTTTAGAATTACAATATACAGTCAAAAACAGTCGTCATGGAAACCACTAGCCTTGGCCTTGGTGAAAGCTGATGTCTTTGGACGGTTTGTCTCTGCACGTTAGAGCCACCTGGTCGCAACCTGTGCAACTACCGCCATAACATACACTCCGTCCGTGGCGTGAAGTTGTGTTTTATACCAAAGTTGGCAGTGATGTCGAATTCTACTGTTTGTTTCTGCAAGTTGGAGCGTTTCAAAGTCACGTATGCGTTCATATATCGCTCATCCCATTGCGATGAAACTTGGGTGAGATGTTGAGTGTACTCCAGGGAAGGTGTTTGTCTTAGTAAATTATTTTAGAATAGATAGCGCACGACTAGATTCAACAAATCAGAGACGACGCACGAAGCGTTTCAACAAAATACCGTATAAGTTTATATACCATTCATCGATTGAGATGGAACTTTGATGAGTTGTTGTGTACACTTACCTGAAGGTTTCTAACTTAGTAAATCCATTTCCCAGGAGGTTGCGCACGAGTAGATTCAACAAATGAGCGACGACGTGCGAAGCGTTTCAACAAGGTCCCGTATGCGTTCAAATACCATTCGTCCGATCGCGATGAAACTTAGGTGAGATGTTGTGTACACTCCAGGGGAAGGCTTCTGTATTAGAAAATCCATTTTACCATAGGTTGCGCACGAGTAGATTCAGCAAATGAGCGACGACGCGCGAACGTTTAAACTAAGTCCCGTATGCGTTCATATACCATTCATCCGATTGCAATGAAACTATGGTGAGATATTGTGTACACTTACGTGAGGGTTTGTAACTTAGTAAATCCATTTCGCAGGAGGTTGCGCACGAGTACATTCAACAAATGAGCGACGACGCGCGAAACGTTTCAATAAGGTACCGTATGCGTTCAAATACCATTCGTCCGATTACGATGAAACTTGGGTGAGATGTTGAATACACCCTAAGGAAGGTTTCTGGCTTAATAAATCCATTTTGCAATAGGTAGCGCACGAGTACATTTAACAAATGAGTGACGGCACGCGAATCATTTCAACAAAGTACCGTATGCGTCCATATACCATTTATCCGATTGCGATGAATCTTTGGTGAATTGTTGTGTACACTTCAGTAAAGGTTTCTGGCTTAGTAAATTCATTTTACAATAGGTAGCGCACGAGTAGATTCAACAAATGTGCGATGGCGCGAGAATCGTTTCAACAAAGTCCTGAAAGGTGATCATATACCATTTATCCGATTGCGATGAAACTTTGATGAATTGTTGTGTACACTTCAGTAAAGGTTTCTGGCTTAGTAAATTCATTTTACAATAAGAAGTCCACGAGTAGATTCAACAAATGAGCGACGACGCGCAAAGCGTTTCAACAAAATCCCGTATAAGTTTATATACCATTCATCGATTGAGATGAAACTTTGATGATTTGTTGCGTACACTTACCTGAAAGTTTCTAACTTAGTAAATCCATTTCACAGGAGGTTGCGCACGAGTAGATTCAACAAATGAGCGACGACGTCCAAAGCGTTTCAACAAGGTCCCGTATGCATTCAAATACCATTCGTCCGATCGCGATGAAACTTGGGTGAGATGTGTACACTCCAGGGGGAGGCTTCTGTATTAGTAAATCCATTTTACCATAGGTAGCGCACGAGTAGATTCAACAAATGAGCGACGACGCGCGAACGTTTAAACTAAGTCCCGTATGCGTTCATATACCATTTATCCGATTGCATTGATACTATTGTGAGATATTGCGTACACTTACGTGAGGGTTTCTAACTTAGTAAATCCATTTCACAGGTGGTTGCGCACGAGTACATTCAACAAATGAGCGACGACGCGTGAAGCGTTTCCATAAGGTCCCGTATGCGTTCAAATACCATTCGTCCGATTACGATGAAACTTGGGTGAGATGTTGAGTACACCCTTCGAAAGGTTTATGGCTTAATAAATCCATTTTACAATAGGTAGCGCACGAGTAGATTCAACAAATGGGTGACGGCACGCGAATCATTTCAACAATGTACCGTATGCGTCCATATACCATTTATCCGATTGCGATGAAACTTTGGTGATTTGTTGTGTACACTTGAGTAAAGGTTTCTGGCTTAGTAAATTCATTTTACAATAGGTAGCGCACGAGTAGATTCAGCAAATGTGTGATGGCGGGAATATCGTTTCAACAAAGTCCTGTAGGTGTTCATATACCATTTATCCGATTGCGATGAAGCTTTGGTGAATTGCTGTGTACACTCCAGGAAAGGTTTCTGGCTTAGTAAATCCACTTTTTAATAAGTAGCGCATGAGTAGATTCTACAAATGAGTGATGGCATGCGAATCGTTTAAAGAACATCCCGTATGCGTTCATATGTCATTCATCCGATTCCGATGAAACATTGATGAGTTGTTGTGTACACGCCAGGGAAGGTGTTCAACTTGGTATATCCATTTTACAATCATGGTAGCGCACGAGTAGATGTAACAAATGAGTGACGACGCGCGAGGCGTTCCATCAAAATCCCGTATGCGTTCATATAATATTCATCGATTGCGATGAAACTTTGATGAGTTGTTGTGTACACATATGTGAAGCTTTCTAACTTAGTAAATCCATTTCACAGTTGGTAGAGCACGAGTAGATTCAACAAATAAGTGACTGCGCACGAATCATTTAAACAAAATCCCGTATGCGTTATATGCCATTTATCCGATTGCGATGAAACTTTGGAGAGTTGTTGTGCACGCTCTCACGAATGTTTCTAGCTTAGTTAATTCATTTCACGATAGTTTAGAGGCAGTTAACAGAAATTGAAAAAATTTGTGTAACCAAAAGCACTTCAAGAAACAAAGTTACATCACTTTCTTTGATTGGCAGGACTACGTCTGCCGGGTCAACTTGTTGATTATAAATATCAAAAAACTAAATATAGAGCCTTAACATATTATAAATCGGTTATGAAATATTAAGTGAGCAAACAGACAGTTCTTGGCACCTTTCTTTTCTGTGTGTGCCTCCTGATTTTCATACAAACATGTAGAACAATATTCTTTCCCACTTGAAACGCATTGCTCAAGACCTTGGACATGGAACAAGACTGTGAAAACCAAGATCTCAGTTATTGGCACAGGGGGCCAAGTACTGCATTATATCGTTTTTTTATACAGTAATTGGCACCCCCATTATACAGAATAATTATATGTTAGAGTGCTTCATAAACCCAGAACGAATACATTAAGGCGTAATCAACATGATTTCATACTTACCCTTAAAATACAGTTTGTATACTGAGCTCCAAACATCGAAGACTGTAACTAGTAACCTGAACAAAACTGTAAGATGTCAACAAAATACCAGCAGTGATGAACAACACCAACTTGTTCCAGCATTCACTTCAAAACTGTTCACCTGGTGGCTTTAAGATGAAGTTAGAGGCCAAGGAATAATAGAATGGAAGGATAAAACACTCTGTGGCAATGTTATTTTTGAAAAAATACTATTATATTCAAATAAATGCAAGCAGTGCCAATAACTGTCAGAGTGCCAATGACTGTACAGTTTACCCTATCTACTGTAAAAAATAATAACAATAATTATATTAATCTTAATATGTAGATCTGTTAATGTGATACACTTTACGCAAACTTTCTAACAATTTTCTATTTTCATTGCCTATAGGCACGGACACAAGACCATCTACGCGAATCTAATTACTACTCGACCTGTGGCTGAGATTTTAATCTTTTTTATTTGGCAGAAGAGAAAAACCGAGTGAAACCCCACTCAGGAACAAGAACACTGTTGAACTTCAGCTCTCTGAACTCTATTTCCTTCAAGGAAAGTGTATTAGACTGTTTGGCTACTCTGGTTGAAGGTTACATTTTAGTTGATACGTTGGCAGGACGGTAATGTCTCTTGTCGGTTGAGATCCTTCTTTCTATTGTATCTTAAATGGTCGATTATATGAGAGCAACGGAGCAGATTAATCATTACCATCACAAATTTGACGCACCTAAATTCATTTAGAGATAGTGTCAATCGACTGGTAACTGTTGCATTCATATCAGCAGCAACTTTGAAGGGTGGAATAATTGTCATTCAAATGTTAAAAACCACCGCTTAAAATTGTATTCAACATTAACACTTTGGTTCCATTCATTCATCATGTTGTATGCGTTGCACTAACTCGTAGTGCCACAGCATGGCAGCTGCGGGTGACAATGGAACTCTTCCCACACCAGGCGCTGTTTTATTTCATTGTCCCCAGTGACGAGGGAGGGGAAACAAAGGCCTGCGCACGACTCCTGGCACGCTTGTAAGGCAGGTTATGGCTTTTGTCAATGTCATTTTATTCACACAGGCTAGGAGAAGTTAAAAAGACAGACTGAGAGAGAGGCAGAGTTGTATGTTGTGTGATCGCTCTCGCGAGTAGATTCGCCTGTAAGGCTTCACTCTAAGTGCTTTCTATTGTTCAAGATCCATGGCCTTGTTTATAGTGGCTCTGCTAATGCAGGCTCCCAGTCAGTTCTCATAAACCTTTCCTTAATTTCCTTTTCGTTTCTACCCAAACAGGAGACGTCTACAATACAGAAAGAAATAAAGAAAACCCTCCGTGTCTTGCCTAATGTTCTCATCGTCTTCAATTCTAAAGACGTAGAAATCAAACTCCTGCTTTCCGTGAAGATACACTTAACTTTTTGTTTCAGAATAATTGTCAAAACTCGCATACGAAGCCGGTTTGAGGAACACTCCACAGCTGAATTGGAGAGCAGGCAATCGGGATTGGACGTATGAATTCTGGCACAGACAATAGCCATCCTAAGTGTTGGTTGATTCCTTAGTTTAGGGGCTGCGACAAGGCGGTCATGTAGTTCCGTGTACTTTGGGTGTGAGTAAAATCTGTCTGATAACCGGTGTTAATTGTGATGGCTGTATTAGTGTGTGTTATCTGTTTCTAATTCAAGTAAGGACTGCAGACAATCATTTTAAGTAGTTCCTACTTTAGCTACCAAATGCTAACGTCCTCGACACCTAGCTTGCGGACTTGGCTACTAAATGGCATCGCAGTCAGCACCTGGCGGTGAACGTTGGAACTAATAGAGCGTTATCAATTCTATCCCACATGTTTTGGCTTCACACAAGTATAGTTAGTGGAAGGTTCTTTTTAATGCCATAAATCTATGACATGGGATCCTAAGTGTAGTATTCCTCTAAATTCATTTTACGCCCACGTCAAGAAAATATTGAGATTGTACAGTACTTTGTGAATTCCCAGACAATATATGACAGTCCTTGATGCTAGGAATTTCCACTACACCCATACTACACTAATTATGTAATTAAAATAATACAGGTTATTAGACAAACTTCACACACACCTAAGAACCCAAAGCTGATGACCATACAATAAATGCAACAACAACCACAACAATGACACTTGAGTTTTAAAATTATTAACGTAAGATGTGCCTTGTCAAAATTCAATTGATACTTCTTAGTTTTTTCCTGCTTTGGTATATGTTTGGTCGATGGACATCAGATTGAGCGAGTCAATAGTTTGGTTTTTCTAGGACAGAATATCAATGAGAATTGGGATCCTTCAGTTGAAATAAGATGCCGTATAGAGAAGGCTAGATCCATCTTTATGACAATGAAACAACTACTATGCTGTAGAGATCTCAGTATGACGCTTAAGAAACGAATTGTGAAGTGTTATGATGTCTCCACCCTCCTTTATGGTGTTGAAGCTTGGATCTTGTCGGTAGCTATAGAAAAGAAGATTCGAGCTTTTGAAATGTGGATATACCGGCGGATTCTTAAAATCTCGTGGACAGAACATGTGAGTAATGCCGAGGTTCTTCAGCGTGTGAGCAGTCAACCTGAGCTGTTAAGCACAATTAAGAAGAGGAAATTGGAATACTTGGGACACATGATGAGGAATCCAAAATACTGACTGCTCCAAGTTATACTTCAGGGTAAAATTGAAGGTCAGCGTGGACCGGGAAGGAGACGAATAACTTGGATGGATAATTTAAGAACGTGGTTTGGACTGTCTTCCACGGAACTCTTCAGGATTGCTCAGGATA
Organism: Meconema thalassinum; assembly: GCA_946902985.2. NCBI lineage: Eukaryota > Metazoa > Arthropoda > Insecta > Orthoptera > Tettigoniidae > Meconema > Meconema thalassinum. The sequence goes on from OX336388.2 coordinate 2,086,063,747, forward strand.
AGAAGGTGTTAGCCATGGTGGTAGCCAACGTCCTTATTGGATAAGGTAGAAGACGAAGAGGAAGAAGAAGAAGAGTTATACCAACTACATCAGCCCGTAAATAAGACATGAATACAAATAGCTCTTAAAAAGAGAATAACTTGTGGATTGGGACCCATGTCAAGTAGGGCTTATCAGTGAGCTTGGGATGGTGCAAAGGAAGGCTGCTAGTTTTGTGCTCAACGATTCTAATCTTAGAAGTCCTGTAACTACTCGAATAATAGAAAAAGTAGTTTGGGAATCACTGGATGATGGACAAAATCCAGACTATAGTCTACGCTATGTTTAACACTTACGCTAATCGGCCAGCATGGGGAGAACCAAGCAAACATCAGGGAAATCCCACCTACTGTACCTGAGCAGGGCAGATCTTCCGCATACAGTTAAGGACCCACCACAGCGTACAAATTACAGGAATTCTGGCACTTATGTAGTTTAGGTAGAACGGATATTTTACATCAACTATGGGTAAATCGAGGGTGCTGATCACGAATATACTATTAGTTTTGCACCCACACCTAATGCCCTTGAGAGATGAGGGTTCGATTCCCCTCACAGGTACCAAGTCATAAATTCGAATTTGCGATGAATGACCCGGAATGGTACGTTATTACGTTGATATAAATTGTATGAAAACGTTTCTTACAGCGGATATCCGAAAAGTCACCCTTAGCGCCCTTGAGGGTCGAGAGTTCGATTCCCTTCCCAGGTATTAAGTCATAAATTCGAATTTTCTAGGTATAACCCGGATTTGTACGACATTGCGTCGATATAAATTGTATGGAAACGTTTTTTACTTCGGATATGCAAAAAGTCATCCGTAGCGCCCTTGAATGTCGGAATTCGATTCCCCTCCCAAGTACTAAGTGGAATAATCGAATTCGCGATATCTGGCCCGGATCGGAACTGTATTGTGTAGATAATCCGGGTCATTCATCGCAAATTCGTTACATGGGAGGGGAATCGAACCCCCGACCCTTAAGGGCGTTAGGTGAGGGTGCAAAACTATGCCGGAATTCTTTCATTAATCGTGGTACATTTCTTGGAGGTCGTTCTTGACGTTCATGTACCAGGGAACTCTTGTTTTTGTTTTGTTTTGAGTCGAAATTGTTAAATATACCTTATAACCATATAGAGTCGTCCATCCGTCGCAAGTGACCGTATACGTGAGCCCTGCGTTCGCGCATTGTATTATTATACATTGTAATGACAAATCGTGGTGGCCTATTTAGAAAGGAACACATTGTATTTTCTCCCTATGTTGTGACGTAACGCTCCATCGACTGAGATTGACAAAGGGCAGAGCGAAGGGGTGAGTTGCACTGTCAGACGGTATAGGCTACATGCTGACGTGAATTGACGGTTTTCTGTCGTCCTGTCGTCCTCTAGAGCATGTTGTCTGTGGTCTTTGCAAATGCTGGATGATCACAGACAGCTGGGTGTCACGATGCGCGAGACAGCCTGCAATATGTGCAAGTCGTTCAACAAATGTCTGGTTAGCAATAGCTTTGGTAAATTAACGTACCATAAACCATAACAAGAGAAGGAGTATGTTGTCAATATTGTTTCATTTCTGGGTTTAGGAAAATGAAAATAATCATAAGATTGATTTGGTGTGTATTTACAGACATGGGAATGCAAAATTATTTCCAAATTTTGGTCTAGAATGCCCATTAAACAAAATATAAAGTGATGGTTTGTACAGGCAATGCTGAAAATTGGTTTCAAAACTTCACTCCAAGAAGTTCTGTTTTTTTTTCAATGGCTTTTATAACGTTAAGTACTGCTCGAGTCTAAGCTGCGTGAACCTGAGAGGAATGTGCATCGCGGACTATGGGAAACGGTGTTGACGAGTGATGAGGTTTCTCGGTCCGTGCATAGTACAGAACCAAATACATTGATCGGTGACTAATTGACTCATTCGTAACACCACACTGGTTTCAGAGAAGACCCTATGTTAGCAGTATTGGAATAGATAAGCATGCCAAGTAACACGGCGGGCTGTTGACAGGCCCTTCTCTTCTCGCCCGACCCTTCCCTGCTCTTTCTCCTCACCCCGCAAGTTCATAGAGCTTGGACTCGCACAGTACACGAAGTTGTACTAAAGTACTGGTTACACAATTTTAGGGGGTTCATATTGTCCTATAGCGGCCATGTTAATTAACGACTTTTTACTTATCTTTTTCTCAGAAACGATAATAGGAACTAATCGAATGGTTTCAGGGATGTTTGTTAGTTTCCTCTCCTTATCTTCGGACACGATTTTAAAACCTAATTGTTATTCTTGATTTTTCATGAATTTTTATTAATTTTACAGCATTTTTCCGAACATTTCCATACGGAAAATGTAATGTATAGTAAATTTTGAAAAGCGGCAATGTTAAAACATAACACACTTAGGCAGGAATTATATCTAAAAATGTCAGCTTTGTATATTGTACTAAGAAATGCATTGTAGCGTGAAACTGGAAATAATATGTTTCTTCTTTTTAGCATCGTATGATACGTCTTCATCCATTTGAAGCTCTTTGGGGGCTCTTTTGTGCCCCTTTGACCCTTTTTGTTTTTTAAGTTTTATTTAAATATCTATCACTTCATAGACAGAAACATAAAAAAAAACAATGAGAAATATAATAGGGAGGTATGAGGAATGTATATGTACAGTTCGAAAGTTAAGGGTCCGTGACTTAATACGACGAAAAGAACGAAATTTATGAAATTTTGAGGATTTCGGTGATCCGAAGTCCCTTAAAGCCAGCCAGAAGTCACATAAAAAGCATATCCGCTGCCTCTTCTTTTCTCTCACCGATAGTATCCATGTTTCTAAGCCAAGTAAATATATAGTCTGAAGAGAATAGGGAGAGGGCGAAGCTATGATTTTCAATATAATATCGGGTCGGAAATACTTGTAGAGGAAGACTCTTGAAAATACTTGGGCATCAATGTAAGCAATGGCATACTCAAGAAGCTGATCGGCAGCACCTGGGGAGCCAATCCGCATATCCTGAGGGCTTCTGGACTTGCACTGTGTGTGTCAGCCGCTGAGTGTGCCGCTCCTGTGTGGAACGCTTCAGCACTTACTAAGCAGGTTAATACAGCCGTAACGACACTGCAAGGATAATCTCGGGATGCCTGAAACCAACACCAGTGCACAAACTAAACCCTATTGTTGGAATAGCCCCACCCAACATCCGGAGGGCCACTGCTGCGGACGCCGAGAGAACAAAGCAGGAGAATGACCATCGACATCTACTATATGGTCAACAGGCAGCAAGGTCTCGCCTCAGATCCCGCAAGAGTTTCCTTGCTAGGACTCTGCCGCTGGAGAGAACACCAGAGACAACTCGTCTCAATAGATGGAGGAGCTCACTGCCCACAGGCATGTCACCAAAGGAAGAACTGGCTCCTGGCACCGACCTACCTTATCCTGTGTGGAGGTCCCTCAACCGCTTAAGAGTGGGTGTCCCTTGATGCAAGACCAACATGCAAAAATGGGGGATCCTTCCAGCAGACGCAGACACCTATTGTGAATGTGGAGCTGAACAAGACTCAAGCCACCAACTTATCTGCCCACTCCTGGACAACCCATGCACAATGGAAGATGTTTTAAGAAGAAGTACCAAGGCTATCGCAGCTGCAGTTTTTTTGGAAATGTTGACTGGACACGGAAATGAATGACGAATGTAAGCAATGATATGAAATGGAGTACCCATGTGGGGTTTGTCGTCTCCAAAGCGTACAACACTTAATTTTGTAATGAGGGTGCTAAATAGCAGTAGTTCCTCCGCTAAAGAATTAGGATATTTTAACCTGGTGAGGTCAATCTTGGAATACGACACAGTGGATTGGGACCCATATCACTTAGGGCTCATCAATGAGCTGAGATGGTTCAAAAGAATGCTGCTAGCTATGAGCTCGACGATTTAAATCCTATAAATAGTGTAACTCGAGTGATAGAAAAACTAGATGTTCAGTAAAGCACATATAGCCTTATTTCTCCTAATTGCGTGAGTATAGCTATAACTGTTTGTCTTTTTCAAGAAGTATAATTGAATGTTGGTTGTAATAGCTTGTTGAAATACAACGTGCTATACGGATATTATACGTTGATTGATTGAATCCTCACCTGAATTATATCTACACACATTAATACAGCCATCACAATAACGCAGTATATCAGACAAAATTCAACACTCCTCCAAGTAAGTACATGGGGCTAAATGACTGTGATGTCCATGCATCTCATCTGAAACAACAACAACAACAATTAAAACAACAGATTCCTACCCAAATCCTTCCACGTATAAGAGTACACACACTAGTTAGCCTACATACATCAAAGTGACACAGGTTATCAGAAAACTTCTACACACACCCAAGTTCTGGGAGCTACAAGGCCATTATGCTGCAAAACCCCTAAAGAATAAACAACATAAGCAACAACAACAATAGACTCTACCGCGGATCGAGGATAACGAATTTTAATCGATGTAATCGAGTGTTGAAAAATGTGGTGTTAAGTATAAATATACTAATTTCGATTGCAAATACACACTATATATGCTTAATATTATAACGTCTGAATATTTATTAATCAATAAATACAACAAAAAACGAAATAAGAAAATGTACAGGTACCTGATGGGATTAGATCCAGGCACCTCCGGGTTACAAGGCAGAATCGCTAGCACATACCAAATGAGCCCACGGTTATTAAGCTCTATGAATCGATTTACATACAACGTCTAATCAAATAATGACATGGATTAAGCTACATTGCTTGCAACATACTCAAATTAGTGAAATATACGTCAGAACAAGAGATCAGCTGCCATCTTGTCCTGAAACCCAGACGACTCAGCCTTTTATAGACACGTCTGCTCTAAAATACTACAATATAAACGGGCCACGTCCTTTAGAACAGTTTAAACGATTCTTGGTTCGATAATCGGAACTAGTGTGTCCCATGTTATGTATTATAATGTTTGCATAATTCACACGGCCACCGTCGTGAAATTGCACAACCGATGACCATTTAGTTTGGGCACATGACGCGTCTCATATGAAGGTATCTTGTTACCAAATTTGGTAGAGATAGATTGATTAGTTTAGACCTTATTAGATTTTACGTTTTGAACGTTTGAGTGGCCGCCATTCAGTTTAGGTAAAGCTGGCGGCGATATATAACATGACAATGAGAGGCCCTTTGCTAGTGCTACCTCTGAACCATATTTTGTTCAATTCGGTTTCACCGTGTTTGAATTGATAGGAGGCGGGGGGGGGGGGCGACAGACATGCCGAGTACACACACACACTCACAGACACACAGACAGACACACACCTTTTGGCCCTGTGTTGATCTCATATGTCTACTTTAAACTTTTTGCAAAAATCGAATGTAGGCTAACTAGAGTGGAATTCTCTGGAAGACAGAAGGACGAAATCCAGACTATACGCTATGTTTAACACTTAAATTAATCGGCCAGCATCGGGAGAACCGAGCAAACGTCTAGAAAATCCCATCTACCTGCGCAGGTCAGATCGTTGTTGTTGTTATTGTTGTTTTAAGAGGCGGAACTATGAAGTCATCCGCCCCCACAGGGCAGAATCCGCACAAAGTTAAGGGCTGACGGCAGCGTTCAAATTATGGGAAATATTCCTTCAATAATCGTGCTAATGAAAATTGGAACTCATTATCTGCCACAGCCTTAGAGCCTTTCCCCAAACATATTGATATGTTTAAGAGAAGACAAAAATGTTGTGTAAGTACTACGATGTAATTACTGTAGGCCCCTACTATACATTTGTACATTAATGCACTTGTGTACATTATGTGTGCTTGCTATTATTGTTGGTGATTTTCTGTAATTTTATAATTTGAAACCGGGGAATTACCCTCATTTGCAAATAAAGTAGTACGTATGGGGTAGCCATTGTTTCATCGAATGTGAGAAACGTTTCTGTTATCACTAATTTTGCCAATAAAGTAATAGGGCCAATGCTAAGTATATTAAACCTATTAAAAAATATAATCTAACCGTATTTTCACTAAACCTCGCACCTATTTATTCCGCGTCGATCGGAGCTTTCTATTACTGATCTGAGAAACCAGATGTTTCCGGCTGCCTGGCAACACCGCTCTCATCTGTACTAAGGAAGCGAGACAATTGTAGACACATTTGTGCTAGGGTTCATATTCGATACGGCCTGTCATGGAACCGATTGCGGAAGATAAAAATATTCTGATGATTGCCGTGTTCATTATGACTGTACGTAGATGATTCAGGACACATTTTCACCAATGTGCATCTTATTTCATCATTAACGGTTATTTAACTTTCTACGAACATTTCATTAAACAGAAACGCTCATTAACTTTCCAAGCAATTACGTTAAATGGCCAAATCTGACCACTCAACTTCTTAACACATCGTTAAAAGGGAAGGAAACAGCTGAACTTCACCTCACGCATAGGCTAATGTAATGGCGGAAGAAATCGGTTGTTTCCAAGTTTCACAGGAACTTTAATCCATACGAATGTAACATATGAAGACCCGACTGAAATAAGGAGATAAGTGTTTTTTTTTCTTTTTTTTTCTTAAAAATGAGTTTATGACGCATTCTGGTGGCCAGCCATCGTCACTACAGATCAGTTGAAATTAAATTCAAATAAAGCCGAATGTCACCGAGATACAGAGGTTTTTATTTTTAGTGGAAACGGAAAGAACGTTCCATATCCTCTCACTTTCTTCTCACTTTCTTAATTTAACTGTTGTTATTTGTTGGGGGCTGCGTGGCGCAGTCGTTAGAGGTGCTGAGCTTCTAACTGAAGGGGAGTGGGTTCGATCCCCACCCAGGTAGAGGATTTTAGAAACAAAACTACCACTTTCGGAAACGCAAATAGCCCTCGGGTTTACTCAGCCTACACCAGAAATGATTACCAGTGTAATTCCTGGGAGCTGACAACTCCATCCCATCTAGTGCCTCTACCTTCCACTACTCCCAGGGCCTCCATGGCCTGTACGGAGTTGGCTTTGCTTTCCTTTTTAGTTGTTATTTGTTTTACACGTACTTCCTTTATAAGAAATAAATTTGGCAAACAATCTATATTACTTAACCTCAATTGGGATGTTTTAAGTATTTCTTTTTAGTGTTGAAAGTTTAAATTCGCTTTCCTGAGAAATTTACAGAATGTCACTTACCACGCTTTTCCCGTGGATTCTTCATATGTTTATGGCAATGAATTTATAAAAGATCATACATGTTACTAATACCAAGAATGGTGAGTACGGAAATTAAAATAAAAAGTACATATCTGAAAAGGTATTCCTTCCAGCTCTGCACAACGAACTCAGAGTCTGCAACTCCACCACTTACACTACGAAGACAACATGGAAACATGCCGTAAAAATCCTAGTAAACACTGAATACACACAACAAATAGTTCTCCTAAATTCTTTGTTCCTAACATTTCAAGCTTTTGCCATGAATAAGGTCTTCTGTATTGCCCTTCCTTTATAATAGAAGATACCAAGAAAGCATCGCAAACATCGATCAGTGCGACACGCTTCTTGATCTGTCCGCCATGTTTCTCCGGGGTGAAACCAAGTCTGCGCATGCGCGAGAGACGTAAAGCGTATTTGAGTAATAACACATCTGAAGGGCCTCATGAAATGCATCGACGATAAGCATGCATTAACTCGCGTATTTAAGTTAAATAGGAATTAACTAACTAATCGTTGACGTGTTGGAAGCCATTTTTCAATGTTGCCTTAGTAATTAAAAGTGTAAAGCTCTTCAATCGGTCGACACGATTTTACCCAATTGTAATGGGTGGTTCCCTAATTCTGAATAAATAGTGCAGGAAATTAATAAATACACTTGGATGAGCAGTTTCAATCGTCAAGCGATCATCATCAGAAAGGCCAAGGAGGTTGAGAGGTAACATAGACAGGAAATACCTTCCAGTTCTGTGGAGACAGCCAGAGGTGGCAGGTGGCTGCTGCACGAGTATGGATCACACATCGCTTAAAAAGCTAAGTGCTCAATCCCCAATAACCTGACCATTTAATTATAATCACATAATCACTCTAAGCAAACAAACTAAAGGTCAATCAACACTATCAGTATCTCAACAAAAAATTACATATTTTGACTAGTTGTGGCAGTTTCACTACTGCAACTAAATAAGTGTATATATTGTAAATATCATAACCCACACTTCTAGACATACATTTAAATAAAATGCGTAAACATTAACCAATATGACAATGGTAATAATTAGGGCTCGGATCGATATGCTCGATAAAATCTCCAGATATGCTCGAAAACCATGTGTTTTATGCTCGAAAGATATGCTCGAAAAACCCATTACATGTTCGAAAAAAACATATTATGCTCGAGAGATATGCTCGAAACCACCAATATATGCGGATAAATATGCAGAATATGCTCCAAAAACACCGTTAAAAACTATAGAAACGAAAGTGAAACGAAAAAAACAATAGCATACCTTTATATACGAGCTTTATTTTATAATTGTATGTATGATACATATCCGCATTCAAGTTTTTCAAGTATATATAAGAGTTATAAAAGTTACAGTTTAAAATTTCGTTTACAAAATGTTCAGAATTAGGCGAGTCAATGAAGTAGATCTGCATTGGTCTGTAAAACAAGAAATTTTCTATGTTTTCAGTTTTGAATGATTTTCTTAAATCAGTAAATAAAAGTTTCAATGTCGAGAACGACCTCACTAAAGGTTAAAACCTGCGGTTCTGTTATTCACACTAGATAGAGTTTTCAATAATTATTTCTGTTTTCGAACCTTTAGGATGGTCAGGGCCCGAATTCGGGGAAGAATTCGAAGAAAAACAAACTATTTAGACGAAAACCACTAGAATATGCATTTCTATGCTTCTATTCTGAAAATCGCGGTTTTATGCATTTATATGCTCGATAAATTTCAATTCTGTTGGACCCAGAGAGGTGTACTATTCAGGAAAAAAATATGCAAATATGCTCGAATTCGAGCCTTAGTTTTAATTAATATCCGTGTTGACTGATAGTAGTATCTCATTAAAACCACCTAGTCGAACACTAAAGAATGTGGTTTAATCGCAGTATTAAAGGTACATGCTTCGGAATATCAATTATTCCATCATCAGCGTGAAAACATTAAAACCTTAAAACCTAATTAACAGTATCTAGAAAATGGATATCCTTACAAACCAGTTTTAAATTTAAAATAATGAAAACATTCAAATATAACACTTGACATGCAAATGGAAAATACCTTAAAAATGCTATTTTGATATTCTAATATTATCTCGAATAATATAGACTTCTCTTTTCGTAAAATGTAGATATGTAAAAAGGTATGTAAAACGTCGTTTAAATTTGAAAAATTATCGAGAAAGGAAACGTAATCAAATACTGTCCAAACATCAGTCAAAACTACAAAATTATACTTCACTTTGTAGATTATCTGATTCGCACGTGAACATAATGTGTGCAAATAAACATATATGTACGTAATATGAAATGATTATCAATTGATGGTATATTGGCTTTTACGGCCGGTGAATTAAAATTCAGCAATTCTTCTAGGTTTGTGCCGTGTCCGGGCGGGGACACCAAGAGCCCGCCGATGAGCCTAGCTTGGTGTCCTAGGCGAAACCCCACACAAGACACGGCACAAACGTAGAAGAATTGCTGAATTTTGATTATCAATTGACTTGCCAAAAATAAATATCTTCTTATGAAAAGTTGCTTCCTAGGTGGAATATGAGACAAGCAAAGTGTTTTGATATGGCCTCTTCTAACCTTCAACTTGAACTGAAGATGTTTCTTACTTGATGGTAGTCGCCTTCTATGTGAAATGATTATCAAATGACTTGCCAAAATTATCTTCTTATGAATTGACACCTTCTAGTTGGAGTATGGAACAAGTAAATGGTCCAGGTATAATCTCTTTTAACCTTAAAATGAAATGAAGATGTTTCTTACTTGTTGGTAAATTGTGACAGTAACAAGCAATCAAAGTGAATACAAGAAGCGATTGAAAAGACGATCTAAGAAGCCGAGATGAAGCAAAAGTTACAAGATAAAACCGTATGTTTTAGTGTTTGACTAGGCGATTTTAATAAGATAATACATATAAATAGCCTTAGTGTAAAAGATCTGATGATGATCGCTTGACGATCGAAATTGATCATCCAAGTGTATTTATTATTTTCATATAAATTCTTTTCAGGTTTAAGGATCCCCCATAACTATTGCGTATAATCGTGTTGACCGACTGAAAAGCATTACATTTCGATAACTAATCGTTGGTAAAGCGTTGGTGAAAACTGCCCTCAAACTCGTAATAGCTATGATTGGCGACGAGCTTCACGTGGCCTGCAGCCTCTAGGCTGAGAACTACTGTCGGATAACGTTTCACATTTTTCCAGCAAGTTGGAAACTAGCTCGTAGTACCAATGGTAATTAATGTGGCTAATTACAGAGCATGGGACATATGCAGCAAAGGTTAAGTCCAGAACTCGATATGCGCCAAGTTGGTCGAAGCGAGTCGAGGCGGGGGCGCGGTGCGGCTTTGGGGATTAGTAAGGCCATGTAATAAGAACCAGTGGCCCAACTCGCGATTACAGCAACAGTCTGATCTTCTGGAGCCTGGAGATTGAAATAAGTGCACACATCATTAACAAGAGTCACGGAACAGATATTAAAATGTATACTGGCTATACAAAACAGTAATCCTTAGAACGGCATGGCGTAAGGGTACACTGAAAGAAGCATGAAATCTCTATAAATTAAGCAAGTTTTATATATGAATATTTAAAATTTTCGGCTGGTTCGCATTTACCCAGGATGAGGTGGTTAATGACTGAATATACCCTAAGTTAAATTTTAATTTTCAGTCGGTCAACGGAAATATATGCCTAATTAAATTGGACAATGTGATACCTAAAATGCAAAAACATTAATTAGCCACGTTGGTAATAATATTTAATATAATCGGAATTAACTTATAGAATCAACACAACGTGACGAAACAACATCTATTTTGTTAATACGTTCATATTTCGTCCCACGTTGGAGCCATTTTTAGCTTAGGCTATATTAATAATTGAATAACGTATTCCAAACTTAAAGCCTCCGTGGCTCAGGCGGCAGCACGCCGGCCTCTCACCGCTGGGTCCGTGGTTCAAATCCCGGTCACTCCATGTGAGATCTGTGCTGGACAAAACGGGGGCAGACAGGTTTTTCTCCGGGTACTCCGGTTTTCCCTGTCACAATTTCATTCCAGCAACACTCTCCACTATCATTTCATTTCATCTGTCATTCCTTTAATCATTGCCCCAGAGGAGTGCGTCAGGCCTCGGCAGCCGGCACAGTTCATATCCTCGCCGCTAGATAGGGGCTTCATTCATTCCATTCCTGACCCGGTCGGAGACTGGAAGCAGGCTGTGGATTTTCATTCATTCCAAACTTAAATTAATATAATTATCTTAACAAATGATCAAGATTTTTAATGAAAAATTATAGTAATAAAATTGTATATCCTCACAATGAAATATATTTAAAAATATGTTTAACAATATTGATAGGCTACATTTTCCGATAAATACATTAAAAAATCTGGAGAAACTGTTTTCAAAAATGCGTTGGGTTGGGTGTCCATACTTCTTCGAAAGGAGATAAAACTATATATTTCCATTTTAATTCTACGCTTTTTCATTTAAGAACTAGATCTAACATAAAAAGCCTCCGTGGCTTAGGCGGCAGCACGCCGGCCTCTCACCGCTGGGTCCGTGGTTCAAATCCCGGTCACTCCATGTGAGATCTGTGCTGGACAAAACGGAGGCAGACAGGTTTTTCTCCGGGTACTCCGGTTTTCCCTGTCACAATTTCATTCCAGCAACACTCTCCACTATCATTTCATTTCATCTGTCATGCATTTAATCATTGCCCCAGAGGAGTGCGACAGGCTTCGCCAGCCAGCACACTTCATATCCTCGCCGCTAGATGGGGGCTTCATTCATTCCATTCCTGACCCGGTCGGAGACCGGAAGCAGGCAGTGGATTTTCATTTTCATCTAACATAAAAGGAATTATTATATTAATTTAAGTTTCATTAGAATACGATTTCAGGTTGAGATACGCCAAAGAACGCTCCAATGCGGACCGATACATGCACGTTTCAAGTAAATAAATATTTTTACGTCACGTTATATTTATAGGAGTTCTATTTATTTACGAGCATGAATTGATTCCACCTGAAAATTATTTACATGTGATTAAATATTATCTATTCAAATCACGTGTAAATCTTTTTCAAATTACATCTCATTATCCCAATTTAATTGGGCATTAAAATACTACGTAAGAAATAAAGTATTGATTAAGGTTAACACTTTGATTTCGACCAATTTAAGTTTCCTTTTAAAAATCTATTATCAATACAGATTTAGCAAGGCCATTATGATTGACCATTTCACTTAATTGGGCATGTTTCTCGGTTGTAACCGGCTGGAGGACAGAGGGCATTGTTCCCTTGCCACACCCGCCTAGTTCTCGCAAACAAACAGACAGACAGATCATCGGCGTGCCAGGTGATGCTACTAGACTGTTCTATTTCTGCAAGCAGCTGGACGAATACGATCTTCTGGATAGCTCGGGACACAGGTCATCACCAAATAGCTCAGGGTTGAGCGAGAAGTTGTTAGAGATGCTGCTACCATGTATAAAATAACCGGCGAAGCGATGGCGAATCGAGTTGAGTTCAACAAGGACTGTAAGTTGTGAGCAGCAACTGACAATGTGTGTAGTGGGGAGGGCCAGTAGCAGGCGCGTGTATTCCATGGATGTAAGGTAAGCATTGCTTACCCAAGTAAAATAATGACGGGTACAATAATTATTTACTTTGGTTATCGTGATATTCCAGTCTCCGTGTCCTGTATTGCTTTAATGAACCCATTCAAACTCCGTTGTTCTTTGATGCCTAATGCGAGTTCCTTGCGGAGTAGCTTGCAGCAGCACAATAGCGTGACATGCCCTCTATTGGTATTTCTTGGTACTGCAGGGTGAGCGAAGGCTAGGAAGCAGTTCCTTAAGTTACGTACCTTTGGCCGAAAACAAGGAGCGGTCAGTTTTCAAAGATAGTGTGTTTACTCGCCCATTATAGTTTGAAAAAGTGTGTCAGTGTTTGTGTAAAACAGCTTTTTATATGCTGTGTTAAAACGTGTGATTGTTTTACAGTTGTAGGCCGTCATTTTTATAGTTCAGCGATATATTGTTGTCTAATGCAATATGAGGGAGTGGGGTATGCAGTAGACGTTTTTGTTTACACTAGGCCTAGTAGGCGTGAGAAATCTGTAAAAATATAGCACCGGGACTTGGGTCTGGAGATGACATCGTGTGATGTGCGGTAAATTTGAGAACAAAATATTACTTTTATAAGGAAGTCGTCCAACTCCTCAATTGAGTAGGCCTATTAACACGAAACAGAAAGCTTGTATTCGCTATTTTAACAAAACGTAGCTTATAACATTTATCATTGATTTCAATTGAGATAGATTTAATTTGTAAGTTCAAAATATCCCAAACTTCTACAACTGGGTTTTCAATGAATTTGCGAAGAAAACCATTGCTTACCCTAAGTAAAATTCCACCACACGCCTCTGGCTAGTACACATGAATAGCCTAAGTGAGTGTTGTATGTCAAGGAGCGTTGTGGGAGAGGGTAGAGGCGGACAGTATTGAAGACCCTGAGTTTGACGCAACGCGTGGGAAACACGGGTGACTACGAAGAGGTGCTCTAGCGGTGACGTCGCGGTAGATCAATCCTTAGAAGATTTCTGTGAATTGTGGACTGTGGACTTGGAAGTATTTTGCGAGAGGATTTTGTAAATAATATTGTTAAGTAGTCGTATTGAAATCTGGTGATTACGAACGAACTACGTGGTTCCCGTCATAATATATTTGTGTTAAAATTACATTTTTAATAAGGCGACACTGAAAAATGGCTTCAAAGCTTTCTATAAATCAGTTCAAATGTAGTCTGTTTGTCATTTGTTACAGTTTGGGGTCAAGATTACTGGATCGAACGATATCAAAATTTGTATTTAAGTATAAGTCACATTAAAACAAAACAGACTACAAATTATGGGCAAGTAATTAAAATCCAGCAAATCTTCTACATTTTTGCAGTGTATTTTGTAGGTTTATTCTTGGTGCACCAAGCCAGACTCATCAGCGTCCTCTTGGTACACGCTGCCCGGGTCGCTGCTGGGGTTGTTGACCATGCATTACGTCCCATACATGTGAAGCACATGTCACATATTTACTGCGGGAACCCAGAGATCCAACAAATCTCATATGCGATGTGCGTCACTTGTAAAGGATGTAATGTATGGTCTACTATCCCAGCGGAGGTCTGGGCAGGGTGTACAGAGAATCTGCTGATGAACCTAGCATGCTGCACCTAAGAAAATCCCCGCAAATCACTCAGCAAAACCTCGAAGAATCACTGGATTTCATACCACAAAATATTTATGCAATTCACAGAGGGAAGGGGGTTAAATGGAATCCTCAAGTCACGAGAGGAATGCATTTCCGTAAATCGTAACCATCTCTTGACATGAAGCTACAGGCTCAGACATGATTTCGCTAAAAATGCTCGGAGAGGACTGGGAATCACTCAGCACTCCCAGGATAGGATGATTTTCAAAGTTTTGAAGCCATTTTTTCAGTGTTAACTATACAAACTGTCAAATGTAACTCTTCAGTCGGTCCACGTGAATTTGCCCAATGACATCGATGTTTTTATGTTTATTGCTGTTTCACCATAACTTCACTGTTATCTCCCTCGACAAAACATAGGCCTATGTTAATCCTAGTTCCAATAACAAATGCACCCACTATACGTCTTTTCATGATCGTTACAGGCAATTGCAATTCCTCTTCATGATTTGTCTGTTTTCAATAACTCTTTCTTCCAGTCGGTAACTAGAATATGGAATAACAATGCTCGTGAGGTTGGAAGTTTTACGTCCCTAACTGAGTTCAAAGGTGCATATAAAATTTCCCCCCAAATTCATAGGCCAACTATTACAATTGGGTATGAATGTGTGAGCAAATTACTTTTGATAGTCATAATTTGTTACAATTCATAAATATTACTATTGAAATTTCATATAGGTTGTTGTTGTTTGAGTTTTTAGTCTTGAGACTGGTTTGATGTAACGCTTCATGCATCCCTGTCCTGAGCTACTCATTTCATGCCAACATAACACACACATCTTACATACGAGGCAATCTGTTTTACATTATTTTAACCTTGTTCTATACCTAGGGATCATGGCTTCGTTCCTTCCTTCTATAATTAGGTTTGCTATTCATGGATGCCTTAGAATGTGTCCTACCAACCTATCTCTTCTCTCCTCCCACTAGTATTAATATCTATTCATTTCTTACCATGTCTACCCATTTACATGGGTTGGGTTTTTAGTTTTGGCACCAATGCTTCAGTGCGCTGCCACTTCTACCGACGGTTGCTGCCCTGCATCCCCTCCCTCAGAGCACATGACCTCGCCCGTCCTCACCACCACTCGTGTGCAGTCGCGCGTGTTAGATGAGTAGTGTGAGACCAGCGCTCGCGAAAGACATTCGCAATGTTTTCCAAGCAGGAGCAGAGAACGTGGATAAAAATTCAGGGTGCTAGGGGTCGCAGTGCTAAAAAGTGTCACCGAGGATTGCAGGAAGCGTGCGGTGCAGCTGCGTTACCGTTCAGAACGGTAGCAAGATGGGTTGCAGCCTTTCGAGATGGGCGCGAACGTGTGGAACACATGCCTCGATCTGGTCACCCACCAGTAAGTGATGACAATGTACAGATTGTGTCCGCGTTAGTATAGGTGGATCGGAACGTAACGATTCGTCAATTAGAGCAAGATACCGGACTGGCGCATTCAACTGTCCTCCACATCCTGAAGGACTTACTGAAAATGAGGAAGATTGCGTCCAAATGGGTTCCGCATGACTTAACCGACATGCACAAATGGCTGCAATATGACACTCGTCGTATGCACTTGCAGCGTTATGAGCGCGAAGGAGAGGCCTTCTTACGGCGTATCATGACCATTGACGAGACGTGGGCCAGATCTTATGAGCCACAGTTAAAACGCCAATCGAACGAGTGGCGGCACCACTGATCACCACGGAAACAAACAGTTCGACCAACCCCCACCAATGTGAAGGTAATGTTGATTCTTGCCTATGATTGGGATGGTGTGATCATTCACCATACTGTTCACGAGGGCAAACCGTTAATGCGGCGAACTATTGTTCGTTTCTGCAAGACCATCTCCGAAGAGCTCTGAGAAGGAAACAGCGCCACCACATGGTTACACCACCCATCGTTCTGCATGACAATGCTAGGGCACACACAGCAGGCGTTGTGTCGGCATTGTTGGATCGCTGGGGCTGGGAGGTCCTCTATCACCCCCCATATTCCCCCGACATCAGTCGCTGCGACTACGATCTCATCCCGAAGATGAAGATGACAATGCGCGGGGAGCGCTTCCGTACCATTGAAGACGTTAAGCAGGCTGCCGAGCGCTCTCTTCGTACCATCAATAGTTTGGGCAGTGCCAACGGGATCCAACGACTTCCGCATCGCTGGGAACACGTTGTACGCAACGGTGGGGTCTACATCGAGGGCCTGTGAAACTTGGAACCATCTAAGTGAGTTATTAATCCAGTTATAACTAAGGTGCAGAACTAAAAAACCAACCCATGTATCTTCGTCGTTCTCCTGCTACACCACACTTTAAATGCTTCTATTCTCCTATTTTCTTCTGCACCAACAATCCTAGTTTCATTTCCATTGAATGCTATGCTCCAAACAAAGGCTTTCAAAAATGACTTCCTTATACCTAAATCTCCATTTGATGTCAATAAAAATCTTTTCTGTAGAGATGCTTTACATGGCTGAGTTAACCTACTTTTAATGTCATATTTGCTTCGTTCATCACTGATTCTTTGGTTCCTAAGTTGCAGAAGATTCCTACTTCTCTTGGCTATCCACCTGCTAATATTTCGTCAAGAGGTTTTTTAATTTATTTCGGCTGTATTCCATTATACTTATTTTGCATTAATTGATTTTCATCTTGAAATCATAACATTTAAAAGTCATTCAACTCCTGTGGCGAATTGGCTAAGTTAACAATGCCATCAGTAAATCTCAGAGTTGAAATTATTTCTCCTTCAATCTTTACACCTACTTTGAGTTTTTCTCTGATTTTCTTCATTGCTTGTTCAATCTATAGATTAAAAGCTAGGCTATGGGTGATAAGTTCAGCCTTGCCTTACACCTTTCTGAATTCCACCTTCTCTCTCTTGTCCGATGTTTCGAATAACTGTCGACGGACTTCTGTATTGAGTGCAGATCATCTTTTTATCCCTGTACTTTATTTGAATCCTTTTCAAAATGACATAATTGTCATCTCAATCTTGTGTTTAGGTTTCATTAGACAATCATATTATGTTATTATTAAGAATGGCATATGTGTATTATATGAAGGAACTGGCTTGCCACGGTGGGTGAGTGGTTAACGTGTCGGTCTACTACCCCAAGCTTGCAGGTTCGCTCCTGGCCATGGTAAGCGATTTTTTTGAAAGGCGGCAAGGATTACCACAGTCATGTCATACCTCGTTGGCATGTCAAAGAACCCTTTTGAAATCAGTAGGACATGTTCATAATTGCAAAATTAATCTCGGGTGTTTCCGCCAACACAAAGTTCCTCATATATCTACTAGAAAGCGCTCTAGTGTTCAAGGAGCTTAGATACCTAACCTCCTTGAATTTGATAGTGCTTCAAGGTACAACGATATTCGACATGCAAGCTACCCTCTGGGTGTCAAATAACAAAGCTTGCACCAAGCACCCGAGGCCATACGATATTATTATTACTATTATTATTATTATTATTATTATTATTATTATTATTATTATTATTATTATTATTATTACCGACAGTAGTGGCTACGCTGGCTAAAGCGCAGCATTAGGCCATGGGGCCAAGCTCTCTGCTGACTCGGTAGACGCATGGGTTCGAGCCCCACCGTCGGCCGTCCTTCAAATGGTTTTCCGTGGTTTCCCATTTTCAACACCAGGAAAATGCTGGGACGGTACCTTCTGACAGGCCACGGCCACTTCCTTCCAAATCCTTGCCCAGTTGCATTCACCATCATTCATTTCATCTCTCATTAACTCCTCTCCAGAGGTTGGCGTCAGGAAGGGCATCCAGCCGTAAAAACCATCGCTACAAGGAATTCCATCGCATCTCATCCCCGACCCCGTTGAAAAAAACGGGAATAATAAGGGGTAGACAAACATACATTATTATTATTATTATTATTATTATTATTATTATTATTATTATTTATTCAATTCACCATTATAAGCATGGGTTACTCTAAAGCACGGGTTAAACCAAGTGCTTTACAACAATACATAATAACTATAATACAAACTATAATACATATCATGTATATACAAATTTAAGAGTTCATTATCTCTCATTCACTAGCAAGGAAGGATCGCACAATATTGCATGTGGACAATAGGACCGAATGCTGCATACTCTTGTAGATGGTCGGCGGAAGATCCAATTCTTTCAGACTCTTGTGGAGTGTGTGAGGTATGAGGCCGTTGACTGACAAGATTACAGGCACTATCCGGACGCAGTTCATCTTCCATATCCTCTTGACTTCCTCTGCAAGCTGTCTATACTTGGAGATTTTTTCATTGTGTTTACGTTCGATGTTGGTGTCGTTGGGGACTGCTATGTCTATTATAAATGTAGTGCCATCAACCTTATTCACTACTATGATGTCTGGTCGATTGTGATCTATTGTTTTATCTGTCACAATACCAGAGTCCCAGTATATTTTACATAATTCATTTTCGAGGGGGGATGGTGGATGATACTTGTAGTAAGGGATATACTCCTCAGTTAATTTATATTTCTGTGCGAGTGCTTGATGAATGATGCCTGCAACCTGATTGTGCCGCTTTGTATATTCAACTGATGCTAGTATTGGGCAACCTGCAGTGACATGGTCAATGGTCTCGAGATGAATGGCGCATCGCCTGCATTTGTCTGAGATTACACTGGTATCTTTGTTGATATATTTCTTGTAATTTTTTGTAGCAATGACTTGATCTTGGATGGCAATTGCGAATCCCTCTGTTTCTCCAAACAGTCGACCACTTTGTAACCACATACACGATGCGTTTTTATCAATACTCTGTTGGGATAGTTCGCTGTAGTATTTTCCATGGAGGGTCTTATCATACCATGCCTTTTCTTTTTCATGTAAGTGTAGTGGCTGGCTGATATGATCATCAGAGGATGTACGAAGGTTCAATACACTGTGTTTATCAGCAAGTACAATGGCTTTATGGAGAATGCTGTTTTCCTTTCTTTGATAGAAATACCTTCTAAGGGTTTTAATTTGGTTCTGGAGCAAAAATTGTAAATCCAGTGCTCCTCGACCTCCCATCTTTCGTGGAAGAGTGACCCTTTCTTTACAGGCGTTTGGATGATGTAAACGGTAAGTAGTGAGAAGTAGTGTTTTTCTCTGCAGGCTTTCCATTTCTGTTGCTGACCATTTCAGAATCCCAAATGAATATACTAGGGTTGGTATAGCGTATGTGTTGATAGCTTTAATTTTGTTCTTTGCACATAGATTGGTTCGCAGCACTTGATGTAGTCTTGTGGTATATTTTCCAATGAGTTCATCTTTGATACTTTTATGATCCAAAGTTGTATTTTGAGCAAATCCCAGATATTTGTAGGTTTCTATTTCAGTCATTCATTCAATTAGAGATCCTTTGCGTAGCTCATGTGGTTCATAAGTTGCATATTTACCTCTTTCAATTGTCAGACGCTTGCATTTCTTCACTCCCAACGTCATTCGGACATCGTATGAATATGAATCTATTATATTTAGCATGGCATTCATTTGAGTCTCACTGTGTGCATATACTTTGAGGTCATCCATATAAAGGAGATGGGATATTCTGTATTTCCTATTGTAGTATTTGATGTCAAATCCGAAACCGGTGGATTTTAGAATTTTTGAGAGAGGATTGACGGCTAAGCAAAAGCATAATGGGCTTAGCGAGTCTCTTTGATAGATACCACGCTCAATTTTTATTATATCAGATGTGACACATTCATTGTCTGTCTTCGTATACAGTACTGTTTTACAATTATCCATCGTGACCTCCAGGAAGTGAATTACTGTGCCCGTTTAGACCGGAGTCCGCACGACCACATATGCATTTTACCAATAATCAGTCAGCACGAGAATCAAAATATCCCGGAGCGCCAGATGGGTTAAAGTAAATCGCAAAAACGACATCAAATTAAAAAAAATGCTTTACTGATTTTTGGCTCAATACAACAATAAGGATAGAAGGAGATTTAATTGGGTATGACACATCTGGTAAAATTATCTCAGTTTATTTTGAAGTTAAAATCTGACTGCAAGGATGCTCAAAGCAGCATCATCCACGTGTGGCGATCCACACTCTTATTTACACACAATATACAGAAATTTTCCAAACACATTTGACAATCTTTTTGGAAACACAAGTCCGATTAATAGTCCTGTAGACTGTGTTCCAAAATTATTAATGATTAATTCCAGTTCAAAGTTAATTGTCTATACTGGAAATATCGTAGATCACTGTTTGAATATTTACATGATATTAACACTCGTAGAGTAAATGTTCATAGAATTTTTAAACTTTCACTTGTTTTTCCAGTTTCAAAAATATATCGTCGAAAAATATTATTATCATAGAAGCAACATAAATTATTTACACATATTAATAACATCTGAAAAGTATTTGACCATTGAGCATAGCATCGAAGAACTGTGCGAAGCACAACAACAATTAATTGTTCTTCTGACATTAAACATTCGAGAAGTGACTCGATTATGAACATCAAGTTCCTAACAAAATACATGATTTCTGAATCATCAACTTTATCAATAAATGGTTGAACCATTCAACTATTCAATTTTCCACTTGGAATCATTATTATAAAAATATTTATATTCATGGCCATTTTTAGCAACTTTCACAACTTGCAATTCTTCGACAGAATGCGGAAATTAGAATTGTAGTTTTATAATGAATTCATTTAGTTCATGGCACTAGGATTGAAAATATCCTTCAAATTATTCGTGGTTAAAGAATTATTTTTAATTGGCAGTGGCCCATTCTATTATTTGTGTAAGAACACAATATTACAACAACAACGGCAAAGGTCTTCCTCTGAAGAAGAATAAACTACTATCATGACAAATCCGGGTTCTAGCAAAATCAAAGTCTAAATGGAATTCGTAAACAAGGTTGAAATAAGAACTGATGGTTTCAAGAAATAACCTTCGGGTCATTCATCCAACGAAATGTGTGGCTCCAATACTCCTACTATAAACCTGAGCCATCGAACCTGCTATTTGATTGATGCTCGAAAAAACCTCTTCATTCCTGCGACTTAAACATGCGCACCTGGGAATGGCATTTCAACTACTCCACACACATAAATTTTCTTCCCAAAATTTATACAATAAATCAAGCCTCTGCTTGTTATCAACACTGGAAGATTAATAAACTTACAAGTTTATTTTATTTTACCATTCAGTTCAACCCGTGAATTTACCATACTTATGAAAATCTTTATTTCACTTTCGAGTGTATTTACGTCATGATTTTATACAAATACAAAAATATCCTATTTGATACAAATATCATTTGCTTCCCGTTTCATGCCTCTCCGTGTTATCTGAAAAATATACTTTACTCATTGCAAATATCAACTGTTCAACCAGAACTGAAATGTTGGTTGAATGCGGGCTTGCGCTAACCACTCTCCTTCGGAAAATCTCCTGTTCCAAACTAGAAATGATTAAACTACTTCATAGGCTCTCTCTCAATACATATGATTATTAGAAAATATAATATCCAAGAATTATTTAGAAAAATTATAAACATTATTATTATTATTATTATTAGTGGATTATTATTATTATTATTCTTTATATCATTTTAAATATGTTTAATTATCATCTCATTATGTGAGAATCCACATGTTCGAACCTTCGAATATGGAAAAAATATCCATTCCTCAACAAAAATAAATTTAACTTTTACAGTTACATCGGCTGATTACCGTGATTTCCCAAAAATATGAAATATTCAAATAAATGCTCGAAATGCTCGGTCATCGATCCTAAACTGTTCTGAGTGCTGAAAATACTCAGAATAACTCTAACAAGTCTTGCGTAAATCATTGCAAGCTTTAAATACGAAGAAAAAAATGTGTTGGTCATCTGCAGAAAAATAGTTTGTTCCAATTAGCTAGGCATAATATAATTCAAATGTGGCTTACATTTCTTGATGGTCTTGAAGCGTAGTAAACCTGGTCTGTACCAGATTTATCCATAAACATGCCCTATCGGACAAGCACGTATAATCCTTGTATCCGCCGCCATCATATACCCACAATTCGTCTAGTAAGACATAGTGGTAGTATCTCTTGACGTTTGAATTAACTGTGGTTCCATTTTAATGTGGGCTTCTATCAAAGCCATAACAGTTTGTTTAAATGGGGTCAGATCTAAGTGATCTCTTCTTAGATATGTCAGTTGTAACATAACTCACTGTAATCTTATCAGTACAAGAAAAACACTGACAGTCTAAGCAATTAACGGCTGTTCTGAAGATCGTTCCCTGGGCATGGTTTATTATATCACCATCTGCCATGCGCTAAGCAACTTGCAGTTTCCCTTGCGTAGACTAATGAACGCCACCGTTATAGACTAGTCTTCAGTGTACTGACAGATCGAAGTGGTTAACTAGTTACAAAAAATGAAAACTGACTTGAAATGGATTTAAACATCCAAGTATTAAGTTATTACTGGACTGTGACAAAATATTAATTTCTAGACAAAGTCTAGCATATGTCCTTGTAGAAATATAAATATTTCCACCAATGTCTGTAGAAATATCAATCACCTCAGTGATTCTCCTCACCAGAAACTTACTAAGTTCCAACTCGTAACGCAGCACTTTTCGTGACTATCACGACTTTCAAAAGAACTTCTGCGTAGATCCGGCAACCATGTGCCTTGGCTCAGCGTCGCAGCAACTTGCTCGCCAAGTGCTTGTGTTAGAATGAGCTGACCATGCCTCGGCCAGCTGGCTTTTATTCAAAACTGCCAGGGTCACGCGTCATCACCTGATATCTAGAAATCCTCATATCTCTTGAATCCCTGGTCCGATTTACTTGATACTAATTGCATTCTCTTTCATTTGGCCGTGCCAGTAATCTGATCCCAGTCTCAAGTCTCTACTCTATAGTTAACTATTTAATCAATAAATAGCCTCCACCTCTGCTATTACTCGCTACGTCACTTGACATCCAACTATCGGTAAATTCCTTCCAAATGCTTCGAGAAGCAATGTAGCGCGATATTCAAATATCTCAACTTTCAAAAGCGGCTACAGCCTTTCCCTTGATATCTAGGTGTCTGAATCTTGGAATACCCTTTCCTAGAGTTGGGCACATCCACCCCACACCTAGCAAAAAATAAAAATTGAAAAATTTTTATTTTTCCTATCTACACATAAATCATCTGGTTCTTGAATAATAAATCTTCAAATTCGATGCATTATAGGTTCCCACGATGTTACCAGGTCGTGTATTAGCGATTTCATAGGTTCCATTATTGTTTACTTCTACAATACGATAGGGTCCAGCGTAAAGGCTTGCAAATTTCGAGTACACTCGATTTTGCACGTCAGAGGGTGTAGGTCTTTTCACTAAAACAAGAGTTCCTATGCGCAAGGGTCTGCGAAAACGCTTTCCTCTCACTCTGCGCTCTCTCTTCTCAGCTTGACTCCTTAACTTGTCTAAAGCTAGAGTTTCCCTCATCTGACGACTTGGTTCAATCTCAGGTGGAATAGAGATGATTCGATCCCATAATCGTGTTGGTTTAATTCCATGATGAAGCAACATGGGAATCTGTCCAGTACTCTCATGAATCGTAGAGTTGATGGATTCGGATGCTAAAGAAAGAACATCCATCCATTTCCAATGCTCATTTGGACAATAGATGCGGCAAAATTTTGCTATTTCAGCCATCACGCGTTCCGCTGGATTGCTCTCTGGATGTCTAATAGAACAAAACAATTGTCTAATCCCATGATTATTCATGATGGTTCGAAACTCGAAAGATGTAAATTGAGGTCCACGATCTGATAAAAGGAATTCCGGTTTGCCTGCTTCCGGAATTACGCTGTCTCTAATTCTCTTCGCACAATATTTTGCGTTTGCCTTCTGAATTGGATGTATCATGGTGTATTTGCTGAAAACATCCATAGTCACCAAAATATATCGGTTACCTCTTTTAGATTTTGGGAGAGGACCATATAAATCAGTCGCGAAGATTTCACAAGGCTTAGAAGGAATAATAGGCCTTGGTAATTCTCTCAATAATCTAGAATTATGTTTACTCCTTTGGCATAAGTCGCATTCTCGAATAGTGTTCCTGACAGTTTGTCGCATTCGCTCCCACGAAAATTTCTCTTGAATCATGTTGACTGTCTTATCTACTCCAGCATGACCTGCGATTCGATGTGCCATCCAGATAATGGGTTTTTGCAATCGTGGAGGTATCACTACTCTCAGCTTCGTATGGTCGGGATCTGCAAACTTGTAGATTAAACCATCTAACATCATAAAATCTCTGGAAATTCTTTCAGTTGCCACAAAATCATCATCATTTGCATCCATGTTTCCCTGTAGAAAACGAAAAATGTTTCTAAGACGTCGGTCTCTCCTCTGGGATAAATGCAATAACCTTAACCTTCTCAAGGTATCTTCATCTTCCTGCGTCAGGTTAACTTGAAAAACCTTAGATGTAGACTCCACTGCTCTACTCAATAAATCAGCTCCCACGTTCAACTTTCCAGGAGTGTGTTCAATAACTAGATTGAATTGCTGAATAAAAAGTGACCATCTAGTTATTCTATCACTGGCAAAGTTTGTTCTCAAGATAAACTCCAATGCGTGGTGATCAGTCCTCACAATGACTGAATGTCCAATTAACATTTTCTTCCACGACTCCAATGCGAATATTACAGCAAGTGCTTCTAACTCTGTGGTGTAATAATTCCTCTCTGATGGACGAAGTTTCCTGCTAATGAACGCCAGGTAATGTCTCTTGTGGTCTTCATCTTCTTGAAGTAGAATAGCTCCAATCCCTACGGTGGATGCATCAGATTCTATGATGAAATTCTTGGTAAAGTCAGGATACTCCAATTTCACACTGTTTACCAATAACCTCTTGGCATCTTGAAATGATTGTTCACAATCTTCATCCCATTTCCATTTGTTTCCTTTCTTTAACAATTCCTGCAATGGCGCAACTGTCTTGGTGAAGTTTGGACAATGCCCTGCAAAGAATTGGCATGTCCCGAGAAAACTGCGGACATTCTTCACTCTAGTAGGTCTAGGGAAATTTGCAATAGCCTGTATCTTCGTCTCATTGGGACGGTATCCTTCTCCATCCAAAATGTGACCCAAAAATTTTATTTCCTTTCGAAAGAACTGACATTTTCGAAGGTTTACTTTGAAGTTCGCTTTTCTCAAATCTGCGAATAACATTTGAAGATGTAACAAATGTTCCTCCTTAGTCTCGGATGCAATTAAGATATCATCAATATAACGAATTGCTATCTCTTTTACTTCAGGACTCAAATTTTGTTCCAGGGCTCTGTTCAAAACGGATCCAGATGTTTTGACTCCAAATGGTAGACGGCGGAATACATATGTCTGCTGGTCAAACATAAATCCTGTAAACTTCTTAGAATCTTCACTAAGCCTAATATGATGGTAGGACGAAGTGAGATCAATATTAGAGAACCAGACCTTGCCTTGGAATTTCCTTAACAGTTCCCTAATGATTGGTGGTCTGTCATACTCTGGCAGTAATCTTGAATTCAAATTTCGCGCGTCTAAACATAGTCTCAGACTTCCATCTTGTTTAGACACTACTGCTAATGGATTGACATAAGATGTAGTGTACTTTTCAATCACATTGTTGCTTTCCATTTCCTTGATAAGCACTTTTACCCTTTCTCGGTGCTTTTCTGCTACTGGATACAATTTAGCATGAAAAGGTGCATCATCATTTACACGAATATGATATTCAAAATCTTTAATTTCACCAGGTTTAATATCAAAAATATCGTGATACTCTTCCAAACTTTTCCCTAGCTCTGGGGACTCCTTCTCAGTGTAGACTTCTCTTCCTTCGGCTTCGTGAAAAATCAGAGACCATTGAGCATCTCCCTCGATGTCTTCCTCTTCTTTTCCCTCGAAGTTAATCTTTTCGGTATTCTTGAATCTAATCGTCTCTGTCTTCATATCTATCACTGCTTGATATTTCTGAATGAAATCTGCTCCCAATATCATGTCAAAAGCCATGTCCTTCATTACAACAAACACATGTCGGAAATCATGTCCTCCAATCGTAATACATAAGTATAATTGTGTTTTACACAGAGATATTTTGTTGGGTATTATTCCTTGGATCTTAATTCCTGATACTGGAATCTCCTCTAAATTCTCTTTGAGCTTCCACAGAATATAAAGCTTCTCACTCACCAGACAAAGCATAGCCCCAGTATCGATCAAAGTATCGACAGGCATACCGAATACTTCGCATGAAATGATTGGCATTCTAATTCTTGTACCCATTTCTTTTCGTTCGTCATTCTGTTGAATTAAGTCATCATCCTCTGCTTGCCATTTAATAATTCTGGAAGTGAAAGTATTCAAAATTCTATCTTCTACTGTGAATTCGAAGTTTTTTTTTCATTACCATTCCCCCGGGATTGTTGTGTTCCCGATGGACCTGGTTCGTTGGGCCTCTGCTCCAAAAACTGCAAGTTATCTTGGTGTCTTGCTTCCAAATTTTTCCTCGTCTCCTTGTTGAACTCTTCATTGGACTGACGAGTATCTACATTCCCTCTGTTATTGTAGTTGTTTCTACCATAATATCTTCTTTCCTGGTACCTTCCTTGACTATCTCGTGGTCTTCTCCATCGAGTATTGTATCGATTACCACCATCCGGTCTCGCATATGGTTTGTAACTGTATCTGTTACTGTACTGGTTCCATCCTCTCTTATTTGGATCTTCCGTCGGCGTTTTCTCTTCTCGCTCCTCTCGAATCTCTCGAGGTGTCTGAGAATAACTATCAGCCATAACAGCGTACACAGCGTTGTTATTCTTTCCTCCCTTCTGATGGAAGAATTGAGCGTTTGTATGATCCAGCTTCTGTAATACTTCATCAAATTGTTCCATATTATAGATATCAGCAGCGATCAAAGTCCTCTGGACGTCTGCTGGAAATTGACGTATCAATGCAGTAATCAATTCGTTATCTGGCATCGGCGGATCTAAATGTTGGAGTTTAGACAGCTGTCCAGAAAAGTACGTAGAGTATCGTGTAGGTTGAGACGTCGAGAATCTCTTCGAATATAACTCTGCTCTGACTTGCTGTTGGGTTTCCGGGGACCAAAACTTTTTCAATAGCCCACGAGAAAACTCCTCAAAAGTGGTTAGAGTGGATCTAAATGCTCTAAACCAAAGAAGTGCAGGACCTTCCAAAAACTTCCCTATCACTCGGATCTGTCTTTCTTTAGGGATCTTAGAATCTTTAGAATCACCTGCTTCTCTCAAAAATTCCACGGGTGTCACAGAATCTCGCCCAGAAAATTTAGAAGGCTTATCTTCTATATTCTTAAATACAGTTATGGGGTTGGATTGAAATACTGTCCTGACCTCATCCTGTCTTTCAGTCTCTTTAGCTGTTCCTAGATTTATCTGTATCTGTTCCTTTCCCCTTACATTTGGCATTTTTAACAGATGATCAGACTGTTTCTCATCCTTGATTTGAGTTTTCATAGCCTCAAGTTCCTTCTGGTTTTCTTCTGCCATTTTCTTAATTGCTTCAGTTTCTTTACAATTCTCTTTAACATCAATGGATATCTGGTTCATAACAGCCTCATGATTTTTCAATGACCCTGTCATATCTTATATGTCCTTCTGAGTTGCTTGGATATCTTTGGCAATTACTTCAATATGGGATGACAAAGATTCCCTAATCTCCTTGATTCCCTCTTGATTCTCCAGCTTGAGTGTGTCTTTAATTTCATTGACAACTGTGGTTTTGATTTCAGTTTGCAATTCATTAATCACACCTTCTCTTATTTCTCCCATGACAAGTTCTTTGAATTGTTCTGTCAACCGTTGAACAACTAGAATTCCCATCTCGTTACTCTCCTTCTTCACTCTGACTTCCAGGTTGACCATGTCTTCACCAACTTTCCTAAGACCATGTTCTATCCTATCAGCTAAGCTTTGGGATCGAAGATCGGCATCGCGAAATTTTTCGTCCATTAAACTTGCGTTAGTAGCTAATGAAGTTTCGAGCTCATGTGTTTTGTCGCATAATTTATTCATTTTACTCTCAAGTGTCATTTTCAAAATTTCGGAATTCTCTTTAAATTTACTCTCCATTGAATTAAATTTGCTATTTAAATTTTCTTTCAAATTACCCTTTAAAGAATCAGAACTTTCTTTAAGTTTATTTTCCAAAGAATCAGAATTTTCTTTAAGTTTATTTTCTAAATTTTCTTTAAGTTTATTTTCTAAAGAATCAGAATTTTCCTTAAGTTTTTCATCTAAACTTTCTTTCAAGTTATCTTTTAACCTGCTTTCTAAAGAATCAGAATTTTCTTTAAGTTTATTTTCTAAAGAATCAGAATTTTCTTTAAGTTTCTTTTCTAAAGCCTCCGTATTTTCTTTCATAATGGCGGCTACACGCCGTCCAGCCTCTTTTGAACTCTCCTCCAAACTCCTCATCATCCTCATCATTTCTTCCATAATTTCAATTATTATTCAAAACTTAGGGGTATACAACAGTGGCAAACACAAGCTTATAACTAGAACAAGAAATATGAATAGCTAATTGGAACACTCTAATAAAATGAGATTTATCCTAATGTCGACGTGATGGAAAAACAAAATTCTCTACTTTTACGAATTACATTTACCACAATATCACAAGAAAAATATGCAAGTTCTCAAATATCCTCCACCTGGATTCTAATAATGTGTATGTCCAGTCATCGAACGTTTACTACTGAATTTACTTGACGCCCTAATGGTTAAGCCATTGTCAAAAATAATCAAACCCATTTTAATTATTAACCCAGTTAAATTATTAATTTTCCCCACTAATTGGGTTTCCTACTAATTTATTCATCCAAACCAGACATCTCTCAACTCCCAAAATATTTCTATAAAAATTATCACAATTTCAAATCGGCATGCGATTGACCATGTCTAAATCGGGACCCACGTTCGAAGCCATTTCTCTCTCTATCTTATTTTTTGTGCCCGTTTAGACCGGAGTCCGCACGACCACATATGCATTTTACCAATAATCAGTCAGCACGAGAATCAAAATATCCCGGAGCGCCAGATGGGTTAAAGCAAATCGCAAAAACGACATCAAATTTAAAAAAATGCTTTACTGATTTTTGGCTCAATGCAACAATAAGGATAGAAGGAGATTTAATTGGGTATGACACATCTGGTAAAATTTTCTCAGTTTATTTTGAAGTTAAAATCTGACTGCAAGGATGCTCAATGCAGCATCATCCACGTGTGGCGATCCACACTCTTATTTACACACAATATACAGAAATTTTCCAAACACATTTGACAATCTTTTTGGAAACACAAGTCCGATTAATAGTCCTGTAGACTGTGTTCCAAAATTATTAATGATTAATTCCAGTTCAAAGTTAATTGTCTATACTGGAAATATCGTAGATCACTGTTTGAATATTTACATGATATTAACACTCGTAGAGTAAATGTTCATAGAATTTTTAAACTTTCACTTGTTTTTCCAGTTTCAAAAATATATCGTCGAAAAATATTATTATCATAGAAGCAACATAAATTATTTACACATATTAATAACATCTGAAAAGTATTTGACCATTGAGCATAGCATCGAAGAACTGTGCGAAGCACAACAACAATTAATTGTTCTTCTGACATTAAACATTCGAGAAGTGACTCGATTATGAACATCAAGTTCCTAACAAAATACATGATTTCTGAATCATCAACTTTATCAATAAATGGTTGAACCATTCAACTATTCAATTTTCCACTTGGAATCATTATTATAAAAAATATTTATATTCATGGCCATTTTTAGCAACTTTCACAACTTGCAATTCTTCGACAGAATGCGGAAATTAGAATTGTAGTTTTATAATGAATTCATTTAGTTCATGGCACTAGGATTGAAAATATCCTTCAAATTATTCGTGGTTAAAGAATTATTTTTAATTGGCAGTGGCCCATTCTATTATTTGTGTAAGAACACAATATTACAACAACAACGGCAAAGGTCTTCCTCTGAAGAAGAATAAACTACTATCGTGACAAATCCGGGTTCTAGCAAAATCAAAGTCTAAATGGAATTCGTAAACAAGGTTGAAATAAGAACTGATGGTTTCAAGAAATAACCTTCGGGTCATTCATCCAACGAAATGTGTGGCTCCAATACTCCTACTATAAACCTGAGCCATCGAACCTGCTATTTGATTGATGCTCGAAAAAACCTCTTCATTCCTGCGACTTAAACATGCGCACCTGGGAATGGCATTTCAACTACTCCACACACATAAATTTTCTTCCCAAAATTTATACAATAAATCAAGCCTCTGCTTGTTATCAACACTGGAAGATTAATAAACTTACAAGTTTATTTTATTTTACCATTCAGTTCAACCCGTGAATTTACCATACTTATGAAAATCTTCATTTCACTTTCGAGTGTATTTACGTCATGATTTTATACAAATACAAAAATATCCTATTTGATACAAATATCATTTGCTTCCCGTTTCATGCCTCTCCGTGTTATCTGAAAAATATACTTTACTCATTGCAAGTATCAACTGTTCAACCAGAACTGAAATGTTGGTTGAATGCGGGCTTGCGCTAACCACTCTCCTTCGGAAAATCTCCTGTTCCAAACTAGAAATGATTAAACTACTTCATAGGCTCTCTCTCAATACATATGATTATTAGAAAATATAATATCCAAGAATTATTTAGAAAAATTATAAACATTATTATTATTATTATTATTAGTGGATTATTATTATTATTATTATTCTTTATATCATTTTAAATATGTTTAATTATCATCTCATTATGTGAGAATCCACATGTTCGAACCTTCGAATATGGAAAAAATATCCATTCCTCAACAAAAATAAATTTAACTTTTACAGTTACATCGGCTGATTACCGTGATTTCCCAAAAATATGAAATATTCAAATAAATGCTCGAAATGCTCGGTCATCGATCCTAAACTGTTCTGAGTGCTGAAAATACTCAGAATAACTCTAACAAGTCTTGCGTAAATCATTGCAAGCTTTAAATACGAAGAAAAAAATGTGTTGGTCATCTGCAGAAAAATAGTTTGTTCCAATTAGCTAGGCATAATATAATTCAAATGTGGCTTACATTTCTTGATGGTCTTGAAGCGTAGTAAACCTGGTCTGTACCAGATTTATCCATAAACATGCCCTATCGGACAAGCACGTATAATCCTTGTATCCGCCGCCATCATATACCCACAATTCGTCTAGTAAGACATAGTGGTAGTATCTCTTGACGTTTGAATTAACTGTGGTTCCATTTTAATATGGGCTTCTATCAAAGCCATAACAGTTTGTTTAAATGGGGTCAGATCTAAGTGATCTCTTCTTAGATATGTCAGTTGTAACATAACTCACTGTAATCTTATCAGTACAAGAAAAACACTGACAGTCTAAGCAATTAACGGCTGTTCTGAAGATCGTTCCCTGGGCATGGTTTATTATATCACCATCTGCCATGCGCTAAGCAACTTGCAGTTTCCCTTGCGTAGACTAATGAACGCCACCGTTATAGACTAGTCTTCAGTGTACTGACAGATCGAAGTGGTTAACTAGTTACAAAAAATGAAAACTGACTTGAAATGGATTTAAACATCCAAGTATTAAGTTATTACTGGACTGTGACAAAATATTAATTTCTAGACAAAGTCTAGCATATGTCCTTGTAGAAATATAAATATTTCCACCAATGTCTGTAGAAATATCAATCACCTCAGTGATTCTCCTCACCAGAAACTTACTAAGTTCCAACTCGTAACGCAGCACTTTTCGTGACTATCACGACTTTCAAAAGAACTTCTGCGTAGATCCGGCAACCATGTGCCTTGGCTCAGCGTCGCAGCAACTTGCTCGCCAAGTGCTTGTGTTAGAATGAGCTGACCATGCCTCGGCCAGCTGGCTTTTATTCAAAACTGCCAGGGTCACGCGTCATCACCTGATATCTAGAAATCCTCATATCTCTTGAATCCCTGGTCCGATTTACTTGATACTAATTGCATTCTCTTTCATTTGGCCGTGCCAGTAATCTGATCCCAGTCTCAAGTCTCTACTCCATAGTTAACTATTTAATCAATAAATAGCCTCCACCTCTGCTATTACTCGCTACGTCACTTGACATCCAACTATCGGTAAATTCCTTCCAAATGCTTCGAGAAGCAATGTAGCGCGATATTCAAATATCTCAACTTTCAAAAGCGGCTACAGCCTTTCCCTTGATATCTAGGTGTCTGAATCTTGGAATACCCATTCCTAGAGTTGGGCACATTACAGCAGGGTTAATCTTATACTGATGGAGGATTTCTTTCAGCCATGAATGCGGGACTAAATCAAATGCTTTCTGGTAATCTATGTATGCCGTATATAGATTCCTTTGATTATGTATCGCCTGTTGTGTTATCACAGAATCAATAACTATCTGCTCTTTGCATCCTTGCGACAGCTTCTTGCATCCTTTCTGTTCCTCAGCCAAAATGTTATGTTTGTCGAGAAACTTGTATATTTCGTCCGCAATTATGGACGTAAATAGTTTGTAAAGTGTTTGGAGACAGGTGATAGGTCTGTAGTTTGATGGGTCTTTAGTATTTTCACTTTCTTTTGAGATTAGATATGTAATTCCAGCAGTAAGGAAATCAGGACATTCCTCAGGATGATGGATGAGGTAAGTAAATTGCTGGGCTATCTTCTGGTGCACGCACGTGAAATGTTTGTACCAATAATTGTGAATTTTATCTGTGCCCGGCGCTTTCCAATTCTGAGTTCTCCTTATAGCATCATGCACATGCCGTTCTTCAATGGTATCAAAATCCATTTCTTCATATACATTATTGCTATTTCGTTCTTCGTTGATCCAATTTGCATTTTCATTGTGCGGTGACTTCGCAGCCCATACACTTGT
The DNA here is from genome assembly GCA_946902985.2 of Meconema thalassinum. Lineage (NCBI taxonomy): Eukaryota > Metazoa > Arthropoda > Insecta > Orthoptera > Tettigoniidae > Meconema > Meconema thalassinum. The sequence goes on from OX336388.2 coordinate 2,086,097,307, forward strand.
CCAAAAATCTTTCGTTTCTTGCGTGCTAGGAGGTTCTGCTTTTGTCATGGATTGTTTGTTTCATTTGATCATTCTGTAGAACTGACCTTTATTGTTGGAGAAAAGTTTGTTTTGTGTTTTCCACGCTCGTGATTCCTTGTACCTCCTGAGTCTCGCTGCTTTTGCGCATAATTAGGTAGATTTCATTAGAAAGCTAACTATTGCAATGGGTACCATGTTTCGACTTCCGGAAAATTTCGACATATCTTCGCGTTTCACATCCCCCAGACCCCAAAACCACCGTCAGTTCAAAAGTTTTTATATAATTTATGTATATATGTATCTATCTATATATATATATATATATCAGTTTCTTGTGGACACGATAACTGCCGTAATTTTGCACCAATCACTTTGAATTTTTTACATAATATGTATCCCTATAAAATCTCGGTCGAGTTCGTTAATGGGTAAAATCGGTCGAAGGAGGTGAAAATGGGGGACTTTTTTCGAAAAAGTGAAATTTCACTATAACTCTCTTAATACGTGAAATATCGAATCCATTCAAAGTTCATAATATGTGTCGGATAAGTGCCAAAAATTTATGTCAAATAAGATTTTTGATAGCACCAACTATTGACCAAAGGGGTGGAAAAAAGTGGGTTTTTCGGGAAACATTAATCATATCTCTCTTAATAGGCACAATATCAAAACCGTACAAAATGGAAAATATTCCCCTAATAATTACCTAAAACTTTTGTCTGAATGAATTTTTGATATGACCCACCATTACGCCAAGGGATGAGAAAAATGATTTCGGAATTTTAAAAAATGCCAAGTGCCATCAGAGGTTACCATAACAACGCTTTTAAATTGATAAGGGATGATCTATCAGAGGTTGCCAAGACAACGCCACTGACGAGATCACATTCATTTTCAGCCTACTTTTCACACTTTTCAAAAATGAGGAAAAAGTAGACTTATAAGATATATCCGGGAAAATGTGTCTGTCCTTCTGTCTGTCTGTCTGTCTGTCCTTCTGTCTATCTGGCTGTGTGTGTGTGTGTGTGTCCCCTATCAACTCCTAAACGGCTGCAGCAATCGAAACCAAATTTAGTATGAGTAAAGATGTATACTGGAATATCTCAGGCCCATATTTGAAAAAGATGCCAGTGCTACCAACTGCTAAAAAAACGCATTAGAAATTTGAGCTCCATGTTGGATATCTTGGATGGTATACATGGGAGCTATTCTAAAATTGGCACACATGTAGATAATACTATTTCAGTTTAATTTCCAGGTGGCCATACATGACAGCGTTGCCAAAATAATTTTAAGCCTTCTGATAAGTCCAATTTTAAATGCATATAACTTCTATACTATCAATTGGATTTCAACCAATTTTTGTATGTAATATGAGTACATAAACATATATGACTGAGTGTATTCTTAAGAGCCACCAGGGCTGCCAACTGTTAATAATTTCTCTCTATTTTGTATCCAAATATATCAGAAAGTATGCAAGCCGACAGCTTTAAACTATGCACACGTAAATTACCCGACATTTTACATTAATTTGGAGTAACTTATATACGTCAGTTCTACCAACATGATTCTAAGCCTGCTGATAGGACCAATTTTAAATACATGTAACTTCTATACCAACAAATGGATTTCATCCAAAATTGGCACAAAAATATATAATATTTCAGATTATTTCTGACCAGCACTCGCATGACATTGTTGCCAACATGCTTTTACGTGTACTAATAGATCCAATGTCTAAATCCATGTAACGTCCTTTGGACTTCAACCACATTTTGTATTCTGTACCTTAGGAGATGGAAGTAAGAATATATTTAGTCACCAGAGCTGCCAACTGTATTGCTCTATTAGGCAACATTATGCCTAGTATACCTTATTTCGAACTAATTAAGACATTTCGATATTACCCACTTAATTTCGTCATTATTCTAGATAGGTTCATATACTGTAGATTAATCTATGGCATGAATCTTAATTTTAAGAAAAGTAGGCTCTTTAGTTCGTCACGGAACTTCTTGTTCCATCTGACTATGAGGGAAGCGGCTAACTGGTAGCATGCTGAACTTCTATGCCCAAGGTGCAGGTTCAAAGCCGGACAAAGTCGCCGGATTTTCTAAGAGCGCCAAAAATCCGTCAGCCTGCTTTCCTTCGGAGGGGAAGTTACAACGTTCGTTGCAAGTTGCTGGTTGCGGTGGCATCTAGCAGCCAAGTTCACAGCTAGGTGTCGTTGACGTTAGTATTTGTTACAAAATTAGGTACTACTACTTAAAATTGACCGTCTGCAGACCTTACCTGAATTACAGACTAATACAGTCATCACAAATAACACCGTTTATCAGACAGATTCTACACACACCCAATGTACACGGGGTTACATGACCACCTGGTCGCAGCCCCTAAACTGAGGAACCAACCAACATCTCTGCGTGTGATAAAATTTTGCGTGAAGAAGTAACAGACTGTTAGACAGTTACACATTAGTTCCAAACCTTGCATAAGGACAGTGTGATCACAAGTATAAAAAAAATTAACCCCAAATGACAAGAAGGTTACCATCCCCATAAGACAGTAAAATGATAAAAGTATGCATAGACGAAAAAATGTTAACTAACCTCCTATTGTAAAATACTTTCTCGCAATAAATGAGGTCTGATCCTCCTACGAAAACCTGCATATTTCGCCTATTATAGCCTATCCGCTAGTTTGCCCGGTGAAATCTACCTCCGCCTTCCGGCGTGCCGAGAGGAATTTTTTTTAGCTTTTAGTTGTCAATGTATTCCTTGATTTTTTCTGTGGGATCATATTCCTTTATATGGCTGTTAATTTTTCTGAATATATTTCTCAGCTTTCGATTGGTTTTGGGTTTAGTTTTATTGTTTAAATATGCTGTTAGTTGGCCTATGGTTTTCCTCAGTTCCTTGATGTCATTTTCTAATCGACGCTGCCAGGGTGGAATGTATTCTGCATCTGCACCTTTTCCACGAGAGCTTCCAGACAAAGGTATTAGTTTCTGGTTGTTCAGCCTTATCACAGTTACTGCTGCGCAATATACAAGAGAGTTTGTTTCTTCTAGATTATCGGATGTTTCCACATACTGTTTTAGGATGTTATTTGTCATACTGATAAGAGATTTACTCTTTGCTGTTTCTATGAGTTTGAGCAGCTTTGGTCGATAGTCTACTTTAAGGCCCATACATTCTGCCATTGCCTCTTTAAACACTTGTTCAATAGAACTTGTTTCATCTGAACTCGAGATATTAGTAGGGATAGTTGGATCAATAATTCCCTCTTCCCCTGTGTCATTTCTGCAAGTTACTTCCTGAACAGCTTGAATCAATAATGTGGATCTGCTTTCATTGTTGGATTCTGAAGCTAGAATTTTTGCTGCTTCCTCTTTAATACTTTGAATCATTATTGCAGGAAGTCTATTGTTCCTCACTATTACACGTCTTTGGTCTGCAATTCTTTGTTCTGTAATGAAAGAGTAGTCAGGAAAATTCCCCACAAACAACTTGTGCAAATACTTCCTATATGTTGTGAGGTCTCTCTCTAAGTTTGTAACAATAAAGTAGGAGCGCATTATGAATTTGTTCATCTCATCAGTCCATTTTAAGCGCTGCCTCAGTTTGCCTGCCTTAGTGGTCAGTTGAATGTTTGAAACACTTTCGACAGGAGGAGATGACGGCTGTTGGGTTCTCCTATCTGCGTTGTCGGCTGTAGAATTTTCGGGTGACCCGACATGTGCCAGCCTGTTCAGCATCATGTCACTGGTGGTTCGCCTGCTGTCACGTTCAGCACCAGCTCCAGACGTGCCCCGACGCACCTCGGGTAGCGTCCTTTTCCGAGGCTCATTATTCTTTGACATTTTCTCCATTATCAATGGGTTGCGTTTTATACCTACTGCCAGGATTTCATTTAGGCCGCCCCTAACATGGGGTACAGACGCCTTTGACAGCCGCCCCTAACATGGAGTACAGACGCTGTTGGCTAGTGCTTATGGTGGCACTGACTCGCCTCGTCACATTGCTGTCTTTGGATATATGTGGCATTTTATAGAGACTGTGGTGCCATCCACAGACCCACCACATCCTGTTAGCAATGCCGCTGTTGGTCCGGGACTGCTTATTCGTCCGGTTGCCCTGCTTATGTCGCAGCTACCCTCCATATCTAGAGGGCGATCCACTATCCGCCACCTGTGGACCCGTCCGGCCGTAGTCAGCTCTACGTCCTCCTCGAGGCGGATTATTATTATTATTATTATTATTATTATTATTATTATTATTAAGTAGGAACTGGATTCTTAGGTTTTTACCCAATTATTTCTTACTTCTAATCACAAAAAGTACTTTAATACCATTCCGAATCGCACTCAAAAGAGCCATTTTTATGAATTATGTAGTACCTAAGAAAAAACAAAATGATATGCCAGTACGTAAAAATACCTAATTGCAGTTTTGTTCTATTTATTGTAGTATATTTGAATTTTTAGTCTATCATTTTTAAAAGCAAACCAGAAAATAGTGTTTGTTCCTAGCTCTAGTTGATTGAGAGAAATCCTTTCGGCCCAAAAATTTAAATATTATCAGCACTTTTCATCTTACAGTATATCTTATTGTTTGGCTATTTACCGTCAGGATAGTGGGAATAAATCTCTTATTATTTCCAAGAATTCTATATTCTAAGTAATCAAAATTAGTTGTGTGAAAACCACCTCTGACAACCTTGGTTTTAATGAATATCAATATTAACATATTTAAGGAAAGAAACATGGGCTACTACAAAGGCACATGAGCAAAAGCTACATACCACTGAAATACGTATGTTACGTTGGGCAGGTGGAGTTTCTCTCAAAGATAAAATACGCAATGAACATGTGCGGGGCAGTTTCAAAGTAGCGCCTGTAACTGAGAAACTTTTAGAAACCAGGCTAAGGTGGTATGGACATGTTATGAGAAGACCGGAGAATCATGTAATGAAGAAGTGCCTTTCCATGGCTACGAAAAAGAGAGGGAGCGGCAGACCTCAAACAACATGGATGACGAATGTCCTGAGGGACATGAGAGTATTGGGCCTATCTGTTGATGATGCTTTACAACAAAATGACTGGCGCCTCAGGATTAAGAAAGCCGACTATGCGTAACTGGAAAAGGCGAGGAGGAAGTAGAAGAATAATAATAATAAGAAGAATGAAAGAAAATAATTGCCTAAAATTGTCAAGTTCTCCGTGATAATTTGATGACGTATCATTATGTAAAATATTTACACTCTCGTTGCAATCAAGTTGTCTACAACAATCAGGCATGAAATTTAAGATTTGCAGAATTTATGGCAATTTTTGCTACTCTTTGAACATAAAAGCTTATTTAAAAACCTTACCTATAAAAACCTATAAAAAAGAATATTATATATTTTTGAAACCTTAAATGACAATTTTATAAACTTAAATATCCGGTCTTTAATTATATTTTACTAGTTGCATTTCATGTGATTAAGTGTAAGAGAAGGCCCAGAGCCCCTAAGTTTTCCACAATAAAGCCAATAATAAATAATAATAATAATAATCGCAACACAGGTAATCAGAGAATTTCTATACACGCTTTAATCCACAAGGCTAAATAACCACGATGTTGCAAGGCCCCTAAATGAATCAACAACAACCACTATTAGCGATTACTTTATCTCAAATAATAATTCTACTTCCTCCAGTACAGATCTTCAAGCGATTCATGAAATAGCTACTACTCAAAACGAACTGAAACTAAAAGGAACAACAAATGATGGTTGCGATAACTTCAATGTTACGAGCTGCGAGAAGTTGGAGCGTGCTGTCTGAATCAGTTTCCCTCAGTTGAGGGTTTTATTGGAGCTAGCGGCGCCTGAGGGGTGCCATTGGGCTGCCATCTGTGCACTGGAGCGCCTAATGAGATCAGGTAAGTAGCAGGAAGATACAGCACCTGCCCACAATACTGTACGGGGGCCACCCTCCAGACCACATCACGCGGGATGGATCGGTTCGGTTCATGATGAGAGATATGAATCACAACTTGGTCGAGAAATACAACGCATGACGCAAATGTTCTCGTTGTTCTTTCATTCACGGTTGTGGACATCATGGTCATCAGCTGTATGCATAATAATAATAAGATGAAATTCAAATATTTGGGAGAAATCATTCAGGAAAATGGTTTAGAAAAATCTGCTGTAGAAGAAAGAGTACACAAGATGGAAAGAGCATATGGTATAACTAGGAACACCTACAACAAAAAATGTTTATCTAGAAACTTGAAAAATACAGCACTACAGAACAGTAATCAAACCAGAATGCCTATACGTAAGCGAATGTCTAGCACTGAATTATAAGTTAGATAAATTGGAAGTATTAGAAAGACGAATTGTACGGAAAATATTAGGTCCATTAAGAATTACAGAATTCTGGAAATTAAGAAGTAATGATGAAATATACCGCAACATTGAATACATAACAGACACAATAAAAAAGAGGCGATTGCTATTTTTTGGACATTTATATAGAATGAATGACAACAGGTTAACCAAACAGATATTCAAATATCTTTGGAACAAGAAATTAACAACAACTTGGATTCAAGATGTTAAAAAGGATTTAGAAAGAAACAATATAAGAGAAGAAGATGCAATAGAGAGAGAAATGTTTAGGAAAAAAGTGTTGGGAATGGAAGGGTTCCAAGGAAGGAAGGAAAAGAAAAGAGGCTCAAAATGGTCCGAAGAGAGAAAGAAGATGCATAGTGTGAAGATGAAGGAGTCCTGGAGGAAGAAGAAGGAGACCTGGGGTAAGAAGGAAGAACACCAAAGGACTAAACATTGAAATTGGCTCGTGGTCCTTAGAAGACCGTAACGGAGAAAGAAAATAATAATAATAATAATAATAATAATATCGTATAGCCCCGGGCGCCGGGCGCAAGCTTTGTTATTTGACACCCAAAGAGTAGCTTGCATGTCGAATTTCGTTGTTCCTTGAAGCACTATGAAAGTCAAGGAGGTTAGATATCTAAGCTCCTTCAACACTATAGCGCGTTCTAGTAGAGAAATGAGGAACTTTGTGTTGGTGGAAAGTCCCGAGATTAATTTGCCAATTATGAACACGGCCTACTGAATTCAAATGGGTTCTTTGACATTCTAACATCGTATGACATGGTGTCGTAATTTTTGACGCCTTTCAAAAATCACTTACCACGGCCAGGAGCGAACCTGCAAGCTTGGGGTTAGTAGACCGCCACGTTGACCACTCACCCACAGTGGCAAGCTAGCTGTATGTACTCAGGTGTGTGATGCATTTGGATCTGTGCTATTGTGGTGTCTCCCGTAGTTTCGGTATTTCTAATAGATTCAAGGATTGCAAAGGAGGAGCTGGTGACCAGAGATGAGGAGTAACATCGTTGCTCGTAAGCATTACTTCTTGCAGTAATGAGGAGGTAACGACTTAACTAAAATGAAATAAAGGCGGCTTCGGTGGCGTAGTTGGTAACATGCTGAGCTTCTATGCCCAAGATCACGGGTTCAATCCCGGCCGATAAAAGTCTGATTTTTAAGAGCGTTAACAAATTCCTCAGTATGCCTTCCTTCGGAGGGGAAATAAGGCCGGCGGTCCCATGTCACAGACTTATGGCATGAAGAAAGACCCTCCAATAACTACAATCGTGGAAGCTAAAATTTGTAGGTTAGTTTGATAACGCTATATTAGTTCCAACGTGCGCCACCAGGTGCTGACTGCGATAGCATTTAGTAGCCACGTCTGCAGCTAGGTGTCGTGGACGGTAACATTTGGAAGCAAAAGTAGGAACTACTTGAAAAAATTAATCGTCTGCAGTCTTCCACCTGAATCACAGATAACACACACTAATAGAGCCATCACAATTAACACTGGTTATCAGATTCTACACACACCCAAAGTGCACGGGGCTACATCCTAGCGTTGTCGCAGCCCCTAAACTAAGGAACCAACCATAATTAGATAACAGTAACTGTAACGGCAGAGAAATAAGTGAGCGGCGGTGACAAGCAGAATCATTCAGGAAGAGTGTTTATAGCCTGATGTGGGGCAAGAATGTCCCCCAAATCAGCAGGAGGGTTATATGAAATGAAAATCCACAGCCTGCCTCCAGTCGACTGACAGGGTCAGGGAATGGAATGAATGAAGCCCCCATCTAGTGGCGAGGATATGAACTGTGTCGGCTGCTGAGGCCTGTCGCACTCCCCTGGGGCAATGATTAAATGAATGACAGATGAAATGAGAAGATAGTCTAGAGTGCTGCTGGAATGAAGTTGTGACAGGGAAATCCGGAGTACCTGGAGAAAAAACTGTCTACTTCCACTTTGTCCAGCACAAATCTCACATGGAGTGACCGGGATTTGAACAAAGGACCCAGCGGTGAGAGGCTGGCGTGCTGCCACCGAAGTCACGGAGGCTTCCCAAGAGAGTTATATATCGGCTTATCTTCCTAAACCACTTATCTTCCCAGCTCAGCTCATCCACGGACTCAACGAAAGAACATTCCTCTACCGTCGCAAGGTTGTTATCTGGGAGCTGAACACACTTTGTCAGCAGATACAACTGGGGAAGGTTACCAGTCGATCACCAAGGCAACCGCAAACTCTGGTCTAATTAAAGAAGGATCAGGGAAGGAATTTTGGAAGCATGTTGAAAGGAACCGTCCCGACATTTGCCTGGTGGTGAAAATGGGAAATCACAGAAACCATTTTCAAGGTGGTTGAGGTGGGATTCAAACCCACGCTCTCCCCATTCCAGCTAGGCATGAGGTAGCGTGTTTATGCTCTCAGTCACTGTGGTTGGTTATATCCGACGCACTATGTTCCAATCATATAAGTACAAATTTCAAGTATTGGTTCGATAATTAATTTTATGAATATTTTAATTTTTAAAAAAATAGTGACATACTGTACCTTGGAAACCAGAATTATGAAAGTAAGAGAGAGAGAGAAAAATACGGGATAAGAGGTGAAATTCTTGAAGAAGAGTACTGGAGTGACAAAGACGGAATGAGAAGATCAGAGAATGGGTAATCATGACTTGATTGGCTAGAGGAATCGAGACTGAAATGGTATGGATCTGTTAAGCGAATGGAGGAGAATAGGATACCCGGAAAGAAACATAAAATGAAATTAAAAGTAGAAAGACTAGAGGAAGACCAAGAGACAAGTGGCTGAAAGGAGAGGAGGGCTATGTGCAAAAGAAACGACACGATTGGGCAAAGCTGGAGACGGTGACAGGGTAGGAATAGAGAAGATGATAGGAAGGCCTATGTTCCAAACTGACCCGACTAGTGGCTGGAAACTGTGCAAGATGATGACGACAATGATGATGATTTAGGTGTCGAAGTTGATGATTTCATTTATGTTCATGATGCTATTGATGACTACGATGATGGTGATGATGATGATGATGATCATGATGACGAATATTATGGTGATAATTATATTGATGAGGACAATGATGTCGATGATGATTCAGATGCTGAAGATGACGATGTAGATGATGTCGATGATGATGAATATGATGATGACGATGATGATGATGAGGATGATGATGATAATGTCGATGAATTGTAACGCCAATACTTCGAACAGGAACGGAGTAACGAAAATGCTTGGTAGCTTTCCCAGATGATCAATTTGTATATTATCATTAGTAGTGTGGTAGTGAGAGAGCTGCCCCACTTAGCAAGATGTGAGCCCCTGCGACCTTGGAATGGAAGGAGTCATGCTAGGAGGGCGTGCTTGGACTCGTTTTTTCGTCTCGTTGTGCTCTTTATGGGAATATAGGTGTCGAAAAGGTGAAAATAGGGTTTTGGGTCTAAAAATGCGTTTTTCACATTTTTGGTCATTTTTGGAAAACCGAAAAAAGTGATGATGACGTGTGTGATAGTATTTTTTCGTCTCGTCGTCCTCTTTACGGGGATGTAGGTGTGGAAAAGGTAAAAAGCTGGAAACATGTTTTTTTTGGGAAAAGGTGTTTTTCTTATTAGCCTACTTTCGATTTTTGCAAAAAATGAAAGTAGACTTATGAGATCACTACAGGGCGAAAAGAGTGTGTCTGTCTGTGTGTGTGTATGTGTGTGAGTCTGTGTGTGTGTGTGTGTGTGTGTGAGTGTGAGGACTCTGTCTGTCCCCCCCCTATCAATTCGAACACGGTGAGCGCAAATTGAACGAAATTTGGTACAAAGGTAGCAGTAGCAAAGGATACCTCAGTACCATGTTTTATATCACCGCCATCTTGACGGAAACGTAATGGTGACCACACAAATGTTCAAAGCTTAAATCAAATTACGACTAACCTAATCATCCGATCTCTACCAAATTTTGCAACAACATACCTTTGTGGGGGGAGCATCGTATGACCAAACTAGTAGGTAATCAGCCTAATAGTTTGAGGATGGCGGCCATCTTTGTGTGAAAATCGATTGCCCCTATTAATTCGAACTCGGTGAAACCGAATGGAATGAAATTTGGTACAGAGGTAGTACTAGCAAAGGGCACCCCAGTGTCATATTTTATATCGCCGCCATTTTAACGGAAACGCAATGGCGGCCACACAAATGTTCAAAGCTTAAATCAAACTACGACTAACCTAATCATCCGATCTCTACCAAATTTTGCAACAACGTACCTTTATGGAGGGAGCATCCTTTGCCAAATCTAATAGGTCATTAGCCTAATAGTTTGCGGATGGCGGCCATCTTTGTGTCAAAATCGATTACCCCTATTAATTCGAACACGGTGAAACCGACTGGAATGAAATTTGGTACAGAGGTAGCACTAGCAAAGGGCACCTCAGTTTCATGTTTTATATCGCCGCCATCTTGACGGCAACGTAATGGCGGCCACACAAATATTCAAAGCTTAAATCAAATTACGATTAACCTAATCATCCGATCTCTACCAAATTTTGCATCAACATACCATTATGGAGGGAGCATCCTTTGAGCAAACTAATAGGTCATTAGCCTAATATTTTGCGGATGGCGGCCATCTTTGTGTGAAAATCGATTCCCCCTATTAATTCGAACACGGTGAAACCGAATGGAACGAAATTTGGTACAGAGGTAGCACTAGAAAAGGCCACCTCAGTGTCATGTTTTATATCTCCGCCATCTTGACAGAAACGTAATCGCGGCTACCCCAATATTAAAGGCTAAAATGTAATTATGACCAACCTAATAATCTAATCTCTACCAAATTTTGCAACAACAAATCTTTATGTGAGAAGCATATTCTGACCAAACTGCTAGATCATCAGCCCAATTGTTTGCAGGTGGTGGCCAATTATGTGTGCAAATCGATTCCCCCTATCAATTCAAATACGGTGAAACCGAATTGAACGAAATTTGGTACAGAGGTAGCACTAGCAAAATGCACCTCAGTGTCATGTTTTATATCGCCGCCATCTTGACGGAAACGGAATGACGGCCACCCAAATGTTAAAAGCTTAAATCAAATTTCGACCATCCTAATAATTTGATCTCTACCAGATTTTGCAACGACATGCCTTTTTGTGGAAAGCATCTTATGACTGACTACAAGGTCATCAGCCCAATAGTTTGCAGATAGCGGCCATGTATGAGTGCAAATCCATACCCCAGATCAATTCAAACACGGTGAAACCGAATTGAATGATTTTTTTACAGAGGTAGCACTAGCAAAGGGCACCTCATATTCATGTTTAATATCCCTATAGCACGTTGTATTTCAACAAGCTACTACAACCAACATTCAATTATACTCCTTGAAAAAAACAAAGTGTTATAACAATAACCATGCATTTAGGAGAAAGTAGGCTATATGTTCTTTACTGAACATCTTGTTTTTTTGAGTTATTTGGAAAACGAATTTGGCGATTTTTATGACGGGCATGTTGATGTATTTGTTTCGTTGTCCTCATTACTGGAATGTAGGTATGGAAAAGCCGAAATCATGGTTTCCGTCTTTTTTTCGAGATCGTTGAGGAAAACGGGGAAAAAGTAAGAAACCAGATTTGAAGTCACGTTATGTTAAGCGCTATGATATTGGTAAAACACCTATGCATTATTATTATGATTATTATTAATATTACTATTATTATTATTATTATTTTTATTATTATTATTTGACATGGCTTGACTGGACTCACACGCAGAGGAAGGACCTGCTTGATGAAATGAAAATTGAAAGCATTGAGACTGACCCACGGCTAGCAAGACAAGACAAGGGGTCTTATCATCGTACGTGATTTGCAGGCAGAGAGATAAGAGGCAGGTGCCATTATACAGTGTGTGGCTTTATACTGAGTATGTCATAGCCTTGGTTCATCATGGACTTATCATGCAGCGCAAAGTTTGAAACGATGGGTGGGTGTATAACATCATGATAAAAGATTGGCATGGGGTTGAACAGAGAGATTATTGGACATGTAAAAAAAACAAAAGGGTGGGATTAATGAAAGGTAATGTGATACATCTTTGTGGAAAGGGATTTTTTTTCTAAATAACTAAATATAAAATAAATAAATAAATAAATAGGGTTTTATTACAAACAATTATGTTTATTGACCCATGAATTAAACGTGGAAGGAAACCCTAACCACTTTACAAAATATTTTGCATCTTTGACTTTAATTAGTCGTTCAATGAGATAATCGTTGGGATATAATATTTTTTGCACTTCTTCATAATAGAATCGTTCTTGAATGGGTTGACCGCTCTGATCTTCTAAGAGATACGTCACTGGTTGACCTAGCTTGACTTGGCGAATTTTAAAAATATCAGTCGAACATTGTGGAGTATATGATTTTGAAAACACACTTCTATGTTTACTGATGCGAACAAAATCTCCAATTGTAAGGCGATGTCGCCATGGGTCTACCCTTTTTAAAGGGTTAAACAGTCTATTGAGTCTGGGTAGGTTCTTTTTGACGAGGCGAGGTTTCATGCCGATGGTGCAATGAATGGTGTTGTTGTAGCGTGACACAAGTTGAGGAAACCAGTCTATCCATCGATAGGAACCATGTATTGTAAATTCTTTCCACATATAACTTTTTAATGTTCGATTGAAGCGTTCAACTACGCTAGCTTTGAGATTGCTATACGTGGTGTAATGGTGAATATCCTTAGATTTGAGAAAACTGGAGAAATCCTTGTTGAAAAATTCTTTCCCCTAGTCGGTTTGTAACAAGTGAGGTTGACGTTTTGATTGTTCAATAATATGTTGAAAGGCCTTTGTGACTAAAACACCAGTTTTATTTTTTACTGGTTGAACAAAAGCCATTTTGGAATAGATATCAATGACGGACAACATATAGCATACACCATCGTTAACGTTTGAATAAGGTACCATTTCAACCAGGTCTGCCTGCCAAAGTTCATCGATTCCTTTGGAAATGACACGACGGCGTTCATAAATGCGTCGGGCTGGTTTATGCAATTCATGAGCAATGCCCACTTTGATGGGGGATGGCTTATAAGATAATTTTAGCGTCTCGGAGTTGTTGTTCAATGTGGGCGATTTCTGCCTCATGTCCAGTGTGACCAGCTTGTTTTGATGCATGAAGCAAGTATAAGCGCTCTACTAACTGATTGGGATTATTCCAAAAGGTTATATCTAGGTAGGGTTTTAATTTCTTAAACCTTACACCAGAGGCAGAGTGATGTTTTTGCTTACCAAAGTTGTTTGCAATGATGGTTTTATATTTTTGGGATATATTGGCATTGACCTGCTGAGAGGATTTATACTTTCTTTTGTGAGCGTTGGTGTCTAATAAAATGGATTTATATTTAGCATGGTCCTTGGACGTAAAATCTTGTGGCGAGGGGGTGCGAGAAAATAGCAGCTTTAACAGACCTGGAGTTAATTTATAGTTGATATTTTTAATGACAGCTTTCGTACGAGCACATTTAATGGATGAATCCCCAATTTTAAAACTATCATTCTCATAGCGAACACCATACGTGGTATATGTCTTTCCAATAAATAGAAGGGTCAGATATGGTTCCAGGGTTGCCCCATAATGTTTGATTAAAATATTTTTGAATGAGCTTTATTTTGAGGGGTTGCCAAGACTTGAGAAAACGGAGACGATGTGGAGGAAGACGGTGTTGCCGCTATGACGGAAGATTTTTGTTTTGGTTTTAGAAACTGTTGAAGGGGTGAGGATTTTTTTCTTTCAGGACTAAATATGCTTTCGCTTTCACTTTCACTTTGTTCATGTTGTTCTTCTTCTTTCTGTTCTTGATGTTCTTGTTCGCTAACATTCGAGGAGGAGGAGGAGGAGGAGGATTTTACCTGTCGTGTGGAATCTGTTTGAGTAAATTTTGAACTTGTTAAGGGTTTGGTTTGAGAGGTAGCAGCAGCAGCAGTAGCAGCAGAAGCATTTGGTTTGAACCTCATGGGATCAACCGATGATGGAGCATGTTTTATCATGGGTAAAGGATTGACGTTTTTTAAACTTTGCAATTCACGAAATTTATGTCGAATCGTATTTCGTGCCTCAATAATACGCTGCATGATTTGAACATGTTTCTTGTATCCTATGGCGTTCGCCATGGTGAAGGTAAAGACACACTGACAAACCCTGGGTCTTTTTAAACAGAAATAAAATGATCAAAACCCAAGCGATAACGTCCCTCACATCGTTCACTGTGTTTATTTATGACCAAACAATCATGGGGATGATGGTTCCAACACGAAGCACACAATTGCGTGAAAGCTGTAAAGGACATATCTGGATTCACATGATCTTGAAAAATATGATAGAGATTTCTAGAGTCTTGGCGGAAGAGAACGATGGGATTGACATTGTCACGAATCAACTGTTTGGGGATTTTGGAATAGGTCTGAGCCAGATAAAAACAATCCACTTGTTTATGGCGTCCCATACTAAAATACTCTTGAATAATGGCCTGTCGTTTAGTGGCAATATCATCAAAAATTATAATGGAATCTGATTGAATGCGGTCTGGTTGAATGACATCTTCAGGTGAGGTGAATGTAAAATAGCCCATGATTTCTTTATTTAACGAAGACATAATTTGTTCCAGATACACGCACAGAGGCTGGTAAAAGGATTTGGCAAAAATATAAATATTTTGAAATCGTAGGCCATGAGACGCGGTGATAATATTCAGCAAAACATTGGTCTTTCCACAACCCGAAGGCCCTACCATAATACATCGAACGGTAGATGGGAATAGGGTGCCATGACGTTTAGGTTCGCACACGGACAGTGATAGCTCTGAAACCAAATCAGTGACGGGCAAAGCATGGGGTTGTTTCATTAATTCCATAGTGACGACGACTGAGTTTTTTCTTGTGTGTATAAGGTTTATATACAGGCAAGCGGTGAGTAGGATAGATTAGTTAACGTCTATCACCATGGACGTGTTTGGACGAGCTCGTGTAACCATGGCCACGGCCGCCTCTTTGTCAAAACAGTCACAAGTGGTGGCTACAAAAAGCTATGTCGATCGTAAAGTGCAAAGTGTCTATCACATCGCCCCGAGACTAACCGTTGAGGGCTATTCAGCCAATCATCATTGTATTATTGATGTGCAAGAGCCTCGAGACGAAAATGATGTCTGCACGAAACGATATGTGACCCATCAAATGAAAACTCTTTATAAATTTGTCCCATCTGTATTTTTAGTGTATCTGTCAAATCAAAAACTGGACAATGACAGAAACCATTCCCCACAACCACTGGTGAATGATGATCTTACCTATATGCTTGCTTCAGGTTTAAGTCGTTATCGATTGCATTATGATGGTGTAATTCATATTAAATATGCCATGCCTGATGATAGTCATTTAAAAATACAAATAAACGGTGATAGAGTGTTGGCCCACAACCATCAAAGAGTAAATGTTGGAGATGAATTATCTTTTCATCTTATGCTTACGTTTGAGGAAAAGGAAGCTGGGAAAACGGTGAATGGTTTGCCGCTTTATATAGAATTGGAATATACTGCTATGAAATAAGGTTCTCTACGTTAGTTGTTATCGAATGTTTGCTGCGAAAGGTTCACCAAGTAGCACCATGGTGAAAAAAGATATGCCATGAACATGAAAAAAACAAATCTCAAAAAGAGAAAAAAGCCAGGTCTGAAACCAAGTCGATCTGCCTCACATCCAGTGTTAAAACTTAAAAAAACTAAAAAATCTAAAAATAGTGGCTATCGAAAAAGCTTTACAAGCGGTGCGATTGTCTACAGCTCCGAAATCGCACCATCATGTATCGATAAAAAGAAAAGAAAGTAAGAAAAAACGTGGGCGAGTCAGTCCTGTTGCTAAGCGTGGTTTTTTTTGCCGGATTTATTTGCAGGGTTGGCAGCTTTGGGGTCCCTTTTGGGTGGTGCCAGCGCTGTAGCGAAAACCATAAAAGACGTAGAGTAAGGTAAGCAACAACTCAAAGACAGCGAGCGACACAATAAAACGTTAGAAGCCATTGCGATGGGAGCTAGAAATGGCAATCCTTTAAAGCCAGTATTTTATCCACAAGGTAGTGGCCTACCGTCTAAGAAAAAACAATGTCCATCTTCGATAAGCGCTTAAGGCAACTGCCTGGTCAAGCCATGACCCATGAAGAAGTGGAAAGCTATGCCAAACAACTAAAGATTTCTCATTTACGAGGTGTATTTATGCGAAATGAATTATCTAAAGCACCGTGGAAAGAAGAACGAGCCATGATGAATTTAGATGATGATGCAGGCCCAGGAACCCATTTTGTAGCCTATGTGCAACAAGGTTCCTCAGTATGGTACTTTGACAGTTATGGAAATTTACCACCCCCGATCGAGTTGCTACGTTATTTGGGAAACCGGGTAAAGATATTCTATAATGTGAATCGTCAACAAACCTTTGACAGTCAAGAGTGTGGCCGTTTGAGTTTACATTTTTTATATAAGAAGACGCGTTAAGCCAACAGTTTCATCATTATGAACATCAACGCCAAGACATTTACCGTGCACAGTCGCGGGCCTGAAGTGTCCCTGGATTTTCCCCCCATTGAATTGCATCCCGAACAATCCTATGTGCTAGGATTAATTTATTTGGAAAGTTACAACAGAATTTTCAATATTCAACTGGATATTAATGACAAATTTTATTATGATGATTATATGATGAGACTGCCCCCTGGAGGTTATACCATGGGCGATGTGCATGAAGCCATTAGCGTGTCGATGATAAGACAATTTGGTGTCAAACCATTTGCGGATGGGACACACAAATCCAATACGATTACTCATCGCTGTCGTATTTTCTCTACGTTTAACATTGACTTTGAAACACGAGTTAATTCTGTTGGTCCTTTACAAGGATTTAAACCAAGAGTGTTGGCAGCTCACCAACCCCATGATTCAGATTATCCAGTGAAATTCATCGAGGACCATCACATTTCTGTGACTTGCAATATTATTAGAGACGTATTTACCAATCAAGAACAAAGCCATTCCCTGTATGATTTTATTGTCACCAGTCCTTGCGGCTATATTATTCGTGAAAACCCTTCAGTGGTTCTATATCATCCTGTGTGTGTCAGCGATATTAGTAATATTACCTTACGCTTAGTGAATAGAAACCAACAACTGATTGCTTTGGACGCCAACACCCCTGTGACCTACAAGTTGGTTTTAAAGACGCTATGACATTTATCTATAAAGCAACAACAACGTCTATGAGGTCGGTTAGTTGCCCGCCGTGTATGAAACGGTTGACACGAGTAAACCGACTACGATTACAACGCATTGGTTATACGTTACACCCCAATCATGAACAAGGAGCTGTTGCAAGTGTTAAATCCCATACAAGTGGAAGATGGCGTCGTGCGCATTGATATGCATTCCTATCAACCTCAAGCAACAGGACTGAATAACAATGACGAGATTCAATTCATCAATAACAATCAAGATATTTTTACTCTACCTCATGAAAGTGTCCTTCAAATTGACGGTAATATGATGAAAGCCGATGGCAGCACACCCACTACGTCTGCGTTGGCGAATCATGGTTTGGCTTTTCTGTTTTCTGAAGTACGTTATGTGATAAATGATATTGTCATAGATATGACTCGAAATGTGGGCATGACTAGTCTTATGAAATTATATCCATCCTCTAGCGAGGAGGAAAGTAAAACGCTTTCTATGGCAGGATGGTGTCCCAATAGTAGCAATGACTGGCTAGTCCTTACCGATGGCACTTTTACAGGCTTCCTACCCTTAAAATTACTCCTTGGCTTTGCCGAAGATCACAAGCGTATTATTTTAAACGCAAGACAAAGTTTGTATCTGGTGAGAGACCGCAGTGATTATAATGCACTGAAAGGAGCCTCTGACCAAGTGATAGACTCAAAAATTCAACTACTTCGGTTACTATGGAAAGTGCCCCATGTGACACTATCGGATCGTAAAAAGCTAAGCATGTTAAATTTGCTGCAAAAAGGATAAAGCCTTGCCTATCGCCTTTCGAAGTTGGAGTCTACATGAATACCCCTTGCTACCTACCTCAGACACTCATAGTTGGAGTGTCAAATCGGCTCGCTCTACCGAGAGACCGCTGTATGTTATTATTGGTTTTCAAACCAATATAAAATACCAACAAAGCAAAGATGTCACCCTGTTTGATCACATTCACTTGAGAAATATACAACTTTTAAAAAATAATGTTTGCTTTCCCTATGAGGGGTTGGATCTCAATTTTTCAAAAAATTAGTTTGGTCCCCTTTATGACATGTTTGCTAAATTTCAATCGTCTTATTATGAAAAACCGGATTGCCCTATGTTGTCGCCACAAGGGTTTAAAGCAAAAGTACCACTGATTGTTTTCGACTGTTCATATCTAGAAGAATGTATGAAAATCACCACCATTGATTTAAGGGTAGATTTTGAAACACAAGAAAATGTCCAAGACCATACCAGTGCCTACTGTTTGATTATTCATGCTAGACAAGTGAAATACCATCCTTTGTCCAATTATGTCACCAGCATGAAAGCCATCTGTGGTCGGGTGAAAAAAAATAGATCATCATTCATAGGATTGATGATAAGCGTCTGCATGCTCAGTATCTGTTGCGCTCTGGCACAGTGCGCACATTCAACACCAACAAACATCATGTGTCCCTCAATAAGCTACAGCAACAACAACAACAACAACAACAACAACAACGTGACAGACAAACCATGGAATTTAAAATGTGAATGTAATCGTCTGAAAACTTTTGAAAAAAGGACAGTTCCCTTTATGGATTGTGGAGAATTGGCTGCGAGCGGATTTTATTACTTAAAACGTGGGGATGTTGTCAAGTGTATTTTTTGCAACATTGAAATTGGAAACTGGTAAATAGGGGATCGACCCTTTAGTCATCATCAGCGATGGAGTCCATCCTGCCCTTAGCTCAATCGCTATGATGTGGGCAATATTCCATGGAGTTTGAATTACCCTGTTATTGTAACAGACCCTGCAAAACTAGGAGATACCTGTGGACCGTATGTGCAAACTATTAATTTGAATGCTGTTCCAAATTAAGCAAACAAACTTTGTAATAAAAGTGTATGTGTTTTTATGTTATGAATAAAACCTCAAAAAAAATTAGCTGTTGTTCAATTCATCTTTTATTATATTTCCTAAAGTCCTTTCACTTTGTCATGTTAAACCATGGCATGGGTTAGTTGTTGATTAGACATCAACGAAGTAACAAGTAAAAATAAAAGCATGATGCGTACACTCATCGTGGATTGTCAGGGGTTTAAAATTGCAGACAACAAATTTATATTTGAGGCAGTAGCTTTTATCGATTGTAGTACGTTTTGGATGTCTAACCCAATCCATTTGGTGTTTAAGCCTTCCTATGCTTTCGAGTTGCTTAGTGAAAAAGATAAAAAGCAGAGCCAATGGATTAAAAATCATTTACAATTAGCATGGAAAAAGGGTGATATTTCTTACAAGTATCTTGACATCGTCATGAAAGCCTATTTGTCCGCGGCCAAAGTCTTATTTGTTAAAGGGAGTGAAAAACGCCAGTGGCTTCAACAATTTTTACCCTCTCACTGTCAATGTATTGACCTTTTAGATCTGGGTTGTCCATCCCTGCAAACGCTCATGGACACTTGTCCTTGCGACAATATTCAGAATAAAGCCTTAGCGCATGCATGGCAATTGTTTCATGGGCTCACCACTAGTACATGTTGGGAGTTGTTCAATAAAATTAAAAGTGAAAGTGTATCGTCCAATGATAGCAGTGAGACGTGTACACGTGAGGTGATAACATCAACGTTATAGACATGGACGCCACTACAATCGACAAGGCTATTGGAAAGTTCTTTGTGTGCAAGAAAAAACTGATTAGCTTTACACAACATGAATTATTAGCACTGCCTAAATCATTTCTTTTTTATGTTGCTGCCAACGCCGTCAATGAAATTTGGGAAAAGGTGCCTGCCGAGTGGACTAACGACCCTGTATTGAGTGAACTACAAACATGCAGTCATTTTTCCCATCACAAGCAATTAACCATGGCAAAAATACCTTACATTCGACAGTGTGCCACATGCCAATTAATGAAATTACATCATGGTCATAAAACTCAGTGTAAAGACATTGTTTCATCATTCAGTGGCTGTCATGTGGAAAACAACCACCTCCTACCATGCTCGTCAGCAACCACCGACAAACAACAACAACAACAACAACAGCAAGAACAAGAAGAAGAACAAGAACAAGAAGAGCAACAAAAAAGTGTTTTTCAACGATTGAAACCGCTATGTCCCCGGTGTACTGGCGGTGGAATTATTGATAACATCATTAAAAACTTACTATTCGAAGCTCACTTACCTGCTTACAGCTTCTGCGGCCCTGGTACTCGTCTTCAAGATCGTTTGAGGAGAGGGGATATGGGAATCAATGCTTTGGATCATGCATGCCTTAATCATGATATAGCCTATGAAAACAGTGATCCCACACTAAGACGCATTGCCGACAAAGTCTTGTTAAGCATTGCCAAGCAACGATTAATAGCTTCAGATGCCAGTATATCAGAACGAATGGCAGCATTTATAGTGACTGGTGCTATGAAGAGCAAATTACTTTTATCTAGATATGGACTTTAACATGATGAAAAAATGTATAGTATCACTGTTATCATGACAAAAATAAATAAAAAGACAAGAGTCCATGTTGTGTTTTTTTTCATTATTATTCACTAATAGTTTCATCATTATAATTATAAATAAAAAGTATACAAGTAGTTCCGTGAAGAACTATACAGCCTATTTTCATTTATCCCACTTATGCTAATTGCCATTATCAACATACACAATTTCAGTTTGATTGCTGTAATAGATTCGTAGATATTGAGAACCGACTAAATATTTCGGATGGTCGCCATGTTGGATTTTATATATGAATATCCTAGAGTTATGTACTGTTACATGCAGATTATTGTGAACGTGTAGTATTCAAACTTCAATCGCATAATTAGGACACAAGAAGTAACAAGGAGATTTTAAAATGTTTCACAGCTGCCATCTTGAGGTTATGGAAACAATTGAAATAAATTAGATGCCAGTGGATTAACATTCGTATAAGGATTTGCTGTACCAAGTTTCACTGCACGCGGATGGTTAAATTGCGATAAACGTCCATGTGAATATTTATAATTCGCGTCGCCGCCATGTTGGATTTGTGATCACCAGGTTATTTAAAGTCCTATAGGTGAACTTAAGTTCATAGCCCCTATGAACATTAAAAAATGCAGTTTGATTGCTAAAATAGATTCGTAGATATTCAGCATCGTCTAAGTATTTCGGATGGTTGCCATGTTGGATTGTTATATGTAACTTATAGGCCATAGAGTCATGTACCTTTAAAGGAAAAT
The DNA here is from genome assembly GCA_946902985.2 of Meconema thalassinum. Lineage (NCBI taxonomy): Eukaryota > Metazoa > Arthropoda > Insecta > Orthoptera > Tettigoniidae > Meconema > Meconema thalassinum. The sequence goes on from OX336388.2 coordinate 2,086,119,223, forward strand.
TATTGCGTAGGTTCATTATTCAAACTTTCACTTCGATCGCATGACTACATATCAAGAAATAAAAACTTAATTTTAAAATTCGCACTACCGCCATCTTGAGGTTATGTAAACAATTTAACTAAATTAGATACCAGTGGATTACAATGTGTATAATTATTTCCTGTACCAGGTTTCAGTGCGCTTGGAACATTAAATCGCGAGAAAGGTCTACTTAAAATTTTCAAATTCGCTTGGCCGCCATGTTCGTTTTGTAGTTAAACGGTTTTTGAAAGTCTTATAGAAGGACTTCCAGTAGTGCCTTTTATCTCCGTACAAAATTTTAGGGAGATACCGCTAATAGTCTCAGAGATATAGAATGCCGGTGAAATATTTCGCACATCCGCCATCTTGTGATTATGTAAACAATTGAACGAAGTTAGATGTGGGTGCATTACAATGTATGTAAACATATACTGTACCAAGTTTCATTGCGTTTGGTTGGTCAAATCGCGAGAAACGTCTATTTAAAAGTCGCAAATTCGCTTGGCCGCCATGTTGGTTTTTTAGTCACCAGGTTTTCAAAAGTCACATAAGTGAACTTATAATAGTTCCCTCTATCACCATAGAAAATTTCAAGGTAATATCGGTAATAGTTTCGGAGATATGAATGCTGGTGAAATATTTCGCACAGCCGCCATGTTGGATTGGTGAGTCGAAACAAAATTTGAAGGGCACGGTCGAGGTCACCGGGAATAGTGCTATGAAATTTCCGAGTTTCATTGAAATCGCTCCTGCCGTTTAGATTTTATTAGGGGGGGGGGACACACACCCGAATCACACACACACACACGCACACACACACACAGACAAAAGGTGATCTCATAAGCCTATTTTTTCATAATTGAAAATAGGCTAAAAATGGCATAAATGACAAACAATAAAAAGGGACAGCAGTGCATCATTATTAAAAATTAAATTACAATTACTAATTGTAGTAAATCTATTTTTAAATCACAAACAATAAAAAAGGACAAAAGTTCATCATTTTAACTAATAGTTTCATCATTATTGTAAAACAAGTAGTTCCGTCAAGAACTATACAGCCTATTTTCATATATCCTACTTATGTTAATTGCCACTATCAACATACACAATTTCAGTTTGACTGCTGTAATAGATTCGTAGATATTGAGAACCGACTAAATATTTCGGATGGTCGCCATGTTGGATTTTATATATGTAGGTCCTAGAGTTATGTACTGTTACATGCAGATTATTGTGAACGTGTAGTATTCAAACTTCAATCGCATAATTAGGACACAAGAAGAAACAAGGAGATTTAAAAAATTTTCACAGCTGCCATCTTGAGGTTATGGAAACAATTGAAATAAATTAGATGCCAGTGGATTAACATTCGGATAAAGATTTACTGTACCAAGTTTCACTGCACGCGGATGGTTAAATTGCGAGAAACGTCCTTGTGAATATTTATAATTCGCGTCACCGCCATGTTGGATTTGTGATCACAAGGTTATTTAAAGTCCTATAGGTGAACTTAAGTTCATAGCCCCTATGAACATTAAAAATTTAGTTTGATTGCTAAAATAGATTCGTAGATATTCAGTATCGTCTAAATATTTCGGATGGTCGCCATGTTGGATTGTTAAATGTATAGGCCATAAAGTCATGTACCATTAAAGGAAAATTATTGCGTAGGTTCATTATTCAAACTTTCACTTCGATCGCATGACTACACCACAAGAAATAAAAACTTAATTTTAAAATTCGCACTGCTGCCATCTTGAGGTTATGTAAACAATTGAACTAAATTAGATACCAGTGGATTACAATGTGTATAAATATTTCCTGTGCCAGGTTTCAGTGCGTTTGGAAGATTAAATCGCGAGAAAGGTCTATTTAAAATGTTCAAATTCGCTTGGCCGCCATGTTCGTTTTGTAGTTAACCGGTTTCTGAAAATCTTATAGATGGACTTCCAATAGTGCCCTTTATCTCCGTACAAAATTTTAGGGAGATACCGCTAATAGTTTCAGAGATATAGAATGCCGGTGAAATAATTCGCACATCCGCCATCTTGTGGTTATGTAAACAATTGAACGAAGTTAGATGTCGGTGCATTACAATGTATATAAACATATACTGTACCAAGTTTCATTGCGTTTGGTTGGTCAAATCGCGAGAAACGTCTATTTAAAAGTCGCAAATTCGCTTGGCCGCCATGTTGGTTTTTGTAGTTACCAGGTTTTCAAAAGTCACATAAGTGAACTTATAGTAGTTCTCTCTATCACCATAGAAAATGTCAGGGTAATATCGGTAATAGTTTCGGAGATATTGAATGCTGGTGAAATATTTCGCACAGCCGCCATGTTGGATTGTTGAGTCGTAACAAAATTTGAAGGGCACGGTCGAGGTCGCCGGGAATAGTGCTATGAACTTTCCGAGTTTCATTGAAATCGCTCCTGCCGTTTAGATTTTATTAGGGGGCACACACACACGAATCACACACACACACACACACACACACACGGACAAAAGGTGATCTCATAAGCCTATTTTTTCAAAATTGAAAATAGGCTAAAAATTGTATAAAAAGTATATACATGGTAATTGTTCTAAACCTATTTTTAAATCACAAACTATCAAAAAAAGGACAAAAGTCCCTCATTATTCATCAATAGTAACATTATAATAATAATAATAATCAAAATTTTTATAAAAAATGCTATAAATGCTATTTTAAATCACAAACAATTAAAAAGGACAAGAGTCCATTATTATTATTATTCATAAAGTAAGTCGAAACGTCATGTGCGTAAGGCTCACTTGTTGTTGATCTAACAACCCCCCACGCACTGTAACCACAGGTAAACCAAAATCACGTTTTAAAATTACGTGATACTGGCGTATGAAATCTTTATCTACTCTAGAACCATGTTTTTGTTAAACGCTTATTATTTAATAAAATAACATGTTATTAGAATTTGAAAAAAAATCACAAAGGTTTAGTGCAAAACCATGTCTGCAGTAAAGTCAATGTGACGTTAACTTTGAATTATTTATTTATTTATTTATTTAGTAAATACTGTATAATAGATTTCTTGTTAAAATATGTCTCTCTCTAACTTTTTATTTCTTACTTGTGGCTGTGGTGCATAAGGGAGTGCTGAATGAACAAGCGGGCCTTAAGTGCATAACGTTTCAACTTATTAAAAGAACTATTTATGTACATGAAAAGTTAAAAAGGTAAACTACGTATAAACATGCATCATAGGCATGATTCTATTCACGTAGCCTAAATCTAAAAAAAGGCTCCAATTAAGAGAACTTGCAAAAATTAGCATTCACCTATGCTCATCATAGACATCATTGTATTGACATGACTTAAGGTTCAAAAAACAAACAAAAAATTCTACCATTAAGCACAAGTTTAGAAAATTAATTATTATTATTATTATTATTATTTACCATCATAAACGTTGAGCAACAAATAATAAACGTCAAGCTGTTAAGCACTCAAAGTAATTTAATTTTATTATAGTTATTAAAGAGTAGGGCATGAATAAACAAAAAGTGACGGCTAGCGTACAATGATTATTCGGTTTCTAATTTTACAAAACGAACCATGCAACGATTATTATTTTCACCCTCATAGATTAAATAGACAGGGTGAATACTCGAATTGACATCCTCCATGACATTATCAGGTAGGTTATTAAATCGTGTGGGAAGAAATGTCTCAAAGTCTTGACAAATGCAAAGAGCTCGTTCACCAAATTTGGTTTTTAGTTTTTGAATTTTATGTATGCGAAAGGGTGTTTGCGTAGGCAATTCAATCATTTTCTTGCGTGCAAAGCCACAATCTTAACCAATGGCGTTTAAGGCGTCCTTGGTTGTCTATAACCAAAGAAAAGAGTGTTACTTTCTAACACTCTCGTCCTTATATTACAACAACAACAACAACAAAAACAATAACTTTTTCTGTACATCAAAGTGTGTTGTTTTTTAAGCCTGAGCGTTTATGGCCTAAAGTTGTAGATAGTATTGGATAAATTAACAAAAATATAATCATGTTTGTATCATTTTCAGTCAAAACATACATTTGGAAATGTTTTATCAAAATTAAGTGTGAATCATTTTCAAGATCTCTCTTGGAGGTAAATGTATGTCTCTGTTGTCAATGGGAATTAGCCTATCATCCCCTTGTTGAATGACTTGTATTCGTTTGCCCTGTTGTTGTGCAAATTCACACTGCATTCTGTTAAATAAATAGTTTCAACAGATACTAGGATCAAACATCTGAATGCTGTTGGTAACCTACAAAAGGCAAAGTTAACACGCTATGCATTTAATAACCATGTCTACATCCAACAAACCAAGAAAGAAACAAAATAAAAAAACTTCAAATGTAAACCAGTGTGTATGTGTTCATCAACGTGAATACACGATAAACTAAAACAAACAAAAAAGCCAAATGTATTCTAAACGTCAAGTATGCACCTGAAAGCCGAATGTTAACATAAAGAAAGCCATAATCATGACATGTTGTTGTTAGTTTCTAACAGATCTCATTCTATGTGGCGAATATTGATTGATAGGTAAGCTAAGACAAAGTTGGCGAAATGCTTGTTGTCGATACGAAGTGATTCGTTCCTCAGCAGGAAATTTATAAAAATGAAATCAAAACATTTGAGAGGTTATTGGAAAATAAACATTAAAGAGGGGATTTGTACATAATGTACACCAAAAATCTGCAAAATAATCATCGTCAGCTAATTTAACAATCACTTGATTCATGGTTAAACCGTACCATGCTTTATGAATCACTTGAGTGGATACATTATTTTGAAAACCAAAATTTAGCATACAGGATTTACAATAGAGATGACCTGGATCATAAATGATGTCATCATCCATAATGCTGTCATCAAACGTGGTATCAATGCGTACTTTCGTGTTTCTATATTCTGAATGATAGGCCACACGTTGAGGATTATGAGACACCATCGTGGCATATTCATTGAACGTGGTGTGTTTGTGACGATAAAACAATCATCACCGTGGCTCATCATTGAATCTGAAAAGTAGTCGTTGATGTTTACTAAGTGAATAAAAAAATACTATGTCCTATATACACTGTCTGTCCCCTAAGTCAGTGGCAAAATGAAAATAAAAAATAAGCAAAACACAAATAAATAACCATCTGTCTGTTGACTTATTTAGCTGTAGGCCTCAAGCATAACATGCAACAGGTAAAAAAAAAACAATTTCTGTTCAGATATTGGACTGGTGTTGTTTTCAAATATATCACCACTCATAACTCTAGCCATAAAGTGAGAGATTGTCCACAGTAAAAGCAGCAGATATTTGTTTTTTGTTCTTGCATGAGGCCTACTAAGCCACAACCTAGTGTGGCTTATTAAGCTGTGCCTACTGAGAAAGTGCACACTTTGCTGAAACATGAGGCCAACTAAGCGACAACAATAGTGAGGGTGGCTACTTGTTTTTTTTCCTAACCTAACCTAAAAAGCCGACATGTTTTTAATCTAGCCTGTGCACAGTGAACCATGCAAAGGCTGATGCATGGCTCTCTTTATGCGTTGACAGGCAAATAGCACAAGACATAGAGTTTATGTACAACTATTTACAGGCATTCACATATTCATGCATACATCCATGCACACAGGTTAAAAAACAAAAATTATATGATACACTGCAATTTTTTTATTTTTAATCTGAGGCTCAAGATGGCATCACGCACTTGATAGCAACCAAACCAAACACTTGCCGTGTTGTACAACAACAATAGCAACAACCAATACTGGTTGTAACCAAATGGGACGCTTGTCATCATATCCTGACACCACTGTCTCTTGTCGTCCAACAAAGCGATTGTTTGTTTTCGCTGTTTCATTAAAAATAAATCATGATTTTTCGAGAGAATCCTAAACTTACTATGTGTCATGGCCGTGTGGGTCGGAAGGACATGTAAATAATCATCCACACAGAGTCGTTTAACCACGTGCTGGCTAATCCCTTTGGCTCGCATAGATTCGCATCGTTCCACCTGTCGAAAACTATACATTTTCGGAGCGAGACCTACAAACTCCGTCATCATGGTGTCTGAACACTCATCTTTCATTAAACCAATTCCTTTTTTGTTCAGAAGGGGGATATCGAACACGTTCTTCTCACTAAACGAGGACGTGTCAAACCATTTTGGGTTTTGTTTGATAACGACATACGGATCACAGTCACGGATATGGTAAATAAAACTATCCGTGTCTGTATATAACAAGGAAATTCTTCCAAATCGCTGTATTGCAAAACCATAATGGAATTTATACATGTGCAATTTTGAAAAGTCTAAAATGACTTGGCCTAAATAGATAGGTTTATTCATGACCACTTTAATTTTGGCAAGTTCAATAGTCAGTAGATCATGATCAATAATGTTCAAAGTTTTGAAATTTGGTTTTCCAATATATTTTCGAGCTCCCCATCTGCCATGCCATGTGAAGACGAATTTAATGCCCTATACTGCCATACATTTTCCAAACTCTTGCCATAGATACAATTATTCATCAGTATAAAAAATGATTTGAAATGGCCGAGTGGCACTTTGTCTGTGAATGGTATTTACATCCATGTACGGTTTCAACCACGGTTTCTGACAAAAAGAAATACCTCTATGGATTTTTTTTAGGGTTAACCCCTGGGCTAAACATTCTACCAGCATGTCAATATGCAACACATAGTGATTTTTGTCATATAAGGTGCCCATCAATTTCTTATGATTGTCCTTACTCTCGGGCGGCACCATTTTCTCTATGCTAAGTCAACGTCAAGAACATACCCCACGTCCTGTTGCTTCCTGGCGCTATGCACATTAAAATCTTTAATTTCATCCTCAGACAGCCAGACAAAGTTTCTGTACGGCAGTGGTCGACTCATAGCGTGACCGTATATATTGTTTACGTCGAAATACATTAGGTAGGATTCTGGTTCTTCGGGACAATAATCAGGCATGTCATGATTATTTGCCTTGGCATGTCGCTGATTGAGCGATACGAACCCCCCACGAATCCCTTTTTCCATCATCAGTACCATATCGGGAAGCGTAAGTAAATCAAGCTCAATGAGTGTAAATTTGAGGGCAGCGTCCCAACTTAACCCTGGACTGGTATAGTAGTGGGCGGGGTCAAGGCCATAGATCGAGTGACATAGCTGACGTCTGTCAACAACAACATGTCTAATTTTAAGTAGTGCATAGCATACTGGCCCATGGTTTCTATGCCAAACACTCGCCAAACATGGTGTGCGTGGACATAGTCTTCTTCACTGATGGTGACTTGAGTTAACTGAGAAAATAATTTTTCTCTTGTCGGCAAAGACGTTTCTTCAAGCACCTCGTAACTTCCCACATAATCATAAGGAAAATGGCCTTTACGAACACACAATTTAAATTGGTTCGTAACCGTAAAGTGGGAATGGGTATGTTTCAACTCACCTTCGCTTAAGCCTTTCACAAGACTATCCAGCGAACTAGACATAAACTTGAATGAGTCGAGAAAGCAAATGCTCATGCTTCCTTTTCTCCGTGAAAGTGAGGTAAAGCTCTCAAGGTTCTTAGCCAAAATGCTGAATTTGCTCTTATCTACATGAGCAAATTGTTTAACAATGAAGTGAAGGTCAGACCGGGAGAAATTGTGTAAGGAGACAGGGAGGAAGCGAGGTATAGAGTACTTCAAATTACATTCGCTATGGGCAGCACCTCTAAAATGCCCTGTCCTGTGGCAGTGGTCTCTTACTTTTCTCCGCCTAAAATGGGCTTTTCCCATATGTGGCTGGTGGTGGCTTGATCATATTCTCTTTGTTGTACGTCATTCATCTGAATTGGTACAGGGTTGTCCAAAATTTTTTCTACTTTGCCCGCTAAAGCCGCCATTTGATCAACAAACCACCGCACACAATCCTGACCTTTGTGACTTACATACTCACATTGGGAATTATCATAGTGACAGACAACATAATAGGCTACAGCAAAAGGCTCATATTTCTGCACTGAATAGGTTGAACTTGTATGGGGGCTTGGTTCACATCCCTGAATGGGAGCAGTAAGGGCCTCAAAATCAGCCTAAACAGTAATTGGTACCATGTCTTGTTTATTAGTGGCCTTAAATTTTAATACTGCGTCATTCCCTTCGGGTAGCATTAGCTTTACAGCCAGTTGCCCCTCACAGTCTCCCCTATGTCGTTTCAAAAGTTCATCAGTTGTAAAATACTGATGGCAGCGCTCACAAATATGTGTCTTACCATTATGTTTAGACACTTGGCTGCTTACTAGTTTTCCTAAATTCTTTACCCAGCAATAATGATATTTATCCCCATCAGACAGGAAAAGCAAGTGAATGTGATGTTGCTTTACCTGTTTGGTGGCATACAAGGGGCCCACAATATTGGATCCCTCGATGCCATACACCATGAATGAGAAATTTGGGTTATCTTTCTCAAATAAATGAATTTTATCTAGAGGCATGGGAAATGAAACACGCTCCATATTGAGAGTTTGTTTCATGTGGTTAAACAATTCTTTGTACTTCCCTGGTCTATCACCATGTGTGTCTTCACAGGGTTGCAGACAGCTAACTATATTCCACAAAAAGCAGTAATCGTCTTTATTGCGTATGTTGATCACTGCCTTTCTCGAAGCGATAAAGCTCGGTGTGGGAATATAGCTACTTCCTGCATTTAATGGATTGTATTTACAAATATTAATTTGCAAATAGGCAATGCTATTGAGGGCCAAGCCACTGGGACCCTGTTGCAACTTATCAAATTTTGTGATAAGCGCTTGAATAGATTTCTCCTGTTACCAAGTTTCCAAATTATCGGCTATCAGTACTTTCTCCATTTTTGTACAAAGGTTGAAGGTGTGTTTCTCTTCAACATTATTTTTTATCAATGTAAATTCACATAGTAGTTCAAAATTTATTTTTAAAGCCTGATGCAATCTTGCCTTGTTCACATTCACTCAAAAAATGGGAAAACATAATTCCACAAAATATTTAGGCGACAGACAGTGATTCGCAATGTAAATTCGGCCGGAGCAAACTCGCGTTTTGAAACATTTGGCCAAAGGCTGCCACACTAACACTTCACTCTCTGATATAGACATGATTATAAAATGCACTAATGAACGTGCAAACCTTACCATAGAATAGGTTAACCAAAAACCAGCAATTCCACACGGCCACACTTATCGGTTTCACTGACTGGCACACAGGCACACAATGGTCGTAGCAATTGGCCCCTGCAGGATATGATCACCAACAAGGTTTCTGTTATTTTTGTTTCCAACGATTTATCTGAAAAACAAACCAATGAAATCCGTTATTAGTCATGGTTATATTCATTAAACATGTGCATTCATCCATTGCTTCATTCATTTTTTCATTCATTCATTCATTCATTCGTTCATGGGAGTTGCTAAAAACAAAACGTTTCAAGTGTGCACACATTGATAAGACGCTCACTCGAAAAGTAACAAGGTAATTTACAAAGAAAAGAATTAATCTATATTCATAGCTCACCTTTTTTTTTTGCTAGCGTGACGGTAGTTAAAGCCTGTTCACTCCATACAAGTCTTCATTCTGAAACAATAATAAATTAACGCCATAAGTTTATAAATTTCCATGAAATAAATTGCATACATTTAACAACATCAATAAAAGTAATGGAACAACATGTACTCACCATATAATCAATTATAATGCTTTCAGCAAATGTGCTATTTGCCGCCACTGTCACTGTCACTGTCTCTCTCTCTCTGTCTGCTTTCCAGACTAAATGACGTTTTTATTAAATCTGCAACAAACGAAATCCCAAAAAATACAGTCACTAACTTAGTTTTCACGCATACACTCTCAGACATATATGTCTCCTCTACAAGATGCAAAGTTAACACATTACTTTTTTTTGTTCCTACGCGTAGGATGTCGTGGAACGCACAAGTCAGACTGATTCTCACAAGCTTTGCAAACTCTGCAGGAGTGTGTGTGTGCGTGGGAATGCAATGATCAGCTTTTCGAAAGAGCTGTATGTCCTTCATTGCAATATCGAGTTACACGTCTGGGTCAGATAATAGCCACCTGCATGCGAACAACAGGCTGTTATCTCTCTGGCTGCAAAGCACGTACGATGATAAAACCCCTTGTCTTGTCTTGCTAGCCGTGGGTCAGTCTCAATGCTTTCAATTCTCATTTCATCAAGCAGGTCCTCCTTCTGCGTGTGAGCCCAGTCAAGCCAAGTAAAATAATAATAATAATAATAATAATAATAATAATAACAATGCATAGGTGTTTTACCAACATCATAACGCTTAACATAACGTGACTTCAAATCTGGTTTCTTACTTTTTCCCCGTTTTCCTCAACGATCTCGAAAAAATGACGGAAACCATGATTTCGGCTTTTCCATACCTACATTCCCGTAAAGAGGACAACGACACAAATACATCAACATGCCCGTCATAAAAATCGCCTAATTCGTTTTCCAAATAACTCGAGAAATAAGAAAAACACCTTTTCCATAAAAAGCCATGTTTCCAGCTTTTTACCTTTTCCATACCTATATCCCCGTAAAGAGAATGAAGAGACGAAAAAAACTGTCACACACGTCATCATCACGTTTACAGTTTTTCCAATATTAGGGAAAATCACAAAAACTCATTTTAGACTAAAAACCATGTTTCCAGCTTTTTACCTTTTCCATACCTACATCCCCGTAAAAAGGACAACGAGGCGAAAAAATACTATCACGCACGTCATCATCACGTTTTCCGTTTTCGCAATATTAGGGAAAATCACAAAAACTCATTTTAGTCTAATAAACCATGTTTCCAGCTTTTTACCTTTTCCATACCTACATCCCCGTAAAAAGGACAACGAGACGAAAAAATGCTATCACGCACGTCATCATCACGTTTTCCGTTTTCGCAATATTAGGGAAAATCACAAAAACCCATTTTCCATCAAAAAACCTTGTTTCCAGCTTTTTACCTTTTCCATACCTACATCTTCGTAAAGAGGACAACGAGACGAAAAAATACTATCACACACTTCATCATCACGTTTTCAGTTTTCCCAATATTAGGGAAAATCACAAAAACACATTTTAGACTAAAAACCATGTTTCCTGCTTTTAACCATTTCCATACCTACATTCCCGTAAGAAGGACAACGAGACAAAAAAGTACTATCACGCACGTCATCATCACGTTTTCAGTTTTCGCAATATTAGGGAAAATCACAAAAACCAATTTTCCATCAAAAAAACATGTTTCCAGCTTTTAACCTTTTCCATATCTACATCTCCGTAAAGAGAACAAAGAGACGAAAAAATACTATCACACACGTCATCATCACATTTTCAGTTTTCCCAATATGAGGGAAAATAACAAAAACACATTTTCCATCAAATAACCATGATTCCGGCTTTTTACCTGTTCCACACCAACATCCCCGTAAAGAGGACGAAGAGACAAAAAATACTATCACACGCGTCATCATCACGTTTTCGGTTTTTCCAATATTAGGGAAAATCATAAAAACCCATTTTCCATAAAAAAACATGTTTCCAGCTTTTTTACCTTTCCCACACCTACATCCCCGTAAAGGACGACGAGACGAAAAAATACTATCACACACGTCATCATCACTTTTTTCGGTTTTCCAAAAATGAGCAAAAATGTGAAAAACGCATTTTTGGACCCAAAACCCTATTTTCATCTTTTCGTCACCTACATTCCCGTAAAGAGCACAACGAGATGAAAAAAAGAGTCCAAGCACGCCCTCCTAGCATGACTCCTTTCATTCCAAGGTCGCAGGGGCTCACAACTTGCTAAGTGGAGCAGCTCTCTCACCACCACACTAATATCATTGATACATCAAACAAGCAGCGAGTGAACACATTCCTGAAAGAACAGTGCAGAATAACCTAAAAGCAAAGCTGGTTCCAGCGGTTTAATTTTTCAACTAGGAGTTATGACTTCATGATCATCAGATCAGAACATTCAATGAGTTTGGAATCTATTTTATAACCCACGTTATTGTTGTGACCGTACAAGTGCGTCTGCTTTTAACTAGCTAGAGGTTAGGATTGGGAAGGAGGCACTCACTTCTATGATGGCTGATAGTAACATACGAACCTACCACTTACCACTCTTCTGAACTGTCCTCTAGGTATAGATGCTGACTAACCTCCTACAAGGATTCGAATTCATGTCAGAGCCGGGAATCGAATCCGTTTTTGCACATTTCTGGACTCCACTATTCCGTTCAAATGAAGCAAATCAGATCATTCATTTTAGAAATCTATTATTAGAATAAAATTTTGAAAACATCGTTGTGTAGTGGTGAGCATTCTTGGCTATCATCCCAGAACTTCGGGTTTGATTCCTGGGTCAGTAAAGAAGAGTAATTCTGGTCTGACAGTGAGGACTGGAACGGGGTACACTCAGTCTCCTGAGGTAAATCTGAGAAGAGGTGGGTTCGATTCCCACCTCTGCCATCCTGGAAGTAATTTCCCTTGGTAACCCACTTATTCCAGGCAAATGCCGTGATGGTCCCAAGTTAAGGCCGTAGCCGACTCCTTCCCAATCCTCAAATGAATTACAAATACACACTACAACAAACGCCATAATAACGCAGCTTCTCAGGCAAATTGTACACACACAGGTAGGTTGGTTCCTCAGTTTAGGGGTTGCGATAACGCGGTCATGTAGCCCCGTGTACGTTTGGTGTGTGAAGAATCTGTCTGATTGCCGGTGTTAATTGTGATGGCTGTATTGGTGTGTGTAACGGTTATAATTCAAGTAATTGCATTTTTCAAGTAGTTCCTACTTTTGCCGCCTAACACCACCATCAACGACTATTAGTCAGAACTTGGTTACCAGATGCCACCGCAGTTGGCTGCTGACGACGAACGTTGGATCCTAAGAGCGTTAGTCAAATGTTCAACCTATAATTTAGCTTCACACAGGTGTAATTAGTGGAAGGTTTTTTAACTTGCCATAAATCTTATGACATGGGACCGCCGGCTTACCTCCCACCTCCCCCCTCCCCCCCCCCCTTCGAATGAAGGCATACTGAGGGATTTTAACGCTCTTAAAAAATCCACATCCAAGTGCAAAGAGATAAATTACAACGATGGTTTTCAAGCCCCTCAAATAACTCAATAACAATATAAAAATTAACTTATAGCCTAATCTGTGCATTTTATTGAAAACGGATAATTCAAAAATCTCATCAGCCTTATCAATAAGTATAATTATTTAACATAATTATTTAGTGCAAGTATTTGATCATAATTATGTTCATCCTCAGCTGACTACTTCAATCATCGGAGCATTGTTGCATATTAATATTGTTACGGCTGTGCGGTTAGTTCATCACCTCGCTGCGTGAGTCACAGCCCGCCTCGGGCTACCCCCTGACCCTGTGTTTACCAGCGATTTGAGCAACAAGAAGACTGAAGTAACAAAGAGACCGTCCAGAATGTTCGTGACCTAACTAGTGATGGAATTCTCGAGAAGCTGTGAATCCTGGACTGCTCTGGAAACATCCATTGGGTATCCAGCTCCGATATATAAGAGTGACCCTGGCCGGTGAGGATGAACTGTGTTCAGAGCGAGTGCATGTTTTTACCTGTGCGACAGTATCGAGGCGAAGTGCCGTGTGGATTGCTGAACGCAGTGGACTGTTTTCCTAGCCTGCAGACGGCGAGATAGTGTGTACTCAAGAACAAGTGAGTGTCAGACTGTGGCTTATTGACAAGAGGAAGGGTACAGTTATTTCTAGCCAGCGCACGGGTCTTATTTGGACATCCTCATTCTTCGACGAGTTTCAAATTTTTCACCCGTCCCATTTTTCTTCTCCTTCCTTACTACAAATTCTACCGGCAAATAAAATAGAGGAGACTACCTACTACTTACAGAGTCTTTATAGTGTAGCGGTTAAGACTGGTTTGAAGTCCAACATCCAGAAGACTGAATTTCGGACCAATATCAAAGAGACCCCTTCTAATATTCCTCTCACTGACACTACCATACGAAAGGTACCTGCAGTGAAGTACATGGGAGAATGGATTTCTGCGAATCAGAGCGAGAACCATGCCACAGATGCCAGATGCACCAAGTTTGAAAGGGCTTATCATTCCTGTCGTAGTATCTATTCATCTAAGTGCCTCTGCAAGAACCTCACACTCAGACACTATAACTCGGTCGTCAAGCCATCTGTTCTGTATGCTTCTGAGTTCCTTATAATGACCTGAAAGGGTTCACTCAGTGAGTTCAAAGTTAGGAAAATCCTGAGAGAATATTAGGTCCATTTAGAGAGGAAGGAGGCATTTACAGAATCCGTCATAATGATGAATTGTATAAACACCAGGAGGACATCATCACGTCTATAAGGAAAAGACATCTGACCTTTTATGGACATTTGGCACGTCTGGATTCTGAAAGACTCACTAACAGGACGAGGCAAGGCTTCTAAGAACAAAATGATTGCGTCAGTTAAGTCAGATATGGAACAACTAGATAACACACTGGAACAAACTCGTGACCATCTGAAGTTCCGTCAGGTCATCCGACAGGGCGTTTTCCCAACGTCCCTTACATTATGAAGACTACAGAAGCTAAGTGGACAGAAGAAAGAAGACTGACTCATAGTCAGAAAATGAGGGGCTATTGGAAGAAGAAGAAGAAGAAGAAGAAGAAGAAGAAGAAGAAAGCAACAACTTTACCGAAGACTAGATACAAGCCTCGTGGTTCTAAGTAGGCCTATGCGATAAAGATAGAAAGAAAGCTTCCCGGGCGTGAAAGCCTTAATCTACACATATTAATATTGTTTGTAAAAGGTGCTGCGTAGCTCCTCTCACTGCCGCCTGCCCAGGACCAGACCACACATCGCTCAAGCAGCTATGTTCATAAATCGACTCCAGCCTGACCAATTAATAACAATCACCCTATGCAAGAAAACTTGAAGGTCAATCACCATTATAACTATATTAAAAAAACACATAAAAATAAAAAATCTTGACTAGTTGTGCAACTGCAATTAAATAAGTGTATAGTAAATGTCATCACATATACGGTACTTGTAGACGTAGGTTCAATAGCCTTAGTGTAAAAGTTCTGATGATGATCGCTTGACGATCGAAACTGGTCATCTAAGTGTATTTGGTTGGTTGGTTGGTTCCTAAGTTTAGGGGCTGCGACAACGCGGTCATGTAGCCCCGTGTGCTTTGTGTGTGTGTAGAATCTGTATGATAAGCGGTGTTAAATGTGATGACTGTATTAGTGTGTGTTATCTGTTTTTAATTCAAGGACTGCAGGCTTTAGAATTTTTCAATTAGTTCCTACTTTTGCCGCCAAACGCCACCGTCAACGACCACTAGTTCGGAACTTAGCTACCAGACGCCACCACAGTCGGCTCTTGGCAACGAACGTAGGAAACTAAGAGCGTTGCTTACATTATTAACCTATACCATTTATCTTCACACAGGTGTAATTTGCGGAAGGTTCTTTAACATGCCATAAATCTATGACATGGAACCGCCGGATTTACTTCCCCTCTTAAAAAATCCCACGACTTCGGCCGTATTTGAACCCGCGATCTTGGGCATAGAAGCTCAGCATGCTACCAACTACGCCACCGAAGCCGCCCTAAGTGAATGTATTAATCTCATTTTCTTTTCATGGTTTGGAAAACACTCATAAATATTGTGTACATTTGTGTTGACCGACTGAAGAACATTACATTTAGAAAAGTAAGACAACACTGAAATATGGCTTCCAACACGATAATGATTTTAGTAGCCTAGGTAAATCTTGCCTCTCAATTGCAATCAAAAAATTCAGTGCGTATAAATGCAAAATGAGCGGAAATATATACCTATGGTTTTGAACAAATGGAGATGACAATTTTACATCTGTTAGGTAGTCAGCCCGAAGGCTGGTTGGATCCTCAAAAAGCACCGCCCTTAGGTTATATGGGTAGATACCCACAAAAACCCAAGGCTATATTGAGGCGTACTAAGCAAGATGAGGAGTGAGATAGTTTGCCATTGCTTTCCTCACTAAGTCAGAACAGCAGTACTAACCCTATGAGTGGAACCTTTCACAGCATCCACAGGCACTGACTCAGTAGCTTCCAAATAATCACAGCCATGATTGAGACTGAGACATCGGTGAAAAGCCACATTTTACTGTAGCCTGTGTCAGCAGACTAATGCAAATGTACTGCTCGGTTCCAAGCTCTGTGAACTTGCGGGAAGAAGGGCACAGGCAGGGTAGGAGCATGCGTGAAATGAGAAGCCTGTCGACAGCCCGCCGTGTTACCTGACATACTCGTCTATTCCAATACTGCTAACATAAGGTCTTTTCTGAAACTAGTGTGGTGTTACGAATAAGTCAGTGAGTCACTGACCAATGTATTTGGTTCGGTACTATGCACGGACCGAGAAACCTCATCACTCGTCAACTCCATTTCTCATAGTCCGCGATGCACATTCCTCTCAGGTTCACGCAGCTTAGATTCGAGCGTACTGCATTCATCAAGAGATGGCAGACAGGCCTAATTTTGCATCAATATTCGTATATTATTGAACCAATAATCAAACATACAATGTTTACCTTGATGGGAGGCAAACAGCTATATTAGAGATTAGAGAGCGGTTGTTTACCGTTCATTGTAAAACATCCGTTTGGCCTGAAAATAATAATAATCTCGTGTACTTCTACATTATAGTTTACTGTTACTGATAACGCTATGTGAACCTAATCTCTGGTAGATAAGATGAATCTTCACCGGCAAGGAGAGTAAACAAAATGCTGCTCAGTAGTAGGCAAGTGTAATGATATCAAATTACATGTGTTGGTTGGTTTCTCAGTTTAGGGGCTGCGACAACGCAGTCAATTAGCCCCGTGTTGTTTGATTGTGTGTAGTATCTGCCTGATAACCGGTGTTAATTGTGATGACTATTGGTGTGTGTTATCATATATATTATTTCAGTAGTATACATCCCTCCAGCGGCGCTCACAAGTGACCGATCGTGACAAATGAACATTCAAATGAAAGAGAATATACATTAGCAGTGATTTATCTTTATATATATAATTCTTCGACACGTGTGTATGTGACTGAACTCCTCCTAAACGACTGGACCGATTTTGACGAAATTTGATATGTACATTAGGGTGGGTCCATGTATGGTTTAGATTCACAATCTGATCCGCTAGGTGGAATGAACACAATTTTAGAACCACAATTTACACACAATTTTAGAACCACAATATACAGTCAAAAACAGTCGTCATGGAAACCACTAGCCTTGGCCTTGGTGAAAGCTGATGTCTTTGGACGGTTTGTCTCTGCACGTTAGAGCCACCTGGTCACAACCTGTGCAACTACCGCCATAACATACACGCCCGTGGCGGAAAGTTGTGTTTTATACCAAAGGTGGCAGTGATGTCGAATTCTACTGTTTGTCCCTGCACGTTGGAGCGTTTCAATGTAACGTATGCGTTCATATACCGTTCATCCCATTGCGATGATACTTGGGTGAGATGTTGAGTTTACTCCAGGGAAGGTGTTTGGCTTAGTAAATTATTTTACAATAGATAGCGCACGACTAGATTCAACAAATGAGCGACGAAGCACGAAGCGTTTCAAGAAGGTCCCGTATGCGTTCAAATACCATTCGTCCGATTGCGATGAAACTTGGGCGAGATGTTGTGTACACTCCAGGGAAGGCTTCTGGCTTAGTAAATTCATTTTACAATAGGTAGCGCATGAGTAGATTCAACAAATGAGGGATGACGCGCGAAGCGTTTCAACAAAATCCCGTATAAGTTTATATACCATTCATCCATTGAGATGAAACTTTGATGAGTTGTGTACACTTACCTGAAGGTTTCTAACTTAGTAAATCTATTTCACAGGAGGTTGCGCACGAGTAGATTCAACAAATGAGCGACGACGTGCGAAGCGTTTCAACAAGGTCCAGTACGCGTTCAAATACCATTCGTCCGATCGCGATGAAACTTGAATGAGATGTTGTGTACACTCCAGGGGGAAGCTTCTGGATTAGTAAATCCATTTTACCTTAGGTAGCGTACGAGTAGATTCAACAAATGAGCGACGACGCGCGAACGTTTAAACTAAGTCCTGTATGCGTTCATATACCATTCATCCGATTGCAATGAAACTATGGTGAGATGTACACTTACGTGAGGGTTTCTAACTTAGTAAATCCATTTCACACGAGGTTGCGCACGAGTACATTCAACAAATGAGCGACGACGCGCGAAGCGTTTCAATAAGGTCCCGTATGCGTTCAAATACCATTCGTCCGATTACGATGAAACTTTGGTGAATTGTTGTGTACATATCAGTAAAGGCTTCTTGCTTAGTAAATTCATTTTACAATAGGTAGCGCACGAGTAGATTCAACAAATGTGCGATGGCGCGAGAATCGTTTCAACAAAGTCCTGTAGGTGTTCATATACCATTTATCCGATTGCGATGAAACTTTGGTGAATTGTTGTGTACACTCCAGGAAAGGTTTCTGGCTTAGTAAATCCAGTTTTTAATAAGTAGCGCATGAGTAGATTCAACAAATGAGTGATGGCATGCGAATCGTTTAAAGAAAATCCCGTATGCGTTCATATGTCATTCATCCGATTTCGATGAAACATTGATGAGTTGTTGTGTACACGCCAGGGCAGGAGTTCAATTTGGTAAATCCATTTTACAATATTGGTAGCGCACGAGTAGATGTAACCAATGAGTGACGACGCGCGAAGCGTTCCAACAAAATCCCGTATGCGTTCATATACTATTCATCGATTGCGATGAAATTTTGATGAGTTGTTGTGTACACTTACGTGAAGCTTTCTAACTTAGTAAATCCATTTCACAGTAGGTAGAGCACGAGTAGATTCAACAAATGAGTGACTGCGCACGAATCATTTAAACAAAATCCCGTATGCGTTATATGCCATTTATCCGATTGCGATGAAACTTTGGAGAGTTGTTGTGCACGCTCTCACGAATGTTTCTAGATTAGTTAATTCATTTCACGATAGTTTAGAGGCAATTAACAGAAATTGAAAAATATTGTGTATCCAAAAGCACTTCAAGAAACAAAGTTACAACACTTTCCTTGATTGGCAGGACAACGTCTGCCGGGTCAGCTAGTTGCACTATAATTTCATAAATATCTATAATTTCTTTAAAAAATGACTTCAAAAAAATTGTACGAAATGTGCGATTTGCAAACACCCTTGATGTAGGAAAATACGCTCCATAATTGCTGTTCACGGGCAGCTGTGACGCCTGTTTCATGTTATATTAACATTCTGAGGTTTTGCCTATATCCTGAAATGTAAATAGTGTTTTATAATCATTTGGTTGAAATAAAAACATAACCTTTCTCCTTAAGTCTCTCATTATAAACCTATAGGGGAAAGTGTGGTTTATGAACATACGAGATTTCTCGCACGGGTCCGCTAGTCTGATTTTAATTCAAGTAAGGACTGCGGACGATAACTTCTAGTAGTCCCTACTTTCGCTACCAAATGCAACCATCCACGACACCTAGCTGTGAACTTGGCTACTACCAGATGTCATCTCAACCAGTGCTTGGGGACGAACTTTGGATCTTAAGAGCATTAATCAAACCTAATCTACAAATTTTGCTTCACACAAGTTTAGTTAGTGGAAGGTTCTTTTTCATCCCATAAATCTATGACATGTTACCGTCGGCTTTACTTACCCTCCGAAGGAAGGCATACTGAGGGATTTTAAACGCTCTTAAAAAAATCGACGACTTTGGCTGGGTTTGAACCCGCAACCTTGGGCATAGAAACTCAGCATACTACCAACTACGCCACGGAAGCCACCCAAATAACAATGAATATGTTGTAAATGCAGATCATGATTCTTTAAACATTTATTTCCCTTGTGGACTGAATTCCCCTTAAGAGGGTACTTCTAAAAAGGGATCCAAACCACATGTCATAGATTCATTTAAGTGGCATGAGCCATCTTCATCATCAGCCCAGTGTACGCCAGCTGATCAGTTCAAACTTGCAGAGTGCCCTAATTTGCTCAGCTATGCTGTTGAATAGGCTATATTATTGCGTTTGTAGACATTGATACAATTCAAATATATATATATTAGCGCATGGCTTTTTTAGTGCCGGGAGTGTCCGAAGATGTTCGGCTCGCCAAGGTTTTGTAGCTGCTTCTATGCGGACACCCATGGGGTGAGCTACAAGTACCGTCGCGTGTGGAGTGTTGTCTGGGGAGGAAAATGTGATTGTAAGGACGAGGAATTTGAAGTTAGCGGCTGTGGCCTATAATTAGGGACCAACCCTGAAATTTGCCTGGAAGGAAGATGGGAAACCACAGAAGATCATCTTCAAGGTTGCCGGCGGGGGGATTCAAACCTCCTCGCCTCCCAGATGTGAGCGACTGCCTGCAGCCACGCCGTAACGACCACGGCTAACTCACCCGGTTTCAAATATATGCTAAGCTATGATTAAAGTTCATATGTATAATGGGCTTTCACCAGCAGACTGAAATTCAACTATCATTAAAAGGGCTGTTGTCCGAGACCACCCGTCCTAAAGAACAATTCTGACCACACAAAGGAATGACAAGAGAAGGGGAATAAATGTTGCGAAACACCCATGCCTCGTATAATCTAAATCCCATTTGAGTCGAAACAGAATACGGGTTGTCAAAGCATGGTCAACAGGAAAGGTGGAACAAATAAGCCTAAGAAAAGAAGGATAACTTACTGCCTGACACAGTTCGGGGATCCATGCGAATTAGCCCACGTATCACAAATTGTTAAACACTGAAAAGCTATATTAATATGTTTGAGTGTTCAGTCATTAGATTGGTTTGACGCAATACTCCATACCTGCCTGTCCTGAGCTATATGGCTAACACATCCTACATCCGCAATATGTTTAATAGATTCTAACCTATCCCTACACCTACAGCTCTTGTCCTCAACCCTTCCTTCCATAACCAAGTTTGTTATTCCTGGATGCCTTAGTATGTGTCCTACAAATCTATCTCTTCTCTGCATTAGCACTTGCCAGAAACAACTCTACTCCTTCATTCGTCTTAATACATTTCCTTTGGCTATTTTATCTACCCATATAATGTTGATCATTCCCCTGCAACACCACATTTCAAGTCCTTTCCATTTATTCTCCTATTATCATCTTTTCTGCTGCAAAAACTGTCCAAATTTCAATTCCATAGACCTTCACGTTCCAGACAAAATTTTTGAAAAATGATTTGCTAATTCTTAAATCTATATTTGATGTCAACAAATTTGTTTTATCAGGGAAGCGTTTCTTTCCAATGCCAACGTACTTTTTATATCTTCTCTGCTTTTTCATTCACTGGTTATTTTAGTTCCCAAGTAGCAGAAGACTCCTACGATCTTTAAGCATTTTAATCCGTCAATTTGATATCAATAAGGGTTTCTGACTCCTTCCGACTGCGTGATGATACTTAAGTTTTATTTTTATTGATATCCCTCGACACTGAGTGCGTGCATTAAAGAAATACATCCAAATTCTCTGGTATGGCCATGTGATGAGCAAATCTCAGAGTTGAAATGATTTTACACTGAAAGATGACTCCAACGTATCTGTCAATTCCTTTCTTCTTGGTTCGTTTAGGCCCTTTGGACCACGTGGTTCCTAAATTTGGCGATATTTCTTCTTAGCCCAGTATTCCTTCATCTTTGCACGATGTGTTGCTTTCCTTTCCTGAGTCAACTTCATCCCCACTCCAGGACACAATGTTTTGAATGTCAATAACTGGAGAGTGTCAGATGTTCTGATCAGCATTCTAGCTTGCCACGGTAGGTGAGTGGTTATCGTGTCGGATTACCAATCCCAAGCTTGCAGGTTCGCTCCTGGCCATGGTAAGTGAATTTTGAAAGGTGACAAAAAGTGTGACTCGATTGGTTTGAGTCCAAGGGACCGATACAGTATTCATCAACGGCGTTCTCCGCAGGCATGACATGTCATGTCATACGTTGTTGGCATGTTAAAGAACCCATTTGAATTCAGTAAGCCGAGTTCATAATGGCAAAATTAATCTCGTGATTTTCCACCAACATAGTTCCACCTTTCTCTACCAGAAAGTCGGTAGCATGCTGTGCTTCTATGCCCAAGATAGCGGGTTCAAACCCGGCTGAAGCCGTCGGATTTTTTAAGAGCGTTAAAAATTCCTCAGTATGCCTTCTTTCGCAGGGGAAGTAAAGCCGTCGGTCCCATGTCATAGATTTATGGCATGTTATAGAACCTTCCATTAATTACACCTGTGTGAAGCTAAATTTTGTAGGTTAGGAATGTAAACAACGCTCTTAGGTTTCTACGTTCGTTGCCAAGAGCCGACTGCGGTGGTGTCTAGTAGTCAAGTTCTGAACTAGGCCTAGTAGTCGTTGACGGTGGCGTTTGGTGGCAAAAGTAGGAATTATTTGAAAAATTCAAAGTTGAATTAAAAAACAGATACATACACTAATACAGCCATCACATTTAACACCGGTTATCAGACAGATTCTACACAAACCCAAAGTACACGGGGCTACATGACCGCGTTGTCGCAGCCCCTAAACTATGGAACCAACCAACCTCTCTACTAGAAAGCTTAGATATCTAACCTCCTTGACTTTCATAGTGCTCCAAGGGACAACAAAATTCGACAAGCTAGCTGCCCTCTGGGTGCCAAATAACAAAGCTAGCACCCGGCACCCGAGGCTATATGATATTATTATTATTATTATTATTATTATTATTATTATTATTATTTATGTATTTATTTAGTAAGTTTCGACCCATACAGGATCACATAAAGCAAGTTATGATCTGTTGCTGCTATTTTTCTTTGTCTTCCAGAATTCTTTCATCATATCGCTATGTTTAGCTCGACGTTCGTCAGTCCATTTTCCCCTAGGTCTGCTGGGCTTATCTTCTGATACAGCTTCACAAGTGTAGATCTTATGTCTGAAAGTTTTGCGGTCTTCGATATCTGTGGGTTTGATGCTGGCGTTATTGAGATCAGTTTGGACATGTTTAATCCTAACCGTTGTCGTCTTTAATTTTTGTGAGTACATCAATATTTTCTTTGTTAATCGGTTGTCATCTAGCCTCATAATGTGTCCATAAAATTTCAAGCGTAGTTTACGGAAATCGGTTTCAATATTTGAATATTTTTCTGTGATCTTGTGCGATTGTAAACGATATCCTTCATCTGTAAGTCTTGGGCCAAGAATTTTTCGGATGATTTTCCTTTCAGCTTTATTGATGTTTTCAAGAACCCCTTTATAATTGAGGTTTAAGGTCTCACTGGCGTAGAGTGTTTCGGGTTTGATGACCGTCGCGTAATGTCGAATTTTAGTGTTAATGCTCATGAATTTTTTGTTGTAGATGTTTGCGGTTTTCCCATATGCTTTCC
The DNA here is from genome assembly GCA_946902985.2 of Meconema thalassinum. NCBI lineage: Eukaryota > Metazoa > Arthropoda > Insecta > Orthoptera > Tettigoniidae > Meconema > Meconema thalassinum. Next base: position 2,086,142,767 of record OX336388.2, read on the forward strand.
GCATTTTGAGTTCACGTGTTCTTTGTGCTATTCTTTCTGTGCCTGTAGGTTCAATAATTTCACCTAAGTATTTGAAACGATTAACCTTGTTGATTGAACCGTATTTTGTTACCAAAGTTTGAGTTTCAATGTGTTTTGTAGCCATGCATTCAGTTTTAGTGAAGAAGATTTGCAACCCTACTTTCCCAGCACATTCTTTGAGGACTTCAATCTGGTGAATTGCCGTTCGTTCATCTCCGGAGAGGATTGCCAAATCATCAGCAAAAGCTAAGCATGTAACATTGATATTATACTTCTGTCTTCCTAACGCGACAGGTTTCCACATGTTGCAACTTTTTAATTCTTTTTCCCATTCTTTGATGACCTTATCGAGAACGATGTTGAACAGCAATGGAGAAAGTCCATCACCCTGCCGAACACCAGTTTTAATGGGAAAAGGTTGGGAGATCTCTCCAATGAATTTGACCTTGGAAATTGTGTCGGTTAAGGTTTGTTGGATGAGTCGTCTCGTCTTCGGATCGAGATGGTTTTCTTCGAGTACATTAAAAAGAGATTTTCGATCAATGGAGTCATAAGCCTTCTGAAAGTCGACAAATGTACCGATGGTTGGGAGATTTCGTGTGGCTCGAAGTTTCAAGGTGGATTTCGGATTGAAGATTTGTTCGACGGCTGATCTGTTTGGTCTGAAGCCAGCCTGATATTCACCGATGAGTGGCTCGAGTTGTTCTTGCGTGCGTTGTAAAAGACAGGCGGAGAGGATTTTATAAGCGATGGGTAAGAGGGAAATTCCTCTGTAGTTATTTACATCAGATTTATCTCCTTTCTTGTGTAGTGGGTGGATGAGTGCGCATTTCCATTCGTCCGGTAGTTTTTCATTTCGCCAAATGTCCTGAATGATCTGTGTGATTTCCTGTAGTGATCGTGATCCTAGATTTTTCAATAGTTCTGCGATGATTCCGTCTTCTCCTTATGTATTTCCGTTCTTGAGTTTTTTGATGTGGTGATGGATTTCTTCTTGCGTTGGTGGTTTGGCTTCGGGTCGTATGTGTTCTGGGACTGTGTGTATAAATCGCTCAGGTGGTTCAGGACAATTGAGGGGGTCAGAAAAATAACGTGCTAGTTCTTCACAGTTTCTTGGTTAGTGAGTGCGAGACTTCCGTCTCGTTTCTTGAAAGTCAAATTTTCTGGTGTGTAACCTTTAATTCTGTTCCCGAAGGTTTTATAAAAATCTCGACTGTTGTGATTCCTGAAGTCATCCTTGATTGACTGAAGTTGCTTAGTTATAAAATTTCGTTTAGTTGTCCTGATAATTTTGGTTGCCTGTTTGCGGACGCCGAGAAAGTGTTGTAAAGTTTCTGGAGATTTGAGGCTATTGAATTTTTGGAATGCGATTCGGCGATCAATAATGACTTGATCACAGTTGGAATCCCACCAGGGGTGTTTTGCTTTCTTTTTTAATGGAATCAGTTCTTTGGCTTTTCTGATAATTTTGCTGCAGAAGTCCGTCCAATTGTTCACTGGTTCTTCATACCATTCTTCTGCGATTTTTGTTTCTTGAATTTTGGATGTGTCAAATTTTGGGATGTAATATATTTTTTTATGAATCCTCTTAGGTGAAAATTTCATTTCGATTCTTGTGAGATAATGGTCTGAATCAATGTTTGCCCCTCGTCGGACTTGAACGTCATGGATGGTTCTATAGTGTGCATGGGAGATGGCAACATTTGGTATTCACCGAGATGTTGAATGGGAGATCGCCAAGTTTTCTGTTTGTGTGCAGGTTTCATGAAATGCGTGGACATAACTTGGAGATTGAATTGATGACAAATGTCTACCAATCGTGTGCCATTGCTGTTTGTATTTTGGTGTGCAGAATTTTTGCCAATGATTTTTCGATAGATTTTTTCTTTGCCAAGTTGGGCATTGCAATCTCCCATCAGGATTTTCACGTCATCTTGATGAATGTTACTCATATTTTTTCCAGTTTTTTCCAAACATTTTCAACATTTTCAGGATTTTTCTTGTTGTCGATATTAGTAGGTGCATGAGCATTGACAAGAGTGTATTTATTGTTGGCTCTCTGGATGCGCATGGTCATAATTCGATCATTAACGGGTGTGACTTCTTTGACAGAATTAATGATGGATTTGTGGACAAGAAAAGCCATTCCGAAGATTGGTGCACTTTTCGCGACTCTCTGTAATGTTTTGCTCTTGAAAATGCGGTAATTTCCATAGTCGACAGTTTCGTTGTCAGTCATTCTAGTTTCCTGAAGAGCAAGAATGAGAATTTTTGGTCTGTCGATTTCTTGCGTGAGATTGTATAATTTTCCAATTTGAATTAGGGTATTAATGTTTAGTGATCCAATGAATGTTTTCTGTTTGTAGGGAAGGTGATCAGAGATCTCCGACTCTCTCTGCTGCGCTTGCCTGGACTCCCCAGAATCCGAAAGTCCAGTTGCCGATTGTGGACGGGTGGATTGGGTACCACCTGGGGTAGAGTTGTGATTGCTTGCACAGTTCATGTTTGCTTGTACTTGATTTGTTTGGTCTGGTTAGTGCCAGGACCATATAGGACCAGAGGTTGTTGAGGCCTTTGGAACAACGCGTTTCCAGCCGAGCTCACTGAGCTAACAGACGCTGACCATTAGCCGCTGGATACCAGTACAGACACTAATGGATTTAAGTTGCATCAAAGATAGCTCTTCCACCTTCTTCGCCGTTGGGAATTATTTTCCTCTTCCGCCGTTGTAGCTGTTGACCATCTTTGCATTTCCCCCAACACTGATCGGCTCGCCGACCTAGTTTTCCGCTGGGATTGGTTACCCAACCTTCCACTAGGTTGCTCGGCTTAACAGTGGCACCTCGGGTATGTTACATGTTGGAGTTGGAGTTACAGAGGCTAGTTGGATTCACTTGGTGAATCCAATGTATTGCGCATATCACACCCATTATGCCACCATTATTATTATTATTATTATTATTATTATTATCAGCATTCTAAATTTACCCCTGTTGAATATATCCTTGGGATCAATTTCTAATAATTTCCGGTCTTTTCGAACAAGTCTCGTCAATTTGGCATTTGTCTTCCCTCTAGAAATGACATCATTTCCTTTATTATGGTTAACAAATAATAACTTGTTGGTGGCTTAAAGACCAAAGGGTCTAACTGTCAAAATCTGCAATAGGAGGTACAGAAGTATCCTACTGCGTATTTGCCACTCTTAGACTGGCTCCTTGTCACAAGAATAATCTGCTGAGAAACGGAAGGAATGGTGAGGACAGGAGAGGGTCTATTGATCAAATGACATGACCTAGATGTGAGAAGATGAGTTTGTCAGACCTATAATTAAAAGTCGAAGGAGACAATGTGAGTGCAATGATCAGAGCCTGCCTGCGGAGAACCCCGTTGATGAATACTGTATCGGTCTCTTGGACTCAAACCAATCGAGTCACACTCAGAAATATTTGAAAAGCTTCTGCCTCAAAATAATGAGCAGCGGCAAGTCTCATCAGCCGCCGAGAAAGAAGTCGCACATCAGAAATATTCTTTGTGGATTCGCACTGTAAATGTGAAGTGGATTGAGGCAGCTTCAATGACACGTTTTGTAGCCATGGGGACTGAAAAGTTAGTTTTGGTTTGTAATTTATATCATATTATAGTGGGATTCACCTTGCTTTAACATTTAAATAGCTTTGATTTGTTTTTGAACAACATTTCCGGCCGATGTCTTCCTGTCAACATAGAGATTTATACTGTTGCGCCAAGGTACTTAGAATACCTCGTTTTCCGACTATGAGTCAGTCTTCTTTCTTCTGTCCACTTAGCTTCTGTAGTCTTCTTAATGTTGCGTAAACTTTCTCGACTAATTGCAAACATAATAACCACAGAACTTTAATATAGGTGATGGTTATTCCTTGATTAAATCATGGATGCCATAAATAATTTCATTACCAGCATCTTCTTGGTCTCAGGAGGTCCTGGAGTAACGATTTATCTATGGAGGCTACATGCCATTGTTTACTCTTTCTTTCTTTCTTTCTTTCTTTCTTTCTTTCTTTCTTTCTTTCTTTGTTTCTTTCTAGACAATCCTTGATAAAGGGACAAGCAGTTGTCTCGAAAGGTCGTTTTTCTTTTTAGTTTCACGCGGTCGAATATCCCCAGAGCTATTTATTATTTATTTATTTATTTATTTATCGTATGGCTCTTAGTGCCGGGAGTGTCCAGGGACATGTTCGGCTCGCCTGAATCTGTAGCTACTTTCAGCGGACACCCTTAGGGTGAGCTACAAGTTCCGTTCAAATTCAAGTAGTTCCAACTTTCGCTACCAGATATCAATGATACCTAGTGGTAAACGTTGGCAATTTGATAGAGCTTTCCGACGAAATCTAACCTGACAATTTAGCTTCATACAAGTTTAGTCTGTGGAAGGATCTTTTACATGCCTTAAATCTATGACATGGGACCGCCGACTTTTCTTTCCCTGCGAAGGAAGGCATACTGAAGGATTTTTAACGCTCTTAAAAAATCTGACGACTACGGCCGGGTATGAACCCGCTATCTTGGGCACAGCAGTTCAGCATGCTACCAACTACGCCACCAAAGCCGCTCCCAAAGCTCTATTAAGTATAGAGATTTACATTCGTAATAGTTGTAAAATCACACTGCAATGACATAACAGATGGTCTTTATTTGCATCGTAGGCTTTCACAGCCGAAGCGGCGTCTAGTTTATTATCTAGATTTTCAGGTTGGAGCCACGTCTTGTGTCGGTGATTGATATCCGACATTTCGGGTGTCATGGCAGCACCCTTAATCTGTACTGAAACTGACCATTGGTTGTCAGTCGGACACACCTGTTTGATCGGCATTGACGTCATGCTGCACTTAGATTGGTTCGAACCCCAGCCAGTCACTCGCCGAAAGGACTTTCCATGTGTTGCTAAGCCTGAATCCGCCTTCGTGATTGAAATTATTGGGTAGCTTCATGATCTCTATCATCATCATCATCATCATCGTCATTTATTGTACATAACAGGCCATTAAGGCCCATGACAGAAAACAATGAAACATAACAAACACTTCAAATACTGTATACAATATTACAAACCAAACATTCCCTTAATCAATCCATTGTCGTCAACCATATTTGATCCGTTCGATATTTTATTTTGCCTTTTTCTTTGATCTTGTAATTTAAGACTGGTAGGTTATCAGCCTTCTGAGCCCGAGCTCAGTGATGGAGCTGCCATCTAAGGTGCTGAGCCACCCGGCTTCTTATCAAAGTGACCTTCTTCTAGGCGAGTTGCCTTCTCCACGGTTCATAGAGTCTCACCTACCCTTACCCATACCTATTGGTCCGGGTATATATATTAAAAAGGATCATATAAAATTGATATTAATTCAAAAGGTAGGGATCACCAGCTATTACAAGGGGAAGAATGTGTACATAACCTAAAATTGTAAACGTTGATTGACAACTATAAAGATCTGTCACCTCACACAGACGTGCGGGTTGTCTTGGGCATGATATAGAAGGCTGTAGAGGCCCGTGTACTCTTCCTCAATGAATACAAAGAACTACGAAATATCAAATCAACGCAAGATAAACAATCATGTCTGCAATTTAGGATACACAAACATACTGAATGGTGCATTTCGTCTATCTAATTATCCTGCTTTGTTATCTAATACTGTACCGGCCGTGGTGGCTGAGAGCCCTAACACGCTACCTAGTGCCTGGCTGGCATTTGGAGAATGTTGATTCATATTCCATCTCGGCCGTCCTGAACATGGGTTTCGTGTTTTCTCATCTCCCCACCAGGCAAATGCCAGGACGGTTCCTTTCAATAGGTCCATGGCCAATTTCCTTCCAAAATCCCTTCCCTGACCCATCCTGAAAAGAAAATACCTGGCCGTTGGCTGCATTAATACATTTATTTATATCTAATACTGTAAATTAAGCAACAGTTCCGGCCTCATCTAATTCTATGGCGTGTATCATGACGTGAGCATCTTCAGCTATTGCAGATCTGTAGTTTATTTGTTTAGAGTCTCAAATGGGCTCTGTTATCCTAACGGAAATGCGTGTTTTGCTTGCCCTACATATACATGTCCACAGGTACGAGGCACTTTGCAAAATCCAGAGCCCTGTGTTCGCTTTTGCGAATGTTTTTTTTGTAGGCTATGTTTCCCGCACGGTTTGAAACACACGTTCAATTATTCTGCTCCATTATTTTTTTCGTTATAATTGCAGTATGAACGCGGTGTTCTGATTATTTATTTAACTTATGTTTCATTTGAATTGTTGTTCTTTATTATTCTTGTCAACTCACCTTTTTTCTGAAGTGTCTTTCTAGACGCACCATACTGTCACACTTTTTCATGAGGTACTGTGCTCACTCAGCGGCAACCCTCGCAACGTGCATGGGGCTGTGCGTTGATTGGCTGTTTGACACCCCTCCTTCATTCTGGAATGTTCGGCGCGCTGTCGTCATTTCCACTATATATTCTCCGCCTCGCCGTCCTGCGGCCTGACTACATCTACCTGCCTGAACCAGTCTGACCACGGTTGCCTGCCTGCCCACTAACAGGCCCTTCTTGGGAAGGCCCTGTTAGTAAACATCGTGTGGCTGAACCCTTGCCAAGTGGCATGCTTCATCGCTCGGACTCTGTCATGCTAGGCGAGGCATGAGTCAAAGACCTTCATCTCAGCAACTCAGTCAGCCCGCTAGCCCACTACAACACGGAGATGAGAAACTATAACTGCTTGTAATCCGCCAAACAGATCATTACCAAGAGGTCTGTTCCTGCGGGGTACACTTCGCCAAAGGAGTCACCATCTATCTTTCTCGGAAGGCATGCCGAGACATCTTAGAGGAAGCCTTTGTTTGGATTACGACCCGCTCCCTGCGGGCCAAATACTAAGTATAAAAGTATCAAATCATTGGTAACGCGAACTTCATTCACTTGGTCAACACATTCTTCAAGGCTAAGCCTTTTCTTGCTTCTTGCTTGGTTTTTGGATATTTTTCTTGAAAATACTCTTTAATCGCCTTTTATAAGGCCTTTTTATGCATTTTTATTGTAATTCCTATTTATTCTGAGTTTCCTGGAGAAACATTGCATTTTTAATTACATTCCTTTAATTATTATTCAAAATGAAAATATTTGTTATTGATTCAAAAATCAAATAAATGTATTAAACCTTAGTTATCAATGTTTGGTCTCTTCCTCGTCGCTCTATTTAAATTCCAGTGTGTGCCCGAAACCTAATCCTCTTTTCCCAGTTGGGGTGCTATTCAATCACCCCTTTCCACCCCCGGGATCGAACCCAGAACCTTCATTCTGAGACCACAAATTCTATTCTAAAAAAAAAAAAACTTGTGCAATCTAATATTTGTCTTATACATTTCAGTATATCGTCGCTAGCGCAGGAGATCTGCGGGAAAGCAGAAACAATCCCAGCATATTACACAACTGGTTTCTTTCTGGAAAGCAGGTCTGTCTGGTGCCGCAAGCAGCTTTGGTAAGTGAGTTATTCCAACTTTCCAGCCATGCCAGTAATAATAGATGATAAACTGTTAAACTCTCGGGCGGCCTACAAAGGTCAACCTACCCGTTTTATAAAATATTTAGCTACTGTACCGAAAGAGGAACAAAACCTTGATATTATATCTCAGCGTTTAAAAGCTTTTGAACAGGCGTACGAGAAATATGATCTCGTGCAACTTGAAATTGAAATCAAAAGTCCAGAACATCAATCAGATAGGGAATAAGTAGAGAGTAATTACTTTGATACACACGCTCAGGCTGTGGCATTAGTTAGAACTTTGACCCTGGCGTTGAAGATAGAGGAAACTCAAGGAAGAATTAGCGACCATGGGAATGGTATCAAACCATTGCTACCTAAAATTGAAATTCCGCATTTTTCAGGAAAGGAAGAGATGTGGCAATCATTCTTTGAATTGTTCAGTTCATTAGTACATGATAATGCCACACTTCCAGAAATTCAGAAATTTCATTACTTAAAATCCATTTTGCAGGGACCACCCTTTCAACTTATAAGAGAACTCCCCTTAACAGGAGAAAACTATAACATTGCTATAGAGCTTCTTAAAGGCCGTTATGGCAAAGAAAAATTATGCCTACAGAGGCATATTCAAGCCTTATTTAACCTGCCCGCATTGCGAGATGACAGCTTGTCAACACTGCGAGCCTTAAGTGACACGGTCCAACTACACGTCAGAGCATTGGCACGGTTGAATCAACCGGTCGAGCATTGGGCTCTCTTCTTAGTTCACTTGGTTACTTCTAAATTTGATTCATCAACCTTAAAGGCATGGGAGAGGGAACTAACAAATGACACTTCATATAACTATGGTTCATTGCTTACGTTTATAAATAATAGATGTCAGGTTTTATCAGTCGTAGCCTGTCATATGTCAGGAAGTGCAGATAACAAATCTAATGTTGTGAAGCCAGTCGGTACTAAAATAAACAAATCTGCTGTCTTTACTGTTCAACATAATTCAACAGATTGTATTCTCTGTAAAGCGCCTCACAGGTTATATTCCTGCGTTGCCTTTAAAGCCCTTTCTACCGATGAAAGACGCAAATTAATAGCTCAAAAAAGATATTGCTACAACTGTCTGTCAGCTAGGCATATGGTGCCTGATTGCGTATCTAAAAATACTTGCTCCCATTGCAAGGCTCAACATCATACCTTGCTTCATAGGTTTGAAAAGCCACGTCAGGCTCCTTCCCCTGGATGTTCTAAAGATACATCCCCAGGAGCCAATGCGCAATCTTATACTCAGAGCTCTAGCTCTATTCGTAGTTCCCAGGTGCTACTATCAACCGTGTTATTAAAAGTTCAAGATTCCTCTGGTAGATGGCTTGAAGCACGTGCCTTATTGGATAATGCCGCCACCCATGACTTCATAAGTGAGCGTCTCATTAAGAAACTTGGTCTTCCCAAGCAACCTACATTAATTCAGGTTACCGGTATTAACAATAGCAATGTTAAATCTTTGCATTTTGTTCGTGTTCACATCAAAGATGCTGTTAATTGTAACACAACATTTCAGTTGAATTGTCTTGCCATTGATACTATTGGCAGTAATACCCCTAGTACTTCTTTTGAAATTAGAAATTGGCAATTTCCTCATAACATTCAGTTGGCAGATCCAACATTTAATACGAGCGCTCCAGTAGACATACTTCTCAGTGCCCAAGTATTTTGGCAATGTCTCCTTAGCTCTAAGGTTAAAATATCACCAGGAGTGTTTGTTCATCATACCAAGCTAGGTTGGTTAGTAACGGGTCAGGTCCCTCGTAAGTCGTTTCAAAATTTCTCACAATGTCATTTTGTCAATACAAGTCTCGATTACAACTTAGAAAGATTTTGGAAAATCGAAACTATAGATTCAGTTTCACCTTCCTCAGTTGAAAATGAAATGTGTGAAAAACTGTTTCGCGAAACAACCAAACGCAATTCAGAGGGTAGATTTGTCGTAACAATGCCCCGAGTGGATAATCCACCTCTTTTATTTGAAACACACCCTAGGGCTCTTAGAGCACTCTATGCTGTGGAAAGCAAATTTAAACGTGACCCTGTTATTAAAACTCAATACTCAACATTTATGGAGGAATATGAGGCACTCGATCACATGGAGGTTGTTACCAAGAAAGATGATGCTTCTTATACCCCATCTGAAGTCATTTACCTCAATCATCATCCTGTTTGGAAGAATGAAATTTTAACGGAAAACATAAGAGTGGTCTTTAATGGCTCTGCATTGGATGCCAATGGAACTTCTCTGAATGACACATTATTATCAGGCCCTCCTATTCAATCTGACATTTCTTCTGTTTTGATGAATTTTCGCTTGTTCCCTATCGCAGTGATATCTGATAACAAGCAGATGTATAGACAGATTTTGGTCGATCAACAACAGCGGGACCTTCAGGGAATTCTTTGGCGCGACGAGCCTACTAAACCCGTCATGATTTTTCGGCTAAAAACGTTAACCTATGGACTAAAGCCTTCTGCTTTTTTAGCCATACGTACGTTGAAATTACTTGCTGAACAGGATGGCCCGTTGTATTCTCCTAAGGCTTCTGAAGTGTTAAAATCATCATTTTACGTTGACGATTTTCTTCATTCATTTGAGTCAGTATCTGAAGCACTGCAAGTCTCTAAAGATTTGACAGCTTTGCTTTTGGGAGGCGGATTTTCCTTGTGTAAGTGGAACTCTAATTCGGAAGAATTTCTTTCTAAATTTCCATTAACTTCAGTCTATAACGACTCAGTAGAGCTTCTTCATGAAAATAATTCTATCAAAACTCTAGGCATCTATTGGAGTCCTCAAAAGGATTTTTTCTTTTTCAAAATTAATCTCAGTGACATCAAACCGCAAACTAAGCGGCAAATTTTGTCTGAGATTGCAAAGATATTTGATCCTCTCCAATATTTGGCGCCAATCATCGTCACAGCAAAGCTTTTCATGCAAGACCTTTGGTCCTTGAAAACTGGTTGGGATGAACCAGTTCCTTCAGAGTTGCAAAAAAATTGGATTTCTTATAGAAATAGTTTGGAAGATCTTTCTAATGTTATTATCCCGCGAGTGATTATTCCCTTTCCCTCCTGTGGAGGATATGAACTTCACATCTTTGCCGATAGCTCATTGAATGCTTATGGATGTTGTGCGTAAATTGTTTGCCGTAATTTTGTCCAGTCATATTTCTTTTCCAATTTAATTTGCGCTAAGTCGAAGGTGGCCCCTCTTAAATCTTTATCCTTGCCACGACTGGAACTTTGTGCTGCTCTTCTGGCGGTTGAATTATCGGTCAAAATCCGTCAATCTTTGAAAATCCGATTTATTAAAACTTACTTTTGGAGTGACTCAGGCATCACGTTGGCATGGATTGCCAAACCTCCCTCGCATTGGCAAGTGTTTGTAGCTAATAGAGTGTCCAAAATTCAACAATTGTCTAACCTTGAACAATGGCATCATGTATCTGGCAAGGAGAACCCTGCAGATGTCATTTCTCGGGGATGTTCCCCTCTTATGTTGGCTAACCTGACATTATACTGGCACGGTCCCCGTTGGCTTCTGCAAGAACCTTCCGCTTGGCCAAATTTTCCTCTTCCGGAGTTATCAGACTTGCCGGATTCTGGTAAGATTACTGGATCTTCTCTTCTCGTTTCCGACTCTCCCCTTCTCTTGCAGCGATATTCCTCTTTCCATAAATTGGTGAGGGTTATGGCTTATCTCCTTCGATGGAAATATTTTGTGGTAGAACAACCTATTTTTCCTAAGCCATATTTAACCCTTTCTGAATTAGGTTTAGCCACTACAAAAATCTTATGGCTTACTCAACAAGAAATATTCTCTGAAGAATGCCAGGTGTTGTCCCAAGGTCAATCCCTTAAGAAATCGAGTAGGCTTTCCTCACTCGCCCCTTTTTTGGATACTGATGGTTTATTAAGAGTAGGAGGACGTTTATCTTTGGCTGATCTTTCTGAGGATAAAAAACATCCAATTATTCTTCCCTCAAAGCATCATGTCACTTCCTTAATCATTCGTCAGTATCATTACCAGCATCTTCATGCTGGAACTCGTACATTACTTTCTATCATTCGTGAAAGGTATTGGCCCATAAACGGAGTCCATGAAGTTACATCTGTTATCCGGAAGTGCATTCCATGTTTTAAATCCGACCCTAAAGTTACCGCTCAGCTCATGGGTGATCTTCCCAACTTTAGATCCGCGCCTGCTAGACCCTTTACCTTTACGGGGGTGGATTATTCCGGGCCTTTTGTTTACAGAAGAAATTCTCCTGAGGCCAAAAAATGTATTTCTGGAAAACTCTATATTTCGCTGTTTGTATGTATGGTCACCGGAGCAGTTCACTTAGAACTAGTTACCAACGCCTCTACTGCTTACTTTTTGGCTGCTTTTGCCAGATTTTCTGCTCGCAGAGGTCTTCCTTCAGAAGTATTCTCAGACAATGCTAAAAATTTCAAGTGGCATTTCATCCCCCCTTATGCACCTCATCAATGTGGGCGGTGGGAGTCTTGTGTGAAACTCACCAAGAAGCACCTTAGACGTGTTTGTGGCCACACCCCCCTTTCTCATGAAGAGTTTAATTCCATAATCATTTTTATTGAGGGCATAATTAATTCTCGTCCTTTATCACCCTTATCTAATGATCCTTCAGATCTTCTGCCATTAACGCCAGGCCATTTTCTTATCGGTGGTCCTTTGACTGCCTCTCCCCCTTTGTTATATTCTAATTCTCAATCTTCTTTAGCCATTTCTTGGCGCAAAATTGAAAGTTTGCGCAACAATTTTTGGCGCCGCTGGAGGTTGGAATACCTCGGTTTGCTTCAGCAGCGTGGTAAATGACGTGTTTCCTGCTCTAACCTTCAGATTGGGGACTTGGTCCTTTTGAAAGACCCTAGTCCCCCTCTTGTCTGGAATTTGGGTAGGGTTGTTGAGTGCTTTCCTGGCAGAGATGGTAGGATTCGCGTGGTAAAACTGCAGACTTCTGCTGGCCATTTTCTCAGGCCAATCACTATGATTGCTCCTTTGCCACGCGAGGCCTAACTTCTGCGCTTTCTTACTGCAATTTTTTCTCGCCCCTCCCAGCATGTTCGCTTTTGCGAATGTTTTTTTTTTGTAGGCTATGTTTCCCGCACGGTTTGAAACACACGTTCAATTATTCTGCTCCATTATTTTTTTCGTTATAATTGCAGTATGAACGCGGTGTTCTGATTATTTATTTAACTTATGTTTCATTTGAATTGTTGTTCTTTATTATTCTTGTCAACTCACCTTTTTTCTGAAGTGTCTTTCTAGACGCACCATACTGTCACACTTTTTCATGAGGTACTGTGCTCACCTCAGCGGCAACCCGCGCAACGTGCATGGGGCTGTGCGTTGATTGGCTGTTTGACACCCCTCCTTCATTCTGGAATGTTCGGCGCGCTGTCGTCATTTCCACTATATATTCTCCGCCTCGCCGTCCTGCGGCCTGACAACATCTACCTGCCTGAACCAGTCTGACCACGGCTGCCTGCCTGCCCACTAACAGGCCCTTCTTGGGAAGGCCATGTTAGTAAACATCGTGTGGCTGAAACCTTGCCAAGTGGCATGCTTCATCGCTCGGACTCTGTCATGCTAGGCGAGGCATGAGTCAACGACCTTCATCTCAGCAACTCAGTCAGCCCGCTAGCCCACTACAACACGGAGATGAGAAACTATAACTGCTTGTAATCCGCCAAACAGATCATTACCAAGAGGTCTGTTCCTGCGGGGTACACTTCGCCAAAGGAGTCACCATCTATCTTTCTCGGAAGGCATGCCGAGACATCTTAGAGGAAGCCTTTGTTTGGATTACGACCCGCTCCCTGCGGGCCAAATACTAAGTATAAAAGTATCAAATCATTGGTAACGCAAACTTCATTCACTTGGTCAACACATTCTTCAAGGCTAATCCTTTTCTTGCTTCTTGCTTGGTTTTTGGATATTTTTCTTGAAAATACTCTTTAATCGCCCTTTATAAGGCCTTTTTATGCATTTTTATTGTAATTCCTATTTATTCTGAGTTTTCTGGAGAAACATTGCATTTTTAATTACCTTCCTTTAATTATTATTCAAAATGAAAATATTTGTTATTGATTCAAAAATCAAATAAATGTATTAAACCTTAGTTATCAATGTTTGGTCTCTTCCTCGTCGCTCTATTTAAATTCCAGTGTGTGCCCGAAACCTAATCCTCTTTTCCCAGTTGGGGTGCTATTCAATCACCCCTTTCCACCCTGCTACAGACACGAACTCGTACCCATGATTAAGACTGCTGCAATGACAGCCGAAACGTCGGGAAAATACCTAACGACACACAATTCAACTCCATCCTGAAATCCTAGGTAATAAAGTAACAGAAGATCTATGATACAGTGAGGTCTCTCCCTATAAAACGGAGACTCGCAGAGGCGGTGTGGCGACTGGGCACTGTGTATTGCGGAGTGTCGAGCAATGCATTGGCGCTAGCAGTAGCAAAGCGCCTAACTAGTCTAACACATTTACACTTTCTAACGTATTTGAAAATCCACAGCCTGCTTCCAGTCGACCGACTGGGTCAGGGAAGGGACTGAATGAAGCCCCCATCCAGGGCGAGGATATGGACTGTGCCGGCTGCCGAAGCCTGGCGCACTCCCCTGGGGCAATGATGAAATGAATGACAGATGAGTGGAGAGCGTTGCTGGAATGACATTTGTGACAGGGAAATCCGGAGCACCCGGAGAAAAACCTGTCTGCCTCCGTTTTGTCCAGCACAAATCTCACGTGGATTCAAACGTATTTAATAATCATAATTACTTACGTGAATTTCAGAGTAGATGCTGGAAATGCTGTCCTTCATTTTCTAAACACACATTGCACTGACGTAGGACGTTTTGGTTCATTCACTGTAATTCACCCTCACTGATATTTCGTAACAGTGCAGTTATTCCGTTCTCGATAGCCTGAGAATAGTCTATGCAGATTGTTTCTATATACACAAGTAAAATCGCACGGTGCTGAGACATACGAACAGATCTACTGCAAATTTCTTCTTGAGAAGATAAGTTTCTAATAGGAAAACTCGATGTTTTGTTCTATAACTAACCATGTTCAGAGGATATGAGGTAGGCTACAGTACTTCACAGCATGTCTTTATCATCAGAACGAAGGTATCATGGCAGCTGCGTATGTAATACATGCTATAAGACTTGGCGGAGCCATTGTGACCTCTCCGCAGCACGGTCACTATCAGGCTCTATTCTATACGGTGGGTCCTCACTGTGAGATGACTTATACTTGTGTTAGTCATTATGAACAAAAGTTAATACAATGGCAGAGTCCTAAAGACCGAAGGGGCCAAAAGTCAAAATCTGGTACACGAGGTATAGAAGTATTCTATTCATACGTAGTTAATGGACTAACAACTATGGATTCACTAACATGATAGCTAGACTTCTTCAGAATCACCGGTTCTTCGTTGACTTCCAAGGACATCGCAGCCGATGGAGAACTCAGAAGAATGGATTGCCCCAGGGAAGTTTATTGTCTCTATTTTATTTAATGTGTACACCAATGATCAACCATAGCCTCAAGGGTGTAAAAGCTTCATTTACGCTGACGACCTTGCTCTTTCTGCCCAATCAGAACAGTTTGAAATTGTAGAGCATACAACTCGAACAGCTTGGTACTTACTTACAATCCTAATAAGACTCAAGTATGTGCCTTCCACCTGAAACATAAACAATCTTGTCGGAAACGAGAGTTATTCTGGAATGGTATGTTATTGGATCATTGCTTCCATCCCAGATTATCTACAGTAGGTGTCACCTTGGAACGTATACTCACATAACAGGTGCAGTGTTTAGGCTAAACCAGAAGATCTCTTCCAGGAACAGCCCCCTCCGTAGAATGGCAGGGACTAACTGGGTCACATATCCCGAAACGTTAAGGACAACAGGATTGGCCTTAAGCTATTCAGCAGGAGAATATGCCAGTTCTGTGTGGTACAAGTCAGCCATGCAAAGCAGGTGGATGTAGCCTTAAATGGGAGCTGCAGGATTATTACAGGTTGCTTGGGGCCACCTCTCATCAGTAAAATGCACTATCTTGCAGGGATTGCTCCGCCTGATATCAGAAGAGAAGAGGCTGCAAACAACGAAAGAAGTATATCATCTGCTATGACCTCACACGCACTCTTCGGATATCGACCTGCTGAGAGGAGATTAAAATCGAGAAAGAGGTCCCTAACAACTACTCAACCATTACAAGGAACAGCAGCAACAGCTCGAGTTGCCGTGTGGAATGAGAGGACCAGCAGTCTGTCTGAATGGATGGAACCAAAGGAATCCCTACCTCCTGGTCACACAGAGAACTGGCTAATCTGGAAGTCCCTGAACAGACTGAGGGTGGAAGTTGCAAGATCCAGGGACAACTTATATAAGTGGCATTTTCCGTCCAAGAGAGTCCTGGGTGATTGTGGCGCAACCTACACAACAGAACACCTCTTCTTCTGGCCATTTTGCGCGTACAGCTGCACAATGAATGACTTGACTGAAGCTAATTCAAGTGCTATCGATGTGTCTAAGTTCTGGGCAGAAATTGTTTGATGTCGTCTGATGAACACATACTTGTGTGCATTTTATGTTTTGTACTTCTGACACGAATAAATAAATAGTACCGTAGTTAATGTAATAAGCAGTGTATATAGAGTCAATATACATCACTGTTCATCAATTCGCATTATTGCTTTGTTGCCCCGAGACCATGAACGACGTCACAGAAAAACAGATAATTATCACATCAACTGCCAAATTTCAGTTTTAAGTAACAGTTACACTTATACTTACGGTTAATGTTGTTGTTACATTTCCGGTTAACGTTACAGTTAGAGTTTCAGTTAAAGTATAAGTTGCAGTTAAATTTACGGTTAAAGTTAAAGTCACCTTGTAAGGTAGGCTACTAAACTGCGGTACATTTATAGGTACAATGTTGTGCAACCATGGTGACTTGGAAACATCAGTGTCACCAGTGACACAATTCAGCCTAAAAGCAATACATTATTTTATAAGCCACCATGTGTGTTGTGATGGAGGAAAAATTGTAAGTCTACATTGTTAGAAACCTATTTACGGTGATGCGAACTATAGAAACATATGTTGTTATTGTTTCAATAATTGAGGGGCAAGGATATGGTGGTAATTTTTTAGTCTCGTGTATTAAGGTGAGTATATAATCTGTCTGATAACTTGTATCATTGTAATGGCGGTATTAGTTTGTGTATTTGTAATTCAGGGTAGGATTGAGATGGAGGCGGCCGTGGCCTTGGGCGAGGAACCATCTCGGTATTTGCCTAGAGTAGAAGTGCGAAACCACGGAACACCATTTCTAGGATGGCCGAGGTAGGAATCAAACCCGCCTCTTCTCAGTTTTACCACATGAGGGCGAGTGTACCCCGTTCTTCCTTTACCCTATGAACACATCACCGACGTTAATGAAACCTAATTTAGGAGATTATGGAATTTATTTGAGCAGATATTACAAATATGCCTGTTCAGCATCTCTTGGTGGATGCAGTATTGTTTCATTTGTTTGTTGGCACAAAAACTTTCTTCGGCTTTTCCCAATTAATTGGGGTCGCCGGAGCCAACCAGGCTCATTTTGGTTTTGGCCGGGGATTTAAGGCCGGATGCCCTTCCTGACGCCACGTGATTTTTCAGGTGAAAATTCCACCCCGCTGTCACCGGGATTCGAACCCCGGCCGTCCGGGTGAAAGACGAGCAGCTAAGCCTCTGCGCCATCACGCTCCCCATATGTTGGCACAAGCTAGAGCAAAATATGGCTTTTCCCCGATTTCTGTTTCATTCATGGCTGTAAATATATGGAAGCTACTGATAGGTGGTTTTAATAGGTAAATTGTATCTGGATCAGGTGTACGATGTACTTTTCTTCTGCAATAAACCAAGGCCCGTATTCGCGGCAGTATTAAAGGTGCCGGGACGTCCTCATAAGACCGGGCAGCGCTTAGTTTGATTGGCTTATGGTCCACGCGTAGCGAGGAATGTCCCACGGTCTTTGATGTTTGTAGACCCTCCTGAATCAATAACATACATCTTATCTAGGTTGGCAACACCCCACATAAACACATCGCACTGACTCCGCACAGCACATATGAACAGGGGGGAGAAAAGGGAAGAACCAATGTCGTTGAGATAACAGCCCATCTCAGTTGACCACACCTGGAGTAACAGTGAACACGAAAACTGCGCGTAGCTCCAGCAAGGAAGACAACCAGATAAGTAGTAGCCTGTAATATTACAGTTTAACCATAGTTGATTTTTACAACCATATAATCACTCCAAATTACAAACTCTGGATATCCATTACCATTTAGCATCTTACGTAACATCATATATACTGCATTTAAAGGAAGCTTGTAGTTTAACGTGACCGTTAATCTCGCGATCATAAGCCACGGGACCTCCATTTTACGTGGAATCCGAACCACAGGACATGGCATTTCACTTCGAAAATCTCACATGCGTTGGCCGGGAATCGAACCCGGTCCACCTTGGTGAGAGGCATACAGCTTAACCGCTGCGCCACCACGCCCCATACTGCATTTAGCATACACCGACAGTTGCAGTACCAATGAAAATGAAAATCCACAGCCTGCTTCCAGTCTCCGACCGGGTCAGGAATGGAATGAATGAAGCCCCCATCTAGCGGCGAGGATATGAATTGTGCCGGCTGCCGAGGCCTGACGCACTCCTCTGGGGCAATGATTAAATGAATGACAGATGAAATGAAATGATAGTGGAGAGTGTTGCTGGAATGAAATGTTGACAGGGAAAACCGGAGTACCCGGAGAAAAACCTGTCTGCCTCCGTTTTGTCCAGCACAGATCTCACATGGAGTGACCGGGATTTGAACCACGGACCCAGCGGTGAGAGGCCGGCGTGCTGCCACCTAAGCCACGGAGGCAGTACCAATACTGCAACTAAATTTTTGTAATTATTGTAAATATTTTCACCTGTAATTTCAAACATAGATTTTATAGCCTAAGTGTAATGGATCTGATGATGATCGCTTGACGATCGAAACTGGTCATCCTAGTGTATTTATTAATCTCATCTAATTAATTTCAGGATTAGGGAATAACCCAGCTCTTTTGGGTACATTCGTGTTGACCGACTGAAAAGCACTAAACTCTTGATATATGGGTAGTGCTGAGTAATGGCCTTCAGGGCACACTTAGGGCCTGTGGGTGTTATGAAAGGTTCTGCCCTTAGGGTTAGTACAGCTGTACTGACTCCGTGAGTAAAACAATGGCAAACTACCTAACTCATCGCCTTGCCTAGTACGCCTCGTTATAGTGTTGGCTGGGTTTTGTGGGTTTCTACCACATAACCTTTGGAGGCGCTTTTTGATGATCCAACAAATCTCCGGGCTGACTTCCTAACAGGCGGCTTCGGTGGCGTAGTCGGTAGCATGCTGAGCTTCTATGCCCAAGATAGCGGGTTCAAACCTGGCCGAAGCCGTCGGATTTTTTAAGAGTGTTAAAAATCCCTCAGTATGCCTTCCTTCGGAGGGGAAGTAAAGCTGGCGGTCCCATGTCATAGATATATGGCATGTTAAAGAACCTTCCACTAATTACACCTGTGTGAAGCTAAATTGGATAGGTCAAGAATGTAAACAACGTTCTTAGGTTTCTACGTTCGTTGCCAAGAGCCGACTGCTGTGGCGTCTAGTAGCAAAGTTTTGAACTTGGCTTAGTAGTCGTTGACGGTGGCGCTTGGCGGCAAAAGTAGGAACTATTTGAAAAATTCTAAGTTGCAGTTTTTACTTAAATTTAAAAAAAAATAGATAAACACACACTAATACAGTCATCACAATTAACACCGGTTATCAGACAGATTCTACACACACCCAAAGTACACGGGGCAACATGACCGCGTTGTCGCAGCCCCTAAACATAAGAACCAACCAACCATGACTTCCTAACAGACAGAATACAAATTTAACTACAGCCGAATGGCCAAAATACAATTCTTGTTAGTTCTTTAGCCAACAGATCTTTACTAAACTCCAAACTGATTTTGTCCTATTTTTGCATCGGTTGATGTGATAGCGTTCACATCCTTCACCACACAAAGTACACACACACTCCTTTGTTACTTCATGGAAATGTGTCGTCGCACATAGTTTGTGGTGATATCCATGAACCGCTAATTTTTAACCCCCCATGAGAATTTTGCTCCCATCCAAGAGTGAATACCAATTGTTACACCCAATCCCAATAGAGGAACCGTGCAAAATGATATATTTCTGATTCGTGCAAATATTTGGGTGAATGTCGCGTGTGATGGCGATGTTTGTGAGAAGCAGAGAAGACTTATTATAGCAGGCTGTAGCTCGGAGCGGCTATATTTAGCATCGTTACCGTAATGGCACAACCGTCACACTGTAGTGTTCCTCGTCCGTCAACACCCTGGTCCCTTTGTGCACCACCCTGGAGGCTAACGTCACGCTACTTGACAAATACCGAACACATTGATATAGTTACCCTTGGAACACTGTCGCTCCATGGCAAATAACCTGAATAATAAAACACAAATGTCAAGTGCTTTAAAAACTTTTGTTACAGAATACATGAGCGTGTTTTTATATTTGACTAGCTTTCATTACCTGCCGTTGACTGGTTGATAGATTAAGGGGAAAGATCCAGCTTATATTAACTTTACGACCATGCTTGTCACAGATCTTCGACAGCAGTTCTACCCACTTCAATGAAAGCACAGGAGTCTTGTCCATCAACAACAAATATGCAGGTTGTCCCTAAAAAAAGTTCCAATATTTACGGAGGTTGTAGTATGCAAAAAGGTCCTATCAACATTGGTCATAAACTTCATATATTTGGAGATACAATCCTCTATTGCTTCTTTCAATGATCATCATGTCTATGATGTACTCTTCACAACATGTGCTCGATGTGCAAGCCATCCATTGCAATGCAGCCTTCCATCCTACGCCGCAGGGAATCACGCGTTCTTTGGAACACCCCTGGTCGTTGCCGGATTGGATCACACGAATCGAAAACTTGTTTTCGTTGTGTCTGCACATCATTGATGGGAACTGCATACACCATGGTCTTTACATGTCCCCGCAGCCAAATATCGAGAGGATTTAGGTCAGGAGAAAGGGCAGGCCAAGGTATTTGGCCCTCCCCGACCAATCCATCGCCCAGGTAAGACACGATTTAGGTGTCGCTTAACCCGTAGATGAAAATGGGCAGGTGCCCCATCATGCATGTACCACATTTGCATTCGTTCCTGTATTGGCACATTCTCTAGCAACACAGGCAATTGGTTACGAAGGAAGTTGCGGTACATAGCACTATTCAATCCGTTGTTTAGCATATAGGGACCTATTAATCTGTCCAGGTGAATGCCTGCCCAAACGTTGATACGAAATTTGTGTTGGTGGCTTCTCTCGTCAAGTGCATGCGGGTTTTTATCGGCCCATACGTGCGTATTATGAAAATTTCCGACACCGTCCCTTGTAAAACCCGCCTCATATGTAAACAGAACCTCCGCTGTGAAATTCAGATCCTGAGCACACATTTGTAGAAACCACTGGCAGAATTCTACTCTTGCTGGCCGCTTGACCTCGCTGCACATGGTAGGGATAGAGCAACTGTTCATGGATAACTCTCCAAACACCAGATTTAGCAACACCGTCAGCTGCAGCTATTCTTCGGACACTACTTCTAGGGTTGTCTTCCACATGTTCTAATACCCGCTGCTCCACATCAGGTGTGCGCATTGTTCGAGGTCTGCCAAGATCCCGTGTTCTTGGTACAAAGGATCCAGTTTCCGAAAGTCGCTGGAAGAGGGTACTAAACATCTTTACAGATGGTGTACGATCTTGAGGATACTTGGCCCTGTACACGTTCCGTGCCCCTAGGTTGCTTCCATTTGCATTCCCATCTCCCGTGTTGAATAGTAGGCCTCCATTATGCTCTAAGTCCAGACAGGAACAAGAAAACAACGTACAGTGTACAGTAGGGTGTGGTAGTACAGTAATGCAGTGTCGCAAATGCCCCATTTGAACACTACGGGTAAACCAGACGACAATAACATACCTGACTGCTCGAGCAACGTCCGTACTGTGCTGTGGTCTTGTGTCGACTACAATTGATACACATGCAACCACAATGTGCTGCAGAACCAGACGTCTACATAGCGCCGAATATATTACTGTACGTTTACGGCCAATGTGTATTGGAACTTTTTTCTTCCCTTGTTGCATACTACAACCTCCGTAAATATTGGAACATTTTTTCGGGACATCCTGTATAACCTCTGAAATTTTTAGTTGTGAATATTTTTATCCAATTTCCAAAATTTTCCTTCGCTTTGAGTTATCTTTTACCGTTACCCTCATATGTTTCATGTTTATCACATTTTTTAAGTTTTATTTTTTGTTGTGGCTGTTCAACCTCCAGCTACAAATTGTATTTCACTCAATTACGTACAGTGTATGTTAATTAGGCATTATTATTTAATTTTATTCTGGCTTAACTTGTAAAACATAAAAAAGTAATATATGGAACGACTAATTAAAGCCAAACTATTCTGGGTGAAAAGTATTTTCTTCAGAAGTTTCTATATACTATTATATACCGGGTTGGACTTGTATTGAACAGAAGCGATGTTATCATCTGACTCGGTGAGAACAGACTACAATTTACGTCACACCATGACAGGTTTTGCAGTTCATGGATTTCACTTCAGGATGTAAAAATGAGACTTTCACGCTCCAAATTAAGCTACAAGCCATTCTGAATTGTATAACGAGTTCTGTGACCGATACCATGTGTCATACTGCGAATTAAGATTTACTTTACTATGCAATTTGGTAGTGACTAACTCACAGTCCCTGCATTGTACTGTATATATTATTTTATTTATATATGCTGAAATAAATATAGATAAGTTTAAACTGATTTTGTAATGATGAGGCAAGAACATTCTATACTTTACGTATGAACAGTATACATAGACGTCTCTTCACCGTGCACAACCTAAGAGATCGCTTGCATTTCGCGAATGTAGCTAAACACGGAGCGCATAATTATTCGCAGCTAAAAGCTTTTTGCTGTTAGCTAAAGATATGGACGTATCGTGTTTTTTCACTCTTGAATAAATAAGACCATTACATGCTTATTTTGCGGGCCTTGTCTTTCGAACAGGTAGAAGTATAAAAAGAAAAAAACAACTTCTTACCATTGAGATTATAGCAGTAGAGTGGTAGAATGCATATATTTACATTTCTATACGAAACAATGACATTGTGAAGAGGACTTATGGCCAAAACAACGGGTGAGTGTCTCCCTTTTACAAAAATGTATTCTTCGTAGAACGCATCGGAACTCTAACTGTATGTTCATAGTTATCACGACATTTGTCACAATGTCTTTTTCAACAGGAGATGAGTCATATCGAACGGATTCATCGAATCGAAACATTGCTATCATTTGCTATAATTTTCAATATAGTAGTTGTTATCTTGCAGCAATTAACCCGTCGTTAGGGGCACGGCATTTTATAACACCAAAAGTCGCACTGGGTCTGGTGCTCCCACACTATTGTCCCATCTTTTATCGAAATTTAATTCTTTGCAGTCGGTTAACACAATTGTGTACAATTGTAATGGGTGTGTCCCTAATCCGTAAAGAATACATGAGATTAATAAATTCACTTGGATGACCAGTTTCAATCATGAAGTGATCATCAACATATCTTCTACACTTAGACTTTTAATCTATGTCTACAAATATGTGGGAGATAGTATTTGCAATATATATCTTTATTTAGTTGCAGCAGTTATTATGAACTAGCAAATGTGTCAAGAGTTTTAGTTACGTGTGATTTTTCTTTTTATTTAAGATATTGTTAGTGATGACTGACCTTCAAAGTTGCTTGCTTAGTGTGATATCTCTGATTGTTATTAATAATAATAATGTTATTGGTTTTACGTCCCTTTTAACTACTGCGGCTTTTAGAGACGCCGGGGTGCCGGAATTTTGCCCCGAAGGGAATCTTTAACGTGCCAGTATGATTGTTATTGAATTGTAAGGCTAGAGTGGATTGTGATCTTAGCTGATTGGAGCGTTATGAGCTCCGTTCTCATGCAGCTGCTACCAGCCTCTGTCTACACAGAACTGGAAGGAATTTCCATGTGCAATCTCATTATCTCTTTGCCTTTCACCACATTACAAATTGTCTAAATTCATCCATCAATGTAACATGTTATACTGCCAAGTATATGTTGAATGTTACTGTATTCTGAAGATCCTGAACTGTCGGAGGCCAATTTTACATTCTCGCCACGCGTAAACTAAACAGACTGCTGTAAGCACACCCGGGCCACTAAGAATGTCTTGGATTTTTAAATACTGCCGTTAATGCCGGCCTTGGTTTATTGATGATATGATACAAAATACATCGTAATCCATAAACATGTTTCCCTTGTAGCCCCCTTATATTATTATATTATCTAGTGAATTATTGTTGTTTAAAAGACTATATATCTGATAAATAGAGAGTCCAGTTTGTATGTATCGGAGACCCTCGCTAGCCCGCTCGCCCGCGGCATGAGCCTGTCTCCCGCCACGCACTTTGCCGTTATGCGGCGCCCACGCAGCACTGCGTCATTGAGTATAGGAATTTGTACTTACCTAGTTCACGGCTGGTGTTGAAAATATTCGCCATTCACTGCTACACATCCCTGGCACTTTTTATGAAACTGGCATTTACTCTCTGAAGTTCCTCAGCACCGATTGACTGTATTTCAGCTGTGATATAGACTTTAAGCTCATTTATAGTGTGAGGGTTTCTCGCATACACTCTATTTTTAAGCGTCCCCCACAGATAAAAGTAACATGGTGATAAGTCTGGGCTTCGCGGGGGCCCAAACGTTCCGACTTACAATCCCAGTACCAAAAATGCGAAGCAATTCTGTCATGGATGCGTCGTCATTGTGAGCAGTGGCAGAATTTTGTTGAAAATAAGTTGACAATCTCTCTCCGTAAGTCAGTTCGTCAAAAAAATTGGTCAAGGATCACATTGAAGTACAAATTTAAGTACAAATTCCTATACTCAATGACTCAATACCGCGCGGGTGCCGCAAAACGGCAAAGCGCCTGGCGGGAGACAGGCTCGCGCCGCGGGCGAGCGGGCTAGCGAGGGTCTCCGATACATACAAACTGGACTCTCTGTATAAAATGAAAGTCGGAATGTGGGTATGCATGTATATTTTGACATTTTGAGTCTAATTTTACACTCTTAATACCGCTGCTGTTACGGAAGATTTTGAATCTTTAACTTATGACGAAAAGTATCACGCGCAATATATTGTATGTAATATCTACTAGAATTGAAGTGTTATACACACCGTTAAGGTGTGTTCTACAACTTATAAGTTGACGTTTATGTTTTATTAATCATAATGTCTTTATGCTGCATTTTTAGCCTATTTTCAATTTTGAAAAAATAGGCTTATGAGATCACCGTTTGTCCGTGTGTGTGTGAGTGTGTGTGTGTGTGTGTGTGTGCGGTGTGTGTGTGTGTCCCCTAATAATTTTTAAGCAGCTGGAGCGATTTCAATGAAACACGGTTAAGTTCATAGCACTATTTCGCACGACCCCGACCGTGCCCTTCAAATTTTGTTACGTCTCACCAATCCAACATGGAGGCTGTGCGAAATATTTCACCAGCATTCTATATCTCCGAAACTATTCCCGATATCACCCTGGATTTTTTACGGTGATAAAGGGAACTACTAGAAGTTCACCTAAGTGACTTTTGAAAAACTGGTAACTGCAAAACCAACATGGCGGCCACGCGAATTTGCGACTTTTAAATAGACGTTTCTCGCGATTTGACCAACCAAACGCAATAAAACTGGGTACAATATATGTTTATACATATTGTAATGCACCGACATATAACATGGTTCAATTATTTACATAACCACAAGATGGCGGTTGTGCGAAATATGTCACCGGCATTCTATATCTCTGAAACTATTAGCGGTATCACCCTGAAATTTTGTACGGAGATAATTGGCACTACTGGAAGTTCATCTATAAGACTTTCAAAAACGGGTTAACTACAAAACGAGCATGGCTGCCAAGCGAATTTGAAAATTTTAAATAGACCTTTCTCGCGATTTAATGTTCCAAACGCAATGAAATCTGGTACAGAAAATGTTTATACACATTGTAATACACTGGTATCTAATTTAGTTCAATTGTTTATATAACCTCAATGTGGCGGCTTTGCGAATTTTAAAATTAAGTTTTTATTTCTTGTGTCGTAATCATGCGATCGATGTGAAAGTGTGAATAATGAACCTACGCAATAATTTTCCTTTAATGGTACTGTCCCAGTATATTCTAGAGGCGGTCTGTTGGATATCCGAAGCAAGTCTGTATTCGTAGACCCTGACAGCTCCGGCGCAAATACTAGTAAAGGATCCACTCCAACAAGACCCTCATGAATATACGTGGCGGAAATTACGACACAACTGTGAATTACATAAAATGCACTTAGCTCGAAGTAGAACACCTACCTTTCATTCTCGGGGATCTCGTGGTCAGCCTCTGGACCTATAATGGGTTTCACAGTTGCATCTCCTTATATCTAAAATAAATCAACACGACACGGCTTCTAATAACTAAACAATTTAATAACAAAGGTGTAAACTAAATCTAAACATTCATACAGTAAATAAAAACACAATCCCTTTCTTTCTTCTTCACATTTACGCCACTGATAATACTGCATTCCATGAACGCCGTGACAAATTTTGGGGCAGCTGGTGTCAATACAACAAGCTATACATCAATTAAAGACCCCTGTGTATTATACATTCCTCTGGCGCGCTTCACAATTAATATCTGGGCGCTAAGAGCACGCGACCTTCGCCACGTGTCTGATGACATAACAAACTCCGTTACATTCCCAGAGCTGGCTGGTTTGAAAGCTGCTTGCCTGTCGGTCCGCAACAACTCTCCACTTTTGTGCGCGGCCGAGCACTGGCCTTGGATGGAAACGAGTTTTAAACAAACCATCGCTATTCCAACCTTGCCTACAAATACACCTCTCCATCGAAACACAAGCTATGTTAAAATGGAACAGATTCACGTCAGACAAATACGCGAACCATACACACATCCTACACGCTAATGAAACAAAACTTCTATACACTATTCCTTTCATCCTCTCGCTTTGTGACGTCAAAATGGAGTTCATTTCTTTCGCACTGAACAAGAAACAAACCACATCCAGTCACATCAACATTCATACGCTAACCACTATGCTAAACAATCACTAACCTTCCTATAACTAACATATCATACACTCGATTGGCAAATAAAGAAAGTTAATACTGAATGAATTTACAATGACAGTAATAGCGCAGGCTATAATCCTTTAAAATAAGTAGTGTCTATATACAAATCAGCCTGAGCTCCGATCTCACAGTTATGTCAAATACAATTAACTGGGATCCACATAAGCTTCTACAGCTTCAGAAATACTACCACCATTCCCTCCTTTCTGATCTGGTGTCATAATAGATTGAATACGTTCGACCACTCAAGGTGAAACATATGTCGTTACATACTTGGGTTTAATAATCTTAATAAGAGTACAACATAACAGATGTCAATATCCATTTCCCGTTTCAATTTCAATCGTGACCCTCCTGTCTTCTCTAATCCAAAGCTGTGTATACAACAAGGAGTACTGTCAACTCACACCTTATGCCTTGCCAAACCTAGTCATGCCCACGCAATGACTGTAATATAAAATGCGGAAACACCTTCGCAACACCCTCGTATGCCAACTACATACGGAATTACATACATATATATAGAACCACTATCAAAGGGTTATCACCTTCACTTCTTTCATACTGGCATTCCTTATAAAGGGCATAATTCCTCAGCGTTGTCACACCAGTTGCTGGTCTAATGAACAATAACATCAATTGTTAAACCATTAATCTATACATGTTAACGACCTTTGGACTAATCGATACAGATCTCCCCACTATTACTTTTAAAACGTTACTCAGATAAATTTAAACTGTTGTGTATACATTTAATAAAAAATACTGAATCTTAACTTCACACTTCTGGGTTCAACTTTTACCGATGAAGGAATACGATGTCTACAACGTGACATTATAGTACTCCTCGTAAATACTTAATCACAAAATTATATATGTGTGTCCAACAAGAATCGATCACGACGAGGATATCAAACAAGAATTTCCCTAATGTCGGATAATAATAAATCTTCCAAGAAGATTCTAACTTCAAATTATTTTAAATGACTGAAAGTTCATGGTTTTCTTCAATAAAACATACAATTAGTCATATTCGTATTATCTCCATTCTGAACGAATGTCTATGAGTTCTGACGATAATAATCGTCTCCACATTAAATGTTTCTCTTCCAAATGATGCCATGATATTTCACAATATATCACGACCAAAATCTTCTCTCTTGATGTCTCTTCTCGACGGATAAAATGCCCAATTTAATCTAATAAAAAATAATTTAATCGGTAGCATAGACGAAAATGTCTATCACCTGAATTCAAAATGAATTCATGAACGTCGAAAATGAATTACTATTCTTTAAAGGAAATGACGAAATGCTTGTTCCTCGAACAAGAAAAATCTCAGTTCAGAAACTGGATTTCAAACAGACAAAGCTAAAAGCGTCGAAAGACGATCACTACAAATAATCTCGAAGAATAAAATGATTATGCATGGAGTACATAAATATTGTGTCGAAATATGGATAAAGGATTTGCTCAAAAATGTCACAACAAAGCTCTAGCTACTAGGTTAGTGAACACTGATACCTGGTCTGGAAGTCTAGAAGCTCAAAATAGAGTATCACAAAATACTCAGTTGTTACATCTTCCAATGATTGGGATTGGATCCTAGCTCGTCTCCAAGAACTCGTGACCTCAGGAAAGGAACGAATTCCCCTACTGGAAAACAGCAAGCTCCGACCGGGATCGAACTGCGGGCCTCCAATCATCATCTTCATTGTGACCGGGATTACCCTGGACCTCTTGATAATCTTCATGTCTCTTCTTACTCCGTCACAGTACAGTTTCATGAAAACAACGAGCAGTGTCAAAAGTTCAGCTTCCCATTTAGAAAGACATTCGAAAAGAAAGTCGTAGACCTCACTCGCATCACGAACATTCATGTAGATGGAATATGAACATCGTTCTGTAGTCGCTGGTGTTAATGTCGAGCTCATGTCTGACAATAATGCACTAGAATACAGTTGTACATCATGTCTCATGTTCGCTCATAAAGTAGACATTCATGAACAGACTCCTTTAACGAAGCTCCATCGCTGACTATATCGCTTCTATCTGCCTATATCCCAGGCGCACATACTAATTTAGTCCATAATTAAACTCATATTAGCAGACTTTATAATATTCTTCATCATAGAATACATCTTCATCTTATTGGTGTTGTTATACAGTTCCACAAAAGCAATGCTAACATTCACTCTTACTCACTTGTGTCTGGTGCATGCGCTGTAATCGCTCGAACAAAAGTGTCTTATCGCGCTGGAAACAAACACTTTTCTCACGCTTCACAAAAACGTTTATATCTTCTGAAATATTCTTCTCAATTTTCTCAAAGTTCGTAATGTACTAAATACGATAGTAAGCTACAATCTGTAGTCGAAATAATGTCTCTGAAGTGGATCAGACCGAAGTAATTGCGGCATATAAGTTCATCGCAACTTCACTTAGTTTCAAGGCGCGGTAATCTCCTAACGCTTGCCTCGCTTCTACCTTGTCTCCACGAGTCAACCTTCTACCAGCTCGGTGAAACACTCGGAACTCCTCTCTCTTCCGGCAAAACACGTCTGACCTCTCTAACATTCAGGTAATCAAGAGCCTCGATGCTTGGCGTCTCCCCTCCAAGTCCATCGATTCTGGCCTCCTTTTTGCGTTCCCTCTCAAATTCGCGCGGGCTCTAGCAAATCGCTTATTCATTCCAATAGCGACCTGCTATCGACTTATAAAATATTTCCAATATTTTATTATCATATTCTTCTCTTTACCATTATATAAATTCACTCTCAAGGGGCTTAAATGTGTTAAATATCCATAAAAATTTAGTTACTGGAACTCCCGTCTTCTATAAATCTTCTTCTTATTGGCTGTAAGCTCATATCCAATCGAAAAATTTATAACAATGTTTAATCAATTCTTGGGTTTATTCGCTGTTGCTAGGTCGATTCTAAGCTTCTGGAAACTTCCATTGCGCAATACAATCACGTGACAGAATTTCCCTCCTGCTCAACGTCACCTCTCGACTGGTTTCAGCCTCAATATTGCTTGGTTAAATTTTATCATGGGCTTCGAAAAATATTCCCATTTTCATCCCAAATAATTCATTTTACGGGGGCAGTACATGGCTCTATGGCCTATACATTTAACAATCCAACATGGCGACCATCCGAAATATTTAGACGGCTCTGAATATCTTCGAATCTATTATAGCAATCAAACTGGATTTTTAATGTTCATAGGGGCTTTGAACTTAAGTTCACAAGTTCACCTATAGGACTTTAAATAACCTGGTGATCACAAATCCAACATGGCGGCGACCCGAAGTATAAATATTCACATGGACGTTTCTCGCACTTTAACTATCCTAGTGCAGTGCAACTTGGTACAGTAAATCCTTGTACGAATGTTAATCCACTGGCATCTAATTTATTTCAATTGTTTCCATAACCACAAGATGGCAGCTGTGCGAAATTTTAAAATCTCCTTGTTCCTTCTTGTGTCCTAATCATGCGATTGAAGTTTGAATGCTACACGTACACAATAATCTTCATGTAACAGTACATAACTCTAGGACCTACATATATAAAATCCAACATGGCGACCATTCGAAATATTTAGTCGGTTCTCAATATCTACGAATCTATTACAGAAATAAAACTGACATTTTGAATGTAGATAGTGGCAGTTAACATAAGTAGGATATATGAAAATAGGCTGTATAGTTCTTCACGGAACTACTTGTTTTAATTCTTGACAGTGTTTACCTCTACAAGCTTCAATCTTCTTATTATTTTGTACATTTGACATTTATGAATAAACTAACTATTGTGCCCGGTTTATCTCAAATGGCTGTTTTGGACCTTAGCTCCTTACTCCATCTACAGCCTCAATTATGAAAATATAATTTAAAATCCAAATTGGACTCCAAACAAATACAGAACTCAATACCGGCATCACCAACCAATACATTATTGAACTTAAATTTAAAATCCGTTCTGCAATAAACTTGAATAGCTTTTACCCTCTTCAGTATCGTCATGGGGTAGCCATATTTAACAACATATTTTCGCATGTTTGCTCAATATTGGTGCAATTCCCCAATTGGATAAATGTGCCATGACTATCACTAAAGATTAACGGTTAAATTCAAATTGATATTTTGTGGTACAGAAGTGTTAATAGAACAGCTTACGAGTGACTGTAGGGAGAGGATACATAGATATTTCCTCCCTAATAGACGCCAATGTTTATACAACATGGATATACTGTACAGTTGAATTAAATTAAGCACTACTTATATCCTCGGTGTTGAACACGACTAGTGATGTTTGGCAGTTATGACCTCACTTTGTAAGAAACGTTGGCGACACGAGATCTGGAGTTAAATGAAGTCAAAGTAAGAATTAAAGTTTTTTTTGTGTGGTTTACTAATGTATTTCCTTTCGGCAACATATGAAAATTACGCAGGGCTACTAGCCAAATGCTCAAAATCCGATATCAGATGACTTTTGACACGTTTTTGGAGTTCTTATGAGACTCATTAGATTGTCAGTTGATTAAAATATTGACTAAGATACCAAACAAGTTGGTCCAAGTCAATATCAATGTATGTTTATTCGTTAGAAATACGTTATAACAACTAATCCAATTCATTGGGCTATCTGACCCACTGCGACAAACGAAAGGCTAAGATCTAAGTGATAATTATGAGAAAATAAATTCTGACTAGAATGTATTCCATGGCATGGAATCCCCTGTCGTAAAAGCACGAACAGGTTTATGACTATCTTAGATTAAAGCAAGTAGGCCTACATATCTACGGTTTTGTATTTATCAGAAAAAATAAGTGTGGTAACATTTTGTTAAACTTCGAGGATCTGGAGTTAAATGAAGTCAAAGTAAGAATGAAAGTCTTTTTTGTGTGGTTTACTGATGTATTTCCTTTCGGCAACATATGAAAATTACGCAGGGCTACTTCTTCTTCTTTTTCTACAATTCCCTTATGCCTTCAAGCGTTGGGGTGGCTTCGTTTGAGCCATTTCTTCCGTTCCGCTCTATTTCTACACATTCTCATCATTTCCACAACAGTTTTCCCCCTTTCTGTCCTAATCTCTCGATTCTATTCTCCCATTATAATTCGGGATCTACCTCGTCCAGCTCCTCCTTCAACTCACCTTTCATGTATATGTTTTACTTATATTTCTTCTTCCTTTCTCGTAACATGTCCGTACCATCTCAACTGACTTTCCACATCCACTTCACTCATTGCTTTTGTCCTAATTCCTCTCTAATTCTCTCATTTTCTGAATCTCGTGTTCTGTTTCATTTCCGGTCGTCGTCGTTTACATCTGTCTAATCTGAGGCTACTTGTAGTTCTCTGAATCACTTTACCTCCACATGGGTGATTAGCCCAACGTAGCGCGTTTTTTTTGGGTTACCTTCCCATCCTCCATGGAGACAGGGTGCCCCAGATGGTCAGGGTTTGGGCAGGCATTTCCTCCTTACCCACTTAGTAATGGTTTTCCCACCATAACTCAGGTGGCTGATTGCATTGGTTTCCCACAGGGCGATGGGGCCGCCACATCCCTACGCTGGGACGCAGGCCTACAAAAATATAAAAAAGACATGATTTCGATCTCTTAAAGCAACAGTAACAGGTAGAGAGCTATGGGGAAGATTATAAAATAATTATTACATGAGGTCTAGTATAAATAATTTAGGGGCGTATTCTCCGATTTAGATAATACGGGAAGCGACACGAGATTGTCGTACATCTTTGTTGTCTGTCAAAGCCAGCTCTATGTTTTATCATTCCGTGCCTCATGAGTAGATTAATTCCTCGTGTATTCAATTCAGAGACCAATCGAATCGTATTGAATTCGCCTTTTTAGTACTCCTAATGAATAAAATTGAACCCAATAAGTATGTTCTTTTGTTTATCGATCTATTTATTGAACCCGCTGAGCTATGGTTCATGTGATATTTTTTATGACAGAGCATTTATGATGGGATGTTGTACTTTTGAACACACCCAGGAAGCCACGTGGAGCTGAGAGATCACGCGATACTTTTTGAAGTAGCGGTGAATCGCACTTTTGACTTTGGTGAAAACTGCTCATTATTTATCTGAGGTCTTATTAATTAATTTTATCTTTCCACAAGACTCAGAATATTCAATTTCGTCATGCTGCATTATTAAAACATTTTGGAGAATGTTTATTTTTACTTTAGGTAAGGTAATACCCTTGCAGATACGCAAAAAGGAACGTAAGTAGTCGCTCAACGACTTCGTTTTGACGACCTACTTTCTTGAGACACCCAGTGCCTTGCACTGCGTCTGGAGAATCCGCCTTGTGTAGGCGTGGAATTGCATTTGTCCTACGAGACGTAGAAGAATATCCGCTGTTGAGCGTTGAAAGTAATTGTAAGGTGCCATCGAGCACGCTAATACTATTATTCACTGTTGTTGAAGCCCAGTGAACCAAAGAAGAAGTTTGGGAAATAATAATTGGCAAGTATAGTGTATTGCACAACATTGCTGTAACACCACATTTTACCCACGCGTATGTGGAGGGAAGATGCCTAGTGGAAATATACAGGTAATAGTGTTACAATTATCCTGAATAAGTGTGATTATAATTGTATGATATATTTAAATTGCCAAAGTGAAAATTTCATTTTAAAAACGACGTATAATTCACGGATGCTGTGTGATACAAAAGTAGCGTCACTAGCATGTGCAGTATTATAAAACAGAGTTAGCTCACATGCTAATCCACATCTACGAGATTAAGGCTGTGTCGTATTCTACAATTGAAGCCAATAACATTCACGACGAACATTATAATTTTGAAAGTGAGAGGATGAATTATCACGTAACTTATTTCACTATCCACGTGATTGGACTTTTCGTCACCATGATTGAAGCAGTCATCATGGGCTAATACCATCCCGGTATGAGGGTGATGTTTCTACGGGAACCAGCATGATGGTGGAACTTCCAGGACAACGAACGAGAAGGAAGGAGCCAAAAATGCCATTTCCAGGCATATCCACGAAGTTGTCGACAGGGATAAATCGAACCCTGGTCTTTGGAGGAGTCCAGATGGGAATCCTGATGAGGAGGATACCGTTCCAGAGAGCCAGAGAGGATTTTGTACAACCCTTGTTGTGGAATAGAGGGCTGAGTGAGAGCTTCTCCATTTCGTGAGTTTTTGTTACACCCCTTTCTTGTTCTAGTTTCTGGTGGTATAGTAGATTTAATGTAGTTTGTGAACCAACCGCACTCAGTGTCAGCCATTTTTCTAGGTAGGGATGTAACTAGATTAGTTAGATGTCATTTATTTCAGTTATAGTTAGACACCCTTGGGTCAGACATTTTGGTCAGCCCTGGTGCAGCTTGATGAACGTCGTAGAACGTCAATGCCTACCTTTTGCTGAACCTGACCGTAGTCATTTTGTGGCTATTTTGTTCAACCCTACTTGGGGTAATTTTCAAGTCTTTGCTGACTTTAGTTATGGCAATCAGATGCCATGGTTATTAATTAACTGCATTCTTTGCAGCCATACTTTGTTACACCCCTGACTGTCGTTAGAACAGTCGTATCAGTTAGGCAATCGACTGTAATTGCCAGTTTTGTAAATGCATTATATTTCATTTTGAATAAGCACAGAAGCTATTTTTGGTCAAGTTTGAACCTAACAACTAGAAGGAATGTTTCGTTGCCTAGCATCGAACCCCGTTCCCAACGTATCATTAAGCGGATCCTTGTAGTGAATCTGCGCCACAATTATCATTTTTGCTTGTGTCATGTAAGACACGTTTTTATTTGATGTTGTACTAGCAACTACTGAATTGTATTTTTAAAGCAAAGAGCTCCAGTAATTGTAAGATTACTTTCATTTAGACGTCTTTGGCAGAAAGACGGAATTATATTATTATACTCAGATATATTGCGTGTTTTTATACGCGGACTTTTTAGAGGTTCATAACCTATGGTAAAGTTTTTTATGAACAGGCCAGATGTATAGATTTATATTGATTAAATCGCCGGCCTTGAATAATGTGTGTTTTGTGTCGACCAAACACAGGAATGTGGTAGCATGTTGGTGACATAAACTGGTTATCTAACCCAGTGCCCTTGAAAGCACGCCTGCTTTATTGTGAGTCAAAACTACTTTTGACAAGGACAGAGTACGATTTGTATTCGCATTTCCTTTCATTGCTATTTTGCTTATGGAAATCAGTTTCCACTCTTGTATTTGATCACATGTTTTATAGATGGCTTTTTGTTAGTTAAACGCTCTGCTGCGTGTACTGTCGTTCGACAGGTACAGTTATGTCAGGTTTTCTATAGTATGGTGAAGGCTACCCTGTCATAGCAGGATGTTATTGTATGAAGGCATTTTGAGTATGCCTTGTCCGGGAATGTTCCCGTTGACTAGATGTTATTGGAAGGTAACTGTTGTGGACAGGCCTATCCCAGAGTTATTGAACGTGAGCTTAGCGCCGCTGGTAACTTGTGTTATTGTGTGTCCGAGTTGTTGTACTCGTTGATTATATTCCGGCTGTTGAGTCGAGGCTTTTTGGGGGAGAATGATCTCAGTGGAGACACTCCGTGCCCAGGCTATTGTCAATGTTATTCGCCATAAACCTACGATAAACCTATAAACCGACATCTTAATAATAAAACGCATAATTGTTGTAAAACAAGGCTAACTAACGATTCTTTCTATCTAACTTAGTTCTTTGCATTTGGAACTGTTGACATAGCCGTGCAGTTGAAGATAATTTCCTTGTGTGGAATTGACTAGGACAGTTGACATTTTTGTAGCGACCTGAAGCATGCGCGGACCTAGAGTTCGTAGCTTGTGGAGCTGAGGCCATGCGATATCAGACGTGGTCTCAACTACGCATTCGTCACCGTAACTACACATAATTAGATGACTATGGCTTACAAATAGTAAACCAAGGTGCAGGCAGGAATTTTTAATAAAACTACTGTGTCTATTTCATTACTTATTTATGATGTCAAGTGTATAAATCCTACATGTTACCTTATTGTGTGCTGTTAGCACATAGTTATTAAGCGTAATTAAATTGTTTGTTTTTCATGGCTGTACACTTAGCTTTTTGGATGTAATTGTTTTCTTTTACGGACGTCATCGCCGTAAATTTTGTTAATTGATAGGACTTGGCTAGATGAATTAACGTTAAATGTAAAAGTCGAAATGGTACCATCCTAACTTAGATTTGTTTTGCCACCCTGTTAAATGTAAATTCTGATATTAGCTTAATCTTGTAACTTGAACTAGGGACTTGCGTCGTACCATTTTCCTAGTGTTGCTGTTGTTGCATTATTATTGTGAGTTAGATCTTTCGCGAGGGTTTTCCGTAACTTCTCAGGTAGGGACCTGCTCTTTATTTTCTTTAGTTTATTAGTTTGCGGACTAGCCGATTATAACCCTCCGAACTAGGCTAGGGGCTCGTGAATTTTAATAAATGTTCACGGTGTTTTACTTAAGTCTGGATGTTTAATTTCTCAGTCTAGTTTTTTTGAGCTGAACCTTTCCTTAGGCAGTCTATGACCATCGTCACCATGTACCACGATCCCCGTGGACTACAGTGTCTCGTGCCGCTTAGCCTATTAGGAAGTTCACCTGATCCTCACGGTAATTTTATTCGACTTATGGGATGTTAGGAAAGTCATCGTGGTTGTTGACTCGACTAAACGGTCTCATTATTGAGTTAATACTGTAATTTATTTATTTATTTATTAATTTTTATTTTTATTTTTAATTTTATTTCATTTATTTATTTATTTATTTATTTATTTATTTATTTATTTATTTATTTATTTACAACTTCAATGATGAATCAAAGAGGCTATTAGCTCTTTCGTTATCTTGTGTATATTTTGTAGAAGACGTGTTGATGGAAGTTACAAAGTGAAAATACTATGACGTATGTGGGCACAGGACCAGTAATCTTAAGTTTTCACACATTGAACTACCATAGTGAACATCAACCTGCAGTTCTTGGAATTCTGGCAACAGCGGGCTACAAAACAGTAAGTTTACGCTTGCATCAGTAAAATTTATCACATTGCTTAGAGTATTTAGTGTCATGCCGCATTATCTCAATTAGTAGAGCATTGTTGGCAAATGTCGAAGATTGTAGGTACGATTCCCAAACTCAGTCATTTTAATATTCTACCTTCCATACCATCTCCACCTTCTACTTGTACTAAAGGTATAGATATGGACCTAATAACTGAAAATACATGATTTATTTTGTCGTGTGGCCTCCGCAGAGGCCGAGTGCAGGTCTTCCTATTCGACGCCCGTGGGCGACCTGCGCGTCGGGATGAGAGATGGAATGGATGAAGATTAATGAAACTGGATAAGAGTGTGGAAGGAAGAGACCGTGGCGTATCAGAAGGTACCGTCTCAGCATTTGCCTGGAGTTGAAAATGGGAAACCACGGAAAACCATTTCAAGGACGGCCGACGGTGGGGCTCGAACCCACGGGTCTACCGAGTCAGCAGAGAGCTTGGCCCCATGACCTAACGCTGCGATTTAACCAGCGTAGCCACAGCTGTTGGAATACATCAATGACAAGTGTTATACGTCAACTTATTCCACTCCAACCCATGCACGTCAGATGATTCTAGATAAATCAGTATTGTCACTGTGAAGTCATACGTCTGAGGTTGTATTATCTCTGAAAGGACAACACTTGGTTGTCAGAAATCTTGATGGCCTCATTTTTATATAACAGTGTTAGTTAATCAGTGGAATAGTCCGCTGAGGGGCCAGTTCAATGTGCACTTGATCACTTATATAAAAGGAATCAATCGTAGCAACCAAACAATACGACACCATGTTTCGAGCTGTTTTATTCCTCATAGTTTGTAGCAGCTCCTATGGTACGTATCATATACAGCAGACATGGGCAAACGTTTAGGGGCAAGGCCAGAGGCAATACAAAATCATCTAGGCGGGCCGAGACCGGCTTCGGTGGCGTAGTTGGTAGCATGCTGAGCTGCTGTTCCCAAGATAGCGGGTTCAAACCCGGCCGAAGTCGTCGGATTTTTTTAAGAGCGTTAAAAATCTTTCAGTATGCCTTCCTTCGGAGGGGAAGTAAAGCCGGCGGTCCCATGTCATAGATCCATGGCATGTAAAAGATCCTTTCACAGACTAAACTTGTGTAAAGCTAAATTGTTAGGTTAGATTTCGTCAAAACGCTCTATCAAAGTTCCAACGTTCACCGTTAGGTATCATTGATATCTGAAAGCGAAAGTTGGAACTACTTGAAAATGAACGAAACTTGTAGCTCACCCTAATAAGGGTGTCCGCTGGAAGCAGCAACAGACTCAGGCGAGCCCAACATGTCCTGCGACACTCCCGGCACTAAAAGCCATACGATAGATAGATTATAAACTTATTATTTCTTAATTTTAAATCAAACAAAACTTATAGACTACAAAGTTTGAAAACTTAGAAAGAAATAACACACCTTCTTCTTAGTTCGTTGAGGCCCCTTGAACCACGTGATTTCTAACTCTGGCGGGCTTTCTTCTTAGCCCAGTGCAGTATTCCTTCGTCGTTGGACTATGAACACACCTTCATTACTGTATTAGTTAGAAAAGGAGGGAGTATCTGACAAGTGAAACTGTGACTGTGCTTCTAAAAGTGTTTCATAATCTGTTTGAAACTGGGATGAGCTAATTTTTAGTTCGCAGCTAAATGATGGTCTGTCAATCTATTTCTGACGCTGTTCACCTGTTCACAGATATAGGAAGATGCGAACATGGCAGTTTTCTGCTGTGCATGAGATTTCAAGTTTGGCAAGCTTGATTTTGGTAGGACCTTGTAAAACTCAATTTTCCAAACGTTGAGGAGTAGCTGCTTCAATTTATTGTTGTATTGTAACTCAATCAGTTATTGCTGCAACTCGATTACACAAAACGCATAAACACAATGAGATTGAAACAGTTTTTTACTTCTAGGTATACAGAACAGAGAATATGACCTGTATGAAATTGTAGATATTATAGTTCGAAACCATGTCATGGGCAGATTAAACTAGATCAAGGGCCGCACTTGGCCCGCGGGCGTACTCTACCCATGACTGATATACAGTATTCCAAGGAGAAGTTGTGTAATATCATGGACGAATTATATATTTAAAAAAAACTTTAACGAGCCTTACAGTAGTCGCATATGATGTGTAACATCTGACATAGAAGAAACCTCACGTGAATTTGTTGATACACCGGTATTTTATAATATTATTGGCACAAATATTAATTTATTGTAAAAGGGAGTGTTTTACAGATCATCATAATCATTTCCCCTTATCCAGCTCCTGCCGGGTCGGGGTATTTATGGCACTTCTCCACTTTCCTCTTTCCTTCCACCATTCTTTTTCCACGATCTTGTCCCAGTCCAGATTTCTTTTTCTTATGCTGTTCTTCACTGAATCAATCCACCTTGTTCTAGGTCTTCCCCTTGCTCTCTTACCCTTGCACTTTGCCTCCAGCATCTGTCTTGGTATTCTATTTTCCTCCATCCTCTTTACATGGCCAAACCACCATAGTTTATTCTTCTCAATTCTCTCATTTAGTTTTCCGATCCCAACTTCCTTCCTAACATCTTCATTCCTCACTCTGTCTTTCCTTGTCTTTCCTATCATACTTCTTAGGAATTTCATTTCACTGGTTTGGATTCTACTCTCTTGCCTGCTTGTCAGGGTCCAAGTCTCGGCTGCATAAGTTAATATGGGAACATAGTACACCTTATAAATTACCTCCTTGCTTTTCCTTGGTACTTCCTTATCCCAACCAAGTTTTCTTACACTTTGATAGAATGTATTGCTCTGCTGTACTCTCCTGCCAATCTCCATGTCCAACCTACCAGATTGCATCACTTCACTTCCTAGGTATTTGAACGTGTCCACAATTTCCAAACTCTGACTTCCAATTTTCACAGTGCCCTTTCCTTGTCTTTCCCCTCTTGTCATCATCATGGTATTGATTTTCTCTATACTGATTTTCAGGCCGTACTTCTGAATATTTTCGTTCAGTGCATCTAGTTGTTTTTGCACTTCTTCGGTGTTCCTTCCCCAGACCACAATATCATCTGCAAATAACAGTAACTTCATTCCTTTATGTCCATATGCTTCCTTTTCCTTTACAATTTCATCCATCACCATTATGAACAAGAGAGGTGACAGCACACTCCCCTGTCTTAGTCCAGTCTTGTTCCTAAACCAATCTGTCTTTCCAACTGGGGTCAGTACCCTGCTAACACAGTTGTTGTACATTGCTTGCACCATTTCCAACATTTCTCTTCCCAGTCTCTTCTTAACCATGGTTTCCCATACCTTCTCTCTGGGGACACTATCATATGCCTTTTCTACATTTATGAAATTCATGATCAAATCCTCTCCATATTCCCAGTTCTTTTCCATCACCTGCCTCAAGCTAAAGATTGGGTCCACTGTGGATCTTCCACTCCTGAAGCCATACTGTTCCTCTTGCAACTCTCCTTCCACCTTTCTTCTCATTATTCTTCTAATATCCTTTCCAGTATTTTTACTATCTGTGATATGAGGGTGATCCCTCTATAGTTATCACACACCTTCTTGTCCCCCTTCTTAAACACTGGTATTATTAGCCCTTTCTCCCAGTCGTCTGGTACACATTTCCGTTTCCACAGATATTGTAGTTTATAATACGGAACTCATTTTTTTTAGATGATTTGTATCTTCCACCAGCACCAGCCCACATGAAGGATACGATATGGATCAACTAGATTAATAGACGCGACACCGCTCATAACCTTAAATTCCTGATGAATAGGCCAACTTGCGAGTAAATGCAATGTGCACAGCAGTATATCATGAAAGGCTTGCCCAGTTCCCGGACCTCTTGATTCACAGACCAACACGTAATTTCATATGTAATCTGTTAAAATGAGTCATATTGATATGATTAGCTGCAGAGTAATAAGAAGGCAGTGCGAGAACAATCAAGAAGGCAGTGCGAGATTAGAAATCTCAAGTAGGTAGTGAAGGAAAAAGAGAGTCTTGGAATTGTTATGTATTATTAGTGTGTGAATAAAAAAAAAGATTTTTGTTTGTTGATGTATGTCCAGGAGGGATACGATCCAGCTGGCAGTGCGTCTTACACACTTCCGTCCGATCCACTTCCGTCTCATATTTCAAAATCACTCCCACAAAAATATCCAACAACAGAGTGGAAAGGTGTTACACATCAATAATATGTTACTTTTGGAATAGGAGCAGTTCCCAAGGCCAGGAGTTCTCTCCAGAATTCACGTATCGTCGGAGGTCAAACTGTTGACATCAAGGATTATCCTTACCAGGTACGCATTGTTTCACCTAAACACTCCTAGAGGAAAACTATGTGATGTGTATCTTAGAATCCAATCAGTGAATGTGATCTCCATGTAATATTGGTTAGAATAATAGCGTATATCCCTTTATAAACACTACGTTATCTGAATGTTTAAAATAGCACACATACCTGTTCTTCGTACGCCTTTCAGCTTTTGATGATCAAGAAAAAACACATTCACATATTCGAAATGTATTTTTCTTTTACGTGTTTAATTATATAATTCATAAGTACCAAAAGTAATATTTATTTATTTATTCATTTATTTATTTATTTATAACTGCAGTGATTAAATAAATAAGCATTTTGCTGTTAGGTCATCTCGTATATGAATGTTTCGAGATTTTTTTTTATTTTCTAGCACGCTCCCCTTAATGTGCATCTACACAAAATTCAACACTTATAACTAGGAAGTAAATATTAAGTTTTTCTCCCACATTTAGTGATTTGTATTTATTATAGCCGCATGTTTCTTGAAATTCCACAGATAAAGCAATTTAAATATCCTCTCCGTAAAAGACTGACCATAGCTGTACATAGATTTTGTTGAGTAATTTAGGGGCTTTGCGAAATCTTTGTCATATACTGTAGCGCTGTGTGCTGGGGTGTCTGCCGGTAAGAAGTCTAATAACCTGTGTTATTGTGATTGCTGTATCAGAGTGTGTATTTGTAATAGAGGCAAGGATGGGGAAAGGAGACGGCCGTGGCCTTAAGTTAGGAACCATTCCACATTTGCCTGGAGTAGAAGTAGGAAAACTACTTCCAAGATGACTCAGATGGGTATCGAATCCACCTCATTTTAGATTTGCCTCACGGGACTGAGTGTATCCCATTCCAGCGACAGCCAAGTATGCCAGCCGCTACACCAGGAACTGGCTGGTATAAATATAACTAATAATATTTTTACCCCAGACTTTTAGTCTATTATTTTCAATCATAAAATATAGGCATACGAGATCACATTTCGTCCGAGTGTGTGTTTCCATAATAAAATCTAAATGGCTGGAGCAAATTCAATGAAACATGGCATTATCATTCCAACCTTGACCGTGCATTTCATTAAAAATATCACCAATCCAACATTGTGGCTGCGCGTAATATTCTATCAGCGCTTATTATCTACGAAAGTATTCCCCTTATCTACCTCACATTTTTATGATGATAGAAGATTCTATACATTGTCACTTTCAAAACATAAAGT
The DNA here is from genome assembly GCA_946902985.2 of Meconema thalassinum. NCBI lineage: Eukaryota > Metazoa > Arthropoda > Insecta > Orthoptera > Tettigoniidae > Meconema > Meconema thalassinum. The sequence goes on from OX336388.2 coordinate 2,086,185,371, forward strand.
ACAAAACCAAGCCATATGAAGTTCGAATATTGAAATAGATATTGCACGCATTGAACCCTGGCATGATAAATTTAAAAGTTCTCAATAGTTCAACTACTAATTCATTGCTGCACTCCTATTTACATTTTGTATGGCGATATAGGTTATGTAACTTTCAATAGCATTATGAGTACAAAATTATCGTGGCAGCCACGGGAATTTTAAATAACTAATTGGGCTTTTCTCGCTAGATTATCATCCGAGTGCAGTGAAATTTGGCTTGGTAAATCATTATACAAAGCTTTATATGCTGGTGTCTAATTTAATTCAATTTTAATAAGAAATTCGAAACGGTAAATTAGCAAAATTACAAAACAAATCACGTTTTTAAAGCCTATTCAAGCGATCAATGTGAAGGTTTGTATAAATCTGCCGGTACTCGTATATTCTGTTGCCTACATGTAAATCAATTGAACAAGGCAGCCATGAGAATTATTTGACCAGTTGTCAATATCTCCGAAACTATTACAGCAATCAAACTGAAATTCAGTATGTGATAGAGCACCATTAATTCAGTACACAGGCCTAGGTAACATTCAAACCCCTGATAAGCACAATAACAACTTAATATGCAATTCTATATTAATATATAGGCTATTAATATATTTAAAATTTATTTTCTGGCGATCAATTCATCCGAGAACAGTGCAACGTGGTACAGCGGATCCTAATTTAGAGCTTGTGTACATGCACCTAAAATTGTTCAATTGTTTTCGATAATTCAAGATGGTGTCATCAGTTTCATTTCCAGCATTATGATCAAGTGTATCATTTCACTAAGTTTTAATAGAATATATTTGGTACTCAAATCATCAGTCGTTGTGATCTACCAGATACCTTCGTACTTTTCACATTAAGCATATATACTGAAGTGTGTATTCTGCAATGGAAAATATTATATATGCAGTCCTTATCTTCTTCTTCTTCTCCAGCATGATTAATCCCACTTATGTGGGGTCGCTGATGCGGATATTCCTCCTCCACGTTGTTCTATCCCGGACCATTTCCTCCACAAGCCCCCGCTGTTTCATGCTTTCTTGAATGCTGTCCATCCATAGCCTCTTTGGTCGTCCTCGACTCCGTTTCCCTCGTGGAAGCATTTCCATCATCCTATTGCCCACATAATCTTGTTCTCTTCTCTTAACATGGCCATACCATCAGAGGCCGGCTTCTCTGACTTTCTCAGAAACTTGCACCACGCTAAGTCGTCTCCTAATCACTTCATTTCTCGCTTTGTCCAACCTTGTATGTCCACTTGCCCATCTCAGCATATGCATTTCTGACACGTCCAGTTTTTCTGCCCATCTCCTTGTTATCTGCCAGGTTTCTTCCTCGTACATCATTGCTGGTCTCACCACGGCCTTGTGTACCTTCCCTTTTAATTTTTCTGGTACCTTCTTGACGCACAGTACAGTACTTATAACACCACTTATTTCAACACACTACCACAGCAATTTACATTCGTTGTCCTTGTTCCACCGTAGAGTCTACCACAGCCAACATATTCTGACACGTAGACCAAATAGTATTCTTCATATTACTAGTAGGTAATGTACGGTTTAGCCAAGGGACAGGTGTAGAAATCCTTAGCCAATGAACTAGCCTCTTTTATGTGGAAGCCTGCAATAACACGTGCTTCGTATTTATATCCCATTAGAAAATACGCAATTTATGTAATTATACGGGCAATTATAAAACAACAAATAGAAAAGTAAGTTTTACATATTCGTACCCAAGTCACACTGGTGAAGTCCAAGCATCTAGACCAGCCGACTAAGTACCACATTGAGTTCAGAAGTCGATAATAGGTTCAGGAAGAACCGTAATGATTAGAACTACGGAAAATACTGAGCATATTGGCCTAACACAGGGGCAGATGACCTCACAGTTCCATCCCTTAAATTAACAATCAATCAACGTATAATTTGTTGTATTTCAACAAGCTAATTCAATTAATTGTACTCCTTGATGAGGAAAATTAGTTATAACTACATTTACGAGAACTTAGATTATATGTTCTTTACTGGACATCTTATTTTCTGTTGTGTTCTTGCTAGTATAAATAGCTGGATAATAAGCAATATTATAGACCACACTCCACACTTCTCACAGTCTCATTGTAATGTATTACCATCCTCACTGACTGGTCGTTACAGGTGGCCGTCTTCAAAGATGATTCGCAATTCTGTGGAGGATCCATAATAAGCGACCTATGGGTCTTGAGTGCTGGTCATTGTGGACTTTCGTAAGTATACACACCGTACTGTATTCTAACCAGAAGGCACTTTCGAAATAATACGGTCACTATGTATAGAGCTATACCCAACGTGGGACAGTACTATTTTAAATAGGGCTCTACGGAAATTAAATATTATTTGATATACCAGAGCAATGGGAATGACGAAGGAAGGTTCACTTCTTATTTATTCCTTGTTCTGTTGTTAATGGCAGGTCTGGATTGTCCTCTGAATGGAGGCACAAACATTATCGCACCTCGGAGATTAATATTTCCCATACATTCATTCCCCTATATCAGTAAGGAAAACAGTATCTTTTACACAAACCAGAAATGTGAAACGACTCAAATAGAAAATCACAGAGGTCCCCAAACTTACCCTGAATGGTGCATTTCTCTTTAATGTGTTTGACTATCAGTTTAGTGTGCAGCATTTTAAAACGCAATTTAGTCGCAAAGAGTCTGTATTTTAAGTATCCACTACACTATGTCATATTCCTGACGATAAGGATGTTTGAAACGCTCAGTTGTAGTGTCCGGAGATGAAGCTAACTTACTACCTTATTTCAATAGCAACGATCCAGGTATGGAAACGTCATAAGCCAATATGTCATAAGAAGATCTGAGCCAAAACCTGCTAATTCCGTTGGCACTTCCTTTATAGGTCCTTGGGATACTATCTTCCCACCATGTATTTATAGAACGGTGTTAGGGAGAGAATCTTCTCACCCCTTTCATTTCAAGCAGTTCCACATGCATCCACAAGCTAGATGCAGAAAAATATTGAAAACCCATTAATTTGATGTGTACTGTCATCAGAAACCAAAGGTGGGAAGCATATATCCCAGTGGTCTCCCCAGTGCACGTTCTTGCCAGTTTGCTTGTGTAGAGTGAATGCAATGCATTGTTTTACAGAAGGAGGTGTCTTTATTGAAGATAGATTTATAAACGTAGGTATTTAACTGAAATACAATGTTTTTGATGGTTTTGGTCACTTGAGTAAATATATTTCAGCTAGAATGGAAATAATTATCCTGTTCAGGGTGTTTGCCATAGAATAGAAGATTTATAATATTAATTTTCTGTGTTTTTAGTAAATACTATTTTGAAACTATTGAATTATATTCGAATATACTAACCTTTATCATTCCAAAATCACTTTTATATTTTTTGTTCAGTTTTCGGCAAAGATGATATAGGTTACTGACCTTGTTTTGCGTGGGAGTTACGTTTTTTTAAACTATAGAGCGTGATGGGTGTTTTTATACATTATATCCTGTTAAATACACCTCATTATTGAGTGATAACCACAGTATCATCATAAATTGGAGATGTGAGATTATTACCCCATTGCTCATTTAAGAAAACATTCTGTCGGGTGTGGGCAGTGGGATAATAATTTCCCACCCCATATTTCATAAAATAGAATCCACACCCATAAAATTGTTGCATATTCCTACACATCTATCACCCCCAATTACAAATGTGCAAAAAGAAACAATATTTTATACCCCCAGTCTTTTGCCCTATAAAGGGTTAATGTCCTACATATTGCTCCTAAAGTAATTATTTCAGTTACAGACAATATGTATATTCTAAGAAATTATGCTAAAATTAGAAATATTTCAATTTCCAGCAATCCAGCACCTCCTCAAAATTACTCTATGCGAGTTGGCAGTAGTTTCAAGGATCACGGAGGAACAGTGTACGGGGTTGCAGAAATCATAACCCACCCTAAATTCGTCCTTAATGACAAAATCATTGACTATGATATTGGTTTCTTCAAGGTAAGTGCATTGTAGTAGGTCTACTACATATAAGAAGGTTATGTTTAAGCATCAGCTAACCATAGCTTTTCGTAAATCAGTATCAGGGATAATAAGCAACGTAATTGTAATTGATTGTCTCTTCTAGAACAATGTTAAATGAATGAGTATGGAATGTCTCAAAAATTTCAGCTAAAGGAGAATTCGACATTTTGTTCTGTTTAGCGCAGATTTTACACATATCGAGGTGGATTAAAACTCGAGATGCAACACTGAAGGCTGACTGCTATTTGAACTACCTTGGGGTATGAAATTAAATGTTGATCAAGGGAAACGCTTGCCTCGGTGGGTGAGTGATTATCGTGTCGGACTTCCAACCCCAAGGTTGCAGGTTCTATCCTGGCCATGGTATGTGATTTTTACAAGGCGACAAATATCACGGCATATATGTCATACGTTGTTGGCATGTTAACGAACCCAATTGAATTCGGTAGGCCGTGTTGATAAAGGCAAAATTAATCTCGGGATTTTCCGCCAACACAAAATAGTTCCTCTTTTCTCTACTAGAAAGCGCTATAGTGTCAAGGAGCCTAGATATCTAACCTCCTTGACTTTCATAGCCTTTAAAGGAACAACAAAATTCGACATGGTAGTTGCCCTCTGGGTGTCCAATAGCAAAGATTGCACCCGGCACCGAGGCCATACGGTATTATTATTATTATTATTGTATCAAGGGAAGCAATTTATCTCTCGAACAATATGGCTTATTAAAAAAAAAAATCATTTCAGTTCAGTTTGAGTTTTGTTGGCATATAAAATGCATGGTCAGGCTTCAGAAACGATCATCGACTTTATAGAAGATATTTTCACAGGAGATATCTAAATCTTTAGACTGTGGAAAGATTGAAAGTATGTTGAGCCACCAGATGAAAATTCAATTAGACACCCAGATATGTGAGCAAACACATAAATATATCCTTGTTCACCTTCTAAAACTAATATCCCGCATATTTTTCAAATGTTTATATTGTCTAATACGAGTCTTCCATCATGACGAATTGAAGTTATTTTCAGTCAGTTTGAAATTGTGGTGAAGTTTGCTTTAATTTATCTGGTTGATTTTTAATCCTACCTAATTCACATGTTGATATTCTTATAACCCGTATTTGAAAATTTTGATACCGTGTTTTCAGGGCGTGTTCTGTTGATAATACTTCTCTGAGGAGACAATTTCAATAATTTTATAATATTGAGATAAGTTGCATGTACCTACCTTTGGGTAGTCTTTTAGAAATGCAAACCTGGAATACAAATGCATTTGGCTACTTTGAAATGAATGAATGATTAATAGTGTTCAACACAAATTGCGCCCAATTACATTAGGCGGGAAAACAAGAATTTATTATTATTATTATTATTTTTATTATTATTATTATTATTATTGCCTTTATTGGTGGCGCAGTTAGGGCTCTTGGCCCTCTCTTACACTTAACCACATTAATGTAGGAAAGGATTTTGGCAAGCGAACAAACCGAACACGTCTTTAAGTAATTTTAAGTATAACAAGAAGTTCCGTGAAGAACTATACAGCCTACTTTTCATGCCAATGATTATTCTACAGAATATGAACCTATCTAGAATAATGACGAAATTAAGTTGCTAATATCGAAATTTCCAATTAGTTCGAAATACTGTATACCTGGCATAATGTATCCTAATAGAGCACTACAGTTGGCAGCCCTGATGACTGAATATATTCTTAGTTCCGTCTCTTAAGGTACAAAATACAAAATTTGGTTGAAGTCCAATGAATAGCATGGACGTTACATGCAGTTAAACATTGGATCTAACAGCGCGCGTAAAATCATGTTGGCAACAATGTCATGCATGTATTGGTCAGAAATAATCTGAAATAATATGATCTATTGTTGTGCCAATTTTGAAGGAAAACCATTAGTTAGTATAGAAGTTACATGCATTTTAAAATTGGACCTATCAGCAGGCTTAGAATCATGTTGGCAGCACTGACGTATATTAGTTACTCCAAATTCGTCTAGAATGCCAGGTACTATACGTGTGCCAAGTTTCGAGCTATTGGCTTGCATACTTTCTGATATATTGATATTAGGGTAACAAGAATAGGGACAGCACATATTAACAGTTGGCAGCACTGGTTGCTCCTTAGAATACGCATAGTCATATATGTTATGGTACACATAGGACATACGAAATTTGGTTGAAATCCAAATGATAGTATGGAAGTTACATGTATTTAAAGTTGGACCTGTCAGCAGGCTTAGAATCATGTTGGTAGCACTGACGTATATAAGTTACTCCAAATTAATATAGAATGTCAGGTACTATACGTGTGCATAGTTTAAAGCTGTCGGCTTGCATACTTTCTGATTTATTGGTATTTTGATTAAAAAAAATTAGGAGCATTTATTAACAGTTGGCAGCCCTGATAGGTCTTAAGAATATGCTCAGTCATATCTGATTATGTACACATACAACATACGAAATTTGGTTGAATTCCAATTGATAGTATAGAAGTTATATGCATTTAAAAATTGGACTTATCAGGAGGCTTATAATCATTTTGGCAACACTGCCATGTTTAGCCTCCTGGAAATTAAACTAAAATATTATGATCTGTACGCGTGCCAATTTTGAAATCGCTCCCATTCATACTTTCCAAGATATCCAACATGGAGCTCAAATTTCAATTGCGATTTTTTAGCAGTTGGTAGCACTGACATCATTTTCAAATATCGCCGTGAGATATTCAGGTATAGATCTTTACTCCTACCAAATTTTGTTTCGATTGCTGCAGCCGTTTAGGAGTTGATAGGGGGGGGGACACACACACAGCCAGACAGACAGACAGAAGGACAGACAGACAGACAGACAGACAGACAGACACACATTTGTCCGATCTCATAAGTCTACTTTTTCCTCATTTTTGCAAAATGTGAAAAGTAGGCTAAAAACTGTATTTACACATAAGATTACAACAGATAAGATTTCATAAAACTTAGCGTGACTTCACTCGACACAAAACTGTAACTGATCGTCTTAGTTTCTCGCGACTTCCACTTGACTCCTCTACGCGGCGCCACCGGGCAGTGTCGAAGCTGGCGGGAAACCCAAGAACGTTCATTATTTTCAGATTCCCACAATCGGCCATCCTGCAGATCATCCGCCTCGGATGATGAGAAGTCTTCAGCCCAGGGTTTGAGGAATTCAGCACAAGTTGTTGTTCGTTTGGGGCCTAAGCGATTCCCTTCACGACAGAGGTTGTAAGTGTCATTCAGCTTGACTCTGGAGGTTCTGTAAGGCCGAAGGTACTTTTTCTGGAATTTAAGGCCTGGTTCAAACTGGGTCCTCTTGATGGTTTTGATATCGCCAACTTGGTACTGGCGAGCAGGCCTTCGACTTCGATCAAACGACACACTGTTTTCTTGATGCACTTTCTGGATTTGTGCTCTCGCTTCTTCACGGTGTTCATCTCTCCTGGTCTCACACTCGTCTACCATCTATTCACTGATCAACTCAAGTATTCTCAGGTCATTTTCAGAGCGCATTTTGGCTCCCGTCAAAAGTTCGAATGGCGTCTGCTTGATACTGCGGTTGTAAGTGGAATTCATGGCTCTTCGATCAGGTTCGACGTGCTTGTTCCAATCTCCAGGGTTTTCGATGGACAACTTGGCCAGCACGGAAGTGATCGTGGAGTTCATCCTTTCTATCTGGCCATTGGCACGAGGGAGTCTGGTCGTGATCAGCAAGTGGGTGATGTTGTTGGCAGTGCAGTACTCTTCGAATTCATGTAAAATATACGCGGTTCCACGGTCGGTGACGATCTGCGCAGGATTACCAAATACTCCTTTTTGCACGTCCAATTTCTCCGTAGTTTCTTTCGTGATCGTCGTTTTAGTGGGATACAGCCACACAAATTTTGTGAAGCTCTCCGTTACTGCGAGAATATGCTTCCATCCTTTTTTCATTGAATCTAAGGGTTCAAGATGGTCAGCATGGTAGATGTGAAATGGTGTGCTTTCTTTAAATAAGGGATGCAATAGTCCTTGTTTCATCGTGATGCTCATCTCAACGCTGGTACTCTTCGCCTCTTCCGATGCCTTTCCTATGTCCATCTCATCGGCTGCTACCACGTCGATTCGGTACAGGTACGCTTCTGATATGTCCTTGGACATCTTGACACCAGTTTTGCTGATGGTAGTTATGGCTTGGTCCAGCAAGTCGTTACCCATGATAGCTGGCAACTTTAGTACATCTCCAGACACCACATAGAAATCGGTCAAGTAAGTATCGTCGTCAACCTGGACGTCGGTTGGAAAATATCCTAGGGGACGCACCTCACTATCTCCGAAACCCTTGAGTACTATGGCGGTAGTCTTCAGCTCCAGATCGCCCATCTCTGTGTAGATGTCTTCACGGATCAGATTGATTGGGCAGCCCGTGTCAACTAATGCATTGATCTTCTGGCCCTGGAGCAACAATTCTTTCATCTTTATATTCGACTTGGTTCCCAAAGCGACGTTCACTGTCTTCTTCTCGGCATCCTGCTCAGGGTTTGGGCACTTGGAAGCTATGTGTCCGAAACTGCTGCAATTGAAGCACTTTGGACCCTGACTCTTGTGTGGACATTCTCTGGACTCATGACTGTTCTTCTGACCACAATTGTAACATCTCTTTACAGGCGAGGTCTGCTTCTGCCTGTTGTCTTCTCTTGGTGTATGATTGTTTGTCGTCCTCTCATTTATCGTCACCTTCTGGGAGTTTCGTGCGTAAGCACTCTTATAGATCTTCAACTTGTCCTTGAATTCCTTGATGCCCTTTGCTCCATATAGAATCATCTTGGATCCAGTGTCATCCTCGATGCCATCGATGACGTATTGTATCAGTGATTCATCATCGATTGTCGACCTGCTGGCTATATCTCGCATCACCAGGAAATATTCGTGAAGAGTTTCAACTTTTAAAACTCAGCAATTCTTCTAGGTTTGTGCCGTGTCTTGTGTGGGGTTTCGCCTAGGACACCAAGCTAGGCTCATCGGCGGGCTCTTGGTGTCCCTGCCCGGACCCCCACAGGAGTATCGAACTGCGCGATACCTCCCTTTATATCGAGTGCAACTGCACTCCTTGACTGCGAGAACCAAAAGCTCAAGCAGCCATAACCTCCCTATGAAGGCTTCCAAAAAGATGGTGTATTGGCTTTCACGGCCAGTGAATTAAAACTCAGCAATTCTTCTAGGTTTGTGCCGTGTCTTGTGTGGGGTTTCGCCTAGGACACCAAGCTAGGCTCATCGGCGGGCTCTTGGTGTCCCTGCCCGGACCCCCACAGGAGTATCGAACTGCGCGATACCTCCCTTTATATCGAGTGCAACTGCACTCCTTGACTGCGAGAACCAAAAGCTCAAGCAGCCATAACCTCCCTATGAAGGCTTCCAAAAAGATGGTGTATTGGCTTTCACGGCCGGTGAATAAAAACTCAGAAATTCTTCTAGGTTTGTGCCGTGTCTTGTGTGGGGTTTCGCCTAGGACACCAAGCTAGGCTCATCGGCGGGCTCTTGGTGTCCCTGCCCGGACCCCCACAGGAGTATCGAACTGCGCGATACCTCCCTTTATATCGAGTGCAACTGCACTCCTTGACTGCGAGAACCAAAAGCTCAAGCAGCCATAACCTCCCTATGAAGGCTTCCAAAAAGATGGTGTATTGGTTTTCACGGCCGGTGAATTAAAACTCAGCAATTCTTCTTTTGTTTTTTGTTTTTCGTCGGTTGGTTAGCAGTCGATGAATCTCTGCTGAGCTGGCATCATCTCGGAATTCCTTCTTCAGGGCTTTCTTCAACTTGTGCCAGGATGTGATGCCACGTTCACTCTGCACGAACAACTTAGCCAGGCCTGTCAGAGACTTTTTGCAAATACGTATTTCTGCATCTCGCCCCAGCCCATCAACGTTGCTGTTTCCTCAAAGTCCTCAATCCAACGTCGCACCGGATAGTTCTCACTGCCGTCATAGGTTCTGACAGAGCCCTCTACATCTCGGAAAGTTAACGCAAACTTGTGTGCGACTCCACAGTTTGCAGTGTGCCGCAAGTCCACCACGTCCTGGTCGACTTCCCCTTCACTTGAGCTTTTTTCTACAGTCTTCGCTTTGTGTTTGGTCGTTGTTATTTTCTTTTGTTTACCTCCTATTGCTTTGGAGAGTTTCTGGTCTTCGGACGAGCTAGATGAATCTGATGATGATCCTGTCGTGGTAGAGGTTGAATGTTTTGAGGATTTCATCCCAGCCATTTTCTCCTTTAACTCACGTAATTCCTCCGCCAGTGCTTCGTTTTCCTCTTTCATCTTGATCATTGCATCTTCCTTTTTACCAGTCTCTTCTTCTTCTTCTTCTTCTTCACCTTCTTCGTCTTTACGCATCCCCAGCCACGAAAGGTCCATTAAGTTATCACAGACGCGTTGCACAAGTACAGCTTTCTCTCCCGTATATCCAATTTTTAATACTGTGCACATGGCAATCAGGTCAGCCTCGGTGAATTCGGTCTCAATGAACTTCAATTTCACCAGGTGTTCTGGTGAGTCACGTTCAAACTCGAAGCCTGGGAATTCTCTTAAGCGCTGTCTGTTCTTTCGATCACGTGGCAGTTTTTCGAAAATGAGGTTATGTAACGTCTTAATCACGGCCGTGGGCGCCGTCTTAATGTTATTATTCACTTTTTCAATATCTTGTAAACACGCCACTTTGTCCTCCATTTTTCTTTGTCTTTCGGCACTCGCGCTGAACACTTTTCTTTTCGTCCGTCGTCGTAGGCTTCAGGATCCTTGAACTCGTATTTTGTAGCCTGCTCGAACCACCACGTCTTTGGAGGTTGAACAGCTGCTCGTCTTCTATATTCCACGGACCCCCGTCTTCCTCGTAAATCTTGCCAGAAAAATGCCGTCAATTCGCGCCTTGTCGTCTTTGGTTTTATCGCTGTAGGCTTAGCCAAAATTGCCGTTCCGCACTCAAAATCGTTAATATCTCGGACGAGCCCCCAAATGTAGGAAAGGATTTTGGCAATCGAACAAACCGAACACGTCTTTAAGTAATTTTAAGTATAAAAACTGTATTTACACATAAGATTACAACAGATAAGATTGCATAAAACGTAGCGTGACTTCACTCGACACAAAACTGTAACTGATCGACTTAGTTTCTCGCGACTTCCACTTGACTCCTCTACGCGGCGCCACCGGGCAGTGTCGAAGCTGGCGGGAAACCCAAGAACGTTCATTATTTTCAGATTCCCACATTAATACAATCCAATAAACATATTATGGCGACAAAATTAAACAATAATAATTGGCATTGATAATGACTTTCACACTCTCATTCACTCATCCTGTCACACTTGTTGTCGGTCAGCAGTGTTCAGCAGGCTGGCCCAGAAGGTGGTCTTGAATTTAGATAGTGAGGTGGTGCCCCTGACACTGGCTGGAAGGGTATTCCACAGCCTAGACCCCACCACATGAAAAGAGTTGTTGTATATAGAGGAGCGATGAATAGGAATGGAGAGGGAAGAACCAGAGTGTGTATTATTACCATGGAAAGAAGACAAGTACCTGACTTTATTTAATAAGTATAGTGGTCTATCGTCAGACAATAATCGGAAAATCTGGACAAGAATGTGATAAGATCGACGTAGTTCAGGTTTCAGCCAGGAAAGAGCGCAATAATGGGGAGTGATATAAGTGCATAAGATATTTGTCACAATATAACAAGTTTTCAGGTAGAACAAGAAGTTCCGTGACGAACTAAAGAGCCTACTTTTCGCGAAATGTAAGATTCATTCCAATGATTAATCTATATGGACCTAATTAGAATAATGACGAAATTGAGTTGGTAATAACGAAATTTCTTATTAGTTCGAAATATAACTGGCATAATGTAGCCTAATAGAACATTACAGTTGGCAGTCCTGGTGACTGAATATATTCATGCTTCCATCTCTTAAGGTACAGAATACAAAATTTGGCTGAAGTCTAATAGATAGGATGGAGGTTACATGCAGTTAAACATTGGATCAAACAGCGCGCGTAAAATCATGTTGGCAACAATGTCATGCATGTATTGGTCAGAAATAATCTGAACTATTATGATCTATTGTTGTGCCAATTTTTGATGAAATCCATTTATTTGTATAGAAGTTACATGTATTTTAAAATTGGACCAATCAGCAGGCTTAGAATCATGTTGGAAGCACTGACGTAAATTAATTACTCCAAATTAATCTGGAATGTAAGGTACTAGACGTGTGCAAAGTTTAGTGCTGTTGGCTTGAATACTTTCTGATACACAGATATTAGGGTAAAAAATAGAAACAGCATTTATTAACAGTTGGCAGCCATGGTTGTTCTTAAGAATACGCACAGTCATATCTGTTATAGTACACATAGCACATACGAAATTTTGTTGAAATCCAATGATAGTATAGAAGTTACATGTATTTACAATTGGTCCTATCAGCAGGCTTAGAATCATGTTGGTAGTACTGAGGTCCATTAGTTACTCCAAATTAATCTAGAATGTCGGGTACTATACGTGTGCATAGTTTAAAGCTGTCGGCTTGCATACTTTCTGATATATGGGTATTTGGATAAAAATATTGAGAGCATATATTAACAGTTGGCAGCCCTGGTGGCTCTTAAGAATGTGCTCAGTTATATTCGTTTACGTACACATAGCACATGCAAAATTTGGTTGAAATACAATTGATAGTGTAGAAGTTATATGCATTTAAAATTTGGACCTATCAGCAGGCTTGTAATCATTTTTACAACACTGCCATGTATGGCCTCCTGGAAATTAAACTGCAATATTATTATCTATACGTGTGCCAATTTTGAAATAGCTCCCATTCATACCTTCCAAGATATCCAACATGGAGCTCAAATTTCAATTGTAATTTTTCAGCAGTTGGTAGGACTGACATCATTTTCAAATATGGCCGTGAGATATTCAGGTATAGATCTTTACTCCTACCAAATTTTGTTTCGATTGCTGCAGCCGTTTAGGAGTTGATAGGGGGGGGGGGCACACATACAGCCTGACAGACAGACAGACAGAAGGACAGACAGACAGACAGACACACATTTGCCCGATCTCATAAGTCTACTTCTTCCTCATTTTTGCAAAATGTGAAAAGTAGGCTAAAATGGGAGAGTGAGTATTTAATTGCATGACATGCTTTGATCGTCAAACAATCATCATAAGATCCTGCTCTATTAGGCTTAAATAATGTACGATGTTTATGTATTACACTTATCCACAACATATATTGCACATTAAAACCGTACCGGTTTCAGTCACACTATGACATTCCCCAGCGTAATTTAGGACATGTAAATGTGCAAGAACTTACACTTAATATACCCATAAATGTTGGCATAACAGATGATTCTAAAAATATTCTCGTTCCAAAAGCTCACAACTTAACATGTAAAAAAACAAAACAACAACAAGTAGTTCCGTGAAGAACTATACAGCCTATTTTCATATATCCTACTTATGTTAACTACCACTATGAACATACAAAATTTCAGTTTGATTGCTGTAATACTCGTAGATTCGTAGATATTGAGAGCCGTCTATATAATTCGGATGGTCGCCATGTAGGATTGTTAAACGTATAGGTAAAGCCCTGCGCGGATGCGGATATCCGCGGATAAACCCGCGGTTATCCGCAATTTTTTTCGCCACGCGGATATAGTTTGTTTGGCTGTGCGGATAGCGGATAATCTGCGGATAATGTTTCAAGTAAATTTGCGGATAGTTTTTAGAATAAAATGTGGAACGATAATATTACATATTTGATAAGCCAATCTACAGCTTCATGCTTAAAAGAGGAATACTCTTATAGCCTATTGCGTACGAAATATTCAGGCACGTATCTATGTACTACACGAGAAGATTATTTTACTCATATGCTTTCAACTACATTTTATTAAGTACCGTATGTTTCTAGTAGATGGTCTTGACATCTCATCAATTCCCACTGCCAATATTACTATACGTACGAGATATAACGCTGTCAATAAGACTGTTAGTTCATCGTGGTGACATCATTAATATTCCTCAAGTCAGCTACTTCACGGGCTAAGCTATCTGGTCCCATGTGTAGCCTATCTGTAGATTTATTTCCAACTAGGCAATGAAACACGCTGACTGTGATATTGCAACGGATCGAGTTATGACATCAACTATGCGGACATGGATGGGTCAAGAAGCAGATGGATGATGACTGACTTGAAATTTCCGGCCAAATATCAATCCCTTTCTCCAAGCGTAAAGAGAGGTCACTTATTATTAGTGAATGTTACCGCGACCGTAAGTATGAAAATTTCAACAACATGGATAAACTATCTATTAAAATAAAACAAGGTGAATATTCAATAGTGCGTGAAACTAAGCTCAAGTCAACGATATGGCAGATATTTGGTTACGTTTTCAATGGAAACGAAAAGGTGAACGATATAGTAGGATGTTTTACCTGTAAGAAAGTGTATTCATACTCAGGACACAAATCAGGCACATAAAACTTACTAAGGCACAAGTGCAAAAGTAGCCAAAAAAGTATAGTCAGTTTTTATTCTAAAGCGGAGGTCAAGAAACCTGAAGTGTCATCCAACTTGAAGTTCCTTGCAATGAAGCAAATTGCCAGGAGCGACTCACTTATCAAATGTCTAAATGTGTTGGTTTGATACTTTATGTTTTATCTAATAAATTAATAAAAATAATATTGAAATATCAGCGGATTTGGATAAAAGTCGTGCGGATGCGGGGCGGAAGCAGATAACAGTCATGCGGATGCGGGGCGGATGCGGATAACAGTCGTGCGGATGCGGGGCGGATGCGAATAACAGTCGTGCGGATGCGGGGCGGATGCGGATAACAGTCGTGCGGATGCGGGGCGGATGCGGATAACAGTCGTGCGGATGCGGGGCGGATGCGGATAACAGTCATGCGGATGCGGGGCGGATGCGGATAACAGTCGTGCGGATGCGGGGCGGATGCGGATAACAGTCGTGCGGATGCGGGGCGGATGCGGATAACGTTTTGTTTATCCGCACAGGGCTCTACGTATAGGCCATAGAGGTATGTACCATTAAAGGAAAATTATTGCGTAGGTTCATTATTCAAACTTTCACTTCTATCGCATGATTACGACACAAGAAATAAAAACTTAATTATAAAATTCGCACAGCCACCATTTTGAGGTTATGTAAACAATTGAACTAAATTGGACACCAGTGCATTACAATGAGTATAAACATTTCCTGTACCAGATTTCATCGCGTTTGGAACATTAAATCGCGAGAAAGGTCTATTAATTTTTTTAATTCACTTGGCCACCATGTTCGTTTTGTAGTTAACCGGTTTTTGAAAGTCTTATAGATGAACTTCCAATAGTGCCCTTTATCTCCGTACAAAATTTCAGGGCGATACCGCAAATAGTTTCAGAGATATAGAATGCCGGTGAAATATTTCGCACATCCGCCATCTTGTGGTTATGTAAACAATTGAAGGAAGTTTGATCTCGGTGCATTACAATGTGTAAAAACATAGACTGTACCAAGTTTTATTGCGTTTGGTTGGTTAAATCGCGAGAAACGTTCATTTAAATGTCGCAAATTCGCGTGGCCGCCATGTTGGTTTTGTAGTTACCAGTTTTTCAATAGTCACATAGGTAAACTTCTAGTAGTTCCCTTTATCACCGTAAAAACTCAAAAGTGATATCCGGAATAGTTTCGGAGATATTGAATGCTGCTGAAATATTTGGCACAGCCGCCATGTTGGATTGGTGAGACGCAACAAAATTTGAAGGACACGGTCGGGGTCGCCCGGAGTAGTTCTATGAACTTCCCGAGTTTCATTGAAATCGCTCCTGCCGTATAGAAGTTATTAGGGGGACACACACACAAACCTCACACACACACACACACACACACACACGTACACACAGACACACGGACAAAAGGTGATCTCATAAGCCTATTTTTTCAAAATTGAAAATAGGCTAAAAAAAGAGATCTGTTAAAAAATGTGTTAAGATAAACATGAAAAGGTCTTGATAAAACAGCGTGGAAGAGAAGAGATGTGGATGTGAAACTAGATAAGTTGAAATAGTTAGGTTTTAACTCATTGTTTGGTTTGTACTGTATTTGCAAGATAGAGAAATAATGGAATTAAATCGTTGGAAATAAGTGTTACGAGATAATGTTCTATAATATTTTCCCTTTATTTCAGGCCTCTTCTCCAATAATATTCGGAGACAATGTGAAGCCTATAAAGTTGGCTGATAAGACCCCGCCCGTAGGAACAACGTTGACCATCACTGGCTGGGGAGACCTAACAATGAGAGATGGACCAGAACAGCTACTGATGGTGCAGATACCAGTGATTGATCACAAGGTGTGTGAAGATGAATACACCTCAATCTTGAAAGTATCAGCCAACATGCTCTGTGGAGAAGCACCTGGAAGTGCGAATGGATTCTGCCATGGTGATTCTGGCGGTCCAGTGACTGCTGGTGGAGTCCAAGTTGGGATAGTGTCATGGAGATGGTATGATTGCACGCTAGTAGGGAAGGCCAACGTATTTTCTGATGTGGCTGTGCTCAGACAATGGATCAAAGATATCAGTGGCGTCTGATATGACACTGAAACGGAATCAATTAAATAAGAGTGTAACACAGTTTCTAAAGAAACAATAAATAATATTTTGAAAAGAAATAAGAGTTTGCACCTTCTTCTACTTAAGGGGCTCTGTGATTCAACTTTCCTGACTAAATATTCCAAGAGTAGGCGTAGTGCATACACAGGCTTCGTGAGTGTAGTGGTTGTCTTACATGGCGGCATATCACTTGGTGTGAAGAGACGCAGACAGGAAAAGGGTAGGTGCAAGTCCATAGGGTTGTTGTTTTAAGGGCTGGAACAGCAAGGATATCTGTCCCTACCATCCATAGATCCGAGTGTCAATTCCCTGCGTTGATAGTGGACATCTTGAGTGTGGCTTTCCACCGATTAATTTATTTTATTTATTTATTCATTTATCTTATGGCTTTTGTGCCTGGAGTGTCCGAGGACATACTCGGCTCGCCTGAAGCTGTAGCTGCTTCAAGCGGACGCCCATAGGGTGAGCTACAAATTCCGTTCAATTTCAAGTATCTCCAAATTTCGCTACCAGATATCACTGATACCTGGCGGTAAACGTTGGAACTTTGATAGAGCGTTCCAACGAAATCTAACCTAGAAATTTAGCTTCTCACAAGTTTAGTCTGTGGAAGGAACTTTTACATGCCATACATCTATGACATGGGACCGCCGGCTTTACTTCCCCTCCTAAGGAAGGCATACTAAAGGATTTTAACGCTCTTAAAATGTCCGACGACTTCAGCCGGGTTTGAACCCGCTGTCTTGGGCACAGTGGTTCAGCTTGCTACTATCTATGCCACCGACGCCGCCATGTAAGACAACCACTACACCCACGGCACCTGTGTATGCACTACAACTAATTAATTTTAACAGCACACCAGAAATATGCAAAAGAGTTATTGCCATTCATTACGACTAGGAGTGTCTACACCTATCCTTGGCTCTAAGAGTTACTGGTAGAGATACTACTACAGTCACTACG
Organism: Meconema thalassinum; assembly: GCA_946902985.2. Classification (NCBI taxonomy): domain Eukaryota; kingdom Metazoa; phylum Arthropoda; class Insecta; order Orthoptera; family Tettigoniidae; genus Meconema; species Meconema thalassinum. The sequence goes on from OX336388.2 coordinate 2,086,203,111, forward strand.
AAAATATAGGGTTATCAAAAATGTCAATACACCCCAAGTACATAGGGAAGACCACCCTAGTCCCTAAATGAAGTATCTACCACAACAACAACAACAATAGTATCATCAACAACGTACAATCCTTATTGGAAGAAGTAAACAAGTACGTGAGAATTTGCACGCAGACCTAGGATTTATTATACACACAGTTCAATTGAAGACTCCACCCTTGAGGGCACACGCCGTGGGAATTCCGAAAAACTACGATTATAGCTTGTGATAAACTTCACTTGATTAGAAGTGTTGACAGCAGACGCAGTGGCGTATTAGTGCAAGTAGTTCCATGAAGAACTAAATAACCTATTTTCATATATCCTATTCATGTTAATTGCCTCTATCAATATACAAAATTTCAGTTTCATTGCTGTAATAGATTCGTAGATATTGAGAAATGACAAAATATTGCGGATGGATGCCATGTTGGATTTTTATATATGTAGGTCCTAGAGTTATGTACTATTACATGAAGATTATTGCGTAGGTGTATTATTCACAAATCAATCGCATGATTAGGACACACGAAACAAAAACGAGATTTTAAAATTTCGCACAGCCACCGTCTTGTGGCTATGAAAACAATTGAAATAAATTAGATGTCAATGAATTAGAATTTGTACAAGCGTTTACCGTATCAAGTTTCACTGTGCTCGGATGGTCAAATCGCGAGAAACGTCCATTTAAATATTTCAAATTCGTGTTGCCGCCATAATGGATTTGTGCTCACCAGGTTATTGAAAGTACCATAGGTGAACTTATATTAATGCAAAACGTCAGTGTGATTGCTGTCATAGATCAGTAGATATTGAGAAACGGTTAAAAATTTCGTATGGTCGCCATGTTGGATTTTTATATATGTAGACCGTAGAGTCATGTACCGTTAAATGACGATTATAGCGTAGGTTCATTATTCAAACGTTGACTTCAATCGCAAGAAATAAAAACTTAATTTTAGAATTTCGCACAGCCACCATATTGAACTTACATAATCAATGGAACTAAATTACATGCCAGTGCATTATAACGTGCATAAACATTTGCTGTACCATGTTTCCCTGCACTCGGATGGTTAAATCGCGAGAAAATTATATCTAAATATTTCCAATTCACTTGGCCACCATGTTCGTTTTGTACTTAACAGGGTTTTGAAATTAGCATAGATGAAATTCTAGTAGCGCTCTTTATCACGGTAAAAACATTCAGGGTGATATCGGTAATAGATTCAGAGATAGAGAATGCTGGTGAAAATTTCGCACAGGCGAATGTTGGATTGGTGAGACGTGATGAAATTTGAAAGGCACAGTTGGGGTCGGACAAAATAGTACTATGTCCTTACCGAGTTTGATTGAAATCTCCCCATCCGTTTGGATTTTATTTGTGTGTGTGGGAGGCAAAAACACACATACTCGCACAAACATTCGGACACACACACACACAGAGAGGCAAAAGGTGATCTCATATGCCTATTTTTTTTTTCATAAAATGAAAATAGGCTAAGGAGATCACCTTTTGTCCGTGTGTGTGTGTGTCTGTGTGTTTGTCTGTGTGTCCCCCCTAATAACTTCTAAACGGCTGGGACGATTTCATTGAAACTCGGTAAGGTCAAATCACCATATTGGCCGACCCCTACCGTGAACTTCAAATATTATTGCGTCTCACCAATCCAACATGGTGACTGTGCGAAATATTTCACCCGCATTCCATATCTCCGAAACCATTACTGATATCACCCTGAAATTTTGTACGGTGATAAACGGCACTACTAAACGTTCACCTATGAAGTAAAGCCGGCGGTCCCATGTCATAGATTTATGGCATGTTAAAGATCTTTCCACTAATTACACCTGTGTGAAACTAAATTGGATAGGTTAAGAATGTAAACAACGCTCTTTGGTTGCTACGTTCGTTGCCAAGAGCCGACTGCGGTGGCGTCTAGTAGCTAGTTCTGAACTAGGCCTAGTAGTCGTTGACGGTGGCGTTTGGCGGCAAAAGTAGGAACTATTTGAAAATTCAAAGTTGCAGTCCCTACTTGAATTAAAAAAAAACAGATACACACACTAATACAGTCATCACAATTAACACCGGTTATCAGACAGATTCTACACTCACCCAAAGTACACGGGGCTACATGACCGCGTTGTCGCAGCCCCTAAACTAAGGAACCAACCAACCAACTGGGACTTTCAAGCACCTGTTAAGAGCAAAACGAACATGGCGGCCAAGCGAAGTTGAAACTTTTGAATAGACTTTTCTCGCGATTTAACCATCCAAAACGTAATGAAACTTGATACAGCAAATGTTACACATTGTAATGCACTCGCATCTATTTTTGTTCAATTGTCTATATAACTTCAAGATGCGGCTGTGCCAAATATTTCACCGGCATTCTATATCTCCGAAACTATTATTGATATCTCCCTGAAATTTTGTACTGTGATAAATGGTACTAATAGAAGTTCAGCTATGAGACTTTCAAATACCTGTCAAATACAAAACGAACATGTCTGCCAAGCGAAGGTGAGACATTTCTCGCGATTTAACCATTTGAACGCAGTGAAATATGGTACAGTACATGTTTATACACATTGTAAAGCACTGTCATCTACTTTAGTTGAATTGTTCATATAACCTCAAGAAGGCGGCTGGGCGCATTTTTAAAATATTTTTTTCATTTCTCGTGTATTAATCATGCGAACGAAGTGAACGTTTGAATAATGAGCCTACACAACAATCGTCATCTAATACTACATAACTCTATGGCCTATATATAAAAATCCAACATGGCGACCAACCGAAATATTTAGACGGTTATCAATATCTACGAATGTATTACAGAAATCAAACTGAAATTTTGTATGTTGATAGAGGCAATTAACATAATTTGGATATATGAAAATAGGCTGTATAGTTCTTCACGGAACTACTTGAATCATAAATGAAAATACGCCGCTTGTGAATGAGTAGTTACACATAACAATTTGGTGGTACGGCCAAACCAGAAAAATGTCTACGGAAGTACTGGTTTCTTCTTCTTTAAATCATAATCGACCAAAAATATTCCGTGCTTTGTAGCGTACTTAACCACTTTGCAACAACTATCTTAAAATTCCTGTAGTTACAAATGAACTGAGCGAGAGAGCTCATCTGCTGCTTCATCAGCTACGTAAACTGTCAACATTTCAAATCAAGTCAAGCTTATCACAAGCTGCATCGTGCCAACTCAGGGATTTCCATGGCATTTGGGCAGATGTGCGAAGTATTTAATTAAACTCTCTGTAGATACAGCATAACACATTTGTCAACAAGTGCGCACTTGAGATAACGCTACATATCGGCAGGTGTCGTCCGGACAGCGATTATTTTTATTTAAAGATCATTTCGACTTCAAGTGCGTTGATAAGCTAAGAGCTTGTATATCTAATGAAGAAGCAGTTCTTGGGCAGACAGTCGCAATGGCACATCCAGTAAGACTAACTTCACTCTTTGTTGCATATCTTGGTGAGAAAATACAGAACGATATCTGAAATTAGCATTGAACTCATAAAATCAATTTCCTTAGTAAATGATTATCTCTCAATTTCAGGAATTTTCGCAAGAAGCGAAGCTTTACCTACTAAGTTGAGAATATTCAACGGTGATTCAGTGGATATCGCAGATTATCCCTATCAGGTAATGTATCTTATGCCTTTTAATTATTAGCAAAAAGAAACATAAAATGGAACAGATCCGAATGTTTATACGAGAAAGTGCTTTTACGAATTTTTATGTTTTTATATTATGACTAGCCTATTACACAAAAGGAATCTCTAGGAGGATTCAAGATAGAATTCAAAGACAATAGAGTCACGCCAAGACTGTTTAAAGTTCAATCCATTTCACTGCCTCGCGGGTAGCCATGGAGGCATCGTTCCAGTCATCAATCAGACCTGCAGTTGACATTCCCTTGTAATACAATGAACAGTATGTCAAGGCGTTCCACAGCCTTGCTCCGGACTAGGTACTATCCCCATTTGAAACATAGCTCCTGCACGTAATATGCTTTGCTCTAGTACATTTAAGGTCACCCATGTTTGACGAGGTATTAAGAAACTCTCAAAAGTCTGCAAATGGCAGACGTTGTTTTGGAACTCTAGTTCTGATTGACCTTCCCTGCGTTGCTTCTAGGTAGCTTGGGGGTTAAATTTGTGGCCTGCCGTATAGGTAGATGACAAGATTTTAGTCTATTAGTGCTCTGATTTCGACTGGTATGTTGCAACTCATGAATGAGGGCACATGATCGCCGTAAATCATGTGAGGAATATCCAGTCAAGAGAAAAAATCGAAGTGTTGGAGTAGACCCTCTACTGCCGGAAATAAAACACATAGTGGCGTTAAGCTACGTATCGATGACTATTGAGAGGGGATAATTACGCCAAACTGGGGCACAATATTCACTAACCAGCCTTAAGGCTAAACAACGTAGAACGTTTTCGGGGGATTTCCATGCACAACCCCCTAATATACCATATTGGTGGCAACACACTCGTTCTGTCCATGAAGATCAATAGGGTAATATTACAGAGAACACTACAATCAAGTAGGGTTTAAACTGTTATTATTCTATAACTTCTCTACGCAAACTCAATGCCAAATAGACATTTCTATCGTTTTCATACAATATTGGATTCAAGTTTTGGCTTCTACCCAAACACTTTACTGAATATAACTTGAGTTTACCTTGAGTTACTGTATGTATACCGGGTGAGTTAGCCGTGGTCGTTACGGCATGACTGCTGGGAGTCGCTCACATTCGGGAGGCGAGGAGGTTCGAATCCCTCCGCCGGCAACCTTGAAGATTTTCTGTGGTTTCGCATCTTCCTTCCTGGCAAATGCCTGGGTTGGTCCCTAACTATAGGCCACAGCCGCTACCTTCCAACTCATCGTCCTTACATACCAACTATCCTCCCCAACGATACGTGTAGCTCTCCCATTGGGTGTCCGTCTCGGAGCAGCTACAAAACTGGCTAGCCGAACATGTCCTTGGACACTCCCGGCACTAACAACCATACGCTAAAAAATAAAAAAACTGTACCTACAGTATGTTCACCGAATTATCTTTAGTGGATCTTGGGTTTTAATGAAACAATTACAGAACCAAACAAAGACTAACTAAGGGCCATATGACATGTTGGATTTCCCAGCCATTATACTCTAGTAAATATTTTAGGTCTCCTTCTGCGTTTGTTGCATTGTTTCTCCTAGGTTCACCAAGTCAGGATGATCAGCAGGTTCCTGGTGCACCTAGGTGAAACTCTGCTACGGAAACGATAAAACGTACATGATTTTCTGGAGGATAAAGGGCTGTCACAAGGATTCTATGAAGGCACTGAGAGATGCCCGTGTCCTTCCCTTGATGAATACTGAATTTTCTAATTCCTGTTAGCACAGGCTAGTCTAAGATGGCGTTTTTCAGCAATGTCTGAGTCCCATTATTATGGCTATAGGGGAGTCACTGAAGCATGAATGGTGCAGAGTGCACTCAAGATACCCGTAAATGTGGCGAACATGCTATATAGCCTAATGTGTGTGCTGTAACTATGGCTCAGTGAAGAAAAAGTAGCAAATTACCTCTCTCCTCGCTTTGCCTAGTACGATTAATTACAGAGATACCTTGGTTTTCAAGATTTCTACCTCCATAACGTACGGTGGTGCTCCTTGGTGATCAAGCCAGTCTTCATACTAACTACTTAACAGACAGACACGGATGTACCCAAATGAAGTATATTACACATCAGTTGTTACGTCCACCTTCTCAACATAATTTAATTTTCTTCTAGTTTTATGCACTTTTCCAATCGATGTGTCAGTCTCTCCAGATGTTCCCGAAACCATGCTTTCGGAGTGCAGCGTACCCATACCTTGATAGGTGTGTCAAGTTCTGCAAAATCTGCAAAACGGTGACCATGTAATGGAAGCATAGAGGCAGTCCACCGCGAAAGAAATTGTGAACAGTGCCATTAGTTGGCAAGCGAATTGTGACAGTCTACTGGGGCATAAAGGACATCATCCTCATTGACTGGCTGGAATTGGGGGCCAAGATTAACAGTGCAGCATATGTGGCAACCCTTAAGCGCTTACGTCGTGCCATTCAAACTAAGCGGCCAGGAAAATGGCCTAAAGGTGTGCTTCTGCAACATGAAAATGCCCGCCCCCACGTTACCGGAGAGACCACCGGTGCCACTGATGAAATGGGATTCACGGTGCTGCCACACCAACCATACTCTCCCGACTTGGCACGAAGTGACTATCACATGTTCGGGAACATGAAGAAACCTCTGGACACAGCTGTCAAGGCAAGAGCATGCAGCACTCCGAAAGTATGGATTCAGGAAGATCTGGAGAGACTGACACGTCGATAGCAAAAGTGCATAAAACTTAAAGAAGATTATGTTGAGTAGGTGGACGTAACAACTAATGTATAATGTACTTCATTTGGGTAGAAGAAAATAAAGTGTAAACAATATATTTCGCCCCTCGTGTAACGAACACAAATCACTAACCATTTCCATGCACACAATCTCAGAGTCGATGTGGTCATCCATCAGCTGAATTACATACAGTATCTATAATGAAGACCACCACTGTTGAGGAGGCTTAATATTCTAAACCTGAAAGGCTGTGTGCTAGAAGTTCACAGGCGCTATTATTAATGGCTCGAGGGTATGAAACGCCATCATACTATTGTCCGCCCAGAGTTAGGATTGTATCACGGGTTCTTATGGACATTTAAATTTAGCGGACTCACCCAGAAGAAATTGTTGACTTTGAAGTCCTTAAAAACTCTATTTCCCCGGTCTCATATAAGAGCATATTGGTCAGGAGTGGATAACACTCTACTTGGTGTTGGACGCTCATTTCGTGGCCTATAAGAGTATACAAAAAGTATGTTGGCTCAGGCAAGAGAGCATTTCTACAGAAAATAAATCTATAATATATTTATTTATTTATTTATTTATTTATTTATCGTATGGCTTTTAGTGCCGGGAGTGTCCGAGGACATGTTCGACTCACCATACGCTGTAGCTGCTTCAATGCGGACACCCATGGAGTGAGCTACAAGTTCCGTTGAATTTCAAGTTGGTCCAACTTTCGCCACCGGATGTCGCTGAGACCTAGTGGTGGAAGTTGGAATTTTGATAGAGCGTTTCAACGAAATCTAACCTGAAGATTTAGCTTCACACAAGTTTAATTAGTGGAGGGTCCTTTTACATGCCATAAACCTATGACATGGGACCGCCGGCTTTACTTCACCTCCAATGGAAGGCATACTGCGGGATTTATAACGCTATACAGGTTGTGATCTGTACTTTAGAATGTGGCTTGCAAGAAAGGACCCACGATTGATTTTAGTCTGTAGAGCTCCATTGTGAAGGCAGCAGTTATTTTATCCTGGATACACTTTGAGTAATTGAGGTGATCAGTGGCCGAATGTACTTTACCCACTTCCATCAAGGTGTATGAAGCACGAAAGTTTTTGATACTTTAGGAAGTAGTTCAAATCTACTGAGTATAATGAATGCAATCATTTTTACATAATTTGCTCTATCACTGCAATTCTCTTTATATAGCCATTCTTTTTGAAGATTTTTTCAAAACTGTGGGTTCGTTTTGAAGTTTCTTTGATTTTATGTAAATTAAGAAATACTGTATTTAGGAATAAATGTTAGTGTATCCGTGTATTCAATTTATATTATAGAAGAGAGGGTGGTGCATACTTTTCACAATAGACTATTTAGATAAAACTAGTTATTTGAAACTCAGAAATCGTTGAGAAAATGTAGTAGAAAAAATATTTCGGTTTATCTTGTATGTGAAAAGTTATTAGTGATCAGCAAATCGTTGTATTTGGGTGCAGGGATAATCCAGAAAGGGTATTTGTGGAAAAGAATAATGGGTGATTGTTCGGGTTGTATGGTGCTTTTATTTTAAATATATTTCGTGAGTGTTCCCACCAACGCCCAGCAAGGCACAAAGGCTATCTCCAGACTCAGTAGAAGAGTTGGTTCAAACTCCAACGTTGAATTCTCGTGTTTTCGCATTTCGAAATTCAGTTGTATGTCAGGACGTTACATACTACTAACAGGTTACGACCCTATCCTTTCAATCCTTGATCAGCTTCCTTCAACTTCATTTCTTATTCTATGTTCCATTGTATGGTTGGCTGCCATCCAGGAGCCTGGGTTCCATACCCAGCTTTGAAAAGGGAAGAGGGCTGTATGAATTTACTTGTGCGTCTCATTAATTGCTCTAATGAGACTGGCGTCATAACGGACATCCGGCCGTTAAAACCATACACCACATAGACATGTAATCGAATCTCACTCCCAGCCCGCAAAAAGTGGAAATAATAGTGAGAGGCCACGGTTAAGTGTTAAGTATTAGAAAACGATGAATATGTCAAAAAAATTAGTGTTCAAGCTGTAATACATTTTAATGGAATTCGCAATTACTAGCATTACCCGTCGTGGCTTCGCCCGCAAATATTCTAGTTGTAAAGAGTACACTTAGCAAAATCTCAATCATGAATGCTATGACTGATTTATCCTTGGTATGAATAATCAGACTTTATCAATTCAGCTACTGGTGCAGTGGTTAGGGGTTTGTCATTCCTTCATAGGTATATCAGAGCGAAGTTAGTTTTCTGGGAATATCACTGACACTGTTAATTTAAGGGCCTTTAAATGTGGTTTTCGGAGACCCTTTATATTCGGGTGAAAAAGACCTTTCGTACCACACTCACACGTGAAAATTGCGTGAAATAATTATAGAGCGCTTCTTGATCCCCTTATGCTCATTATACTATATGTAATGATGAATTTCACAGCTTAATTTGGTTCAGTGATAACCTTATAAGCGTCTGGAAACTTTCACAGTAATGTTGCCTAATAATTGGAATTGCATTGCGTCTTACAGAAATAGATGGACCTGTGAGATTCTGTTACCATGGTTATCGTGTTTCATTCTTTAATTATTTCATTGTAAATATACATGTTTTAAGGTATTTATTCAACTGTGAGGCATTTAAAGAGTAAGTGAGTGTGTTTCGCTTACGCATTGGGTTATGCTGAACCTGTAGGTATCCCATATGTGTAGGTTGGTGTTAATGGGACCTTATTTTCGGTACAAAACTGGAATGGGACCTTTGCAGAATAATAAAGGGAGGGATATCACAGCGTCTAATTTCCCTTCACAGAAAAGCTTGTGACAGTATTTATGGTAAGACTAGGCAGATATTCTCAGTAAATATTTCTGAAATGAATAAAAAACCTCATATGCGTTAAATGTTTACGAAGAAGGAGGTACTTATGCTCAATGCCTTACGAATTCGGTTTCCTTTACAGTGTGCATGTGAGCGACTAATATTCTTTGGCGCAAGATCAAAGACTGTCATCAATTGTTTTTATCACAGCTCTCCGTGGAAATCGATGGGGATCACCAGTGCGGAGCGTCCATCATTGGGGAACAGTGGGCTCTAACTGCAGCCCATTGTATTAATCAGTAAGTACACACACTAAAATGTTTACTATGCTAATATTTATCATTGTTTATGTAATACTTATAGTATTGTTTTGAGCAGCACAATTCACACGATATAGCTTTAACACCTTGTATTTGAAAAAGCCCTTTTTGCTAATTGCGTGAATCTCGCTTTTTGCACTATATTACTTAAATAAACAGTTCAACAACAGCTGTATCTATGCTCGCTAAGGCGCACCCCTAGACCATAAGGCTTAGCTGTCTGCGGACTCAGTAGATGACTGGGTTCGAATCCCACCCCTCCATCTACCGTCCTTCAAATGAATTTCCATGGTTTCTCAATTTAAACTCCAGGCAAATACCGGTCTGGTACCTTGTAATATGTGACGGCCTATATCTACATTGTTGATTGTAGTGTGTCTAGCCTAGATATAATGTTTCAGTTTTCTTTCTTGACATAATTATGTTCTACATCAGGTTATCAACATTGATGCTCTGCACAAATAGGTTAAAGAATTAGACATATTTATCAACACGTTCATTCATCCTTGCAGGCCAGAGGCCTCCGGATTTGATTACATTTGTCTTCATTTTTTAGCCTACTTTCCACATTTTGCAAAAATGATGAAAAAGTTGACTTATGAGATCGGGCAAATGTGTGTCTATCTGTCTGTCTGTCTGTCTGTCTGTCCTTCTGTCTGTCTGTCTGTCTGTCTGTCTGGCTGTGTGTGTCCCCCCCCCCCTATCAAATCCTAAACGGCTGCAGCAATCGAAACAAAATTTGGTAGGAGTAAAGATCTATACCTGAATATCTCACGGCCATATTTGAAAATGATGTCAGTGCTACCAACTACTGAAAAATCGCAATTGAAATTTGAGCTCCATGTTGGATATCTTGTAAGGTATGAATGGGAGCTATTTCAAAATTGGCACACGTATAGATAATAATATTGAAGTTTAATTTCCAGGAGGCCATACATGGAAGTGTTGCCAAAATGATTAAAAGCCTGCTGATAGATCCAAATTTCAAATGCATATAACTTCTACACTATCAATTGGATTTCAACCAAATTTCGTATGTGCTATGTGTACATAAACAGATATGACTGAGCGTATTCTTAAGAGCCACCAGGGCTGCCAACTGTTAATAAATGCTCTCATTTCTTTAAATCCAAATACCCATACATCAGAAAGTATGCAAGCCTACAGCTTTAAACTATGCACACGTATAGAACCTGACAATCTATATTAATTTGGAGTAATTCATATACGTCAGTGCTACCAATATGATTCTAAGTCTGCTGAGAGGTACAACTTTAAATACATGTAACTTCTATACTATCATTTGGATTTCAACCAAATTTCGTGTGTGCCATGTGTACCATAACAGATATGACTATGCCGATTCTTAAGAGTAACCAGGGCTGACAACTGTTAATAAATACTGTCTCTATTTTTGTTACCCTAATATCAATATATCAGAAAATATGCAAGCCAATAGTTCTAAATTTTGCACACATATAGTACCTGGCATTCTAGATTAATTTGGAGTAACTAATATACGTCAGTGTTGCCAAATTGATTCTAAGCCTGCTGATAGGTCCAATTTTAAAATGCACGTAACTTCTATACTAACTAATGGATTTCATTCAAAATTGACACAACAATAGATCATAATTTTTCAGATTATTTCTGACCAATACATGCATGATATTGTTGCCAACATGATTTTACGCTCGCTGTTAGATCCAATGTTTAACTGCATGTAACGTCCATGCTATCCATTGGACGTCAACCAAATGTTGTATTCTGTACCCTAAGAGATGGAACTAAGAATATATTCAGTCACCAGGGCTGCCAACTTTTGTGCTCTATTAGGCTACATTATGCCAAGTATACAGTATTTCGAACTAATTAGAAATTTCGATATTACCAACTTAATTTCGTCATTATTCTAGATAGATCCATATACAGTAGATTAATCATTGATATGAATTTTAAATTTTAGGAAAAGTAGGCTCTTTAGTTCGTCACGGAACTTCTTGTTCCTTTCGTGTTGTAGTAATGTGGTCCACACTTTGCGATTCATCGCCACACCGGCCCGTCATATGCCTTTGGATTTTAAACCTATACGGATAGGTCCCTATTTTGACATGTCCTGTTATCATAAACGTTATATTATGGCTTAGAAGAAATTTTGAGGCAAGGCTTTGCTCGAAGCCAAAGACTCTTGACATGTTAGAAAATTATCTGCATAATACTCATCTTGCTTAACTTGTTTCAAATTACTCGCGAACGGATAGTGCAAACCATGGGCAAAGCCCGGTCAAGCGCGCGGGATGCCGCACGCTCACCAGAGCGCGCCGGGTCGTGCCCCTTCCATCCAGTCTTAAAACACTTATAGTGGGCGATGTATTGAAGATAGAGATATGCTCTCGCGGACTTTTTTGTAGAACTTTTCATGCTGACCAATTCTTACGCTCATGGTATATTGATATTTTTAAAGGTTTGCCCAGTGTAAGCTTAAGAAGGGCTCGGACGCCAAGTTTGTTTTGGACTTTTTCACTGAAATCGTTACTGCTTGGCTTCCTTTGATCATACATAAATTATTTTCTACAGAATCTTTCCTCGAGATATCCTTTACAGAATGGTGAAAACCGCATCAAAATCCATCCAGTGGTTCTCGAGATTACCCGTGACATCCAAGAATCAGGGATTTTTGTTTTGTACTAACGAAGTAGAGATTGTCGGGAACACATGCACCAAGCAGTACTATGACGTCACACACCTCAGTGCATCTGGGTACATTTCGTCCCGTCACCGTAACGTAACGCCAGACCCCAGCGTAACGACGAAGTCGACAAGATCATTTAAAATGATAAAAACCCTGATCAGAGGAGATATTGAGAGATCAAATGAATGAAGATGAAACTGAGCAACTAGTTAGTAGGAAGCATTCGTGAACTAGGTCTTACTTTCCAGCCATTTGATAGGAGCTAATAATTAGAAATCATGGATGGACGATGGTGGGGTTCAAAGACACTCCTCTTCCAAGTTCAGAGATAACCTAGCCTCATGGCCTTGTGTGTTATTGAGCATAAGCCTACGTGTCGGTGCCGTTAACATTACATTTCTCTACATGAAACACATATGAAGTCGTTCAGACTTGAAGAGGTTTCTGAGCTTCACTTTTTTCTATCTCCAGAAAAAAATACTGTGAGCATTACTCTTTCAAGAGGCTCATCCCGTTTGTTCCCGATTTTAATTAAATTACATTTAAAGTACACTCCCCAGGAAATAAAACAAGTTACCAAGCAGATTTCAGGCACTTAGTATTAACTCGACCAATGGAGAACACATGAATTATAAAATTGTTTTTGTTTTATTTCCTCTCTGCGAATCGAGCATCTGCTTAGGGTACATACACAGGGCGCCAGGGAATGTTCTCCGCAGTGCCTACAGGCTTCTGAGAGAGATTACGTCACCAGTTACGTTGGCAGCACGTCTGTCGCTTGTATAAAATTCAAACTAACAGTAAACTTTATACTCTCCTTAGCCATTCATAACATACTGTTGCACTCTTCCAATAATCTATCTATACACACTGACGATTTCGACAGCCCACAACCCACACATGTGGCCTTCACCCTATCAAGGACACTATGCTGACAACTAAACTGATGACGCAACCTCTCGCAGCTGCATGTAGCCACTGCGGAGGACATTTCCTGGCGCCCTGTATTTGAATAAACTGTCTGAGAACAATTTTGTTTTCAATTGTTTTCAATGTTGTTGATGCTATGAACGGGAAAATTGTGCAATACTAATGATATAATGACCCCATTTACTTCGAGATACCATTGGGATCGAATGAGGAACAAGCTACCATGAGATCCTATTCCAAATAAACCAAACAGAAGTACTAGGGTGGCTTCGGTGACACAATTGGTAGCATGCTAAGCTTCTATACCCAAGATCGCGGGTTCAAACCCGGCCTAAGTCGTCGAATTTTTTAAGAGAGTTAAGAAAACCATCAGTATGCCTTCTTTCGGAGGGGTAGTAACGTCGGCGGTCCCGTGTCATAGATATATGGCATGTAAAATAACCTCCCACTAACTAAAATTTTCTGAATCTAAATGTGTATGTTAGATATGATTAACGCTCTATTAGTTCCAACGTTCACCCCAGGTGCCAGTTGCGGAGGCATCTAGTAGCCAAGTTTACACCTAGGTGACGTCGACGGTAGCATTTGGTAGCAAAATTAGTAACTAATTGAATTTGATCGTCTGGAGTCATTACCTGAATTACAGATAACACTCACTAATACAGCCATCACAATTAACACCGGTTATCACACAAATTCTATACACACCCAATGTACACGGGGCTACATGACCGCGTTATCGCAGCCCCTAAACTGAGGAACCAGGCAGAAGTACTAGACATGCACTTGAATTAGTCCCAGCACAAGAGAGTTATCTTGGAAGTATCGAGTGTGAGATGGTTTTGCTTTACGGTTTTCATATCTTTCGATGCTTCCTGATCTAGGAAATCATAAGAAAATTATGTTTCCAGCCATTATCGTGATCGAAGCCATTTTCAGTGTTGCCTTAGTAAATACAATTTATGATTTTCTGTCGGTCAACACGATTGCACCCAGATGTACAGTATTAGGTGTTGAGATTAATACATTCACTTGAATGCCTAGTTTCAATATGTAATATTACACCTGAAAGACACAATATATCCCCACGTCATGAAGCCAATTGTAATGTTTCTTACAGATGCTCCACAGTTGAGCCAAAAATTTTTCATTGTATCTACTACAATATCTATTACTTGCCCTCTCCCATTGGGTTGACAGACTTATAACTGACACAACAAATGAAAAGAGTTTCACTCATCTTCAGATCCAAATATCTAAGACAAAATAGCTCTACATAAGACTGATGATGATGATGATGATGATGATGATGATGATGATGATGATGATAATAGTTGTTTTAAGGAGCCTAACATAGAGATTATCGGCCACTAATGCTTTGGGTGATCGTGAAGATGATAATGAAATGCAAACTATAACTAAAACTAACTTCTAACTTACATACTAGAAGTAGAAAACGAAAACAAAAGGAGAATAAGGCAAATAAAGGACAGGAAAAGCCCTCAACCCTCGAAGAATGCGGATTGAGGGACTTGGAAGGAAGGAGAGCCATAAAAGACAGATAGGAAAGTGAAAGAGGAGAGGGTCCGCCCCACAGGTAAAGTATAAAAGGGGGGAAACTGGACCCTGCTCAGGAATCCCTCGGGGTCGCCAACTCCCGAACTCACCAGCCGTGAGCCCCTGAGGTTGTAGCAATATCTAGGGTGCACCAGAAGTGGTGGGACTACATACACCCTGCCTCCTTGAGGGCCATGAGCACAAGGCAGGAGAGAACATGAAAAGAAAAAGAAGGCTGACCCCTCGCAGAAGGAGGGTATCAGAAAAGATGAGACAAGGGCCAATTTAGGCGGGAAAGGAAGAGACTCCCTAGGCCTTGGATACCCTAATACCGTCGAGGTCGGAAGAGAACAAGAATTGACCAAGTGAGGTCGACAAGGAAGAAGACAGAGAAGGGCCCGGGACAAGTAAGTGGAAGTAATGCCGGACTCAGATGGGGCCCCGTGGTCGCCAACCCACGTCCCACTAGATGTGAGCCCCTGGGGGGAAGCTACCATGAGATCCTATTCCAAATAAACCATACGGAAGTACTAGGGTGGCTTCGGTGGCGTAGTTGGTTGCATGCTAAGCTTATATAGCCAAGATCGCGGGTTCAAACCCCGCCTAAGTCGTCAAATTTTTTAAGAGTGTTAAGAAATCCCTCAGTACGCCTTCCTTCGGACGGAAAAGTAACGTTGGCGGTCCCATATCATAGATATATGTTATGTAAAACAACCTTCCACTAACTAAAATTTTCTGAATCTAAATTTGTAGGTTAGATATGATTAACGCTCTATTAGTTCCAATGTTCACCCCATTTGCCAGTTGCGGTGGCATCTAGTAGCCAAGTTCACACCTAGGTGACGTCGACTGTAGCATTTGGTAGCAAAATTTGGAACTAATTGAAATTGATCGTCTGCAGGCCTTACCGATGGGAACAGAAGGAGCTATTTCGAAATATTTGCTGCGGAGGTAAGACTCTAAGATTACTGCAGGTTAATGGTCAGAGTTTAGGAAATAAATTAATTGAATTTTGGAATCTTGTAGAGACGTATTCTCCGGACATTGTCATTGCAACTGAATCTTGGTTATATGAGGATATAAATAGTAATGAAATAATTCAAGGAACCTCTAGAAATGTACAGAAGGGATCGGGGGAAGCGACGTGGTGGGCTATTTATTTGTGTGCGCAAAAATATAGCCAGTTTCTTAAAGTGGGCTGATATGGATCATGAAATGTTATGTGTACAAATTTCGGATAAAGGAAATAAATTCCCTCTTCAGGTGATAGGGGCGTATAGAGCACCGAAAGATAACTTTTCTCTCCTCGAAACACTGTATGATAAAACTTGTACGGGTAATGCTATGAAAAAGAGCATAATAATTGCTGGAGATTTAAACCTCCCCAAAGTAGACTGGTCTGGTGAGTCAACTAGCTATGGTCAAGCTCAGAGTGCGGCAAATAAATTCTTAAGGGAGGGGGGATTTTCCCAAGTAGTTGCCTTCCCAAGTAGAGACAATAATACCTTAGATGTTTATCTCGTAAGGCCTGAGCTGTATATTAACTGTCTGAAAGTACGAGGAATTTGTGAACATTCTGGGGTTAAATTAAATATTAGATATGGTGACATTACAAATTTAGACTCTGATGTAGCAAAAAAGATCATATTCCAGTATCGCAGGGCGGATCAGGGCAAGTTTCAGGGGTATTTGAATGAGCTATTTGTAGGATGGGCATCGGAAGGAAATCACATTAATATCCTGTGGACTAACTTTTTGAAACTTTTAAATAGCACTGTTGATAAATTTGTCCCATTTAAATTGCTGAAACAAAACCCAGATCCTGAGTATTACACACGAGAAATTAGGAGTCTAAAACGGAAAATTAGGAAATTATACAATAAAAGACATGATAGTGACAAGTATATGTTGAAATTTAAGTCCTTATCAAGAGAGCTCGTCTTAAAAAAGAGGGCTGCTCATGACAGTTATATGCAAGGTTTACTTGGTTCGGGAGGTGATGGGTGGAAACAATTTTACAGTTATGTTAGGAGAAGAAAGGGAAATTCAAATAAATTGTCGATGATAATGTCCGGTGACGGTAAATTAATTACTGAGAAACAGGCCATTGCTAATGAATTAAATGTCTTTTACCGTAGTGTGTTCAATAAATCCAATAGCTGAGTGTTGGACCTTAACGACGAATCAGGGGCTCCCCTGTTCCAAATAAACCAGTCAGCAATTGTAAAGCTAATACAAAAACTACGTTTCAATGTATCAAAGTGTCCTGATAATATTGTTAGTGAAGTACTTAAACTAGGAGGTAGGGCCGTGGCACGATACTTGGAGGTGATGTTTAATGTGTCCATTAACAATGCGCAAATCCCAGATGACAGGAAAAGAGCTACGGTAGTCCCAATATTTAAGGGAGGGAGCATACTTGCATTGGGCAACTACAGGCTGGTTAGCCTTACGTCCATCGTTTGTAAACAGATGGCGCATCTCATTTGCGATTACTTGAGGGAACAGTGGGAAACATTATCATGGTTTAATGATAGGCAACATGGATTTCGAATTGGTTACTCATGCGAGAGTCAGATGCTATCACTCTTCCAAGACATTAGCGAATCGTTAGACCGTGGAGTTTCAGTCGACGCCGTGGTTATAGATTATGCGAAGGCATTTGATGTCGTGCCGCATGACATGCTACTCCATAAATTAGCTTCGACGAAGATTGATAGAAGAGTAATTTTATGGATCCAAGAATTTTTGACGGATCGTTCACAGAAAGTGAAAGTCGAAGGCATATTCTCGGATGAAATTACCGTAACGTCGGGTATCCCTCAGGGCAGCGTAATCGGAACTTTGTTATTTTTGGCGTTTATAAATGACTTACCAAATGGGATTCGCAGTGACTGTCGATTGTTTGCGGATGATTGTGTAATATATCGAAAGATACATGACTCACAAGACAATGCAGTGCTTCAGGACGACCTGAACCTGGTGGCGATTGAAAATAAAATGATAATAAACACAAGAAAATGTAGTCTCTTAAAAATAGGGAAAGTGCGAAGGCAGGATTTTCAATATAACGTTGGCTCGGAAATACTTGTAGAAGAAGATTCTTGCAAATATTTGGGCGTTCACGTAAGGAATGATATGAAATGGAGTAGTCATGTAGGATGTGTAGTATCAAAAGCTTACAAATCCCTGCACTTTGTAATGAGGGTATTAAAAGGAAGTAGTACCTCTGCTAAAGAATTAGGCTATTTGTCACTTGTAAGCCCTATTCTGGAATATGCTTCGGCGGTTTGGGATCCATATCAAGTAGGGCTCATCAATGAGTTGGAAATGGTACAAAGAAAGGCCGCTAGATTTGTGCTCAGTGACTTTAATCCCAGGAGCAGTGTGAGCCGTATGTTATAGAAACTTGGGTGGGAATCACTGGAGGCTAGGAGGATGAAATCTAGACTCTGCGCTATGCACAACACGTATACAAATCAACCAGCATGGGGTGAGCTTAGCAAACGATTGGGAAAGCCCACTTACATGGGTAGGAGCGATCATCCTTTCAAAGTTAAGGGCCGACCACAGCGAACAAATTACTGTAAATATTATTTTGTAAACCGTGCCATTGATAACTGGAACTCTCTGCCTGCCGCAGTCTTAGAGCCTTTTCCCAAACATATAGGTGTGTTTAAGAAAAGACTGACTATTTGTGTCAATACTCCAGTTTAATTGTTGTATAATTGTTATTGAATTGTTATGTTTAATTATTCATTTGTTATGTATATCCAATTTGCCACCGGGGGACACTACCCCCATTGCAAATAAATGAATGAATGAATGAATGAATGAATTACAGATAACACACACTAGCGTGCCATCAAAATTAACACCGGTTATCACACAAATTCTAAACACACCCAAAGTACACGGGGATACATGACCGCGTTATCGAAGCCCCTAAACCGAGGAACCAGGCTGAAGTACTAGACATGTACTTGAATTATTCCCAGCACAAGAGAGTTATCTCGGAAGTATCGAGTGTGAGATGGTTTTGCTTTACGGTTTTCATATTTTTCGATGCTTCCTGATCTAGGAAATCATAATAAATTATGTTTCCAGCCGTTATCGTGATCGAAGCCATTTTCAGTGTTGCCTTAGTAAATACAATTTATGATTTTCTGTCGGTCAACACGATTGCACCCAGATGTACAGTATTAGGTGTTGAGATTAATACATTCACTTGAATGCCTAGTTTCAATATGTAATATTACACCTGAAAGACACAATATATCCCCACGTCATGAAGCCAATTGTAATGTTTCTTACAGATGCTCCACAGTTGAGCCAAAAATTTTTCATTGTATCTACTACAATATCTATTACTTGCCCTCTCCCATTGGGTTGACAGACTTATAACTGACACAACAAATGAAAAGAGTTTCACTCATCTTCAGATCCAAATATCTAAGACAAAATAGCTCTACATAAGACTGATGATGATGATGATGATGATGATGATGATGATGATAATAGTTGTTTTAAGGGGCCTAACATAGAGATTATCGGCCACTAATGCTTTGGGTGATCGTGAAGATGATAATAAAATGCAAACTATAACTAAAACTAACTTCTAACTTACATACTAGAAGTAGAAAACGAAAACAAAAGGAGAATAAGGCAAATAAAGGACATGAAATGCCCTCAACCCTCGAAGAATGCGGATTGAGGGACTTGGAAGGAAGGAGAGCCATAAAAGGCAGATAGGAAAGTGAAAGAGGAGAGGGTCCGCCCCACAGGTAATGTATAAAAGGGGGGAAACCGGACCCAGCTCAGGAATCCCTCGGGGTCGCCAACTCCCGAACTCACCAGCCGTGAGCCCCTGAGGTTGTAGCAATATCTAGGGTGCACCAGAAGTGGTGGGACTACATACACCCTGCCTCCTCAAGGGCCATGAGCACAAGGCAGGAGGTAAAAGGAAAAGAAAAAAAAGGCTGATCCCTCGCAGAAGGAGGGTATCAGGAAAGATGAGACACGGGCCAATTAAGGCGGGAAAGGAAGAGACTCCCTAAGCCTCAGATACCCTAATACCGTCGGGGTCGGAAGAGAACAAGAGTTGACCAAATGAGGTCGACAGGAAAGAAGACGGAGGAGCCCGGCACAAGTAAGTGGAAGCAATGCCGGACTCAGCTGGGGCCTCGTGGTCGCCAACCCACGTCCCACTAGATGTGAGCCCCTGGGGGACTACAGAAGACAGCTAAATTTACAATGACACCTACTAATCGTCACTGCCCTGTAAAAAACACGTCATAAGCTTAGAAAATGTAGCAACTGTTGCTGATAAAATAGTAAAACATTAAGCACTTGAGGGGCAGATGACCTCGTTGTTACACCCCTTAAAAGAACATTGACTAACCAAAATTAAGCATATGGTAGAAGAACCGACTGAAATTGGTAATATCAATTAATTGTCAATCAGGCAACACTCAAAAAATGGCTTCAAAACTATCGTTATAACGTATGATCATTTTAACGACAGGCATTGAAGTAAATACTCTATGGTATCTCAAAAATGAATATCCTAAAATACTTGGCGATAAAACTTATCGAGTCATGATCTCAAGGCACTAACGAGTCTTCACTGAAAATTCCATTACGATCTTTCTAGCCGTTCATGCACCGTTCACAGGTAAACTAACGGACGGACAGACAGAAACTTTAATTTATATTACTGTCATTTCCATGGAATTGCATAAAAAATATGAAAAGCCTCTTCTAGTATGGAATAGGGTAAGAATGTAACCCAACCATCCATTCAATTGACCTCACTGGGCTGAATGTACCTAATTCATAAAAAATCTTCCGTTAAAAAGCTACAAACCACGCCCTAATCTTGTCTCTGGTCAACGCACAATGGAAAATTGTATACAATTAAGTCAAATAAGATTGCAGAGCCGACTAAGTAATGGGGAATGAACGTGAAGTTTGAAATAATACATATGTATCTGATATGGCTTTTACTTTTTATAGACTCCTTGATCTCTATGGATCAGCCATAGTTATTTGTCTTTGTTTCTTCTGTATTCTTCGGTAGATGTCTGATACGCATCATGTACCGGTATGTGTTAAGTTAAGATTAATAAAACCTAACAAACAGGTTAATCAAAGTGTTCATATCTATTACAATTTATTAATCTTAACTAAGAATTGATCGAGTACTAAGACCCTAGCGTCTGAACATCGACCCTGAATCTAGCAACGCACAACAAGAATGGAATCACTGATACAGCACGTTCATTAACTCTATAGTGTCTTACCAAGCAAGTGACGCCGACACATTAAGATTCCTGATAAATCATGTTTCACCTTCAGTGTACGAATATTTCAATGAAGCTAAAACGTTCAATGACGCAATAAGCATTTTGGTTAGCAGGTTCACAAAACCGGTGAACGAAATATTTGCGCGTCACAAATTATCAACCAGAAAGCAACTAGCTGGAGAAACTGTGTCGAGATATATAGAATCATTGAAGCTTCTGAGCAAAGCTGGTAACTTTAAGGCTGTAACAGCGGAAGTAAATAGAGATGATTGTATTCGCGACGCTTTCATTGTTGGTTTTCTTAACTCCAATATTCGTCAGAGACTATTAGAAAAACTTAACCTCACTCTTGAAGAGGCTTCAATAAAGGCAAAGGCTTTAGTCAGCGATGGAACAGTCCCTTCAGTATCAAGAGCCTGTTTCAGTCAGTGCTGTTCAGAACCGTCGTGCTAGTTCACCCAGGCCACCCTCAATTACTTATGCCAGCCGTGACAGCTGCTCAGGGAATAGTGAAGCCTCGTGTGAAGTTGTTGCAGTGTCAAACAGGAAGTGCTATTATTGTGGACTTGCCTATCACAAGAGGAATGAATGCCCAGCAAGGGAAGCTATTTGTCGTGCATGCTCGAAAAGTGGTCACTACGCCAAAGTTTGTAGAAATGCCAAACCGAATAGTTCCCAAAAATCTTACCATTGCCATACTGTAGTCCTATCTTCTGCCTCTTCCACACCATCTTGTCTGGCAAAAGCAAAAATTCCCATTCACTTAAATGGAACGAAAGCCAATGCTCTGGTAGACACTGGTAGTTTTACAAGTTTTATTTCTGAGAGGTTGGTCCAGAAGCTCCGGCTCCCCGTGTGTGCTAGTAGTCTCACAGTAACAATGGACTCAACATCTCTTAGCTCATCTGTTAAGGGAGTTTGTTCAGTCAATCTAAAAGTCAAGGAACATGTATACGAAGACGTTCAGCTAAATATACTGACAGATTTATGCTCGGACGTTATTTTGGGTCACGACATTCTTGGTCGCCATTCATCCATAGAAATAACGTTTGGTGGCAGCAAAGAACCGTTGAATATCTGCGGATTGACAGTGGCTAATGTAGAACCTGTCCAACTTTTTCGTAACATCCCACCAGACTGTAAACCAATCACTGTTAAATCTCGACGTCACACAGCTTCAGGTGCCAAGTTCATTGATCAAGAAATTCAACGACTCCTAAAGGAAGATGTCATAGAAGAAAGCTTTTCTCCATGGCGTGCACAGGTTCTTGTTACCCACACCGAGAACCACTAACGTCGCATGGTAGTCGACTATTCTCGGACAGTAAATCAGTACACCCAACTTGATGCATATCCACTTCCACGCATTGAGGATATCGTCAACAAAGTGGCAAATTATGAAGTGTTCAGTGCTATCGACTTAATGAGCGCCTATCATCAAATACCTATCTGTGAAGAGGACCGTCCGTACACAGCATTTGAAGCTAGTGCTAAACTTTGGCAGTATGAACGAATTCCATTTGGCCCAACTAATGGTGTGCCCTGTTTCCAAAGAACTATTGATTCGATCATCCAGAAAGAGGAACTCACTGGGGTAGCAGCTTACCTAGATGATGTCATAGTAGGAGGTAAGAATCAGCAGGAACATGACATGAATCTGAAGAAGTTCCTAAAAGCCGTAGAAAAGTATCGCTTGACAATTAATGATAAGAAGAGTGTCTTCTCAGCTCGTACAATAAAGCTGTTGGGTTATATAATCTCCAATCATGAAATTCGTGCAGATCCTGACCGACGCACATCCTTGAGAGAACTTCCAGTTCCATCTGATACTGCTTCTCTTCGAAGAGCAATGGGCATGTTCGCACATTTTTCAAACTTCATTCCAAGATTTTCACAGAAAATACATATCCTTTCGAGTGGTCTCTTTCCATTAAACGAAAAGGCTGTTGAAGCGTTCAATACCCTGAAAGAAGATGTGGAAAATGCACTCGTCTCTCCTATTGATGAGAAGGTTATGTTCACCGTGGAGACTGATGCTTCAGAACATTCTATTGGAGCCACCCTGTCACAAAATGGGCGGCCCACAGCTTTTTTTCACAAACCCTCAACAAGTCAGAACAAAGACATTCATCTGTGGAGAAGGAAGCTCAGGCTATTATCGAAGCTGTCAAGAAATGGAGGCATTATTTACTAGGAAGATATTTCCGCCTCATCACCGATCAGAAGTCAGTGGCCTTCATGTTCGACAGCAGGCGTCATGGCTAGGTAAAGAAAGAGAAGATACTGCGTTGGAGATTGGAACTTTCATGTTTTGACTATAAAACCATCTACAGATCCGGACAACACAACGAAGCAGGTGATGCTTTATCCAGAATCTGTTCGGCTACCCAGTGTTATGGATTACGACTTAAGAACATTCATGAAGCCTTATGTCATCCGGGATTGACGAGAATGAATCACTTCGTTAAGTCAAGGAATTTGCCCTATTCGTTGGAGGATATAAAGAAGGTTTTATCAGCGTGTAAAGTCTGTGCTGAGCTAAAACCCAGATTAATCCAACACGAGGGAAGTCTCATCAAAGCTATCCTTCCATTTGAACGAATAAACATGGATTTCAAGGGACCTCTTCCATCCACTTCAAGAAACCGATACCTCCTCATCTTAGTAGAAGAATATTCCAGATATCCTTTTGCTTTTCCCTGCACGGATGTGACTTCCTCCACCGTTATCTCAAAACTGAAAATCCTTTTTTCAATTTTTGGATTTCCTTCCTATATTCATTCAGATGGAGGTTCTGCATTTATGTCCCAAGAATTAAAGTCATATCTCACGACTGTTGGGGTAGCGACGAACAGAACGACACCGTATAATCCCAGAGGCGATGGTCAGGCAGAAAAATACGTAGGTATTGTCTGGAAAACTATACAGCTTGCCATAAAATCAAGACAATTGAATATCCGACAGTGGGAAAAAGTTTTAGATGATACCCTCCATTCTATCAGGTCATTACTTTGTACCGCAACAAACGAAACTCCCCATGAGCGTATGTTTAAACACCAACGGAGATCGACTTACGGACAAGCAACCCCTTCGTAGTTTTTGACTCCAGGACCTGTATTTCTGCGGAATCATACCAGGCATTAAATGTATGAACCATTTGTCTTGTTGAAGTGAACCCCGAGTACGCTCACGTACAACTTCCTGATGGACGGGCGACTACCGTTTTAACTAGAGACTTGGCTCCAGTACCTTCTCCAGGCAACATTTCTCAAGAATGGGAAGAAGAAAGGGAGGTAACAGATGAGCAACATTCCAACAGATCTCTTGGATATCACTGGCCTTCAACATCAATGGTCCCTTCTCGACCATCGGAATCTTCGACTCTGGTTCCCCATGTCCTGACTTCTCCAGAATCCCAGAGGTGGTTAGGAAGTCCAGTTGCGACTTCTCCTCCTGACCAGCAACCCAGGCGAAGCACCAGATTCCTGACTTCTCCAGAATCTCAGGGGTCGGCAGAGAGTCCAGTTACACTTCCTCCAGGCCAACAACCTAGGCGGAGCACTAGAATCCGCCGTCCTCCCCCTTACGCCAAGGACTATACTTATCAGTTAGGTGGGGGTGAATGATATGGCTTTTCCTTTTTATAGACTCCTTGATATCTATGGATCAACCATAGTTTATTGTCTTTGTTTCTTCTGTATTCTTTGGTAGATGTCTGATACGCATCATGTACCGGTATGTGTTAAGTTTAGATTAATAAAACCTAACAAACAGGTTTATCAAAGTGTTCATATCTATTACACTATCCAATTCCAGTAATTTGATACATTCCAGTGAGAGAAGAAACTGCAATTTACGAAGACACACTTGGAGCACACCTTCTTATCTCGCCTAATGTGGTTGATAACGCTTCTTACGTTTTTAAATCCATACTGAATTGGGTCGCTGGATGAGGTCTCGAGAAGTGCACGAACATAATGATTCTCTGTCTCCCTTCCAACTGTGTCACCTTAGTACTATTTTAACTTCTTGCCAGCTTCATTTAATGCAAGATACAACGTGACCAATTTCGTTTATTATGTATAACTTGCCTCAGCACTTTATTTGCACTATTTTAAGCTGCTCTACTTAGAAAAAATATTGGAGTTCCACGACGAAAGCATAGTTTCGTTTGTACTTTGACCTATTGAATTAGTAGAAGAACCCGTCATTCATAATGAGAACCAATAAGATATATACGAAGTAAATCGTTTATTAATATTCATTATTATAACGGGTGAAGAAAGAGGCTAGAGTGACAATTGCCTGGTTTCCGAGAATTTTTGTGTCCGAGAGAATGGCTCACTGAAGACCGCTAAATGAAGCTCATGCTCGAATTGACTTCCATTTCTCTGTTGACATATAGTATGTATACCCTCTCTGAACTGGTCGGAGATAAGATGCAACGAACTTCAATGTAGTGGGTGATTTTTACGGTGGAATGGCCTTTCTGACGCCAACATCATGAAAGCATTTAATAATAAACGTATTTAATGAAGATAAATTAAACTGTTCTAGAAGTCCCAGCATTTCTATGTAGCTTAAATTGAAACCATTTCAATGACAGTGGGCGATGCGGTTCGAACACGCCCGTCAAACGAGTCCAACATGGCAAACTAAACTCTCACTGCGCATGTGTAGGACCCAGGTAGTGTCAGCCAGAATCTTGCAGCAGAACTCAACTCACTTTTAATGTTTATTCCAGAACGCACCAACAGTTTGTATACATTTATTAGGAACGTCACTTCATAATATTCAGAACTAATCTTTGAAATGCCAGTCGCACTTGCTGGAGAAACGTGAGATATTAATAAGAGTACAGCAGGAACTAACAACGCGAAACGACGTGTAGCAGGCTGAGCTTCTATACCCGGTCGAAGTCGTCGAATTTTTTAAGAGCGTTAAGAATCCCTCAGTATACCTTTCTTTGGAGGGGAAGTAAAGCCGGTGGGTCCATGTCATAGATTTATGGCCTGAAAAAGAACCTTTCACTAACTAAACATGGGTGAAGCAAAAATTTGTAGGTTAGATTATTTGATAACGCTATACTATAAGGTTTTGAATATTCCCAAAGGGAATATGATGTAGTTTCCATTTGAGCGGATGAATTATCAATAAATGATAAAAATGGTCCGGTTAGCTCAAACAATGCCAGCGTTTCCGCTAAAATGGAAACTACATCATATTCCCTTTGGGAATATTCAAAACCTTATTTGGATTGCCAAGGTAAGGCTTTTGTTTTTATGGAAGGGAGTTTGACTCCCGTAGCACATTGGCATGCTCGTGACGTCAATACTGTTTGTATTTTGTGTCTTGCATGGCCTTCCCAGTATGTGCTAGCCACGCGTATTGGTAGGTGTGTCTGTACCAACTGACGAGCCCAACGGCACACTGGGGTGAAACGCTGGCATTGTTTGAGCTAACCGGACCATTTTTATCATTTATTGATAACGCTATATTAGTTCAAACGTTCACCACTAGGTGCTGACTTCGATGGTATCTAGTAGCCAAGTCCACAGCTAGGTGTCCTGGACGGTAGCATTTGGTAGCAAAAGTAGGAACTACATGAAAAATTGATCGTCTTAATTCCTTACCTGAGATAACACACACTAATACAGCCATCACAATTAACACTGGTTATAAGACACATTCTACACACACCTGAAGTAAATAGGGCTATATGACCGCGTTGTCGCAGACCCTAAACTAAGGAACCAACCAACCCGACGTGTAGAGGATTCTCACTCAGCCCTGAATGCTGACACAACGATTGTACCCATTTGTAATTGGTGTTTCCCATTTCAATCGAAACTGGTCATACAAATGAATTGATTAATCGGATGAAAAATTGTTCAGGTTTGGGAAAACAGCCATTAAAACTGGATACAATCGTGTTGACCAACTTAAAAGCTTCCGTTTTTGATGTGTAACATCTTTCCACTCGGTAGCTGGACATTTTTGTAGGAGTGATTTTGGAAAAGGGACGGAAGTGGATGGGACGGAAATGGATGGGACGGAAGTGCATGGGACGGAAGTGCATGGGACGGAAACAATGAGCGCGCGTGATGGCGGGGATTGGTACCACGACGTACTGTCCGCCATGTGGCTATGGGGAATGTATATCGCATACAGTTTAGTTCAAGGTTTGGAGACCCCATTTAAGATATTCCTACAATAAATCATCTTCAAGTTGTCGTTCTTTGGTGTGAAAATATTCATTTTATCATATTTGCTGAAAACAATTACGATTTATTAAATCTTCATACACATTTAATATACCTTCCGCACACCAAATTTTTAATCGCGCCTATTAGTGGCAGTGCGCTGATCGGCAATACGAAGCCATTTTCAATAACATCGCTGGCATGGGTTCACTAACTGGCCGGTATAGAGCGCAGCTCGCATCAAGTAGACAGTGGATTATTTCCGCCACGGCAAATAACAATTATGATTCATTACGGTCAGGATTTGGCACTGGAGTTTTACTAGTATTTTCAATGACCAACAGAGTTCACTGTCAGCAAGGGATTTGCGCTCCCGGGACACACATAGTAGGATAACATGCCACATGTTACACATCATATGCGACTACTGTAAGGCTCGTATAATTATTTGAAATTATTTGAAGCCATGAAAGGTAGGCTCATTTTGCTAAGCATCCTCTAGTTGAACGGATTATATCTCTAATAGTAATCTAAGATTCGGTATGTAAGTTTTTGACGGAATTGAATCCCCCTTTTCTCAGTTGAGAGACTCAAAGATGTGTATACCACTTCACATCAACATTAAAATCCTTGGAAGAGCTAAGAATCGTACCGAGAGCTCCGCGGTGGCAGCCAATAATGGTAGTCACTACGACACGAGGTGGAGAAAACCGGCACGTTAATCTTGAAATTAATACCACCACCGATGATCGAACCTGAATAGTTTTCTGTTGTTACCTTCACAATACTCCAAGGCTGCAACCATTATTCATTCATTCATTCGTTTAGTTGCAATTGGGGGTGTGTTCCCCGGTGGCAAATTAGATATACATAACAAATAAATAATTGTACATAATAATTCACTAACAATTAAACTGGAGTATTTACACAAATAGTCAGTCTTTTCTTAAACACACCTATATGTTTGGGAAAAGGCTCTAAGACTGCGGCAGGTAGAGAGTTCCAATTCAATTGCACGGTTTACGAAAGAATATTTACCATAATATGTTCGCTGTGGTCGGCCCCTTAACTTTGAAAGGATGATCTCTCCTACCCATGTAAGTAGGCTTTCCCAAACGTTTGCTAAGCTCACCCCATGCTGGTTGATTTGTATACGTGTTGTACATAGCGCAGAGTCTAGATTTCATCCTCCTAGCCTCAAGTGATTCCCACCCAAGGTTCTTTAACATACGGCTCACACTGCTCCTGGGATACAAGTCACTGAGCACAAATCTAGCGGCCTTTCTTTGCACCATTTCCAACTCATTTATGAGCCCTACTTGATATGGATCCCAAACCGCCGAGGCTAATTCCAGAATAGGTCTTACAAGTCTTACATCAGATATATGAGAATATGTGGTGAAGCTCGCTAATGTGAGGACTGAATGTGAGCGAGACTCGTGGTAATTCTCATTTGTAACTCAAACATCCTCAAAAGGAGCTATCCTTAGTGTTGTTGTTGTACGAGTCTTAGGTCTTTTGACTGTTTTGAAGCAGCTCTCCATGCCTCCCTGTCCTGAGCTAATCGTTTCATCTCTGCACAGCTACCACGCCCTACATCCTAGGCAATCTGTTTAACATATTCTAACCTTGGTCTACCCCTACAGTTCTTGTTCTCGACCTTTCCTTGCATAACTAAGCTTGCTATTCGTGGGTGACTTAGTATGTGTCCTACTAACCGATCTCTTCTCTTCATTAGCAGTCGCCAGAAACATCTCTCCTCTCCCACTCGTCTTAATACCTCTTCGCTTGTAACCCTATCTACCCATCTGATCTTCATCATTCTCCTGTAACACCATAACACCACATGTCAAACGCTTCAACTCTTTCTGATGCACCAATAGTTCAAGTTTCACTTCCATAGGGTGCCACGCTCCAGACAAAGGCTTTGAAACATGCCTTCCTTATACCTAAATCTACAGTATATTCGAAGTCAACACATTCTTTTTCTGTAGAAATGTTTTCCTTGCCTGAGCCAACCGTCTTTTTATATCCTCTTTGCTTCGTCCATCACTGGTTATTTTGCTTCCTAAGTAACAGAAGTCTCCTACTTCCTTTAGTAATTCTTATGAATATAATATTTTCATTCTTCTTAATGGTAAATATGTCTCAACCATTTGAATTTATGAATAATATTGTTTGCAGCCTGGAGTCTGGAAATGTGTTGACTCTACGGGCAGGAAGCAGCTTCCGAGGAGAAGGTGGATACAAATACCAGGTCTCGGAAATGATCTACTGCAAGAACTTTACAGAAGAAAAGCTTGACTGTGATATTGCTGTTCTGAAGGTAAATTTCATGCAGAAATACTTTAATTGATATAGATACTTACAATGCGATAACAGAGTCAGCTGTAAATGTGGATTTCCCTCTAATAAGATCGGTGCATGTTGAGTTGGGCCCCAGGTCAGCTCGAAGGGCAGTTTGAGTTGGTCCGATGTTAGGCTTGGAGGGTGGTTCGAGTTGGCCTCATGGCCTGCTCGGATGAAGGTTCTAGTTGGTCCCATGGTCAGCTCGGAGGGCGGTTTGAGTTGGTCCCATGGCCAGCTGGGAGGAAGGTTCTAGTTGGCCCGATGGTAGGCTTGGAGGATGGTTCGAGTTGGCCTCATGGCCTGCTAGGATGAATATTCTATTTGTTCCAATGATCAGCTTGGAGGGCGGTTTGAGTTGGTCCCATGGCCAGCTGGGAGGAAGGTTCTAGTTGGTCCCATGGTCAGCTCGGAGGGCGGTTTGAGTTGGTCCCATGACCTGCTCGGATGAAGGTTCTAGTTGGTCCCATGGTCAGCTCGGAGGGTGGTTTGAGTTGGTCCCATGGTCAGCTCGGAGGGAGGTTTGATTTGGTCCCATGGTCAGCTCGGTGGGAGATTTGAGTTGGTCTCCTGGTGAGCTTTGAGGGAGGTTCGAATTGACCCCATGGTCATCTCGGAGGGAGGTTTGAGTTAGTCCCATTGTCAGCTCGGTGGGGGGTTTGAGTTGGTCTCATAGTGAGCTTGGAGGGAGGTTCGAATTGACCCCATGGTCATCTCGGAGGGAGGTTTAAGTTAGTCCCATTGTCAGCTCGGTGGGGGGTTTGAGTTGGTCTCATGGTGAGCTTGGAGGGAGGTTCGAATTGACCCCATGGTCGGCTCGTAGGGAGGTTTGAGTCGGTCCCATGGTGAGCTTGGATGGTGGTTCGAGTTGGTCTCCAGGTGAGCTTGGATGGTGGTTCGAGTTGGTCCCCTGGTCAGCTCGGTGGGAGGTTTGAGTTGGTCCCATGGTCAGCTCGGTGGGAGGTTTGAGTTGGTCTCATGGTCAGCTCGGAGGGAGGTTCGAATTGACCCCAAGGTCAGCTCGGAGGGAGGTTTGAGTTGGTCCCATGGTCAGCTCGGAGGGAGGTTTGAGTTGGTCCCATGGTCAGCTCGGTGGGAGGTTTGAGTTGGTCTCATGGTGAGCTTGGAGGGAGGTTCGAATTGACCCCATGGTCAGCTCGGAGGGAGGTTTGAGTTGGTCCCATGGTCAGCTCGGAGGGAGGTTTGATTTGGTCCCATGGTCAGCTCGGTGGGAGGTTTGAGTTGGTCTCATGGTGAGCTTTGAGGGAGGTTCGAATTGACCCCATGGTCATCTCGGAGGGAGGTTTAAGTTAGTCCCATTGTCAGCTCGGTGGGGGGTTTGAGTTGGTCTCATGGTGAGCTTGGAGGGAGGTTCGAATTGACCCCATGGTCGGCTCGGAGGGAGGTTTGAGTCGGTCCCATGGTGAGCTTGGATGGTGGTTCGAGTTGGTCCCCAGGTGAGTTTGGATGGTGGTTCAAGTTGGTCCCCTGGTGAGCTCGGAGGGAAGTTTGAGTTGGTCCTATGGTGAGCTCCGAGGTTCGAATTGGCCCCATAGTCAGCTCGGAGGGAGGTATGAGTCGGTCCTATGGTCAGCTTGGAGGGAGATTCGAGTTCATTCATTCATTCGTTTATTTGCAATTGGGGGTGTGTCCTGTGGTGAGCTTGGAGGGAGTTTTGAGTCGGTCCTAGGGTGAGCTTGGAGGGTGGTTCAAGTTGGTCCCCTGGTGAGCTTGGAGGGAGATTCGAGTTGGTCCTGTAGCGAGCTTGGAGGGAGTTTTGAGTCTGTCCTAGGGTGAGCTTGGGGGGTGGTTCCATTTGGTCCCCTGGTGAGCTTGGAGGGAGGTTTGAGTCGGTCCTAGGGTGAGCTTGGAGGGTGGTTCCAGTTGGTCCCCTGGTGAGCGTGGAGGGTGGTTCTAGTTGCTCCCCTGGTGAGCTTGGAGGGTGGTTCAAGATGGTCGCCTGGTGAGCTTGGAGGGAGGTTTGAGTCGGTCCTAGGGTGAGCTTGGAGGGTGGTTCCAGTTGGTCCGCTGGTGAGCTTGGAGGGTGGTTCAAGTTGGTCCCCTGGTGAGCTTGGAGGGAGGTTTGAGTCGGTCCTAGGGAGAGCTTGGAGGGAGGTTTGAGTCGGTCCTAGGATGAGCTTTGAGGGTGGTTCCAGTTGGTCCCCTGGTGAGCTTGGAGGGAGGTTTGTGTCGGTCCTAGGGTGAGCTTGGAGGGAGGTTCCAGTTGGTCCCCTGGTGAGCTTGGAGGGAGGTTTGAGTCGGTCCTAGGGTGAGCTTGGAGGGTGGTTCAAGTTGGCCCCCTGGTGAGCTTGGAGGGAGGTTTGAGTCGGTCCTAGGGTGAGCTTGGAGGGTGGTTCAAGTTGGTCCCCTGGTGAGCTTGGAGGGAGGTTTGAGTCGAGTTCATTTTTGCTGGGAGTGAGTGCCTGTGCATGACAGTGTTGACGCTGTAACTTGAGTTCTTGTGAAGTTCTTCAGCTTAAGAAGGTCACAATGTGACCAAAACCGGTACGGTTACAATGAAATAAATATTGAATTCAGGTAAAATTAAATAGTTTATAATTAACACGTCAATAAGGTATGGGGCTATCATGGTCATTTTTATGTCACTCTATACTTTGGTTAGGTTAGCTTTGGTTATTTTACGTTTATTTGTTTTAATATAAATACCGAATTAAGACGTTATTACACAGTGTGTCCGAAAATTCTCCCCACAGCTCACAGTGGGTCAAAATCGAAATATAGAAGGACACAATTATTTATTTTCATAATTAAAAAATCAAAATGTATTACTTTTACAGCATTCTCATATAATTGCCGCTCACTATTCTGGGAGATAAACGCATTTTAGTGCAAATCTTTCACCACTGTTCGAGCAGTCTGAATTGGAGGGTGAATGTAAATGGTTGTGGTATGATCCTTGTAACTTGTTTCAGTTATTAATGGGCGTAATTGTTGCGTAATTTTAGCTATATTTGCATTATATAATATTTAACTATTATATTTAAAATTATATTTTCACCTAGATTTTTAGTATGTCGCGTCGCCCTGCGTCTTCTTTCTACTTAATGTTAAAATTTAGATGAAGTCTTGTAGTTTACGCCTGTTATAAGATTTTTGCATCATTTTGCAACTTACTTGGTTATTTTACGTTTTAGAAGATACCGCGCAACCAGTTCTCACTCGTTTACAACTTTTTGAAGCATTTGGTTCGACAATTATGTCAAAAGTGGAACTTTGTGTCTTTGTTAAAAGTAAATTAGGGGTAGAAAATTGTTCTGAAGAAAGAATGCTCTATCCAACTCCTAGTAATAGACAATTTCTTGCTTGTGTAGACGTAGCTTAAAAAAGGTCTTAACTAATGTTTGTTATGAAGTAAACAAATTATATACGCTGCTTTCACTCAAAATTCATGATTAAAACGTGAAAAAAATTGTCCCCCTAGATTTCGATTTTGACCCACTGTGCAGCGGCGAGCTGCACGGGTCTCGCCTTGCGGGACGTGTTAGGTTGGCAGTACATTCATGTCGCTGTATAGCCTACGCAGTCTTACTGCAGCGCTTGTTCCGTGTTGACCTTCAACTGGAGTGGTAGGGTGAGGAATCCTGGTTCATTATCGCTGAAAGTGAGTGCCTGTGCATGACAGTGTTGACGCTGTAAGTTGTGATCTTGTCAAGTTCTTGTGTAAGCTGAGTGTAGTGGGAATGCTTACTACTGAAGAGCGTGTGTTTTTAGTTGAAGAGGTTTACAGTGCTGGTGGAAACTTTACGGAGCATGTTAGTTGATAATTTAGTTTACGATTTCCTGCTTCGAGGTGTCCACATCGGGACACTCTACGCGATTTAATTAGGAATTGCCTGTGCATTCGTTTCCACGTGAGACATTGGTAAAGGTGTTTCTAAATAAATATAAACGTGTTGAACATGTCTTCAAGAAGGAGGAAAGCACTTCCAACTCCTACTGTGATTGTGGTGAGTTTTAATGTAATTGTTTTCTTGTAACAACACAACATGAATATACTGCCAACCTAACACGTCCCAAAAGGCGAGACTCACGCTGCTCGCTTCTGCAGAGAGAATTTTCGGACACACTGTAGTAATCATTAAATGGGACTGTAATAATTTCAGTGATTATCTTTGATATTGAAATGTATTTTTGTTACTTTAATCAAGAAGGACATTCAAATTAAAACGAGTGGCCGATGATAGTGGTAACAATCTCCGACCCCTGAATTGGAACATTCAAAGTGAAGAATCAAGATGTAAGGCCACCAAAGCTCTGGGCCTCTTGTAGAGAAACATGAGAGGTTGTAAACCTAGAGCTTTAAGGACGGCCTACTTATGCATGGTCCAGCCGATATTAACGTACGGCTTACCTTCTTGGCATCCCACTTCAGCGGAAAACATGAACAAGCTGCACCGTGTAGAGCGCCGCGTTGAGAGGCTAATAGCTCGTCATTACCCTTCCCCTTTGTCAAAATTTCCATCTATAGAGGCAACAGCCAAACAAACTGATTTGATTTTTCACAAAAAAAAAACTGTCACAGGTTCCATTAATATTGACCTCTTCTGCCGCCGACTGTCATTGGCATATCGCTCAGTTTGGAGAGGACATGGTGTAACTCTCGTCCCGCCCTTCGCTCGTAGCAATGCTTACCTGATAGGTTTCTACGGCCGCTCTGCATGGTTATGGAACACGCTGCCAGGGGGTGCCAAGATCTTGCCTCTTCGGAAATTCAGGCCGTACATGAAAAGGTGCATTGAATACATAAACTTGTGTATGAATGATTGATTGTCTCGCCGATTGAATGAATGAATGAATGTATGGAGTGATTGAGGTGATGGAAGTGCGTGCGTGAGGGAGTGAGTGAACTATGTTAATATACTAAATATACCCAGGAGGCTACACGAAAAAAAATGTACATAATGCAAATATCTTTGTAAAACTTGGAAATATTGCAAAACCAAATGTAGATGTAAATTGTGCCAATGAAACATGTAATATGTATGTGGGGCTTGCCCTTTTTCACTAGGCCATCCATACTACTTGTACGATTTATGGGAAATAAATAATAATAATAATAACATTAATAATCATGACAAACAAAAATCAGCGCCTAGGGAACTGGAGGTCGAACTAGGAAAAGTTCAGAAGGCAGAACAATTTAAATACCTCGGTGAATGGATTGAGCCTAACCTATCAGAGAAAGAAGCCTTCGTGTCACGCATTAATAAAATGGAAATGGCATAAAACCTGACTAAGGACATCTACAATAAGAGATCCATATCCTTAAACGCCAAAATTAGACATTACTGCACTGTTATTCGACCAGAGGCTCTGTATGCGGCAGAGAATGAACAAGAAAGCTCTAATAGAAAAACTAGAGGCGAAAGAAAGGAAGATTTTGTGAAAAATCCTGGGTCCTATTAAAGAAAACAGCGAGTACAGAAGGCGTCACAACCACGAATTATACAAGCACGTGGAGAAGATCAGTGACACGATTCGAAAAAGAAGGATTGCCTTTTATAGCCACGTGACACTAATTAGCCCGGGCAGGATATCAAAACGGATATTGACGTACTTTCAGGATATGAAATGTAAAGGGGCATGGTTCACGGAAGTTGAGAAAGATCTACTTGAAATGGAAATTTCCCCTAACGATATCCAGGAGCGTGTTCCACTTCAGGAAAACTACGTACGCACAAAGGTTTCCAGGAAAAGCCGAAGCTGAAGACAGGCAAGGTGTTGTCCCAAGAGAGAAAAGAACAACACCGGAGACGAATGCGGGAACACTGGGCGGTAGTTAGAGCTCGGAAGAAAATACAGTTGAACTGACGTGGTACCTAGTTGGCCGAATCGAAGAAGAATAAGAAGAACAATAACATTAATAAATGAAGAATTTACCCTACTGACCATGGGACCAACTAGATCCCAAATATTCGTAGGTCGGCGATAATTCTAAGAGTAGTTATTTGACCGTGGACCACACTCAAACGTGTCCGTATGTCTCATTAAGGTCTTACATGTCGAAGAAAAGTATTATTCATTAAGGCATTGAGGTAGGATTGTTAATAATGTGCATTTGAGTAAAGTAAATCAATGAGTCATTGTTATAAAGCCCTTTCCTCAGTTTAAACGTGTTTTTCATCTTCCATCGAGATGCTGAGACGTTGGAGTATTCGTTCTTCTGAGCTAGATAAATAGGCTTGTTGGTGCGAAGAGATATCCAGGGATTGAAGAACATCAAGACCTGAATGTCAGCAAAGAATTTTACAAATCTTCGACCGCATTGTAAGACGTGGTGAAGGGAAACTAGAGGGACTCTTGCCTGAATCAATGTCCCAGGAAAGAGAATTCGTGGACAAACTCCTACATGCTGACTGACTGACACCATGAAGCGAGTAACTCGGATAATCCTCTCGTAGGCACTGCACCTGGTACTGTTTCTGGAAGGATGGAGAGTACTACACCGTCGTATTCTTGAATATCACAACCCACATCGGTGAGGGAACAATGAGAGAGAGATATGAAATTCAAATGAATGGTACTCGAGTTAAGAACTCAGTAGAACGTGGAGAATCTTAAATTCCCATCTCTCTGCTGTATCTGAGAATTCATTTTCTTGAACTGCTTGAGACACATTCTCGGAATTGTAACCCCCACTGGGTGGAACTGGACGTGATATTTTCCTGTGATTTTGCCACAAACTTACTTCAGTTGTTATCAGGAAGGCCAATAATTCTCTGCTTGCAATCCCTATTGTACGAACGCATAGCAAGCATATCCTGCAAGCGATACTGAACCCTATTATTTTTCCATCAATGCGACTACAGACTAATACGAGTGAGAAAATAATGGTGTTCAGAATCGTTTGCGGAATTTGATTGCAGTGCATTAGTACCATACGGGATACAAGCAAAGAAACATCGACCTTCCTGTCAACAGGTGTTAGTTGGGCTGCATAAAACATTATTATTAAGGGCAGCTGATTCACCTGGTATGTATACGCAGTGCAGTCATTAAGTTCTGAGACTTGACGCCTGGAGGATAGGCCAACACACGACCCTGCATGTTGCACACACTGCCGCATTACCCTGCGTACACCTACACAGAACCACATCCACCCTCAAAATAGTCGCCGTTGGCCGTTATGCACTTTTACCAACGTTGGTATAGCTGCTGGAAGCACTGTTGAAAGCAGTTGGCAGGAAGGTTCCGTATGGCTTCTCTTGTGGCCGTCATGACGACCTAAATCTGCGCCCACGTAGGAGTGCTTTCAGGCGAGCAAATAGAAATAAATCGCATGGTGCGAGATCAGGTGAGTACGGAGGGTGGAGAGAAACCGTCACCTGTTGCCTTGTAAGTTCCTGTTGGACAAGGTCAGAGCGATGTACAGGGGCGTTGCCGTGTATCAACAGCCAATTCTTTGCACGCCAAAGCCCAGGTCGCTTACGGCGAATTGCATCGCGTAAACGGCCAAGGATCTCCTTGTAGCGGGTTTTGTTTACCGTTGCACCGTCTGGTAGGAATTCCATGTGAACGTTTCAATTTGAATCAAGAAAACAGTTCCAGCATCAATTTGCCTTTTGACCTGTCTTGTCGTGGTTTATTCTGCCGTGGTGATGATGGCGTTTTCTAGGTGGCTGATTGTCGTTTCAGTTGCGGATCGTAAAGGAAACATCATGTTTCGTCTCCCGATTAGTATCCGGTTTAGAAACGTCGGATCATCGTCATGTCCGACTGGCGCATTCACATCACCGTCACAACAAGGACCGTACGTCTGCTGCCAATGCATGCTCTCAATTGTCACATGCAGGGACGAGAGACTAACTGGCATGGTACCATACCACGGCGCCACCTATGCGATATAGTTCCCCACAAAGCCTTCATGCGGTCAGTCTCAGAACTTAGTGACTGTACTACGTAAATCTTAATCACAAGCAATTTATTTCAGGCCATTTTCACATATTCCCGTAATTGGAATTATTTTGTGTTGACCGACTGAAAGTTAGAATATTAATTGTTAATAAGGCAACACTGAGAAATGGCTTCAAAGCAATCTTTTTATTAGGAAAGTAGACTTATGAGATCAACACTGGGTGAAAAATTGTGTCTGTGTGTGTGAGTGTGTGTATTCTGAATGTCTCTCCCCCACGCCCCTATCAACTCGAACACGGTGAAACCGAATTGAACAAAATTCGGTACAGAGGTAGCACTAGCAAAGGGTTCATCAGTGTCATGTTTTATATCGCCGCCATCTTGGCGGAAACGTAATGGTGGCCAACCAATAGTTAAAAGCTTAAATCAAATTACGACCAACCTAATCATCTGATCTCTACTAAGTTTGGCAACATTATACCTTTATGTATGAAGAACCTCTTCACCAAACTACAAGGTCATCAGCCCAATAATTTGAGGATGGCGGCCATGTTTGTGTGCAAATGGATTCCCCCTATCTATTCAAACACGGTTAAACCGAATTGAACGAAATTTAGTACAGAGGTAGCACTAGCAAAGGGCACCTCAGTGTCATGTTTTATATCGCCACCATCTTGAAGAAAACATAATGACGGCCACTCAAATGTTAAAAGCTTAAATCAAATTACGACCAACCTAATTATCTGATCTCTACCACACTTTGCAACATTATACCTTTATGTACGAAAATTCTTTTGACCAAACGACAAGGTTATCAGCCCAATAGTTTGCAGATAGCGGCCATGTATGTCTGCAAATTGATTCACCATATCAATTCAAACACGGTGAAACCGAATTGAATGAAATTTTGTACAGAGGTAGCACTAGCAAAGGGCACCTAATATTCATGTCTAATATCCGTATAACACGTTGTATTTCAAGAAGCTACTACAACCAACATTCAATTATACTCCTTGAAAAGTACAAAGAGTTATAACAATACCCATGCATTTAGGAGCAGGGCTATATGTTCTTTACTGAACATCTTGTTTTATAATCAGGTCCAAAAAGGGGGCAATATTTTAAGCCTAAAAGTGAAAATTGCTGCTTATGATCATTCCCCACTACCCGGATTCTTTAAGGGAGGAGATCCAGCTTAGTAGAGGAATAAAATGTCAATGTTCATTCTATTGTCGAACATGCTACAAATGATACACATATCACAGCAATTTCATGCTTGATGCAACCAATACCAACATTTACAACGTCAAAAACTTATCATAAGAGTTTATTCGAAAATTTTCCAAATTTACAATTTTTGTTGTGCATCCTCGTTCCTTTATACATCCCAAGTTTATTAGAAATCTCTTACTTTTCTTTTTTTAGTGTGCGTATTACATCGCCACTTACAAAATTTACCTCAATAACTAACAAAAATTGTAAATTAAGTACTTATATTGAAATTTCATTCAGAGTAGCTGAAAATAGTTCTTATTTTGAAGAATAAATAGAGTTTATGAAAACAAGATGTTCAGTAAAGAACATAGAGCCTACTTTCTCCTAAATGCATGGATATTGTTGTAACTCTTTGTCCTTTTCAAGGAGTATAATTGAATGTTGGTTGTAGTAGCTTGTTGAAATACAACGCGTTATACGGATGTTAAACAAGAATATGAGGTGCCCTTTGCTAGTGCTACCTATGTACAAAATTTCATTACAATTTGGTTTAACCGTGTTTGAATTGATATGGTAAAATAGATTTGATCACATAAAGGGCCGCCATCCGAAAATTATTGGGTTGATGACCTTGTATTTCGGTCAAAAGATTCGTCGTACATAAAGGAATAACGTTCAAAATTTGGCAGAGATCAGATGATTAAGTAGGTCGTAATTTGATTTAAGTTTTAATATTTGGCTGGACGCCATTACGTTTTCGTCAATATGACGGTGATATAAACATGACATTGACGTGCTCTTTTCTAGTGCTACCTCTGAACCAAATTTCGTCCAATTCGGTTTCACCGTGTTCAAATTAATGGGGAGAGGGGGCGGGGGGACACAGACATTCAGAGTACACACACTCACACACACACATACACACAGAGACTCACACGCACACAATTTTTCGCCCTGTGTTGATCTCATAAGTCAACTTTCTTTTTTGAAAAAATCGAAAGTAGGCTAACAAGTATAAATCCTAATGGCCAGACTGAGGTACATTTTGTAGGTGCAGATGTAATACACACTTTAAATAAGTAGTTCCGTGAAGAACTATACAGCCTATTTGCATATATCCTACCTATGTTAATTGCCTCTATCTACATACAAAATTTCAGTTTGATTGCTGTAATAGATTCGTAGATATTGAGAGCCGACTAAATATTTCGGATGGTCGCCATGTTGGATTTTATATATGTAGGTCCTAGAGTTATGTACTGTTACATGAAGATTATTGTGTACGTGTAGCTTTCAAACTTCAATCGCATGATTAGGACACCAGAAGTAACAAGGAGATTTTAACATTTCGCCCAGCGGCCATCTTGTTGTTATGGAAACAATTGAAATAAATTAGATGCCAGTGGATTAACATTCGTAAAAGGATTTTATGTGCCATGTTTCACTGTACTCGGATGGTTAAATTGCGAGAAACGTCCATGTGAATATTTATACTTCGCGTCGCCGCCATGTTGGATTTGTGATCACCAGGTTATTTAAAGTCCTATAGGTGAACTTAAGTTCATAGCTCCTATGATCATTAAAAACATCAGTTTGATTGCTGTAATAGATTCGTAGATATTCATAGCCGTCTAAATATTTTGGATGGTCGCCATGTTGGATTGTTAAATGTATAGGCCATAGAGCCATGTAAAATTAAATGAAAATTATTGCGTAGGTTCATTATTCAAACTTTCACATCGATCACATGATTACGACACAAGAATTAAAAACTTAATTTTAAAATTCGCAAAGCCGCCATCTTGAGGTTATGTAAACAATTGAACTAAATTAGATACCAGTGTATTATAATGTGTTTAAATATTTCCTGTACCAGATTTCATTACGGTTGGAACATTAAATCGCGAGAAAGTTCTATTTAAAATTTTCAAATTCGCCTTTCCGCCATGTTCCTTTTTGTAGTTAAACTTTTTTTGAAAGTCTTATAGATGATCTTCCAATAGTGCCCTTTATCCCCGTACAAAATTACAGGGTGATACCGCTAATAGTTTCAGAGATATAGAATGCCGGTGAAATATATCGCACATCCGTCATCTTGTGGTTATATAAACAATTGAACGAAGTTAGATGTCGCTGCATTACAATATGTATATAAACATATACTGTACCATGTTTTATTGCGTTTGGTTGGTTAAATCCCTAGAAACGTCTTTTTAAAAGTCGCAAATTCACGTGGCCGCCATGGTGGTTTTGTAGTTACCAGTTTTTCAAAAGTCACATAGGTGAACGTCTAGTAGTTCCCTTTATCACCGTAAAAAATTCCAGGGTGATATCGCGAATTGTTTCGGAGATATTGAATGCTGGTTAAATATTGCGCACATCCGCCACGTTGGATTGGTGAGACGTAACAAAATTTGAAGGGCATGGTCGGGGTCGTACGGAATAGTGCTATGAACTTACCGAGTTTCATTGAAAATGCTCCAGCTGTTTAGAAGTTATTAGGGGGACAAACACACACACACACACCTCACACACACACGCACACACACACGGACAAAAGCTGATCTCATAAGCCTGTTTTTTTTTTCAAAATTGAAAATAGGCTAAAAAAGAAATGTGGGAAATTTCTTATAAACTTGGGATATATAAGGGGAACGATGATGCACGATAAAGAATTTGGCAAATTTTTAATATTGTCTAAAAAACTGTTATTCTAAGAATTTTGACATTATAAATGTTGGTTTTGGTTGCCACAAGCATGCCATTGCTGTGATACGAGTATCATTTGTCAACAATATATGTAACATGTTCAAAAATTAAATTAATATTGATAGTTTATTCCTCTCTCTTAAGCCGGATCTCTCCCTTTAAGCTAATGTCACTTGATCTCTTCCAGGTATCCTCTCCTTTCATCTTGGGTGATAATGTTAAAATCATCCCATTGGCCACTTCTCTACCAGCACCTGGCACCATGGCTACTGTCACTGGCTGGGGGCTCTCTTCAGATATAGGTCCCCTGCCTCATCAACTGCAGATGGCTCAGATTCCCGTGCTCGATCAGAAGGATTGCAAGAATATCTATGGAAGCTTTTACACGGATAACATGATGTGTGCTGGAATATTAGGGACTGCTAAGGGTCCATGTCAGGCAGACTCTGGAGGACCTCTTGTTGTTGATGGCAAGCAGGTTGGTATCGTGTCATTCACCAACACTCCGCAGTGTGGCAAGGGAACGAGTCCAGTGGTTTATGATAACATCGCCCACCTGAGAAACTGGATCGCAGAACACACAGGCATATGAAGTGATTGATCTTTCACAGGCGAATAATATGGGAATGCCCATAGAGAGAATAGCATGCTGAATCCATAGTGCTTATCAAGGAAAATCCATCCCATCCACAGAAATTGAAGCTAAAATATATCTAAATTTAAATAAACAAGAGTACAATTTATTAAAACTCTTATTTTGTCTCTTCATCAAATTTTTATTAAAATTGAATTTAATAACGATTCAACAAGTTGGGAATTGTTTAATTGACTGAAAAGAAGCAGATACTAAACCCAATATAACTTAACAGTTTATAGCCTCTTTACTTACTTACTTACTTACTTAATTCCTGCCGCTCCTTCTGGAGCATAGGGCCTTAGCGAAATTTCTCCACGCAGTACGGTTCCTGGCCATTCTCTTCACTTGACTCCAGTTCTTGTCCACCTCTGCAATTTCATTTTCGATCGACCTCTTCCAGGTCTTCTTAGGTCGACCTCGCTTCCTGGAGCCTTGAGGATTCCAGTCTAGCGCCGCCCTCTCAATAGCTCCGTCCGGCTTCCTTAGTGTGTGACCAATCCAGCGCCATTTCCTCTCCTTTATCTGGATGCTAATCGGTTGTTGATTGGTGATGGTCCAAAGATCTTCATTTGAGATTATGTCCGGCCACCTCACATTCATGATGCGACGCAGACATCTGTTAATCAACTCCTGTAGCTGGTTGTTGATCGGTTTTGTGACTTTCCATGTTTCACAGCCGTAGAGGAGAATCGACTTTACGTTGCTATTGAAAAGGCGGAGCTTGGTCTTCCTGGAAATGTTTCTATTTCTCCAGATGGGGTAGAGCTGAACAAAGGCACCATTTGCCTTCCTGATACGGCTTCGAACATTTTCCTCTGCTCCCCCATCATTAGTGACTATATTTCCAAGGTAGAGGAAGGACTCAACTCGCTCAATTTCCTTTCCGTTGACTGTCAAACTAGTCGTGATATCAGAATTTATCCTCATCTCTTTGGTCTTGTTGGTGTTGATCATCAGTCCTGCACGTTCTGCTTCTC
This sequence comes from Meconema thalassinum, assembly GCA_946902985.2. Lineage (NCBI taxonomy): Eukaryota > Metazoa > Arthropoda > Insecta > Orthoptera > Tettigoniidae > Meconema > Meconema thalassinum. The sequence continues at coordinate 2,086,246,151 of OX336388.2, forward strand.
TCTGCAACCTCCCCAGCTTATCTTCTATGTCTCGGTACCGTTGTGCCATAAGACAAATGTCGTCTGCGAAATCCAGATCTTCAAGCCTGTCATTTATACCCCATTGAATACCCCTCTTCCGTCCTCCCATTACCTTCTTCATCACTCTATCCAGGACCAACAGGAACAGAGTGGGGGAAAGGACACACCCCTGACTCACTCCGGAACTGACCTTTATCTTTTCTGTTAATTTGCCTTCGTGAAGAACCTGGCACTCATACCCTTCGTACATCTCTTCCATGATTCTGATGATCTTTGTTGGAATTTTATATTCATCGAGGGTCTTCCACATGATTCTTTGATTTACGGAGTCGAAGGGTTTCTCGAAGTCAACAAATGTGAGGTAAGGGGTATTCCGCCACTCCACACTCTGCTCCAGGATGATTCGGAGTGTGTTGATGAGATCCACACAGCTGCGATGTTGTCGAAATCCAGCCTATTCCTTCCGAAGCCTTTTTTCTACGCAGTCTTTTATACGATTCAGGATGACTCTCGCCAGCACTTTGCTTGGAATGGACTGCAAGGTGATACCCCTCCAGTTGTTACAATTTGTGGTGTCCCCTTTCTTCGGCAACTTGACTATCAACCCCTTCTTCCAGTCGGTTGGTATTTTCTCCTCCTTCCAGATCTTCTCAAAGAGAGGGTGCAGCAGATCGATCGTAATATCCAGGTCTGCTTTCAGTACTTCCGCTGGGATATTATCCAGACCTGGTGCCTTCCCGCATTTCATCTGCTTCAACGCTGTCCGTATTTCGCCCCGAGTTGGGGAGTCGAGGGCTGATGCTTGGGTCACTTTCTGCTTCCTCTTCATCTTCTCCTCGCTGCTTACTTTCTGGTCCTCTATCTCTATTAAGAACCTCAGCAAAGTGTTCTCTCCATCTTGTCAGCTGCTGTTCACACGTCGTGAGGATCTCGCCCGTCTTGCTCTTCACAGGCCTAGTTTTATTAAAACCTTTCTTCGAAAGCATCTTTGTGATGCCATAGAGCTCCTTAACGTCCCCCCTTCTTGCCGCTTCTTCTGCTTTCTCCGCCTGCTCATCAATCCACCTCCTATGATCCTTCCGTACACTCCTCTTTACCTCCATGTTTGCTGTTGAATACTTTGCTTGTGTGAGAGCCTTCTGCTGCCTAGTCTTGCAGGTGTTGAGCTTGGCCTTAATCTCCTTCCTATAATTTATCTTGTCCCCGGTCTGATCGGATATCCATTCTTTCCGCAGGTAGTTCTTGTACCCAAGCTGCATCTCACTGGTTTCCACGAAGATATTCTTTACCTCGCTCCACACAGTCTCCACGCCCTTCTCTGTCTCGGAGTCCAACACCTGGAATTTATTTCTGAGCTCCAGTTTAAATTGGTCCAATCTCTGCTGGTTCTTAAGCTTGCCCACATCAAACTTGTTGTGCCGAGTGTTAAACTTTCGGCTGACTGCGACGATCTTCATGCGGAAGTTGGCAACCACAAGATGATGATCACTACCAACGTCCGCTCCTCTCTTGTTACTAACATCTTCCAAGCTTCTTCTGAACCTCCTGCTCACCGCGATGTGATCAATTTGAATTTCTGTGACTTGATCAGGAGACACCCAGGTGACCTTGTGGCACCGCCTATGAGGAAATACCGTGCCATCCATCACCAAATCCTGACTGGCGCAATATTCCGTAAATGTCTCCCCATTGTCATTCATCTCACCAAGGCCATGTTTACCCATGATCTGCTCCAACCCCTCATTGTTTGAGCCCACCTTCGCGTTGAAGTCTCCCATAACAATGAGAATGTCCTTCTTACTTGTATATCTTGTGACATCTCGCAGCATTTGGTAGAATTCTTCCTTCTTCTCTGGCTCTGATTGTTCTGTAGGCGCATAGCATTGGATGATGATCACATTCCTGATCTTTGTCCTGAACCTAGCAAACATGAGCCTACTAGAAATTGGCTTCCACTCCATAAGGCTTCTCTTTGCATTTCTAATGAGCAGCTTCCCCACTCCATCCCTGTGTTCTTCATCATCGCCCCCAGAATAGAGAAATGTAATTCCATCTGTTGTCTGTATTTCACCAAATCCTGGCCACCTCACTTCACTCAATCCTAGGATATCCAGCCAATAGTTCTTCATCTCCCGTGTCACTTGTTTCAGTCTGGTTTTCTCCATCAAGGTCCTCACATTCCAGAAACCGATTTTCGTAGTCCTCTTCATGCCAAAAGTCGTCATCAGGTTATCCGTCCGGTTTTGTAATTTCGCTTCAGTTACCGTAATCAGTTTGTTTAAGAGGAGCGAGTGATTAACCCACTGCCTCCGAGTGCCATGGAGGGGCTGCCACCTTAAGCCTGAGGCACCAGGCTGATTTTCTGTCAGGGTTTCTTCCCTTAGCCTTTGAAGAACCAACTCCAAACTACAAGGCAGCAGTTGTTTCACCAGAGCCCCGTTAGCCGTAATTTCTTCAGGGTTCCTGTAGGGCCTTCACAGCTACCGTAGCGGTCTTGAGGCACACAAAGTCCCCACTGTACTTCACCCCTACAGGCAATCCCCTACATAATTACGTTGCCCATCTCCCACGACGAGGACGAGGGGTTGGATTTGTGGGAGACATATAGCCTCTTTGGTAAACAATAGTTACTTATAAATACTCAAGAAGGACGTCAAAGAATAAATGGGAAAACAAAATTCTTCTGGCAAAACTGGATCTTTCTCTCTCCAGTATACTGTGAAATACCTATGTAATGTTATTGGTTTCACGTCCCTTTTAACTACTGTGGCTTTTAGAGACGCCGGGGTGCCAGAATATTGCCCCGAAGGGGATCTTTAACGTGTCAGTAAATTTACTGACACGGCTCCCTCGCATTTGCGCAGCCTCAGATGCCAACTGGCTACGCCAGGTTTCAATCCTGCAGCTTTGATAACAACAGGCGAGAACCTTACCGCTTAGCCACGCAGCCAGCCGTGAAATACCATACACATAATTAACTATATTTTTAACTGCAAGTAATATACAAGCTGAAAAGGGACATTGTAATAATAAAATATGGGGTGCTACACAATTGCATTTGGAACAAAGAGGTCTCCAAAATGATGATATATTGGCTTTCACGGCCAAGTAATATAAGTATTTCAAATGTGGTGTTACAGAAGAATGATGAAAATCAGATAGATAGACTAGAGTAACAAATGCAGAGGTATTCAGACGAGTGGGAGAGGAGAGATATTTCTGGCGAGTAGTATTTTAGACAAGAGGCCCTCCACAAATAAGCGATTCACATATTTACTCTTTCAGGTAAGTGGTGCAAAAAATGGACCACTAGCGGTCATCGCTCCAATGCATTGTGGTACAGGGAATGTACCACCAAATGGTGAAGGTCTGCCTCTTCCAGAAAGTCAGGCGCCCCACAGGGTAGTGTACAAGGACCCTTGCTTTCTGTACCCACTATATATCAACGACATCTCATCTAATTTGAAAAATTGCAAATATCACCTATATGCAGATTATTTACAAATATACTCCCACTGCAAGACAAATGACATTCCATTGACTATTGAAACTATCAACGCTGACCTTCAACGACTTGGTAAAATATTCTCAGGAAAATTCCCTTCTTTTGAATCACTCCAAAACACAAGTTATCAGATTTGGCTCTCAAAAACTATTGACGTCACTCTGAGATCAAATTATTCCTCCAATTGTACTGAACAAAAATGAAATTCCATACTGTCCTACAGTGAAAAATCTAGGTGTGTTAATAAATCAGACTCTTAGCTAGTCTGAACATGTACAGAGTGTATGCAAGAAGATTTTCGCAACGCTCCACTCCCTCAAAGGAGAAATAAAAAGATATTTTACCATTTAAAGTAAGAATCCTACTCATACAGACACTAATACTTCCTATTCTTGACTACTGTGACGTTATTCTTGTAGACGCAATCAAAACACTAACTTTGAAACTTCAACGAGCTCTCAACTCTTGTACTTGCTTGTTGTACTACATACTGGCGCACTCTCTGTGCCACGTTGTGTTGTGATGCTACTACTGTAGTTACTAGGTGGTACTAGTTACTTCTTTCCCTCCACTTTGTGTTTAAGTGACTATTGTCCGTTGTCATGCGCACAGAGCTAGTTGTGAATAAATAAATATCTTGTGCCTCAAGGGTTAGAATTCCTGTCAAATGCACGTGCTTGGAAGAGTTGAAGACACCCAGGAATAGCAAACTTAGTTATGGAAGGAAGGGTCAAAGACATGAACTGTTGTGATAGACCAAGGTTAGAATATATAAGGTGCGTTCAAAAAGTAACGAGCCGGAGGCTGTAATGCACAAACCAGTGACGACATTGGCTAATCGTGGCGTTTGTAAAGAGGTGTGGTTCCGATCAGAACGTGGAAAGTCACAGCCCGTCGCTAGAAGGCACGCGTGCACGTCACGTGACGATACAAAGCGAGCAACAGCATGCATAAATCGTCCAACGCTGCCAGTCGCTTTGCAAACAGTGACATGGAGGCGTCAAACGAAGAGCAAAGAGGTGTTTTTCGGTTTCTGACAGCGAAAGGAATAGGGGGAACGGACATTCATCGCCGAATGTCACAAGCGTACGGCGAACACTGCATGTTCCTTGCAAGGGTGAAGGCGTGGCACAAGCTCTTCAGGGAAGGACGGGCGTCGTTAGCCGATGATGCCCGGTCTGGGGCACCCCCCTGCATTACCGATGACCAAGGACCGCCGAGTGACAGTGAACGCCATAGCTGCCGTGGTTGGATTGAGCGTCGGAAGTGTGCCCACCATCATGAAGGAACGACTGCACTTGCGGAAAGTGTGTGCCCAATGGGTGCCCCACAGTCTTCAACCACACCAGGAAGCATGTCGAATGGCCCACTGTCATGGTCTTGATTGGACGATTGATGCATGCTGCTGCTCGCTTTATATCGTCACGTGACGTACACGCGGGCCCTCTAGCGATGGGCTGTGACCTTCCACGCTCTGGTCGGAACCACACCTCGTTACACACACCACGATTAGCCGATGTCGTCACCGGTTTGCGCATTACTGCCTCCGGCTCGGTACGTTTTGAACGCACCTTATATTAAACAGATTGCCTCGGATGTAGAGTATGGTAGCTATGTATAGATGAAACGATGAGCTCAAAACAGGGAGGCGTGGAGATCTGCATCAAACCAGTCAAAAGATTGAAGACTCAAAAACATGGTCTATTTAGTTCCTATATTAGCTGACCTTGTTGTATGGGAGTGACTGCTGAGTGGATTCAGTATATTGGGAACACAAGTTGATCAACTGTTCTCTGCTGCGCTTTATTTCTTAAACACATGATAAGTGTATGTAGGACTCTACGGTACGGTATTTGTAACATAATGACAGACCAAGTTCAGAAAGAATGAATATCAAATGACGAGTGTTGATAAACACTTGCAGAATCTAAGGAGTACGTGTCAGTTGTTGGCCGAATCAATACTGAAGCGAGAACAGTACGGACAGTGGATTTTGGGGAATATAGTACGGTACAGCAAATATACGTAAAAGTCATTTCAAACTAAAACCGGTTGTGTGTTTTGCTAATATTATAATGATAACTTCTATAGTTGTTGTTTGAGTGTTCAGTCTTTTGACTGGTTTGATGCAGCCCTCCATGCTCCCTGTCCTGAGCTAATCGATTCATCTCTACAAAGCTACCACACCCTACATCCGAGGCAATCTGTTTAACATATTCTAGCCTTGGTCTACCCCTACAGTTTTTGTCCTCGACCCTTCCTTCCATAACTAAGCTTGCTATTCCTGGGTGTCTTAGTATGTGTCCTACTAACCTTTCTCTTCTCTTCATTAGCAGTCGCCAGAAACATCTCTCCTCTCCCACTCGTCATAATACCTCTTCGTTTGTAACCCTATCTACCCATCTGATCTTCATCATTCTCCTGTAACACCACATTTCAAATGCTTCAATTCTCCTCTTTTCTGCTGCACCAATAGTCCAAGTTTCACTTCCATAGAGCGTCACGCTCCAGACAAAGGCTATCAAAAATGACTTCCTAATACCTAAATCTATATTCGATGTCAACAGATTCCCTTTTTTGTAGAAATGCTTTCCTTGCCTGAGCCAACCTACATTTTATGTCCTCTTTGCTTCGTCCATCACTGGTTATTCTACTTCCTAAGTAACAGAAGTCTCCTACTTCCTTCAGCTTTTCACCTGCCAATTTGATCTCCATAGAGGTTTCATTTATTTCGGCAGCCGAACTTCTATAACAAATTCTTTAATAACTTTCTTGGCAGAGCTGGAAATTGAACCCTGACCTCAGGTGCAACAGCCAAGAATGATAACTGCTAAACCAGGAGGTGGATGACACATAGTGTAATTAACACCTAAAACATTAATAATATTAATAATTACGTATAATAATATTATAAATATATATTTCTTATATGAAGGAAATCAGAACATTATTCCTCCTTATTCGTCGGCTAGGGGAGGAAGAACAAGGGTTAAGAATTATATAGAAGTTGAACATATTATATTTAATAAATTTCTTTAGATGTACGAGTGGCTTACAATAGCCTCTTAGAGATAAGATTGAAGAGGTTACGAAAGTTCATTTAAATCAGTGTTGGACTTGGTTTATTCCTACAATAATATATTCCACATTGTAATACCAAGACTATGTTGATACTCAAAACCTCTTTAATTTTGTTATTTTGATTGACGGAAATGTTCCCATTTTGTGACATTCCAATGCAGTAAATTGCAGATATTTTCACTTTAATTAAAAGCCAAGGAGACAACTGGGTATCGTAGGCATTTAAACAGATTTTATGATAAGAGTGTATTAAACATTCAGCTTGTGTTGGAGTGAAATTTTGTATCCTAAAATATGCAAATTAGCTTTTCTCAATCACGGGGAGATGGCATCAAATGAACATGTTGTGGTAGGTGGTAGGTGGTTGGGAGATGAGATATACCGCTATTCTCCTGGTCTACTGAGGTCGACTGCTAATACCAGAGCAGCAGTGGCTTCCTACCAGATTAATATGAAGAATTTAAGGTCTCGTAATGAGGTTCCCGTCACATGGGTTAATGGAGTTTTCTCCCCACAAAATACCTGGGCTCATTCTACGACGTAGGATATGCTAATTCGTGGTGGATTTAATCTGTCAGTGGCCGTGTATGGGAAGGGGCAAATTGTAACATTGAATGGAGATGTCTGAGCCTCGCAGAGGTGCTGACAAAGTAAACCGCGCCTCAAAAGGCTGATGGGACAGGCGCTTGAAAAAGGAAGATAAAACGCAAAACATGAATTCCGTAATTCACAGCGAACACTTGCGTACTTAATATTTCCGTTTTTATAGAGAAGGTGCAGGTTGGGGTTGGATATGAACACTGGCAAAAAGCTCTTCTCAATGATATATTCTCTTTCACAATTAACTGTTGAATGGCATCGCTAACTCTTTACATCTTCAGTTAGAAGTTCTGAGCATACGACTCATAAAACATTAAGTCGCCAGTGTGAAAAGCAGAGAATGGAAAAAATCAGCTGAGAATAATGGAAATTCTTCATAATGGAACCCAAGAGTTAATTGCGATAATAGTTATGCATCCTTTACAAGGTATTAAATTGAGCCCCTTTATCCCTCAGGGGATGTTGAGATGACGCCTTTTAACAGTCAACAACCGTATGCAAATTTACTGTCTAACATATTGTCACTTAAGTTTCAACCTACTAATCCACCTCATGGTTTAACGACTAGAGTACTTGTCTGTCAACTCGGAGGTCCATGTTCGACTCCCGGCTCTGCCAAGAAATGTAATTCTGGCCTGGGGGCTGGAACGGGCTCCACTCCACCTCGTGAGACAAAACTGAGGAAAGGTGCATTCGATTCCCATCTCAGCTATCCTGGAAGTGGTTTTTGGTGATTTCCCCCCCTACTCCAGGCGAATGCCAGCATGGATCATAATTTATGGCCACGACCGCTTCCTTCCCAAACCTCATCTGAACTACAAAGACACATTTATACAGCCATCACAGTAACACAAGTCATCAGACAAATGAAACATCAACAATTCATCCCACTAAGTCGCAGGCATAGGTCAAGAAGCCACAAAATCATCCCTATATCAAATACTAACCTCAATATGGATTTATCTTCTGGCTCTGAGATGCCGTTGTTGTTGTTGATTCAGATAGAGGCTTTGTGACATCGTGATCCTGTAGCTCCTTTCTGAAATGCCATTTTTCTCGTAGAATCCAAGTTTGAAGATGAATTTTATGGATAACATGAATCAGAAAAGCAACAGGGTGGAATTTAAGGATGATATATAGCAGAAAGACAACATGATTAAATTTAAGTATATTATGTAGCAGAGAGGAAATAGGATGGCATTTAAGGATGTTATATAGCAGGAAGACTACAGGGTGGCATTTAGGGATTTTCATTTCATGTAACAGAATGACAACAGGTGAGAATTTTAATCAATAAAGGAACTGCGCACAAATGAGCATTACAGAGGGAATTTAAGGATATGTAGCAGAAAGACAACAGTTGTTGATGTCAAATGAAAGTAAAAGTTACAGATTTGATTCATCTAAACCACATTCGAGATTATTTGCTCGTAAATTGATTATGGCTGAAGCGTTGGAATTGATAATAAAGTTACCAACGGAATGCAAATCATCATCTACTGCACGAGCATTGTCCTGAGAAGACTTTGATACCTTACGTCTGTCTATATATCTCATCTATATGGCTCGTGGTTGGAGTGTGTACACATATTCGAGCCTTACTCAATAGGCCTGACCGATTCATAGGGAGGTATTTCCTACATCCATTTTTATGTTAATTACAATACTATATAGTACAAGAAATGCACATCCTAGATTGGGCATAGTTACTTAATTCCCAAGAAGAGAACATCGTGATCATCAATTCCTGATTTCACTAATACAATAATGTTGCTGTGTTCACAAGAAAAACATTTACAGGAGTATTCCGCCCCAAATTGTCGGAATGATCCCTTAAGAGAGCAAAAGTCATTCATCCAATAAAGCATTAAATACTCAGAACGTCAGTCTCTGATACCTACGTAACTTAGCACGCAAGATGGCCGGGAAACAAGGGAAACATCTGCGGTGAAATCTCATCACCAAACTCATTTGGACCTTCCCCAGAAAGGGCTAAATTCTGCACGTTTGAAGACACGAAGCTTGCAGCAGCACAGGTTGATTGCATGTAGTTTTATAATGTCCTCACCGATCAATCATACTATTGCAACTAGTCCCTCCAGCATCTATTCTAGGCCCTCCCACTGTAGACAGCATACTAGGGTATTTGTGCAGAGTATTGTAGTTCATAAATCTTAAATAAATTGAGGGGATAAGTTAGTTCTTAAGAATTGTATTGATACTTTTTGGCATTTTAAGCAACGCACGCTTAAAAATTTTGGAGCAGAAACATGCCTGTTACAGATTTTATTTCAACAATATATGAGCCTTAATATGAACTCCTAATGGGCCTACGTTCATTGTCCACTTCCTTGGGCTTAGTGTACCTATTGACATTTAAAATGCTAACGGTGAGATTATTCTGTGATAGTGTCCTCCCACCGGGTGCCGAGCCAGGGCTTCTTTGTTCGAACTCGTTATATCTGGCACACAAGACACAAGTTCAGTGCCGTTCTTGCAACGGAAGAACTGTTCCATTGCAGTCCTTTTTGTCCATACAATTGAAAAAAAGGGGAACCCTCTAAGCCCATTACTTTTCATCATCGCGACGGCGGATATAGCACAGGTAGTCTCGGAGAAAGTAATTCTGTATATGTACGCTGACGATATTGTGCTGGCCTCGAGATCTCAAGAGGATCTACAATCTGCATTTGATCTGCTGTTGGAATGGGCGAAAGAGAATGAACTCAGCCTAAACGAAAATAAGACTGTATCAATGACTTTCCGCAAAGGGGGAAAAACCAGCAGTTTTTCACACACATAGAAAACCCCTGGAGACCGTTTCTAACTTTAAATATCTAGGCGTGACACTTCAGACAACGGGCAACGTCTTTACGCTTCACGTTAACGATAGGATCAGTGCGGCTACGAGGGCCATAAATGATATCAGACAGTTGAGAAAACTCTCCGTCAGAACAGCCTTGAAACTCTTCCAGCTCAAGGTTACACCCGTTGTAACATATGGATTAGAGAATATCTGGACACACCTCAAATCGGAACACCTGGAAAAGTTGGATAAACTAAAAGCGACTTCAAGACTAGTCTATGAATTAACACGTGAATTATATTATGTGGAAGAGCTCCGCCTCCAACTGTCACTACCGTCTACACCAGCATACGTGCAACTCATGGAGAACCTGAAATCGAAGAAGAGAGACATATGGTGGGATTTCTACATCACTGACGCAATGGCCTGCAATGATTGGAAACGGGGAGTCTACGAACTAAGACATACGGTTACACGCTTTGCCATACATGACTTTCACCATAAGCTGTGCAAGTTAAAGAAGTTTCACCAGCCAGACGCAGACTGTGTATGTGAACGTTGCGGCAAATGTTGCGAAAGATATCATGCGATGTACTGTGCATATAGACTTGAATCTCTGACGTCCTTCTGTTGTAATGAATAGTTTATTCCTATGTATGTTTCATTTTGTCTGTATCATTCCTTTGGCTATTAGCTGCAATAAATATTTTATTACAATTGTAAACGATTCTCTTGCATCTTGTCAGGTGTTGGAACCACATCGAAGTTCATGTTTTCTTTCACACGTTCCAGAAATTGGATTTATTTTGTGTTGGCCGACTGAAAGCTACAATATTTATTACTAATAAGACAACACTGAGAAATGGCTTCAGAGCTATTTTATAGATTTTTCCTTTCAGATACATTAGCACCTTCCGATCGAAGACGACACCTGTGACCTGGTGCCATTTCATCCCGTCAGCATTGATTCTTTTTAAATCCATGATTTCTAATAATCGATAAGATTAAAGAAAGCTTTCCAGTCGGTCAATACACATTGTGCCCAATTATATCAGGCGGGAATCAAGTATTTACATACCCTAACCTGATAAAGACGAACTATTATTATTATGATGTAATAGAAAAAACAAGATGTTCAGTGTAGAACATATAGCCTACTTTCTCCTAAATCCTTGGGTATTGTTATAACTCTTTGTCCTTTTCAAGGAGTATAATTGAATGTTGGTTGTAGTAGCTTGTTGAAATACAGCGTGCTATAGGGATATTAAACATGAATATGAGGTGCCCTTTCCTAGTGGTACCTCTGTAAAAAAATTCATTCGGTTTCACCGTGTTTGAATTGATCTGGGGAATGGATTTGCACACATACATGGCCGCTATTTGCAAACTATTGGGCTGATGACCTTGTAGTCAGTCATAAGATGCTTTCCACAAAAAGGCATGTTGTTGCAAAATCCGGTAGAGATCAAATTATTAGGATGGTCGAAATTTGATTTAAGCTTTTAATATTTGGGTGGCCGTCATTCCGTTTCCGTCAAGATGGCGGCTATATAAAACATGACACTGAGGTGCCTTTTGCTAGTGCTACCTCTGTACCTAATTTCGTTCCATTCGGTTTCACCGTATTCGAATTAATAGGGGGAATCGAATTTCACACAAAGATGGCCGCCATCCGCAAAATATTAGGCTAATGACCTATTAGTTTGGTCAAAGGATGCTCCATCCATAATGGTATGTTGATGCAAAATTTGGTAGAGATCGGATGATTTGGTTAATCGTAATTTGATTTAAGCTTTGAATATTTGTGTGGCCGCCATTACGTTTCCGTAGAGATGGCGGCGATATAAAACATGACACTGAGGTACCCATTGCTAGTGCTACCTCTGTACCAAATTTCATTTCAATCGGTTTCACCGTGTTCGAATTAATTGGGGTAATCTATTTTGACACAAAGATGGCCGCCATCCGCAAACTATTAGGCTAATGATCCATTAGATTTGTCAAAGGATGCTTCCTCCATAAAGGTATGTTGTTGAAAAATTTGGTAGAGATCGGATGATTAGGTTAGTCGTAATTTGATTTAAGCTTTGAACATTTGTGTGGCCGCCATTACGTTTCAGTCAAGATGGCGGTGATATAAAACATGACACTGAGGTGCCCTTTGCTAGTGCTACCTCTGTACCAAATTTCATTCCATTCGCTTTCAACGTGTTCGAATTAATAGGGGTAACCCATTTTGACACAAAGATGGCCGCCATCAGCAAACTATTAGGCTAATGACCTATTAGATTTGTCAAAGGATGCTTCCTTCATAAAGGTATCTTGTTGCAAAATTTGGTAGAGATCGGATGATTAGGTTAGTCGTAATTTGATTTAAGCTTTGAACATTTGTGTGGCCGCCATTACGTTTCCGTCAAGATGGCGGCGATATAAAACATGACACTGGGGTGCCCTTTGCTAGTTCTATCTCTGTATCAAATTTCGCTCCATTCGGTTTCACCGTGTTCGAATTAATAGGGGCAATCGATTTTCACACAAAGATGGCCGCCATCCGCAAACTATTAGGCTGATGACCTATTAGTTTGGTCAAAGGATGCTGTCCCCATAACGGTATGTTGTTGCAAAATTTGGTAGAGATCGAATTATTAGGTTAGTCGTAATTTGATATAAGCTTTGAACATTTGTGTGGCCGCCATTACGTTTCCGTCAAGATGGCGGCGATATAAAACATGACACTGAGGTGTCCTTTGCTAGTGCTGCCTTTGTACCAAATTTCGTTCAATTTGCGCTCACCGTGTTTGAATTGATAGGGGGGGACAGACATTCAGAGTACACACACTCACACACACACACACACAGACTCACACACACAGACTCACACACACACATACACACACAGACAGACACACTTTTTTTCGCCCTGTAGTGATCTCATAAGTCTACTTTCATTTTTTGCAAAAATCGAAAGTAGGCTAACGAGGTGATATTATTACGATGTACTAATATCTCGTTATTTTCAGGTTATGGCTTGTAATTACTATTGTTTCCCGCCTAATGTAATTCAGCACAATTCGTGTTGACCGACTGTAAATCTTTCTTTAATTGAATTAGGCAGCACTAAAAATGGCTTCTATCACATCAATAATCGATAATCTTCAAGAAGCTTCAGCCAATCGTTAGAAACCTCAAATCCAACATGACCAAACCTATCATAAAAATGTGAAAATTATTTCGGTTTGTAATTTACTCCACATACCCAAAATGTACATAAAGATAAGGAAATTAAGGGGGAACATACAGCTTCCAATCGGTAGCTAGATATTTTTTGTGGGAGTGATTTTGGAAAAGGGACGGAAATAGGCCAGAAATGAGACGGAAACAATGAGCACGCGCGGTGGCGGAGATTGGTACTGAACTCGAATTCACCCCAGCTTCAGTCATTGACTGAGCCGAGGATCGAACCGACTTGTATACCTACTGATTTAAGAAGTGGAATTTGGAATTAGAAAATTATTTTATTCACATATATTTTAGGAAGTGAATAAAAGCATATTAGCAACTTTTTGGAATTTTTTTTGAAGATTTGGAAAGAATTACATTTGGGAATATTTCAGTGAATGATAATTTAACCAAGGGAGAGTCAGATCATTCGATGGTGGAATATGACCAAGGCTTCAATGTAGCAAGCCTAAGACCGGTTTTGGTAGGCCGAGTTGACAACAACAAATTATGCACACGACACGATAATAAGATGGTAGAACAGGGAGTTTTTTGATAATAAATCAACAGCCAATCAGATTGGATCACATAATTTTTGTGGGAATTGCTATTATATTAAATTTACTTACATAAAGTGAGATTAGCACTTCTACAGATCCAGAAGAGAAAACGAATTTTAATTGGCAAAACAGAATTATATATTTATGGACAGGAGAGGAGATATGGGCGAAATTCAGTTTAATAGGAATCGACGCGAGGCTAGAACTTAAGTCTAGAATGCCACGCACGCTATTGTCACGAGCGGAGATTTCACTCCTACTCAGATACTTGAAGAGAGCAGACCTGCATTTCAGAGCGTCCCGAGTGAGCTCTATGTTAAATTGGTAGTACGGCCAGGAGATCCGACTGGACCGTGTGGAGACAGCGTAATCGCCGAGGAAGGAAAGGAGACGCCGGAGAAACAGTAAAAGCATTAGCTTGTTATTGAAAGCAGCAACTTTATAATACAACGCATTAAAATAAGACTTCGTTTCTACAAGCTTAACAATTCAACAGAACAACGAGTAGCATTACATTAACAGGCTACAATACTGAAACAGCATTTATTCCGAAGATTATTCATCAATTATCTACTGATATCGCGCCAGGAGTTGGCAGTTGGGTTTGAACTGCAGATGTCTTCCCGCTCACTGCTTATCGCGCATTCCAAAAACATTAAGTTAGTCACTACTTGTTTCACTCACTCAGCACATTCCTTCTTTCATTGGCTGCGTGTCCTGTGCTGCAACAACAGCGATTGGCATGCGCGAAGCCGATATATTTAAGTTTGGTATATGAGGGCGCGCATGCGTACAGCAAGACCCCCCGCACCCCGTCACAGCGTGTTGGACTGCCATCTCCTAACGCGATATCAGTATCATGATGATGATGATCTCAAGTCAGGGGGGATATTCGTATTCGACTCTTGATAAGAAGACTACTTTGAGCTACTTAATTATGGAAGAAGGTTAATCTACACTATGGAATGGGAATTCAGAGTGATCTTGACGTCCATGGATCGATGTTACCACAACTGCTCATCCAATATACAGAATTCTGAATTCACCATCAACTCTACAATTCAAATGTCAACTACAAACATGGAGAGATGTCAACCAGAGACGTTCAAGACTACTTGTATGAAGAGATGCTTCACGATGATGACGAGCAGAGGAGTTCGTTGGTACCGGGTTCGAGATTCCAGACTAGCAGTCGCGAAGAGAGAAGAGGGACAGTTAGCAGGAAGGCGAGGTGCCAGGTGTTCGCAGTTTGAGCAGAGAGGGAGGCGGACAGCTGATTGCCTTGGTCCCAGCAGTAACTCGTTCCAGGCAGGCGATCAGCGCGTGTCGACCCGAGGGGAGAACATCAAGCATATCAGACGTGGTATTTCGACAACAGCTCATCGGAAAAGTAGAAAATTGATAGATCCAATATCTCTGTAGTTTGATGTAGTCTTTGATGGTATTTCAGGGGTGACCAACCCATGAGTAGTTTTTATTATTCATAAGCCATGTTATTATGTTGTCTATTTTAGAGATTTCACTGTAATTTTAATATACGTCAACGTGTGTCATTTTAGACGTAATTTTATTTGTATTTGGATTTACATATTCCGTTTTTAGTATTTTTCAGAAACGTTTTAATATGCTCAATTTTAAACGAAACAGTTTTATGGAAGGTAATGCTTCGATCGATATTGACGCAATAAATTGCGTCAATATTGCTCGATTGCATCGTTATTTAGACAAAGCATTATTGTAAAATGCTAGAACATTGTTTAAAACATTTTATTATGTCAGCACATAAATGCAACATTTATTAAATATTATAAATAATCTTATTGCAGAATAACAATTACAATTACGGAATGATAATGTAATATGACGTTAATATAGTCATGGACAATTTGTATAACGGATTTAAATATGAAATAGGATCATATTGTTGACAATGGAGGTCAAATGATGCCTATAATTAACAACAATTATATTGCAATAATTTGCTATAACGAAACCACAGACCAGGAGATTTGTAGATCTACCTGAGGTCTTGCATGTAATGAAACAAGTTTAAACATGAATAATTAATTCATCAAATGTATACCAGAAACGGGAGGATATGTATTATTGTTATTTAACAGTAAAGACGAGCGGACTACGGTTTAATAAAGTTAATATGTTATTGTAACGTGGAAAACGTTATATTGAGAAAGTTTATAAACGAAATGCATTATTGAAAGTTAAGTGGAATATTATACAAGGTGAATTGTTGAGAACAAGAATTTTAATGTTGTTTAAGAGCACGAGGATGAGTAATTTAGAGATGAGTTGGTTAGGATTGAACCATGAACCGTATTTCACAGGTAGTGTTTACGTAGTAGGGTCGCTAATTCTTCTACACGTTTGGAGTGTAGCAAGATGTTTTTTTATTAACGGAATACCGTGCATTGTCTATTATGATCATTGTTCAGAGAAGCTAGGAGTATGTCAAGTTTGTAAGCGTAGCAGACGCTATTAAATGATGTTGTTCATCGTATACGATAGGAAATGAGTGTATTGCTGTTAGAGCATAGTATTGATACAGTATGTTGAAAAAGTAACTGACATTAGGGTTGTATTTGTGTTGTGCATATCAGAAAGTATTATTATTAAACCCACGACGTCTATTATGTGTAACCGAGTAGTTCCGTCTCGCTCTTTAACTTTATTGCATTTTATCCATTGCTATGGGGGGCGTGGTGGCTCAGCGGTCTAGCTGTATGCCTCTCACCAAGGCGGTCCGGGTTCGATTCCCGGTCAGTGCATGTGAGATTTTCGAAGTGAAATGCCATGTCCTGTGGTTCGGATTCCACGTAAAATGGAGGTCCCGTGGCTCATGATCACAAGATTAACGGTCACGTTAAACTACAAGCTTCCTTTTTTCCATTGCTGTGAAAATTCAGAACTGTAATCATCTTCACCGTTTGTTACTATAGTTCTATTTACGATGACAGAAATTCAAAATATACCAGAACGAGTGTTTAACAGAACTGTTTAAAGCTACAGAAGCGCTATAAGATTGATAGATCGCGTCAGATTTTGCTTATATATTTTTTAAAACCGTGCTGGACATGGTTATTTCTATTTGTGTAAATAATTTAGCATTTTAATAGTTTATATTCATGCGTATTACGTTCACATATTTTTATTTATATCGATAAGTGTATCATGTAGGACAGTGTAATGTAATTTCATGTTTTTTTAAGAACAACTGAATTTGGATCAGACTGGTATTAGTGATCGAGTAACAGGGTGACTATCAAGTATAACCATTCAATATTTATTCTTGAATTATGACTTTTACGCTACTTAAACTTTATTGAAAGTGCTTTTGAACGATAGAAGGACTATATACCAACTTAAAAAAAAATATTTTCCATTGACACGTAATTTATTGGTGTTAGGGAAATTTTATGTTTGTAAATATTAGAAAATAAATCCAGGCACGATTTTTATTTGCCTGCACTTTTTATAGAAACTGATCATCTTTTCATTTCGCAGTCGACGTGCGATAATACTGCCAGTTAGTTACAAGAACTCTAGTCTCAATTTCACCGTTCACGCTTGAGATCCGAGATTCTCGTTCTACCAAATTTTTATGGATATTTATTTGCTAGTAAATGTGTAACTAATTAGCAGCGTTATTGCATGACCGGTATGCGTTGAGGGTTTCCTAGTTATTCACCTAGTAGGGAAGTGTTGGTTTATCTGGCTGGGTATCGACGTCCCTACAATCCTTTTCCATCTCAGCGGATTTAGGTGGTGGCTATGCGAGATTCGGGCGCAGTACCCTGACGTACTATCGGCCATGTGGCTATGTCGAATGTACCGGTATATCGCATACGGTTTACTTCAAGCATTGTAGGCCCCTTTAAAGATTCTTATTTAATGTAAGGATTCGAGGTACTGTAGGCCAACATACAGCCCTATGTGGAATATATATCGCATACGGTTTACTTCAAGGTTTGGAGGCCCCATTAAAGATATGCCTACAATAAATCGTTGGCACTGGAGTTTTACAAGTAGTTATTTCAATGACCAACAGAGTTCACTGTTAACAAGGGATTTGCGCTCCTGGCAGACACATAGGAGAATAACAAGTCACATGTTACACATCATATGCGAATACTGTAAGGCTCGTAATTTTTTTTAAATTTGCTCTTGCCGTATGCTGACCTTTACTATATCCCTAATATCTGCCATGTTCGTAGGAATTATTGGAGATTTAGTTTTTTAAAGTGAATGTTAAACTTTCAGCTACAAAATGAATCGCACTTATTTTAATATATCAATTATTTAAGCGTTATTATTTCAATTGTATTCTAATTTCATTTTATTTTATTCAAACTCATAAAAATATTTTACGTTTCATTGAAAGAAAAATTACAGTAAAAAAGGTTTCAGTGAGATTCATTTTGTACTGAAGGCTAAACAGAAACGATATAAAACGAATAATCCAAAAATTCCTATAATCACGGGAGATATGAGGGAAACGGTGAAACTCAGCACAAAGCAAAACCGTCAGCTGTGGCTACGCTGGTTAAAGGGCAGCGTTAGGTCATGGGGCCAAGCTCTCTGCTGACTCGGTAGACGCGTGGGTTCGAGCCTCACCGTCGGCCGTCCTTGAAATGGTTTTCCGTGGTTTCCCACTTTCAACACCAGGCAAATGCTGGGACGGTACCTTCTGGCAGGCCACGGCCGCTTCCTTCCACATCCTTGCCCAGATTCATTGATCTTAATCCATTCCACCTCTCATCCCGACGCGCAGGTCGCCCACGGGCGTAGACTAGACAGACCTGATCTCGGCCTCTCCGGAGGCCACACGAAAAAAAATATATAGGCTATACGATTTGATTATGAAGATTTAAAACTTCGCTTCTAATAGCGAGGTGTGTGTGTTTCCTTGGAAAGGTATACACAGTAATTGTTGTGTGACAGGCACTGTTATAATATTGAAATAAGGCGGCTTCGGTGGCGTAGTTGCTAGCATGCTGAGTTTGTATGCCCAAGATCGCAGGTTCAAACCCCGGCCGAAGTCGTCGGATTTTTTAAGATGGTTAAAATCGCTCAGTATGCCTTCTTTCGTGGGGAAAGTAAAGCCGGCGGTCTCATGTCATATATTTTTAAATTAATTGGTATTCTGCCCGAATGCAGGTCTGAGCCTCCGAAGGGGTTATCCTCTGCCGAAGTTTACGTGCGGTAGGGTGGCCAAGGCCTTTCCGCTCCTCCTTATTTTGGCCAACAGCGCGCAGTATCTAGAACAGGCATACCATCCAAGCTCCGACCAAGCCCAATGCTGCTTAACTGCGGAGTTCTCATGGGATCCGTTGTTTCAACCTTCCACTAACTACACTTGCGGACGCTAAAATGTGTAGGTTAGTTTGATAACGCTATGTTAGTTCCAACGTTCGCCACCAGGTACTGGCTGCGATGGCATCTAGTAACCAAGTTCGCAGCTAGGTGCCGTGGATGGTAATATTTGGTATCAAAAGTAGGAAATACTTGAAAAATTGATCGGCAGCAGTCATTCTACCTGAATCAAAGATAACACACACTAATACGGCCATCACAATTGACACCGGTTATCAGACAAATTCCGCACACAGCCAAAGTACACGGGGCTACATGAACGCGTTGTCGCAGCCCCCAAACTAAGGAACCAACCAATGTTAAAATAGTTATTGTTTTAGATTTTTAAGCTGTATCCACACTAAACTTGATGTCAATGTTGAAGTTTGTTCTTGAAAGTTAGGCAGAATTCATGTGGGATTGCCAAAGTTTGGGAGAGAGTTGCAACATGATGAACGCTGATTACCATGTTCCCGGATGCCATTATGAAACAGAATCCATATCAACGGTAGTATATATTTCATTTAATTAGATTCATTAGTCTGTCCCCTCTACTTCTCAGCTTCGTTTCGAACCCATAACGTGCTTTATTAATATCATGAACATTATAATGGCAGGGTTGATGATAATGGATTACTTCCTGTTGGTCGCTAATCCATACCACAATTTAATTGTTTTGCGAGGGTTGCCGGATTATATAGAAATTAGACAGTCATGCCAGTCATCTATGAGGCTTCTCTGTGGGAGTAATAGTAGAGTGGTCTCAATAGCTTGCTTCTTACTAGGGTGCCTCATATTCGATTCCCGCCCAATGAATGTGGAATTCTCAAAATAATAGTTGTATTTGAGCCTTCAGTACATTGACTGGTTTGATGCAGCGCTCCAAGCCTCCCTATCATCAGTTAATCGTTTCATCTGTACATAGCTACCACATCCTACATCAGAGGCAATCAGTTGAACATATTCTAACCTTGGTCTATCCCTACAGTTCTTGTCCTCGACCCTTCCTTCCATAACTATGATTGCTATTCCTGGGTGTCTTAGTATTTGACCTACCAACCTATCTCTTATCTTCGTTGTATGTATGTCTACTCCTTATTATTCCCGTCTTCCAACGGGGTCGGGGATGAGATGCAATGGAAGCCTTTGTGGGCGAAGTTTTTACGGCAGGATGCCCTTCCTTACACCAACTTCATGAGAGGAGTTACTGATAGATGAAATGAATGATGGCGAATGAAACTAGGCAAGGATAGGGATGAAAGCGGTCGTGGCCTGTCAGAAGGCACCGCCCCAGCATTTGCCTGGAGTTAAAATGGGAAATCTCTTCTCTTCATTAGAAGTCATCAAAAGCACTTCCCCTCTTCAACTCGTCTTAATACCGCTTCATTTGAATAGTTCCCACTCTTTCCTCGTTAGCGTGTGGCTCACCTTTAGAATTTACAGTCCGGCCGCTGAGTGTCCGGCTCTGACGTTTGGTGATGGTGGGAGAAGAGGGGTAGAGAGAACAGTATAGCCAACTTTACGTCAGTGAGAAGAAGTTAATAGAAGCTTGAAACTTGCCATCATTTAAATTCTTCTCTAGCGTCTTCACTATGTAACGTGGAAGTCCCACACCCTATTTGCAATTTTATGTATCATTTTGTTATTTCGACATTTTGCGGTTACAAAACCTAAATTCTTCGATTGCAGTGGAATTCCGCCTATGTTGGCGAAGTCGCTTACTGTCATGAAGAATGTTGTCACCTGTACCAATCAGCGGTTTTCCCGGTAAGCCGGTCTTTAAATTTAGCTCGATGTTGCAATGGCTCTCTTCTGTTGCTCTTTGTGCTAGTACAGGTTTGTTGTTTTATTGTCTTGTGTGTGCAAACTTACCGGTTAACTGTGTGTAATTATATTACTTTAGTAATATGGTCAGCGGTTCGTCAAAATTCATTTAAAAACATGTGAAATACGAGGCACGTCCAGAAAGTAAGTTCCGTTTGGTAATAAAATGAAATTGTGTACAGATACAGAAAAAATATTTATTGCACAACATTCTACACCTCTTAAACTACTTTTCCACATAACTTCCGAACTTTTGCAGGCATTTATCATAGCGGGGCACAAGTTTTTGGATCCCTTCTTCATAGAAGTTTGCCGCCGATCGTAAACGAGAGTGAAGACTCCCCTGTAAGATATCCTACCGTTTGGCCACCACTGTTAGGCAAATTGCGTATGTGGTCAGGAGAACTCCTAAACGTACGCAGTTCTCTTGGTAAGCACGCAATTTGCCTAACAGTGGTGGCCAAACAGTAGGATTTCTTACAGGGGAGTCTTCACTCTTGTAACGGGTCGGCGGCAAACTTCTATGAAGAAAGTATCCAAAAACTTGTGCCACGCTATGACACATGCCTGCAAAAGTTCGGCAGTTATGTGGAAAAGTAGTTTAAGAGGTGTAGAATGTTGTGCAATAGATATTTTTTCTGTATCTGTACACAATTTAATTTAATTACCAAACGGAACTTATTTTCTGGACGTGCCTCGTATTTTATGTAGTCCACGCTGTTTAATATTTCACGGTACACAACCGGCAACGCTGTCTCCCTCCCTTATGAGAAATGTCAGAACCGGACACTCGACGGCTGTACAGTATCTGGGCGGATATGTTTACATTCCATGTCTGCCTGGAGCTAAGGCTTTCCTAGCGCGAGGCACAGCGTTGTCAACTTTTCACCATACCCACTGAGAGGAAGCAGCGGGACTCGACAGATCTACCTACAGATGTGTGACACAGGACATCTGATACCTGCGGTTGGCACGAGCTAGTTGCCAAGGCGGAAGTTTGGAGCCCACGTGGAGTGATAGAGGAAGCATTCTATGGGGCAACAACCATCAGCTGTGAATAGTCAGTAGCGAACAATGGATATTGTCGGCGCGTGCTACTTCCTTGGGTTTGAGTCGCCGCTGGTGAACCAGGAAAGTGAAGGAACTCTAACCCTATCTACCCTTCTTATTTTCATCATTCTCCTGTAACGCCACATTTTTAACGCTTCTATTCTTCTCTTTAATTTTGCGCCAACAGTCGAAATTTCACATGTATAGAGTGTCACACTCGAGACAAATGTTCTAAGAAATGATTTTTAATACCTAAATCTTTATTAGGCTATGTCAACAAATTTATTTTCTGTAGAAATGTTTTCCTTGCCTGAGCCAACCTACTTCCTCTTTGGTTCGTACATCGTTGGTTATTTTGCTTCCTAAGAAGCAGACGTATCCTACTTCCTGCCAATTTGAAGTCAATAGTGGGTTTTGATTTCTTTCGGCTGCATTCCACTATATTTTTAGCCTACTTTCGATTTTTGCAGAAAATGAAAGTAGACTTATGAGATCACTACAAGACCAAAAAATGTGTGTCTGACTGTGTGTGTGTGTGTGTGTATGTGTGTGTGTGAGTCTGTGTGTGTGTGTGTGTGTGTGTGTGTGTGTGTGTGTGTGAGAGAGTGTGTGCACTCTGAATGTCTGTCCCCCCTCTATCAATTCGAACACGGTGAAACCGAATTGAACGAAATTTGGTACAGAGGTAGAATAAGCAAAGGTCACCTCAGTGTCATGTTTTATATCGCCGCCATCTTTACCAAAACTGAATGGAGGCCGCTCAAACGGTCAAAACATAAATCAAATAACGACTAAACAAATCATCCGATATCTACCAAATTTGGTAACAACATACCTTCATATAGGACGCGTCTTGTGACCAAACTAAAAGGTCATCCGCCATACCATTTCAGGATGGCGTCCGTGCGAATTATGCAAACTTTATAATCCATATCATGGGACCCACCAGTTCCGATTATCGAGCCGAAAATCGTTTTAACTGTTCTAAAGGAAGAGGCACGTTCGAAATTAAAAGTTTATTTTGTAATACTATAGTGCAGACGTGATTTTAAAAAGCTGAGCTCATTCAGTAATAAGACAAGATGGCAGCGGATATTCTGTGCCTGACTTATATTTCACTAATTTGAGTATTGCATGCAATATAGCGTACTGATACAAAATAAATAAACTTTGTATGAAATGCATTATATATAAATAATATACTCCACTGATGAAATCGTTTAGTATAAATCATTATTTGCTAACAAGTTCTATGTAAGACATTTTATATAAAACTATGTTCGTTGGCACAATTGGCTCAGTGGTAAAGCGTTAACCTATCGCTCATATGCCTATGGTTCAAACCCCATCAGAGTTAGGTCTTTTTGCTTGAAATTGTATACATTTATTGTTTTGTAATGACTCAGACGTTTTAAAATTAAGCGTTATATTGGGCATATTAAGGTGGAAAATATATATTTAAGTAAAACATAATTCGCCAGCAGATTTGCTCGAGACATCTAGCAGCCAAAAAGGTAACTGCACGCCGACCAGATTTTATTGAAAAGTTTCTTCTTATGGCCGCTAGAATGCACTCGCCCTGTTAGGATTATATTGTTCGATACTTCTCCACTAGATGTCACGACTGGTCTACGTGGGACTCCATCGATTACTATACCATTGGCATTCCATGCGCATCGAATTTGAAGAATGACAAGATGATACTACGATACATTTTTACTTTTTATTTTAAAGGGTTTGTAACAGCCTATTGTTCGTTATTTGAAAATGTTATTTGAAGTAAAGAACAAAACGATTTCACATAGTAACTGAATTCTAACCGTTAGTGCTAGTTCAGGTTATTAATTAATACTTTTATTTCAGGCAAATAGCAATCGAAAATATCCATTTAGTTTGTATACACACGTCTCTGTAGGGTCATGGAAAGATTTGTTAATTCAATTAGGGTTGTGAAAGCCATGCACAACCAGACGTGTAAAGACAAGCCTCAACTCAAAGTTGGATTTTGCCCACGGCAGGACGAATATGTAATAATAATAATAATAATAATAATAATAATAATAATAATAATAGTAATAGTAATAATAATGTTATTGGTTTTACGCCCCTTTTAACTACTGCTGCTTTTAGAGACGCCGGGATGCCGGAATTGTGGCCCGAAGGGGTTCTTTAACGTGCCAGTTAATGTACTGACACGGCTCCCTCGCATTTGTGCACCCTCAAATGCCAGCTGACTGCACCAGGATACGAACCTGCAACCTAGGGCCCAGCCAGCGAGAACGTTACCGCTGAGCCACTCAGCCAGTCCGGTCGATTATGTCTCCAGATCCATAACATTCTTGAGATATTTCTTATCTTTCTTTCTTTCTTTCTTTCTTTCTTTCTTTCTTTCTTCAATGATGGTAGCAGTTTTTATCTAGGTTGTGGCGTTTGGTAGAGGTAAATGGTTTCTAAGTGTACCCGTTCGTCCTGGGGATGCGATGACCCATCTGCTGTAACATCGCATTCCTGGAGTTCCAGGACAGAGCGGAGTCAAATGAACCTCTAGTCAAATAAGGAATGTGTCGGAAATTCAGCTGAGTTATCGAAAAAGCAGTGGGAAACACGAGACAAAGTATCTCTAGGGTCGTTACGGGCTTAAGTTTAATAAAAATAATGCAAATATAAATGGGCGCCATCAACTGAATTCCTAGCAAACCACTTCCTTTCCGGTTAAGCCTTACTCAAGACAAGGAAAGAAAAAGGAAAATCACACCATCATCAGATCACAACTAAGATAAAAACAAATTTATTTCACTTTGATAGTCAGACAGACATTTTAAATAAACCTCCTACCTGAGAGTATGGTCGAATGCCAACGTTAAATTGTCATTGTCCAAAAATCGAACCTTCTCTTTTCTAATCAAAATATTTCATCCACATAGAACAGAAAAATCTCTAAAGTTCTCTTGGGTTCTCAGGATCACTGTAGCACTATGTCTTTCGTCACTGACATTTGTGAAACCTGAGACCTAATTTCTCTTTAATTTAACATCATGAATGTGGATTTGAAAAAGTTATTAATGTGTCTAAACATACACATATTATAATCACATATATTAAACATCACGTAATTTATGGCTTGCATGGCATAATTTAAATGTTGAACATGTTAGTCAAATGCCCCTAAACATCGAATAATTAATTTACACTATTTACACTGTCATTACAAATCGCTTGTTCGTGAATTACAGAAAATTCACGGCTCATTGGTCATCGTTATCATCATCATCAAAATTAAATATTTCTCACATTAATTCTTATCTCAAAATTCTACATATTCCTGTCAGAATCATTAATTCATCACCATTACATCATTTAAATCCTCAATTCAAGTTGCAATTCCTCAAATTATATCTCAATTAAATTTATTTAATTCCATATAAATTCATTAATCATCAGCTTCTTTAATTAATTATCACCTTCTAATTCAGTTATTCATCGTCATTACAATCGTCTATTAATTTATTTAAATCAGTTTATTTATCCAAACTTTAATTCATCCATTTATTTAATTCATTGATTTCTTCCAAAATTTAATTTATCAATTTATTTAAATTTCAATCTTCTGGTTAATTAGATTTTCATTATTTCATCTAGTCATTCTGATTTTTATTTCATTAGGTCAGATCGTTAATATGCTTAAATCTCAGATTATTATTTCATTAATTATTATTCTCAGAAAATCTTGTATTATCAACTTTATTTATTTGTTTAATTTCCTAACAAATTGTTTAATATGGGTTATAGAACGATGTCTTACAGTTTTATCACTTCCAAGTTATATTTCGTATTTAATTTTCATGCCAAAAAATATTATTGCCTTCACGACATCACGTTGGATCTAACTATCCACAACGACATTATATTTCCTCAATTCTTCAAATATCACATTTGAATACAACAATTATTCCACAAAAACTCCACAAATATTCAGCACATACAGCATGAATCTCAACAATTACGCTAGACTGGGTACGACGACCTCATGTCTGCCTCAAAATACATTAGCAACGTTGCTACTATCACTTGGCAACTTCTACAAAATGCCTATCACAAACTTCACTTAACCATGTTGCATGATCTACAAAAAATATATAACTGGCTTCAAATTATCAACGTACACAATCTCCAATAACTGTAATTAATCTGATCACATCTAGACAACTTCTTAAACAATTGGAAAAATATTACCTCAGTAATTCAAGATATGCTTTCAAATAGCATAAATTCTCCTACAATTCTCATAATTCACATCACAGAAAAACACCAATGTGCTATAATCTCTCATATCAAAATCTGCAATACTGATCTGCCTTAAAATAAATCTTGACCATTAATGATTCATTTTACAAGATTCAATTACTTTAACTCCTTCTCAAAGGTATCAAACACAATTATAAAAATCGTCAAAAGCATCAGCTGTAACAGCTGTTAAACTGAAATTACTCTCAAAAGAGTATAGCAACAAAATATTGGATTGGCAAACAAGAATTACTAAACGTAACCCTGCTGACATTTATCGTTACTTTATTTAACAAAATTTCGACTGATATGTGACTAGTAGTTCCTTGTTTGATTCACTTACAATCTCATGTACACTCGGATGATAAAAATGAGTCCCTCTATGGCAAGTAAGATGAGTAACCACCGTACAGTCGTATAAATACGAAAGACCTCGCCTCGTCGACTAATCATGATAGTGCCCTAAACGATGGGTAAGATGAGTAACCACCATACAATCGTATAAATACGAAAGACCCCATCTCGTAGACTATATGAGTGAATGTACCAGATAGGAATCAACAAGTCTCTAGTTGTCATATAAAAGCGATATTCATTCACTAAAGTGAATAACTTCTTAATATCTCCAAACAATCCAATGGAAAAAATCCCTACTGATAAATAATACACACTCGCTAGTATGCAATGAACTGACGAAGTAATTTTAGATAATCAATTGCAGATCACGAGTTCGAAATACTCGTTACACAAAAAAAACTATTCATGAAAAATATCCTTGCTGGAAAAATTGTCTAAAAGACCAAACATCTGCTTAATAAAGCCAACCAATGGTGAGAATTTCGTATAATTATGGCTGCCATATCATATGGTCACGCCATATTCTGGCAGAAATTCGAAGCATATAAAGTCAAACCATTTCTAAACAATCGTATCACTCCTATTAGAAAAATATACATGTGTGCCCAGTATTCATGAAAATAATCGTATCAGGAAGTTATAACTCTTACAGTACCTTTTCATAATCAGCTGTTATTAAATTTCCAAGATCGTCGATTTTCCCTATATAATGAATTTCTCGAAAGATCGGCGTGAATATCATTCCATCCATGAAATGACGATTGCATTCGAAATCCCAAGTGAATCAGCTGGTGGACCTCCTCTCGTCAGGAATCGAATCCATCGCTCTGCGGTGCCATCGTGTCTCTGTCTGCGTTTACTCTGACATGATGAACTTCTGATTATCCATAGCGGATATTGTCTAAATCCTCTCGAAAAAGTTCATGGAAACAGCGGACCCCCTATTCCTCTTCTACGTCACGCCACTGTTCCATTAAATGTTCAGTTTGAGTATTGAAAGTTCAATCTCCCATAACTGATAAGTCTCACTTTCGTAAAATAAAATTTTATATGAGAGTGTCTAAGTTTATGAAACACCCTGTAGTTGTGTTCATATTCGGTAATTCATAAAACTGCATAAGAAATAATTTCATGAATGCACGAGCTAATGTTCATCAGTGCATATGCTTACAACATTCCGTTTGCTTGAAATTGTTAATGTTACTTGGAATGCGTAATGAAATGCATAGTCATAATGTTATTCAGGAAAACTATGTCCATTCGAAGTTCAAAGTTGCAGTATCCCGTAACAATCTGCTTTTATAATTTAACTGCTGAATAAACTTCCTAACTCAATGTAGTAATGAAGTTCAGCTTCTGTTATAATGCTTGCGTATATAATCATCTCCGCCTAAAGCTGACTTCGCCATGTCGCTCTACTGTTCTGTTCTGCGTTGAAATGTAGCTTGTAATAAAGTCTCCAACTACTTGCAATGCTGTCCTAACATATCCCGGCCGTCTATGCTTGCTTGCTCGGCAAGTCCGCCCGGTTTATTGACCTGCTTGTCGTTCGCTGCTCGGTGATGTTGAAACTGTCGCCTACACTTTGCCGTGACAGTTTCGGTTCGCTACGCGACCTTCACCATGCGTTTGGCTTGCGCTAATGAGCTCGACCCTGCTTGCTCGGCTGACAGAGCTAGACAGAATGTGTCCGCACTGTCTTTTTCCTTATCTGCCTGGCGCAGACACGTGGCGTTCACCCCACCACTATGCTCTCGCGTCACAATTATAATCTCGAACCCTCATCATCTCGGCTATTAAATTATAAAATAACTTAAGGGTTATCTAACTTCCTTAAAATTATTACCACATATAATGCATGTTATATCTTCTCTTCTAAGATGTTTAAATACCATATTCCATACAGATCTTAATAAAGCTTCACATTTCTATCCATAATTCCATCTTCTTACAGACGTCAGTGCCTTCTTGATCCTAGACCTACTACGTCATCCTGACATTCCTCTTGACTCGATCTGTGCGCTATCTTTCCTTAACTCTTCCCAAAACCTCAACTACGGCTTAATGTCTGCTGGCGTAGCCGATAGCCTAAACTAGGTATCGGGTACATAAGGTCTTCAACCAAGAAATGATTCTATTATACTCTTTGATAATAACAACGAGTTATAACTATACTCATACATTTAGGAGAAAGTAGGCTATATGTTCTTTACTGGACATCCTGTTTTTACATTAATTTGATTTTCATCATGAATTCTTTCCTCAGGACAGAATACCATACCCTTTAAAAACACATTCAAATCCTCTGGTGTGTCGGCTAAGATGACGATGTCATCAGGAAATCTCAGAGTTAATATTATTTCACCTTAAATCTTTACTCCTTCTTTGAATGTTCTTCATTGATTGTTGAATGTATAGATTGAAACTTATGGGTAATAAGTTTTAGCCTTGCCTTACACCTTTCTGAATACCAGCTTCTCCTCATGTCCTTCAACTCGAATAACTACTGTCTGGTTTCTGTATAGATTGTAGACCACCCTCCTATCCCAGTGCTATATTCCAATCGTTTTAAAAATGTCAAAAAACTTATTCCAAACAACGTCATCAAAATATTTTTCTAAGTCTGCAAACGCTATGAACGTTCTCTTATCTTCCCTTATTGCACCTTCCAAAATCAGCCTACGACTTAGTACAACTTTCCATGTTCCTACATTTTAAATTAATAGTGGTTTGGATTCCACGCACACAGAAGATCCCCTTTGCTTATGATCACTAAATTAAGTGCCACATAAATCTGTAGTCTTACTTTTTTGTACCGTTAGAGCCATATTCACAGTGGCTCACATTTTAACCGAGTGTGTGGATCTTGTTCATCTTCCAAAAAAAACTTAGTTTGCAGAATACACTCGATGTCATATTAGCCGATGACCTGTTGGTGGCTGATCTCATCCGCACTATACGTCAGAGTGTTCAGGACTAGAAATCTAAATTTAAAAGTGCGTTTTGTATCAAGGATCTTGTTTCTTTTTTGACATTCTACTTTATTTCCCCGTATATTTTAAAAAAACTTATTTTTGATTCGTTGTGCACAACTGGGGAGCGCGTTTGAACTCATTAGCACTTTTCGTCTTTCCTTCTCGATATCTCTTCATTCTCTCGCAGTGTTCCCTTTTACGTTGTTCTGTCCATCCTGTATTTTGTCGAATAGGCTTTTCAGAAAATTTGTGTTTGTTAATTAAAGTTCTGAATTTTGTTATGTCTTCAATGGTTTCTTCATGACAGCCAGTTTCATTTATATATTCCCAGATTTATTTTAGCCAGTTGCTTTGATTTTTTATTGATAAGGTTAGGTTAAAAAATTTCTTTGTGAGTTTCTTATTATCCATTCTTTATACAGTACAGTAGGTGTCCGTAAAACTGTAACACTCGTTTCCTTATGCTATCTGTGATTTTCTGTAACTTGATTAATTTCATGTGAGTTCTTTCTCATCCAAATTCCATTTTCACACATTGGGGCTACGATTTTCCGGTGAAATTTCCTTTCTCATTTTTCGAACATTTTTATTCGAGATTTTCCACCAATTATAACAGTTTCAGATGCATATAGACCTTCTGTTTTAACGACTGTGTTATAATATCTTCATTTTGCCTTTGTTGACATAGTTATTAGCCTATTTTCAATTTTGAAAAAATAGGCTTATGAGATCACCTTTTGTCCGTGTGTGTGTGCGTGTGTGTGTGATTCGTGTGTGTGTCCCCCCCCTAATAAAACCTAAACGGCAGGAGCGATTTCAATGAAACTCGGAAAGTTCATAGCACTATTCCCGGCGACCTCGACCGTGCCTTTCAAATTTTGTTACGACTCACCAATCCAACATGGCGGCTGTGCGAAATATTTCACCAGCATTCAATATCTCCGAAACTATTACCGATATTACCCTGACATTTTCTATGGTGATAGAGGTAACTACTATAAGTTCACTTATGTGACTTTTGAAAACCTGGTAACTACAAAACCAACATGGCGGCCAAGCGAATTTGCGACTTTTAAATAGACGTTTCTCGCGATTTGACCAACCAAACGCAATGAAACTTGGTACAGTATATGTTTATATACATTGTAATGCACCGACATCTAACTTCGTTCAATTGTGTATATAATCACAAGATGGCGGATGTGCGAAATATTTCACCGGCATTCTATATCTCTGAAACTATTAGCGGTATCTCCCTAAAATTTTGTACGGAGATAAAGGGCACTACTGGAAGTCCATCTATAAGATTTTCAAAAACCGGTTAACTACAAAACGAACATGGCGGCCAGGCGAATTTGAACATTTTAAATAGACCTTTCTCGCGATTTAATGTTCCAAGCGCACTGAAACATGGTACAGGAAATATTTATACACATTGTAATCCACTGGTATCTAATTTAGTTCAATTGTTTACACAACCTCAAGATGGCGGCAGTGCGAATTTTAAAATTAAGTTTTTATTTCTTGTGATGTAGTCATGCGATCGAAGTGAAAGTTTCAATAATGAACCTACGCAATAATTTTCCTTTAATGGTACATGACTCTATGGCCTATACATTTAACAATCCAACATGGCGACCATCCGAAATATTTAGACGATACTGAATATCTACGAATCTATTTTAGCAATCAAACTAAATTTTTTAATGTTCATAGGGGCTATGAACTTAAGTTCACCTATAGGACTTTAAATAACCTGGTGATCACAAATCCAACATGGCGGTGACGCGAATTATAAATATTCACATGGACGTATCTCGCAATTTAACCATCCGCGTGCAGTGAAACCTGGTACAGAAAATCTTTATCCGAATGTTAATCCACTGGCATCTAATTTATTTTAATTGTTTCCATAACCTCAAGATGGCAGCTGTGATTTTTTTTAAATCTCCTTGTTTTTTCTTGTGTCCTAATTATGCGATTGAAGTTTGAATACTACACGTTCACAATAATCTGCATGTAACAGTACATAACTCTAGGACCTACATATATAAAATCCAACATGGCGACCATCCGGAAAATTTAGTCGGTTCTCAATATCTACGAATCTATTACAGCAATCAAACTGAAATTGTGTATGTTGATAGAGGCAATTAACATAAGTAGGATATATGAAAATAGGCTGTATAGTTCTTCACGGAACTACTTGTTTTATTGTATCTGTTCCAAGTAATTTTGTATGCTCTTTGTAGTTTTGTTGTTCTTTCTTTGCTAGCCTGCTGGTTCAATAATTACACATAATTATTTAAATTTGTCTACTTAAGCGATATTCCCATAACTAATGATAAATGGTTGATTGTTGAAACCTGATTTAGCCCCTTCCATATACCGTAGTCTTCTCAAATGAAATTTGGAATTCTGTTTTAGCTGCTATTTCAAGGAGTTTTTCTATAGAATGTATTGCTTCTTGTGTGTTGTTGGTTAAGATAGCAATGTCATCAGCAAATGCTAAGTAATCGAGATGATATTTTTTTCGGAGACATCTACCAATGTTTATACCTTTAGTCTCATTTTGCCATATCCTAATCATTTTTCCAGGACTAAATTACAAAGTAATGTTGATAAATCATCTTCTTGCCTGACTCCTGTTTTGACTTCAAAGGGTTCTGAAATTTCTTCTAAATATTTTACTTTCGTTGTTGTATCAGCATTTAATTCATCAATAGCCTTATTTTATTGTTAATTTGGAATTATTATTATTATTATTATTATTATTATTATTATTAAGTTTATTTTGTTGTATTAATTCTAGTAATTTTTCATATTTAGGCGTGCATTCTCAATTATAATCGAATTCTAAATTTGTGTACTTTAATCTGTGTTAATCTGTTCCCCAAGAAGAGAAATATTGACCTTCCTGACAACATAGCTAGTTGGGCTGCATAAAACAATGTCATTAGGGACAGCTGATTTTCCCGGTATATAGGCCTTTAATCCTAATCACATGTAATTTGTTTTAGGTTATTTTTTACAATAACAATCATCATGTAAACTGATATAAAACTGTAAGGTGTATGTTTCACAAAACTCAAGCTCTTAAACCAGAGGAATTTAGAAGTTGCGGTTTGCGCCAAATCTTCTAAAACATCTCACTAGTACCGGAAAAATCTTGTTTTTCTTGAAGAAACCAACGGAAATTTATTTATTTGTCTACATAGTGCGTTTAAGCAAATGAATATGACGAAAGAACCGGCCAGAACTGTGTCAACCGGGAGGATGGTAGGCTACATGCACATGGGGCACAGACAAGTAACCCATCGTAACAAATGACCATTCAATTGAAAAAGAATTATCTGCAGTGATGAATATCACTCTGATTTCATAAGTATCGATTATTTGTTTAAAAGGTGTTGGATGGTTTGTTCGTCACTTTAGGGGCTGAGACAACCCAGTCATGTAGCCCCGTGTACTTTGGGTGTGTGTAGAATCTGTCTGATAACCAGTGTTAATTGCGATGGCTGTATTAGTGTTTGTTATCTGTAATTCAGGTAAGGACTTCCGACGATCCATTTCAAGTAGTTCCTAATTTTGCTACCGTCAACGACACCTAGACGCGAACATAGCTACTAGATGCCACCTCAACTGACACCTGGTGGTGAACCTTGGAACAAATAAAGCGTTTATCGAATCTAACCTAAAATTTAGCTTCTCGTGGAAGGTTCTTTTACATGTTTACAAAACAAACGATCAAGACCATAGGCCCTGCCAGAACTGTGTCGCATCAAGCCCGTACAGTAAAGCCGAGTGGGTGGTTTAACACATGCAAGATTTCTCGCATCCTACTAGTAATAATGAAAAATCCACAGCCTGCTTCCAGTCTACAACCGGGTGAGGAATGGAATGAATGAAGCCCCCATCTAGCGGCGAATATATGAACTGTGCTGTCTGCCGAGGCCTGACGCACTCCTCTGGGGCAATGATTAAATGAATGACAGATGAAATGAAATGATTGTGGAGAGTGTTGCTGGAATGAAATTTTGACAGGGAAAACCGAGGTACCCGGAGAAAAACCTGTCTGCCTCCATTTTGTCCAGCACAGATCTCACATGGAGTGACCGGGATTTGAACCACGGACCCAGTGGTGAGAGGCCGGCGAGCGTCCGCCTAAGCTACGGAGGCTACACTAGTAATAATAATAATATTTATTCTAGTCCTTATCAGTCCGGATGTCGGCAACCATCTTGCTTGTCCTTTCTCTGTTCTGACCAGCCGTTTGGAATGGCTTTTCCGATGTCTTGAGAGTCCAATCTCTGAGGTTCTTTAGCCAGGAGGTTATTCTTCTGCCAACACTTCTCTTTTTGGATATTTTTCTTTGCATAATTTCTTGCAGTAGATTGTAACTGTTTCTGTTGCGCATAATATGACCGAAGTATTGCATCTTTCAATAATAATACTAAGAGTAATAATGATATTTCTGTTCCAATAAATCAGTGGCGATAAGTCACGCAGTGCTGGTATATTACGTTAATGTATCCAGGAAACAAAGCTATCCACTTCGTTGTTACAATATTGCCTTTGAAATTCATCCACATCACATGCTATACGAGTCGAGTTAACTACTGTATAATTACGCTAATTGGCTTGTCTCTATCTCAGGTAACTTTGATGTGTGCTTGTTTGACTATACCTATAGTAGAAGAGGCTTGCTGTTGCTTATTTTAGGAGCTTCGCGTCATCGTGGTCGTGTATCCCCATGTACTTGGGTTCATGTAGAATTTGTGTTATTATGTACGAAGCATATTATGTTCCTATAATGGCATATGCAGCGGAAACTTGGACAATGACAAAGAGGGATGAGAGCAGAGTACAGGCAGCTGAGATGAGATTCCTGAGAAGTATGGTCCAGAAACGAGGAGGGACAGAGTAAGAAATGTAGATATACGGAAAGAACTGGGAGTACAGAAACTAAATGAGAAACTGGAGCAAAACAGATTGAGATGGTTTGGACATGTCAAACGGATGAATGAAGTAAGGCTACCAAGACTAGCACTGGAACGACGGATGACTGGGAAGAGAGGACGAGGAAGACCAAGAATGCGTTGGACGGACTCGGTGGAAAATAGTATTAGAAAACGGTACCTGGATTGGAACACTGTGTCGGAGGGGAATGGTGGAACGACAGAGCAAAGTGGAGAGGAACCATATTTGCCCCCACCCAGTGTCAACTGGAAAAGGGGAAATGAAGATGATGATGATTATGGCGGTACTAGTGTGTGTAAAGGCAAATTTGGGGATAGAATTGGGAAGGAGTCGGCCGTGGCCTTAAGTTAGGGATCAATCCCGGAATATCACCGGAGTAGAGGTGGGAAAAAGCCGGCCCCGTGGTGTTGGGGTAGCACGCCTGTCTCTGAGTTCGATTCCCAGCTCCATTAGGGATTTTAGAAACTGACGTGAGGGCTAGAACGAGGTGCACTCAGCCTCGTGAGGACAATTGAGTAGCTGTCTGACAGTGAGGCAGTGCCCCGCGGTTACGAAAACCAAGATCAACGGCCGAGGTGACCCGATGCGCTGACCACGTCTCGCCCCAATATCTTCAGGCGAAATGGCTGGGCAGCGGTCGCTCGGTAGGCCCAGGCCCTTCATGGGCTGTAGTGCCAGGGGTTATTTTTAGAGGGGGGGGGGGGGGAATGGAAAACCACGCTACCCGTTCCAGCACATAGATCGGAATTAAATTAAATAAATTAAATTATATATCGTGTCAGGTTTGGAAATCAAACTTCGACCTTTAGGGTGACAGCTAAAATGGATAGCCGCTACACTACGAGATGATCAGGAGAGAAAGAGGAGGTCTGACCGCGCAAACAAGAGATTATAATTATAGAAGGTACTGACAGGGTCTAATTAAGGCGGAAAAATATAAAAGTCCCTAGGTCACGGATACTTTAACACCGTCAGGGTTGAATTAGAACAAGTATTATGTAGGCTTACACGAAAATGAATTTTAGAACCTGGCACCAGTAGGTGGGGGCAATGCCGGACTCAGCTGGGATCCCATGGTTTCACACCCATGGCCTCTAGCTGTGAGCCCTTAACGGAAGCTCAAGATTCTTTCCAAATAAAGCAAATCCCTTGCCATAAATATGTAGGGATACAAGATGTACAGAATGCTGGGCCTTGAAATTTATTTGAGAGTTTCTTCACAGTAGTGCTATTGTTGCTTCAAGTATGGCTTGTTGTACAGTGTAGGTCAAAGCAATAAGGGCACTAATAAACTAAGTTAATAATGAGACACCTGTTAGTACTTCAATGTTTAATAAAACATGTTTTCAACTCTTCATTGGGGTCATCGTCAGCGTGGGATGCATTAAGATAACATAGGCCTACTTAGCCTACATAGTAAATCTAGCTGAAGTACCCGCTCTTCGAACGGTCTTCGGTATTAATAACCGTACGCTATCAATTGAGCTACTGTTGCAATGGTTAGGGGCTTGTCATTCCTTCATAAGTTTATCAGAACGAAATTAGTTTTCTGGGTATATCATAGACACTGTTAATTTAATGGCCTTAAAATGTGGTTTTTGGAGACCCATTATAGACTCCCTAGTTTTGTGTCACACATTGAGAAGCGCGACATATGCTTTGGTCGTCTTTCTAAGATAATTTTTATTTTTCGTCTATTTTAGCATGTATTTTGAAAAGTTTTTCTCTATACCAACCCTTCTATGAGAAGTACAGTGAATAGTTTTATAAATGATTGGTGTATTGACTCACGGTTACAATACCTAATTTTACGATGCTTCAAGCACCCGAACACGAGTTATAGGTGTACATAAACATAAAGATATATCAACCACACAGTGTCAAACAAAATCATCTTTACGATGAAGATTACTGCGTAGGGGTATTATTCAAACTTCAATCGCATGATCGAAGTGAAAGTGAAAGTGAAGTGAAAGTTTGAATAAAGAACCTACGCAATAATTTTCCTTCAATGGTACATGACTCCATGGCCTATACATTTAACAATCCAACATGGCGACCATCCGAAATATTTAGATGGCTCTGAATATCTACGAATCTATTATAGCAATCAAACTGATTTTTAGCCTATTTTCAATTTTGAAAAAATAGGCTTATGAGATCACCTTTTGTCCGTGTGTGTGCGCGTGTGTGTGTGTGTGTGTGTGTGTGTGTGTGTGTGTTTCGTGTGTGTGTCCCCCCTAATAAAATCTAAACGGCAGGAGCGATTTCAATGAAACTCGGAAAGTTCATAGCACTATTCCCGGCGACCTCGACCGTGCCCTTCAAATTTTGTTACGACTCACCAATCCAACATGGCGGCTGTGCGAAATATTTCACCAGCATTCAATATCTCCGAAGCTATTACCGATATTACCCTGACATTTTCTATGGTGATAGAGGGAACTACTATAAGTTCACTTATGTGACTTTTGAAAACCTGGTAACTACAAAACCAACATGGAGGGCAAGCGAATTTGCGACATTTAAATAGACGTTTCTCGTGATTTGACCAACCAAACGCAATGAAACTTGGTACAGCATATGTTTATATACATTGTAATGCACCGACATCTAACTTCGTTCAAATGTTTACATAATCACAAGATGGCGGATGTGCGAAATATTTCACCGGCATTCTATATCTCTGAAACTATTAGCGGTATCTCCCTAAAATTTTGTACGGAGATAAAGGGCACTACTGGAAGTCCATCTATAAGACTTTCAAAAACCGGTTAACTACAAAACGAACATGGCGGCCAAGCGAATTTGAAAATTTTAAATAGACCTTTCTCGCGATTTAATGTTCCAAGCGCACTGAAACCTGGTACAGGAAATATTTATACACATTGTAATCCACTGGTATCTAATTTATTTCAATTGTTTACATAACCTCAAGATGGCGGCAGTGCGAATTTTAAAATTAAGTTTTTATTTCTTGTGATGAAGTCATGCAATCGAAGTGAAATTTGAATAATGAACCTACGCAATAATTTTCCTTTAATGGTACATGACTCTATGGCCTATACATTTAACAATCCAACATGGCGACCATCCGAAATATTTAGACGATACTGAATATCTACGAATCTATTTTAGCAATCACACTGCATTTTTTAATGTTCATAGGGGCTATGAACTTAAGTTCACCTATAGGACTTTAAATAACCTGGTGATCACAAATCCAACATGGCGGTGACGCGAATTATAAATATTCACATGGACGTTTCTCGCAATTTAACCATCCGAGTGCAGTGAAACTTGGTACAGTAAATCCTTATACGAATGTTAATCCACTGGCATCTAATTTATTTCAATTGTTTCCATAACCTCAAGATGGCAGCTGTGAAAAATTTTAAAATCTCCTTGTTTTTTCTTGTGTCCTAATTATGCAATTGAAGTTTGTATACTACACATTCACAATAATCTGCATGTAACAGTACATAACTCTAGGACCTACATATATAAAATCCAACATGGCGACCATCCGAAATATTTAGTCGGTTCTTAATATCTACGAATCTATTACAGCAATCAAACAGAAATTGTGTATGTTGATAGTGGCAATTAACATAAGTAGGATATATGAAAATAGGCTGTAGAGTTCTTCACGGAACTACTTGTTTTTATCTTCATAGGGGCTATGCACTAAAGTTCACCTATAGGACTTTAAATAACCTGGTGAGCACAAATCCAACATGGCGGCGACGCGAATTTTAAATATTCACATGGACGTTTCTCGCAATTTAACCATCCGAGTGCAGTATAACTTGGTACAGTGAATCCTTTTACGAATGTTAATCCACTGGCATCTAATTTAT
Organism: Meconema thalassinum; assembly: GCA_946902985.2. Classification (NCBI taxonomy): domain Eukaryota; kingdom Metazoa; phylum Arthropoda; class Insecta; order Orthoptera; family Tettigoniidae; genus Meconema; species Meconema thalassinum. The sequence continues at coordinate 2,086,284,640 of OX336388.2, forward strand.
TTCAATTGTTTCCATAACCACAAGATGGCAGCTGTGCGAAATTTTTAAATCTCCTTATTACTTTTTGTGTCCTAATCTTGCGATTGAAGTTTGAATGCTACACGTACACAATAATCTTCATGTAACATTACATAACTCTAGGACCTACATATATGAAATCCAACATGGCGACCTTCGGAAATATTTAGTTGGTACTCATTATCTACGAATCTATTACAGCAATCAAACTGAAATTTTGTATGTTGATAGTGGCAGTTAACATGAGTAGGATATATGAAAATAGGCTGTATAGTTCTTCACGGAACTACTTGTTTAATTTCTCACAGCCGCCAACATTTCAGGGTGATGGACGTGTCACGTGATTTAACCATACGAATGCAGTGAAACTTGGTACGGCAAATACTTACACAAATTTTAATCCACTGTCATCTACTATATTTAAATTACTAGCAGGTACCCGCGGCTTCGCTCGCGATCAAGTCAATGGGGACTATGCAATTGTACACCTGCTGTTAAGTGTGTGCGATTGCGCTTTGTTAATAGAAATTGCGAATATTGTTTGAAGAGGGAACTGCACTCTTGCACAATGGAATGGCAAATCTATCGGAATATGGGGAATCAAAAGTATTTTTCCTTACCTATAGTAAAATATCTCTGACCTTGGCCGTTGATGTACATTATTCACTCTCTTCCAGTGTTACGTCCCAGGGATTGAAATTCTCCAGCAACCCTTTTTCCTCACATGCCTCTCTAAGTAATTAAAATTCCCAACTGTTGTTGTTTGAGTCTTCAGTTTCTTAACTGGACTGATGCAGCTGTCCATGACACCCTCTCCTGAGCTCATCGTTTCATCTCTATATCGCTACCACATCATACATCCGAGGCAATCTGTTTTACCCTGGTCTACCCTACAGTTCTTGTCCTTTTAACCCTCCCATCCATAACTAAGCTTGCTATTCCTGGGTGTCTTAATATGTGTCGTACTAACTTATATCTTCTCTTCAGTAGCAGTCGCCAGAAACATCTCTCCACTCCCACTCGTCTTAATATCTCTTTATTTGTTACCCCATCTACCCATCTGATCATCATCATTCTCCTGTAACACCACATTTCAAACGCTTCAATTCTCCTCTTTTCTGCTGCACCATTAGTCCAAGTTACACTTCCTTATAGTGTCACACTCCAGACAAAAGCTTTCAAAAATTACTTCCTAATAATTAAATGTATATTCGATGTCAACAGATTCCTTTTCTGTAGAAATGATGTCCTTGCCTGAGCCAACCTCTTTGCTTCGTCCGTCACTTGCTATTTTTCTTCCTAAGTAACAGAAGTCTCCTACTTCCCGTAGCGTTTCACCTGCCAATTTGATGTGCATAGAGGTTTCTGATTTATTTTGGCTGCATTCCAATAATTTTGTTTTTCATTTATTGATTTCCATCATGAATTATTTCCTCAAGACGGAGTCCATACCATTCAATCACTCATTCAATTCCTCTGGCGTATCGGTCAAGATGACGATGTCATCAGCAAATCTCAAAGATGAAATTATTTCTCCTTGAATCTTCTCTCCCACTAAAAATTTTTCTCCAACTTCCTGTTTATTGTGTTTTTAGAGATCTTTGAAATGCGTTGCCCTCGCACATGGTGTAGATGCATTGTCAAAAGAAAACATTCCATGTTACGAACATGGGCCGCATAACCTGCACCGAAAGCCTATTCTGAACAGCAGTTCCTTGAACTCAGATTTGCCAACATTTTATTGTATCTTTCCATGTGGTATATCTCTGTACCTCAACATACAGAAGAGTGCTTTAAAAATCATGTCTTGTGTAAATTTTGGAAAAGGTAGTGATTGTTGTTTTTTGCCGGATTGGATACTCGCTCGTAGAAATTCTTTTCAGTAAAATAGACTGGTTCACAATTTTGTAAGTGCACATTGAGGTATGTGACGGCGGGATGCCTTAAGTGTTACGGAAACGGCAATAGCCACCACAGAGCTTCGTTGCTACTGAAATAACGAACAGACTGTTATTTTTACTTAACTATACGGGATTTGTAAGCCCAGTGTTTATGAAATTGAACGTAGCTATATCGCTACCTTTATTTAGTAGCTGCTACTGTAAAACTTTCTTCAGCTATTCCCAATTAATTGGGGTCGCCGTAGCCAGCCAGGCTCATTTTGGTTTTGGCCGGGGATTTAAGGCCGGATGCCCTTCCTGACGCCACGTGATTTTCCAGGTGAAACTTCCACCCCGCTGTCACCGGGATTCGAGGCCTAGGCCTATCATGCGACCGCTTCCCAGCCATTTGGCCTGCAGATATTGTGGTGACGCGTGGTCAGTGTACCGTGTCCCCTCGGCCGTTAATCTTGTTATTCGTGTCCAGGGCGCTGCCTCGCTATCAGACAGCTACTCAATTGTCCTCACGAAGCTGAGTGCACTCCGTTGCAGCCCTCACGTCAGTGTCTAAAATCTCTGATGGAGCCAAGAATCGAACCCGGGGCCTCCGGATGAGAGGCAGGCGCGCTACCCTGTTCTTATTGTGTTTGTATATACTGTATATCTTGAAAAAGATAATAAATGGATTGGCATTGCCTCCTACAGGGATATATAGAAAATCTTCGCTCCCACTTTTAATTTTTAAACACTACATTAGCGGCTCCTAAATACAGGTAGCGATATAGCTACGTTCAATTTCATAAACTCTGGGCTCACAAATCACAAATCCCATATAGTTAAGTACAAATATCAGTGTGGTCGTTATTTCAGTAGTAACGAAGCTCTGTGGTGGCTATTGCCGTTTCCGTAACACTTAACGCATCCCACTGTCACATACCTCAATGTGAACTTACAAAATTGTGAACCAGTCTATTTTACTGAAAAGAATTTCTACTCCGTTGCAGCCCTCACGTCAGTGTCTAAAGTCTCTGATGGAGCCGGGAATCGAACCCGGGGCCTCCGGATGAAAGGCAGGTGCGCTACCCTGTTCTTATTGTGTTCATATATATCTTGAAAAAGATAACAAATTGATTGGCATTGCCTCCTACAGGGATATATATAAAATCGGATGTCATACCGTGAGGTTCAGTTGCCATGGAAACGGACTTGCCATTATTTCATCAGTTTATCAGAGTAAAGATAGTTTTCTGCAAATATCTTTGAAACGGTTGGTTTTAGGGCCTTAAAATGTGGTTTTCGGTGTCCCGTAGGGACCCACCGAGTATTGTTCCTTGCATCGAGGGGCGTAAAATGAGCTTTGTCCGGTCTTTTTGCGACAACTTCGATATTTTGTCCCGGTTGAGTATTTTTGGTGACTTTTCAGTTATGTTGCCTGTTCCACGGGAACAATGATCTTTTTCCGGATGAAAGGATGCCTATATGTTATCCCAGGGTATAAGCTGTCTCCATTTCAAATTTCATCCAAATCCGTCCAGCCGTTTTAGTGTCAAGAGGTAACAAACTAACACACACACACACACACACACGGACACACAGATTTTCACAATTATAATATATATAGGGATATAGGGATTTTCAGAATCACAAGATGGCGCCTGTGCGAAATTTTAAAATCTGCATTGACTTTCATTAGCGGCCGTAGTGGTAGAAAAGTCAACCTGCTAATCTTAAAGACTGGATATGGTTGAGTTTCACTGAGTCACACTAGCACCCATAGTGGTAGAAAAGGCAAACTGCCTCTCTAATCGACCGAACATGGTTGGGTTTCCAGTGATCAATCATCAGTCTTCCACCTGTCATCATGCAGGCACCTCGTAAGAAAAGTTTAGTGTGCCTCTTAGGTTTGATAAAGTGCAGAAAACAACAAATATTAATTACAAATGCACCAACTATAAGATGGTTGGTTCCTTAGTTTAGGGGCTGCGACAACGCGGTCATGTAGCCCCGTGTACTTTGGGTGTGTGTAGAACCTGGCCTTTAACTGGTGTTAATTGTGATGGCTGTATTAGTGTGTGTTATCTGTTTTTCATTCAAGTAAGGATTTCAGACAATCAATATTTAAGTAGTTCCTACTTTTGCTACCAAACGACAACGTCAACGACAACCAGTTCTGAACTTGAATACTAGGTGCCAACGCAGCCGGCTCCTAGCGACGAATGTTGGACCTAAGAGCGTTAATCAAATCTAACCTATAATTTAGCTTCACACAAGTGTTATTAGTGGAAGGTTCTTTTACATGCCATAAATCTCTGACATGGGACAGCTGGCTTTACTTCCCCTCCGAAGATATACTGAGGGAATTTTAACGCTCAAAAAATCCGATGACTTCGGATGGGTTTGAACCCGTGACCTTGGGCAGAGAAGGCCACCGAAGCCACCAACATCAAGGGATGATTTCAACAGTGAGTTGCTTGCATGAAGGGTTTAGAGAATACAATCGTGTTGACCGACTGAAAATCATTTAAATGCTCGTTATATCTTCTTTTTCTTTTTGCGTTTTGCCCATTATAGAGCGCGCTTGAACTTCTTTTTCGGCTTGATGATATTCGCCTTCCTATCTTCCCAAAATCTCTTCATGAAGTCACTGTGCTACTTCTTCCGTTCTTCTGTCCACTTGGTTCCAGTCCTGCCACTAGTTTTCACCCTAAACTTGTGCTTTGTTACTGCGGTCCTGAAGACTTTGCGGTTTCTCAGAATATTTTCTCCGATGTTCAACTCTTACAGGTCCTCTCTTGGTTCATCCAGCCAGGCTATCCTTGACTTCTGAGAATTTATTACATTGAATAACCTTTTTGTAAGTCTATAATCGTCCATCCTGAAGAGGTGTCCATAAAATGTTAAACGTCTTCTTCGTACAGTGTTGCTGAAACTATCTGTGTGACGGTATAGATCTGAATTTCGTCTTTTAATCCAAATTCCGTTTTCTTGTATGGGGCCGAATATTTTTCTAAGAATTTTACTTTCTTGCTTTTATATATTTGCAATTTTAGAATGACCTCCTAAAGCCATGGTTTCTGAAGCATATAGAGCTTCCGGTAGTACAAGGGTTTTGTAGTGTTTCAGTTTTGCATTATGTGACATTACTCTTTTATTATAGTGATCCCATGTTAGTCTGAATGCTCTATGAAGTTTTGAGGCTCTTTCTGTGTTAGCCAAACTGTCCAATCCGGAAGGAAGAATTATTTCTCCAAGGTATTTAAAAAATTCTACTTATGATATTGTTTCATACGCTGTTTCTATTTTTTCTTTCTTGTTCTTTTGCTGAAAATTCTGCATGTACTTGGTTCTTTCAAATGATATTTGAAGGCCTGCTTGTGATTCTATTGTGTATAATGTCTCAATAGCATGCTTAGTTTCTTCTTTGTGCCTAGTGATAATCGCTAGGTCATCTGCGAAAGCCAAGCATTTCACATTGATTTTGTTTCCAGCAGTTCCTATGCTAACGCCTTTGATGTTCTTTTCCCACTCGCTGATGACTTTATCTATTTATATTAGCATATGATTACTAATTAAAAACCTTTCTGGTCGATTACCAGTGGTAATTACTGGGCGGGTATGGGATTGCACACGCAAAGCACTATGGGAGCATATTCTCACGCGACATCGTCTTCTAGGCAATTGCTCGAGTAACCAACAAACCTCACCAGCTTCAGGAAGGAACATTATATTTTGCTTCCTGTCTTCAAATCTCTTCCTCTTCGCAGCCAAAATGGTGTAAAGTTCTTTAGAATGGGGAGTGTTGATAACTTCCTCGAACAACTTTCAACTTGCAGAGAGGGTTTCCATTGCTCCCTTGAAAGTCATTTTACTTCTAACTCCCTGAGATGTTGCGCTATATTTAGCTTAATTATGAATCGAAGTGAAGACAAGCGAGATGATATCACTGACGGGAACGGTAATCACTCTATTGATATATTAGACACTCATCCCCCAAGTCGGGTCCATAAATATCACAGGAGGTTCATTAAATCACCTCATAGTGTATTGACTAGCATTCTTGATTTATCACCGTGGAGATCCGTAGGGAGACAGAACTAAAACGAGGTTGGTTCGATTACCACTTCAGCCATTATAAAAGTGGATTTCCATGGTTTCCCCACTTCTATTCCAGGCAAATGCCGGGATGATACATACATTAAGAAAACGGCGGTCTCCTGCTTCAAATCCCATTCACACACGCTCTTACAGCCATCACAATTACACAGATTATCATACAAACACTCTAGCCCAGTAGAAAAGGTGGTAGGAACGTTTGCTCTACGGGATGGAACATCGAGGTCATCTTCAAATCCTAAAATATTTTATCATCTTGGCTTACAGGAATGAGCCGCATTCTGTAAGCCAAGATGATAAACTAGACACCGGCCGCGAAAGTCTACGATCTATATATACTTATATACGCTCCTAAAATATGTATTACAAGGGTCGATTTTGTGATACTCCAGGGGTCTTTCTACTTGGAATATTGAAGATAATATTGGTTTAACGTTCCTATTATTTAATTTGTTTTAAAAACTTTCCTCAAGAGAATCTTTAACAATCTCATGTGATAAAGTCAGGAAACGGCCTTTAAACTTAATTCAAAGGAACATGTAATAATTATGTTATTCCCAACTTAGCGATTTTGGATCGTAGTAAATGATCACGTACATACCAATAACGCTCGTGCAGATTGTTATTTATAATATTAACACCAGCACAGTGACAGTGAACCTACAAACCTTACGCACTATGTATTTTTTACGAGTAAAGAGGGGAACATATCACGCTGCATTTTCTTGGGAATTTAACAACGTAATAACCCTCCTGAAGTGCACTCAATGGCCACTCGACCCTTTTACTACCCTCTCTTGGCAGTAAATACTTAGCGCCAAGGGTTCTCTAACTTACTGAATACACAACAGCAGGGCCGCGGAAAGTTTCTATTCACGACAAATTAACATGAAATAACTTACCTCCTACCTGTTTCATGTTCTTCTTCTAGTATTCGCATTTCTTCGCAACGGAGCTGGGAACAATTTTTCAAATCGTGGAACATCCCATCTCATGAGTATGTGCTATAAGGGCTTTTATAAGGTGCGTTCAAAAAGTAACGAGCCGGAGGCTGGAATGCGCAAACCGGTGACGATATCGGCTAATCGTGGCGTGTGTAACGAGGTGTGGTTCCTACCAGAGAGTGGTCACAACCGTCGCTAGAGGGCACGCGTGCACGTCACATGACGATACAAAGCGAGCAGCACCATGCATCAATCGTCCACCGCTACCAGTCGCATTGCAAACAGTGACATGGAGGCGTAAAACGAAGAGCAAATAGATGTTGTTCAATTTCTGACAGCGGAAGGAGTAGGGGGAACGGACATTCATCGCCGAATGCCACATGTGTACGGCGAACACTGCATGACCCTTGCAAGGGTCAAGGCGTGGCAGAAGCGGTTGAGGGAAGGACGGGTGTCGTTAGCCGATGATGCCCGGTCTGAGGCACCCCCCTGCATTACCGATGACAACGTCCAGCTGGTTAATGCACTCGTTACCCAGGACTGCCGAATGACAGTGAACGCCATAGCCGCCGTGGTCGGATTGAGCGTCGGAAGTGTGCACACCATCATGAAGGAACGACTGCAATTGCGGAAAGTGTGTGCCCAATGGGAGCCCCACATTCTTCAACCACACCAGGAAGCATGTTGAATGGCCCACTGTCTAGGTCTTGGTTGGACGATTGATGCATGCTGCTGCTCGCTTTGTATCGTCACGTGACGTGCACGCGTGCCCTCTAGCGACCATACACACTCTGGTCGGAACCACCCCTCGTTACACATGCCACGATTAGCCAATGTGGTCACCGGTTTGCGCATTCCAGCCTCCGGCTTGTTACTTTTCTGACGGACCTTGTAGCTATTAGGTCTAGATGCACAATAGTAGATGGAACATCGAGAAGCGAAACGTCCGACGCACGCGGGTCTCGTCCCATTGACGTCTGCCTTTGGTTGCCAACTCTCTACCACTGAGTTGATGTAAAAGTTAAATTCTGTAGGCAAGGGGTCGTGTGTTTAATTGATCATAATTGCCTTCGTAAAAGTCAAGTTCCCGGTAATCTTTAAGTCCGCGTTGGGTGTCTTGATTACCCCTTTTGAAACTTCTGGGTAACAAATTCGGCATCTATTAGTCATTTTGAAATGTTATTTAAATACATAGTTGAATAGGCCGGTTATTACCACTGCCTCGTGCTGCAGTGACTAGCATTCTTGGCTGTTACCCATGACGAACGGGTTCGTTTCCAGGCCCTACCAAGACATTTATTCTGCTCTGAGGGCTGGAACTAGTTACACTCAGCCTCAAGAGGTAACACTGTTAAGAGGTGGGTTCGATTTCCACCTCAGTCATGGATCTATAAATAAATCTTAACCCTTTAGGCTATAGTGGTCTCTACATTATCCACCTATCATAAGGACAGTTTATTTTTTCAAAGATGCTGATAGTTGAATCTTACAGCCAAATTTCACAATTTCTAAAAATTAAATATGATACACGAATCTACTTGACGTAATGTGTTAGGCACAATTTTAAAGAATTCAAAACTAAAATCAAAAACAATTAGAGTGTAAAAATGAAATATAAATATCATCATCATCATCATCATCATCATCATCATTTATTGCATGTGACAGGCCATTAAGACCCATAGCAGAAAAACAAGGGTATACAATTCTTTATTACAATATAAATAGCAAGCATAACATAATATATAGCATTGTACTTCATAACAGGAAGAATGATTTCAGCTTCTCAAATAATGGTTGCATATATTAGACCAACGAGTTCTATCCCTGGCATCTTCCATACTTGCATCTGGATCTACCTGGTTCAGTGCCAACATAACTCGATCTTTCCATCTCGTTCTTGGTCGACCTCTTGGACGTTTTCCCGTTGGCTGAAAATTGAACACACGGTTCGGGAGAGTACCTTCTGCTCTGATAATGTGTCCTAACCATTGTAATCGTCTTCTCTCTATCTCTCTACTGATGTCTGCCTTTTTATAACGTCGATATAACTCCTCTTTACTCCGTCTTTCCCAACTGTCAGTTTATGGGCAGTATTTTGGGCCATAGATTTTCCGCAGCATTTTTCTTTCAAATGCACATATACGTTCTTCAAAAGTTCTTGGAGTCGCCCACGTTTCACAACCATACATTAAAAAAAATCCTCTCGGCACGCCGGAAGGCGGAGGTAGATTTCACTGGGCAAACTAGGGGATAGGCTATAATAGGCAAAATATGCAGGTTTTCGTAGGAGGATCAGACCTCATTTATTGCGAGAAAGTATTTTACAATTGGAGGTTAGTTAACATTTTTTCGTCTTTCTATGCATATTTTTAACATTTTACTGTCTTATGGGGATGGTAACCTTCTTGTCATTTGGGGTTCATTCTTAGCCTACTTACGATTTTTGCAAAAAATGAAAGTAGACTTATGAGATCACTACAGGGCCAAAAAATTGTGTGTCTGTCTGTGTGTGTGTATGTGTGTGTGTGAGTCTGTGTGTGTGAGTCTGTGTGTGTGTGTCTGTGTGTGTGTGAGTATGTGTACTCTGAATGTCTGTCCCCCCCTATCAATTCGAACACGGTGAAACCGAATTGAACGAAATTTGGTACAGAGGTAGAACAAGCAAAGGGCACCTCAGTGTCATGTCTTATATCGCCGCCATCTTTACCAAATCTGAATGGCGGCCACTCAAACGTTCAAAACGTAAAATCAAATAGCGACTAACCAAATTATCCGATCTCTACCAAATTTGGTAATAACATACTTTCATATAGGACGCGTCTTGTGACCAAACCACAAGGTCATCCGCCATACCATTTCAGGATGGCGGCCGTGCCAATTATGCAAACTTTATAATCCATATCATGGGACCCACCAGTTCCGATTATCGAGCCGAGAATCGATTTAACTGTTCTAAAGGAATAGGCACGTTCGAACTTAAAAGTTTATTTTGTAATACTATAGTGCAGAAGTGATTTTAAAAAGCTGAGCCGTCTCGGTTATTTGACAAGATGGCAGCGGATATCTTGTGCCTGACTTATATTTCACTAATTTGAGTATTGCACGCAAAATAGCGTACTGATACAAAATAAATAAACTTAGTATGAAATGCTTTATACATAAATAATATACTCCACTGATGAAATCGTTAGGTCTAAATCATTATTTGCTAACAAGTTCTATGTAAGTCATTTTATATAGATCAATGTTCGTTGGCACAAATGGCTCCGTGGTAAAGCCTTAGTCTGTCATTCATATGTCTATGGTTCAAACCCCCTCAGAGTTTGGTTTTTTGCTTGAAATTTTACATATTTGTTGCTTTGTAATGACTCAGACATTTTAAAATTAAGCCTTATATTGTGCATATTACGGTGCAAAACATATATTTAATTAAAACATAATTCGCCAGCAGATTTGCTCGGGACATCTAGCAGCCAAAAAGGTAACTGCACGCCGGCCTACTTATTAACTTCCAGATTTTATTGAAAAGTTTCTTCTTCTGGCCGCTAGAATGCACTCGCCCTGTTAGGATTATATTGTTCGATATTTCTCCACTAAATTTCACGACTGGTCTACATGGGACTCCATTGATAGTATACCATTGGCATTCTATGCGCATCGAATTTGAAGAATGACGGGATGATACTATGATACATTTTTTACTTCTTATTTTAAAGGGTTTGTTACAGCCTATTGTGCGTTATTTGATAATGTTATTTGAAGTAAAGAACAAAACGATTTCACATAGTAACTGAATTCTAGCCGCTGGTACTAGTTCAGGTTATTAATACTTTTATTTCAGGCAAATAGCAATCGAAAATATCCACATAGTTTGTATACACACGTCTCTGTAGGGACATGGAAAGATTTGTTAATTCAATTAGGGTTGTGAAAGCCATGCACAACCAGACGTGTAAAGACATGCCTCAACTCAAAGTTGGATGTTGCCCACGGCAGGTCGATTATGTAATAATAACAATAATAATAATGTTATTTGTTTTACGACCCTTTTAACTACTGCTGCTTTTAGATACGCCAGGGTGCCGGAATTTGGGCCCGAAGGGGATCTTTAACGTGCCAGTAAATCTACTGACACGGCTCCCTCGCATTTGTGCACCCTCAAATGCCAGCTGACTGCGCCAGGATACGAACCTGCAACCTAGGGCCCAGCAAGCGAGAACGTTACCGCAGAGCCACGCAGCCAGTCCGGTCGATTATGTCTCCAGATCCATAACATTCTTGAGATACTTCTTATCTCTCTTTCTTCAATGATGGTAGTAGTTTTTTTCTAGGTTGTGGCGTTTGGTAGAGGTAAATAGTTTCTAAGGTCTTCAACCAAGAAATGAATCTATTATCCTCTTTGATAATAACGAGTTATAACTATACTCATACATTTAGGAGAAAGTAGGCTATATGTTCTTTACTGAACATCTTGTTATACTTGTGATCACACTGTTCATATGCAAGGTTTGGAACTAATGTGTAAATATCTAACAGTCTGTTACTTCTTCACGCAAAATTTTATCTCCCGCAGAGATGTTGGTTGGTTCCTCAGTTTAGAGGCTGCGACAAGGTGGTCATGTAACCCCGTGTACATTGGGTGTGTGTAGAATCTGTCTGATAAACGGTGTTATATGTGGTTACTGTATTAGTCTGAAATTCAGGTAAGGTCTGCAGACGGTCAATTTTAAGTAGTAGTACCTAATTTTGTACCAAACACTAACGTCAACGACACCTAGCTGTGAACTTGGCTGCTAGATGCCACCGCATCCAGCAACTTGCAACGAACGTTGTAACTTCCCCTCCGATGGAAAGCATGCTGACGGATTTTTAGCGCTCTTAGAAAATCCGGCGACTTTGACCGGCTTTGAACCATTGACCTTGGGCATAGAAGTTCAGCATGCTACCAGTTAGCCGCTTCTCTCATAGTCAGATGGAACAAGAAGTTCCGTGACGAACTAAACAGCCTACTTTTCTTAAATTTAAGATTCATGCCATAGATTAATCTACAGTATATGAACCTATCTAGAATAATGACGAAATTAAGTGGGTAATATCGAAATGTCTTAATTAGTTCGAAATAAGGTATACTAGGCATAATGTAGCCTAATAGAGCAATACAGTTGGCAGCTCTGGTGACTGAATATATTCTTACTTCCATCTCCTAAGGTACAGAATACAAAATGTGGTTGAAGTCCAAAGGACGTTACATGGATTTAGACATTCGATCTATTAGTACACGTAAAAGCATGTTGGCAACAATGTCATGCGAGTGCTGTTCAGAAATAATCTGAAATATTATATCTTTTTGCGCCAATTCTGGATGAAATCCATTTGTTGGTATAGAAGTTACATGTATTTAAAAATTGGTCCTATCAACAGGCTTAGAATCATGTTGGTAGAACTGACGTATATAAGTTACTCCAAATTCATGTAAAATGTCAGGTAATTTACGTGTGCATTGTTTAAAGCTGTCGGCTTGCATACTTTCTGATATATTTGGATACAAAATAGAGAGCAATTATTAACAGTTGGCAGCCCTAGTGGCTCTTAGGAATACAGTCGGTCATATCTGTTTATGTACACATATTCCATACAAAATTTGGTTAAAATCCAATTGATAGTGTACAACTTATATGCATTAAAAAATTGGACTTATCAGAAGGCTTAATATTATTTTGGCAACGCTGTCATGTATGGCCACCTGGAAATTAAACTGAAATAGTATTATCTACATGTGTGCCAATTTTAGAATAGCTCCCATGAATACCTTCCAAGATATCCAACATGGAGTTCAAATTTCTAGTGCCTTTTTTTAGCAGTTGGTAGCACTGGCATCTTTTTCAAATATGGGCCTGAGATATTCCGGTATACATCTTTACTCATACTAAATTTGGTTTCGATTGCTGCAGCCGTTTATGAGTTGATAGGGTGGGGTTGGGGGGACACACGCACACAGCCAGACAGACAGACAGACAGACAGACAGAAGGACAGACACATTTTCCCGGATATATCTCATAAGTCTACTTTTTCCTCATTTTTGAAAAGTGGGAAACGTAGGCTAAAAATGAATGTGATCTCGTCAATGGCGTTGTCTTGGCAACCTCTGATAGATCATCCCTCAACAATTTAAAAGCGTTGTTGTGGTAACCTCTGATAGCACTTGGCATTTTTTAAAATTCCGAAATCATTTTTCTCATCCCTTGGCGTAATGGTGGGTCATATCAAAAATTCTTTCAGACAAATGTTTTAGGTAATTATTAGGGGAATAATTTGCATTTTGTACGGTTTTGATATTGTGCCTATTAAGAGAGATATGATTAATGCTTCCCGTAAAATGGTTCCACACCTTTGGTCAATGGTTGGTGCTATCAAAAAACTTATTGGACATAAATTTTTGGCACTTATCCGACACATATTATGAACTTTGAATGGATTCGATATTTCACGAATTAAGAGAGTTATAGCGAAATTTCACTTTTTCGAAACAAGCCCCCCATTTTCACCCCCTTCGACCGATTTTGCCCATTAACGAACTCGACCGAGAATTTATAATGATACATATTATGTAAAAAATTCAAAGTGATTGGTGCAAAATTACGGCAGTTATCGTGTCCACAAGGAACTGATATATATATAGATAGATAGATACATATATACATATATACATAAATTATAAGAAGAGTTTAGTGCTTTTCAGTCGGTCAACACGAATGTACCCAAAAGAGATGGGTTATGCCCTAATCCTGAAATAAATTACATGAGATTAATAAAACACTAGGATGACCAGTTTCGATCGTCAAGCGATCATCATCAGATCCAACACACTTAGGCTATAAAATCTATGTTTGAAATACAGGTGAAAATATTTACAACATGTACAATTATTTAGCTGCAGTATTGGTACTGCAACTGTCAGTGTATGCTAAATGCAGTATATATGTTAGGTGAAATGCTAAATGGTGATGGCTATCCGGAGATTGTACTTTAGAGAGATTATATGGCTGTAAACTATGGTTAAACTATAAAATTTTTAGGCTAACTACTTATCTGATTGTCTTCCGTACTACAGCTATTCGCAGTTTCCGTGCTCACTTGAACTCGCTGTGCGGTCGACTGCGGTGGTTATCTTAACGACTGGTTTTTCCCTGCCTCCCCCCCCTGTCCCTACGTGCTGTGGGGAGTGATCGCGATGTGTTTATGTGAGGTGTTGCCAACCTAGATAAGATGTATGTTATTGAATGAGGTGGATCTACAACTATTAAAGACCGTGGATTAGTCCTCGCCACGCGTGGAGCATAACCCATTCGAACTAAGCGTTGACGGTCTTATGAGGACGTCCCGGCACCTTTAATACTGCCTCTAATATGGGCCTTGGTTTATTGCAGAAGAAAAGTACATCGTACACCTGATCCAGATAACATTTACCTATTAAAAACCCCCTAATTTCCCCCCTTTTTTTTATCTAGCTTGGCTGTGTCGCTAAATTGTGTTTTGTTTCCGACAGGGTGTGTTTTTTAGTAGCGTGAAGAGGGGTGAGCTCTCCATGAACGTGTGTTCATTTAGATTGTTGGGATTGTTTCGTTTGGCTAGGTGTATCTCGATTGCTTCCTTTATGTCAAGAGCTCTGCCTTTCGATTCGTGATGGATTATTTTAAGGTCCGACTCTATGTTGGTAAAGCTATGCCCTGCGTCACACATATGTTCGCACACGGCTGAATGTGTTCCGTATCTTATCGCATTTCTATGTTCATTATAACGTGTGTCTACTCGCCTTCCACTCTGCCCGATGTAATTAGCTTGACAATCGGTGTCTTGGCACGTTATAGAATATACCCCTGACCTTGAATACGGGTCACGTTTATTTAGATTACTATTTAGGAGGTGCCTAGCGGTTGTGTTTTTCGTCGTGAAAGCTATCTTTATGCCTTGCTTTTTGAATAGGTTAGTGATTTTATATGTATTCGCATTCACATAGTTGAAACGCGCAATTTTTTTCTCATTACTGTCCGGTTTGGGAATCGTTTTATCTTTATTTTTATGTTTGGCTATAATTTGATTTATTTTGCTTGGCGAGAAGTTGTTTTCCTTTGCTATTTGCATAATAGTTCTTATTTCCTTATTATAGTTGGAAATAAGAACTATTATGCAAATAGCAAAGGAAAACAACTTCTCGCCAAGCAAAATAAATCAAATTATAGCCAAACATAAAAATAATGATAAAACGATTCCCAAACCGGACAGTAATGAGAAAAAATTTGCGCGTTTCAACTATGTGAATGCGAATACATATAAAATCACTAACCTATTCAAAAAGCAAGGCATAAAGATAGCTTTCACGACGAAAAACACAACCGCTAGGCACCTCCTAAATAGTAATCTAAATAAACGTGACCCGTATTCAAGGTCAGGGGTATATTCTATAACGTGCCAAGACACCGATTGTCAAGCTAATTACATCGGGCAGAGTGGAAGGCGAGTAGACACACGTTATAATGAACATAGAAATGCGATAAGATACGGAACACATTCAGCCGTGTGCGAACATATGTGTGACGCAGGGCATAGCTTTACCAACATAGAGTCGGACCTTAAAATAATCCATCACGAATCGAAAGGCAGAGCTCTTGACATAAAGGAAGCAATCGAGATACACCTAGCCAAACGAAACAATCCCAACAATCTAAATGAACACACGTTCATGGAGAGCTCACCCCTCTTCACGCTACTAAAAAACACACCCTGTCGGAAACAAAACACAATTTAGCGACACAGCCAAGCTAGATAAAAAAAGGGGGGAAATTAGGGGGTTTTTAATAGGTAAATGTTATCTGGATCAGGTGTACGATGTACTTTTCTTCTGCAATAAACCAAGGCCCATATTAGAGGCAGTATTAAAGGTGCCGGGACGTCCTCATAAGACCGTCAACGCTTAGTTCGAATGGGTTATGCTCCACGCGTGGCGAGGACTAATCCACGGTCTTTAATAGTTGTAGATCCACCTCATTCAATAACATACATCTTATCTAGGTTGGCAACACCTCACATAAACACATCGCGATCACTCCCCACAGCACGTGGGGACAGGGGGGGAAGGCAGGGAAAAACCAGTCGTTAAGATAACCACCGCAGTCGACCGCACAGCGAGTTCAAGTGAGCACGGAAACTGCGAATAGCTGTAGTACGGAAGACAATCAGATAAGTAGTTAACCTAAAAATTTTATAGTTTAACCATAGTTTACAGCCATATAATCTCTCTAAAGTACAATCTCCGGATAGCCATCACCATTTAGCATTTCACCTAACATATATACTGCATTTAGCATACACTGACAGTTGCAGTACCAATACTGCAGCTAAATAATTGTACATGTTGTAAATATTTTCACCTGTATTTCAAACATAGATTTTATAGCCTAAGTGTATTGGATCTGATGATGATCGCTTGACGATCGAAACTGGTCATCCTAGTGTTTTATTAATCTCATGTAATTTATTTCAGGATTAGGGCATAACCCATCTCTTTTGGGTACATTCGTGTTGACCGACTGAAAAGCACTAAACTCTTGTTTACTAGGCAACACTGAAAATATGGCTTCAAACACCACAATACATAAATTATATATAAACTTTTGAACTGACGGTGGTTTTGGGGTCTGGGGGATGTGAAACGCGAAGATATGTCGAAATTTTCCGGAAGTCGAAACATGGTACCCATTGCTATAGTTAGCTTTCTAATGAAATCTACCTAACAGGTCTTACTAGGGTCATGTATAGGTGGATCTTGTTTTCCTGAGATATATAAATATAGAAATAAAAATCATAATTATAAATAATAAGACAAATATAAAAATTAAAATAATAAACATAACTATCAAAAATTAAGAAAATAATTTTAAAAGTCAATTTGAAATTAGTTAATACAATCAAAATATCAAAATTAAATATATAAGAACACAAATTGAAGATAAAATATAATTATATAAACATTAAAATTACAGAAACAAAAAATAACATCCTAATGTAAAATTATAATAATAAAAAAATGAAATGTAGAAACACATAAAATAACGAACAGTTTTACCCTATAACGGGTTAGTCACATGTAATTTTTTCATGTTCTTTTTCACATATTCCAGTAATTGAAATTAATTTGTGTCGACCGATTGAAAGTTAAAAAATCATTTGCAAATCATTACACCAACATAGGAGTTTGAAGCAATATAAGTCCGGCATTCTTTTGTCAGAAACGGTGTGTTCTTTCAGCTTATTCACTTTCCACCTGACATCCTGTATATAAGAAGGGTAAAAAAGTGACAGTCAGTCTGAAAGACTAGACTTTGTATCATTTTAAATGCTACAAATGCTGAAAAATGCTACAAAGGCTGCAGGTTTCTCGCTTCGCTCGAAGCCAAGGACTCTTGACATGTTAGAAAATTATCTGCATAATACTTATCTTGCTAATCTTGTTTCAAATTACTCGTGAACGGCAAGTGCAAACCAAGGGCAAAGCAAGGTCAAGCGCGCGGGATGCCGCACGCTCACCAGAGCGCGCGGGGACGTGCCCTTCCATCCAGTATAAAAACACTTATAGAGGGAGATGTATTGAAGATAGAGATACGCTCTCACGGACTTTTTGGTAGAACTTTTCATGCTGACCAATTCTTACGCTCATAGTATATTGATATTTTTAACGGTTTGCCCAGCGTAAGCTTAAGAAGCGCACGGACGCCAAGTTTGTTTTCGACTTTTTCACCGAAATCGTTACTGCTTGGCTTCCTTTGATCATACATAAATTATTTTCGACGGAATCTTTCCTCGAGATATCCTTTACAGAATGGTGAAAACCGCATCAAAATCCATCCAGTGGTTCTCGCTATTACCCGTGACATCCAAGAATCGGGGATTTTTGTCTTATACTAACGAAGTAGAGATTGTCGGGGAACACATGCACCAAGCAGTACTATGACGTCACACACCTCAGTGCATCTGGGTACATTTCGTCCCATCACCGTAACGTAATGCCAGACCCCAACGTAACAACAAAGTCGACAAGATCATTTAAAATGATAACAAGAAGTTCCGTGAAGAACTATACAGCCTACTTTTCATGCCAATGATTATTCTACAGAATATGAACCTATCTAGAATAATGACGAAATTAAGTTGCTAATATCGAAATTTCCAATTAGTTCAAAATACTGTATACCTGGCATAATGTATCCTAATAGAGCACAACAGTTGGCAGCCCTGATGACTGAATATATTCTTAGTTCCGTCTCTTACGGTACTAAATACAAAATTTGGTTGAAGTCCACTGGATAGCATGGACGTTACATGCAGTTAAACATTGGATCTAACAGCGCGCGTAAAATCATGTTGGCAACAATGTCATGCCTGTATTGGTCAGAAATAATCTGAAATAATATGATCTATTGTTGTGCCAATTTTGAATGAAATCCATTAGTTAGTATAGAAGTTACATGCATTTTAAAATTGGAACTATCAGCAGGCTTGGAATCATGTTGGCAGCACTGACTTATATTAGTTACTCCAAATTCGTCTAGAATGCCAGGTACTATACGTGTGCAAAGTTAAGAGCTATTGGCTTGCATACTTTCTGATATATTGATAATAGGGTAACAAAAATAGGGACAGCACATATTAACAGTTGGCAGCCCTGGTTGCTCCTTAGAATACGCATAGTCATATCTGTTATGGTACACATAGCACATACGAAATTTGGTTGAAATCCAAATGATAGTATGGAAGTTACATGTATTTAAAGTTTGACCTGTCAGCAGGCTTAGAATCATGTTGGTAGCACTGACGTATATAAGTTACTCCAAATTAATATAGAATGTCAGGTACTATACGTGTGCATAGTTTAAAGCTGTCGGCTTGCATACTTTCTGATATATTGGTATTTGGATAAAATAAATTAGGAGCATTTAATAACAGTTGGCAGCCCTGGTAGGTCTTAAAAATACGCTCAGTCTTATCTGGTTATGTACACATACAACTTACGAAATTTGGTTGAATTCCGCTTGATAGTGTAGAAGTTATATGCATTTAAAAATTGGACCTATCAGGAGGCTTATAATCATTTTAGCAACACTGCCATGTTTGGCCTCCTGGAAATTAAACTGAAATATTATGATCTGTACGTGTGCCAATTTTGAAATAGCTCCCATTCATACTTTCCAAGATATCCAACATGGAGCTCAAATTTCAATTGCGATTTTTTAGCAGTTGGTAGCACTGACATCATTTTCAAATATGGCCGTGAGATATTCAGGTATAGATCTTTACTCCTACCAAATGTTGTTTCGATTGCTGCAGCCGTTTAGGAGTTGATAGGGGGGGACACACACACAGCCAGACAGACAGACAAAAGGACAGACAGACAGACAGACAGACACACATTTGCCCGATCTCATAAGTCTACTTTTTCCTCATTTTTGCAAAATGTGAAAAGTAGGCTAAAAATGCAATATTCATTGTGAAATCTTCCTCTTCAAGAAAGGAATTCACCTCGAAAATCTGATTCTCTTGGATATCACGGAATTTACTAGGCAGTATAAACCAGCCTAAACAGTGAATTCGAAATAAGGCTGCTATGTGTGTAACCTTACCATCTCCCTCTGACTCTCTCCCACGTGAGCTATTGAAGTGCAAATCGACCTCAATATCGAGACCGGCCTCTCCACGGGATATTGAGCAACGTACTCGTATATACTGAGTGGAAGAGAAAGGCGGACTGGTGCTGAAAGTGACGTACGGGAACGATGACAACAAGAGGGCAGATACTTGTAACGCTTTAGTAAAAGTATATCTGAAAAATCTGCCCACCATAAAAGAATTCACCCATATCCCTGATAAAAACGTACAAAGGACAAACGAAGGGTGCAACAAAAAACTCTGCCGCTTTGGTAACAACATCAGAAGTACTGCAGAAAAGATCTTTCAGCGGCCATGACTTAAATAACGGAACTGTATATTGAACACGAATTTGGCAGAAAGTATCCAAGGATGGACCATTTGCTGCAATGTCAAAATCTGGCTGGATGAGATTCAATTAGGTGGTAACCAGGTAAGAAATCTGGCTTATTGTGATGACCTGGTTTTAATGACAGACACTGACGAAGTCAACAGGGTATGAAAATACGTATGTCACAAACATTCTTGTTGTTATTAAAATTGTTCATGCTTTTGTGACATTGCCGTGTGCAAATAAAATTTAAAATTCTAGACGTTTAGAGAGGAACCTTGTCTCCTTTTTCAATAGAATTAAACCAATTACTTTTTCAACAGAATTAAAAAAATTACTTTTTCAATAGAATAAAAACATTTACTTTTTCAACAGAATTTAAAAAAATACTTTTTCAATAGAATAAAAACAATTATGTTTTCAACAGAATTAAAACAATTACTTTTTCAATGAAATTAAAACAATTACTTTTTCAACAGAATTAAAACAATTACCTTTCAAATAGAATTAAAACAATTACTTTTTCAATAGAATTAAAACGATTACTTTTTCAACAGATTTAAAACAATTACTTTTTCAACAGAATTAAAACAATTACGTTTTCAAATAGAATTAAAACAATTACTTTTTCAACATAATTAAAACAATTACTTTTTCAACATATTTAAACCAATTACTTTTTCAACAGAATAAAAACAATTACTTTTTCAATAGAATTAAAACAATTACTTTTCAACAGAATTAAAACAATTATTTTTTTCAAAAGAATTAAAACAATTACTTTTTCAAAAGAATTAAAACAATTACGTTTTCAACAGAATTAAAACAATTACTTTTTCAACAGAATTCAAACAATTACATTTTCAGCAGAATTAAAACAATTACTTTTTCAACAGCATTAAAACAATAACTTTTTCAATTGAATTAAAAAATATTACTTTTTTAATTGAATTTTAAAAAATGTTACTCTTTCAAAACAAAAGGAGGCAAGGTTCTTCTCGAATCGTCTAGAATTTTAAATTCTTTTTTCACACGGCAATATCCCAAAGGCATGAATAATTTTAACAGTACTCCAGGCCGTGAAAGCCTTAATCTACATGTTCATGTTGTTTGTAGGAGCTTTGCTATATCGTGGCCATGTAGCCCTGTGTACGTAGGTGTGTGTAATGTTTCTGATAACCTGTGCTACTGTGATTTCTGTACTAGTCTGTGCATTTGTAATTGAGGTAGGATTTGGGTAAGTAGCTGCCGTGTTCAGACAAGCAACTCAGTGTTGAAAACATCCGTAACCTAGACTTTGCATGGGCACTATAACTTCAGGGGATATGGACTTGGGAATCTACAAACATTGTAATTAAATTGGCGATAGAGGGTAAAAAAAGAAGAACCAATGGAAGTCAGAGGTAATGGTTAGCGATTTAAATTTGGAACGTGCAGAAGCAGAAGAGGCCAGTTGTTAACTGCCAATAAGAGATCAAGGAAGCTACTCGTTCACACTCAGAAAATTTCAGACTGGACGCTGGAAAGGAAAATTGTCTTACATAATGATACATAAATGAATTAATGGCTCAATTACAAGAGCCTAGAAGGTCATGGTGGGTTTCTTACTTCTTGGCACTTTATTCATTGCAGGTCATACTCTGTAACTTATCATATAAGTATGAAAACCACTGGCTAAAAACGTTTATACTTTAAGGTAATACGGCAAAGGAGATTATTTTGTACCTCGACAACTTCCTGATTCACTACTGTTTGCGTACTGATTGATAAACAAGTAGTTCTGTGCCGAACTATAAAGCGTACTTCCCTTAAAATTTAAGATGCATGACAATTATTAATCTATATATCAAAAGTGAAATGTTACATTGGATCTCTCAGCGCGCGTAAAATAATGTTGGCAACAGTGTCATGTATGTGTGGCTTAGAATTTTTCTGAAATGTTAAGATCTATTATTGTCCCAATTTTGGATAAAATCAGTTTGTTAATATAGAAGTTCCAAGTATTTAAAACTTGGACCTATCAGCAGGCTTAGAATCATGTTGGCAGCACTGATACGTATCAGTTATTCATAATTAATCTATAATGTCAGGTGCTATACGAGTGCAATATTTAGAGATTTTGGCTTGCATGCTTTCTGATATATTGATATTAGAATAAACAAATAGAGAGAGCATTTATTAACAGTTGGTAGCCCTGCTGGCTTTCAAGATTGCGCATTTTTTCATATGTGTCATGGTACACAAAGCACATATGAAAGGTGTTTGAAATCCACTTGATAGTATAGAAGTAACATGCATTTAATTCTGGGAATATCAGCAGGCTTAAAATCATGTTGGCAACACTGTTATACATGGGTTCCTCAAAATTAATCTGGCATATTATTATCTCTGTGTGTGCCAATTTTGGAACAGCTCGCAGGCATATCTTAGAATATATATAATATAGACCTCAAATTTCAATTGTGATTTTTCAGCAGTTTGGTAGCACTGATGTCATTTTTAAATATGGCCGTGAGAAATCAAGTAGGTCATATACTTTACTCATACCAAATTTAGTTTTGATAG
The DNA here is from genome assembly GCA_946902985.2 of Meconema thalassinum. NCBI lineage: Eukaryota > Metazoa > Arthropoda > Insecta > Orthoptera > Tettigoniidae > Meconema > Meconema thalassinum. The sequence goes on from OX336388.2 coordinate 2,086,307,194, forward strand.
CTGCATCTGTTTAGGAGTTGATACAAGGGAGGGGGGGGGGGGGTCACACACACGGACAGACAGAAAGAATGACAGACAGTCACACATTTGGCCGGATCGATCTCATAAGTCTACATTTTCCCCATTTGTACAAAATGTGAAAAGTTGGCTAAAATTAAGGCGATACTCTGCATTTGCTGGAAATGTGTCTTGAAAGCTTTCCATAAAACAATTTCTCAGAGCAGTGATTGGTGAACAATACCATTGATCCACTGTTACAGGAAATCGTTTTAAAAGCTGTATGCTAGACCCCTTTTTACTTCGTTGACTCTTGTCTATTGACAGACAATGCAATGTGCGGTGCTCGTCTGATTTAAGCATGAACCTTCCGTCACATCATTATGGATACAGCAGTAGTGATGGACATCGAGCAGACTAATGACCGTGGTCCCATTAGCAGGCTTGTGTTCTCCATTCCTATGTAATGAGACTGCCTCGCTGCACCTGCTGTCATACCAAGACGAGTGCCGCGCCGGTGGCGTCACATCACGACAAGTAGAAGGTATATTTATTGAACTACTTGTTACTGTACCTACCTGTCAGCACTTCCATGAGCCGAATAGATGTTTCCGTGGCCTTGCTGGATCATTTAATATTGTGGCTTTAAGTCAGTCAACATATAAATAATCCCAATTACTGGAATATGGGAGAAATAACCTTAAATAAAGTGTATGTGATTCATATTTATATATATTGTTACGGACTTTTGGAGATGAAGAAGAATATTACTGGATGACATGTTTCGCTCGTCAAACGACCATCATCAGATCCAAATATGCAAGACAGCTTTACAAATCACCACCAAAGCTAGAGGGACGCACATAGACAATCTCTGGCCTCTCAAAACAAAATACAAGAAACCCCGTCATTAAACTCAGTAAGTAGCGGCTTCGGTGGCGTAGTTGGTAGCATACTGAGTTTTATGCCGAAGATTGAGGGTTCAAACCCGGCCCAAGTCGTCGGATTTTCAAGAGCGTCATAATCCCTCAGTATGCCTTCCTTCGGAGGGGAAGTAGGCTAAAGCCGGCGGTCCCATGTCATAGATTTATGGCATGTTAAAGAACCTTCCACTAATTACACCTTGGGAAGCTAAATTAAGGGTTAAAATTGAACAACGCTCTTATCTTCCAACGTTCGTCGCCAGGAGCCAACTGCGATGGCGGCTAGTAACCAAGTTCTGAACTAGTAGTCGTTGACAGTGGCGTTTGTCGGCAAAGGTAGAAACTACTTGGAAATTGAATGTCTGCAGTCCTTAGTTGACTTAAAAACAGATAACACACACTAATACAGCCATCACAATTAACACCGGTTATCAGACAGATTCTATACACACCTATGGTACACGGGTCTACATGAGCACGTTGTCGCAGCCCCTAAACTGAGGAACAAACCAATCAATCAAACTTAGTAAGTGTGGTAATTATTACTGAAAATATTAAGGCAAAATTAACTATTTATTTTAATGTTGCAATACTTAGAAATGACTATCCCATTAACAACAAGAAGTTCCGTGACGAACTAAAGAGCCCATTTTTTTAAAATTTAAGATTCATGTCATTGATTAATCTATATGGATCTGACTAGCATAATGACGAAATTAAGTTGGTAATATCGAAATTTCTAATTAGTTCGAAATACTGTATACCTGGCATAATGTAGCCTTATAGAGAACTGTAGTTGGCAGCCCTGGTGACTGATTATATTCTTAGTTCCATCGCTTAAGGTACAGAATACAAAATTTGGTTGAAGTCCAATGGATAGCATGGACGTTAAATGCAGTTAAACATTGGATCTAACAGCGCGCGTAACAATGACATACATGTATTGGTCAGAAATAATCTGAAATAGCATTTTAAAATTGAACCTATCAGCAGGCTTAGAACCATGTTGGCAGCACTGACGTATATTACTTACTCCAAACTAATTTTGAATGCCAGGTACTATACGACTGCAATGTTTAGAGCTATTGGCTTGCATAATTTCTGATATATTGATATTAGGGTAACAAAAATAGAGACAGTATTTATTAACAGTTGGCAACCCTGGTTACTTTTGAGAATCGGCATAGCCATATCTGTTATGGCACACAAAGCACACACTGGCAACCCTGGTTACTTTTGAGAATCGGCATAGCCATATCTGTTATGGCACACAAAGCACACACGAAATTTGGTTGAAATCCAAATGATGGTATAGAAGTTACATGTATTTAAAGTTGGACCTCTCAGCAGGCTTAGAATCATGTTGGTAGCACTTAAGTTACTCCAAATTAATATAGAATGTCAGGTACTATACGTGTGCATAGTTTAAAGCTGTCGGCTTGCATACTTTCTGATATATGGGTATTTGGATTTAAAAAAATTGAGAGCATTTATTATCAGTTGGCAGCCTTGGTCGCTCTTAAGAATACACTCAGTCATATCTGTTTAAGTACACATAGCACATACGAAATTTGGTTGAAATCCAATTGATAGTGTAGAAGTTATATGCATATAAAATTTGGACCTATTATCAGGCTTATAATCATTTTGGCAACACTGCCATGTATGGCCTCCTGGAAATTAAACTGCAATGTTATTGTCTATACGTGTGCCAGTTTTGAAATAGCTCCCATTCATACCTTCCAAGATATCCAACATGGAGCTCAAATTTTAATTGCGATTTTTCAGCAGTCGGTAGCACTGACATCATTTTCAAATATGGCCGTGAGATATTCAGGTATAGATCTTTACTCCTACCAAATTTTGTTTCGATTGGTGCAGCCGTTTAGGAGTTGATACACACACAGCCAGCCAGACAGACAGACAGAAGGACAGACAGACAGACAGATACACATTTGCCCGGTCTCATAAGTCTACTTTTTCCTCATTTTTGCAAAATGTGAAAAGTAGGCTAAAAACAGTCCTTCTCCTCCAAGACAAATCTATGAAGGTGTAGCTACTATTGCTTTGATACGCTAGCAATAAGCCCTAACCTACTGTAGAATAAAATTGTAAACTAATAGGCGGAAATGACCTACAAGTACTCAGCAGTTATGAGAGTAAAAAGCTATAAGTAAAGAATACGAAATATTGTTTGTCTAGACTACTACTAATGTGTTCAATGATCTATTGTCGATACTTATCTGAAGATGGGAAATTTCTACAGACAACCAATTTTTTGGTGTATGTTTTGGTAAATTGTTTAAATAATCTGAGTTTTTTGAATGTAAGTTGCTTTCATAAGAGATTGGTTGGTTGGTTCCTCAGTTTAGGGGCTGCGACAACGTGATCATGTAGCCCCGTGTACTTTGGGTGTGTGTAGAATCTCTCTGATAACCGGTGTTAATTGTGATGGCTGTATTAGTGTGTGTATCTGTTTTTAAATTTAAGTAGAGACTGCAACTTAGAATTTTTCAAATAGTTCCTACTTTTGCCGCCAAACGCCACCTTCAACGACTACTAGGCCTAGTTCTGAACTTAGCTACTAGGGGCCACCGCAGTCGGCTCTTGGCAACAAACATAGAAACCTAAGAGCGTTGTTTACATTCTTAACCTATCCTATTTAGCTTCACACAGGTGTAACTAGTGGAAGGTTCTTTAACATGCCATAAATCTATGGCATGGGACCGCCGGCTTTACTTCCCCTCCGAAGGAAGGCATACTGAGGGATTTTTAACGCTCTTAAAAAATCCGACGGCTTCGGCCAGGTTTGAACCCGCTATCTTGGGCATAGAAGCTCAGCATGCTACCGACTACGCCACCGAAGCCGCCTCATAAGAGATTGTATCTCATGAAACGTCTTCTTCTTCAGCTGTCCGTAACAATATACAAATCTTAATCACATGTAATTTATTTCAGGTTCCTTTTCACTTATTTCAGAAATTGAAAGGAATTGTGTGTTGACCGACTGAAAACTTCATGGTTAATAAGGCAAAAATGAGAAATGGATCCAACTATCTTTGATTGATCATAAAATATTCTAAAAAATCATGTTTCCTGGCAACATACTGTATCTTCATATTGCATATTAAATCGTGCACAATGAACCACTACCAATAATTTATGCGAGTAAACTAAAGCAGAACAAGTAGTTCCGTGAAGAACTATACAGCCTATTTTCATATATCCTACTTATGTTAATTGCCTCTATCAACATACAAAATTTCAGTTTGATTGCTGTAAGTGATTCGTAGTTATTGAGAACCAACTAAATATTTCGGATGGTCGCCATGTTGGATTTTATATATGTAGGTGCTAGAGTTATGTACTGTTACATGCAGATTATTGTGTACGTGTAGCATTCAAACTTCAATCGCATGATTAGGACACACGAAGTGAAGACGAGATTACAAAATTTCACACAGCTGCCATCTTGTGGTTATGGAAACAATTGAACGAAGTTAGATGTCGGTGCATTACAATGTGTATATACTGTACCAAGTTTTATTGCGTTTGGTTGGTTAAATCGCGAGAAACGTATATTTAAAAGTCGCAAATTCGCGTGGCCGCCATGTTGGTTTTGTAGTTACTAGTTTTTCGAAAGTCACGAAAGTGAACTTCTAGTAGTTCCCTTTATCACCGTAAAGAATTCTAGGGTGATATCGGGAATAGTTTCGGAGATATTGAATGCTGGTGAAATATTTCGCAAAGCCGCCATGTTGGATTGGTGAGACGTAACGAAATTTGAAGGACACTGTCGAGGTCGGCCAAACTGGTGGTATGACCTTACCGAGTTTCATTGAAATCGCTCCAGCCGTTTAGAAGTTATTAGAGGGACACACACACATCTCACACACACACATGCACACACACACACGGACAAAAGATGATCTCATAAGCCTATTTTTTCAAAATTGAAAATAGGTGAAAAATAAAAAATATTTTCTCTTTATCTTGTCCTTCATTTATTTATTTTCTTTCGTGTCAAGTAGCGTAGCCTAATTACTTAATTTCTGGTCTTCAACATCAAACATTGTGGGTTTGATTACTGCTCAAATGACATCTTACGCTGTTTAAGGAGTACCGGAATGACCAATATCTTCAAACTTTTCCAAATTTTGTTTTTGCTCCATATTAACCAACTGGTGTTTAGCTTTCTGACGGTACGTTCATTTCATATCTTATTCCTAGGATTACTTTCCTTATACTTCCCACAATCGCGCGTCCTGTTAGTAAACCACCAAATTACAGTTTTTCTTTTATTTCTCTTAAACGATAGATAAAAAAGAAACTTTAGGAAAGAGGCTGCGTAAGAAGCTAAGTCAAATGGATACAGAACAACAGAAATATGTATGCTAGTACTTCAAATAGCCAACTGCCTGGCCATGTTCAAACACCAGATCCCATGAGAACTCCGAAGTTAAGCAGCATTGGGCATGGTAGGACCCTGGATGGAATGCCAGTTCGGTGGGACCGCATGCTGTGGGCAACGAAAGGAGAAGCGGAAAGGTCCTGACCACCCTACCGCACGTAAACTACGGCTGAGGATAGCCTCTCCGGATCCACGAGCCTTCAGCAGAATACCAATAATAATAGCCTAATAGTACTTCAAATAGAACAAGAATCCTATGGTGCAGGCAAATTCTAAAATATCGTAAGCCTTCGATTCCAATTTCTCGCATAAATGTTTGTCTAGATATACAAATTTCCCTTTCCTTGGAACTTTTCAACATACAAAGCTTTGAAAGTAGCATGGACAATACAGTATTTCTTGATCCTTTCATTGTGTTCCTTATTTCATCTGACCAAACAGTTGAGCGTTCTTTGTTTTTAGTTCCTGGCGACCCTTGAAGTTTTAAATCGTATTTCAAAATGTAAGCAGGTCTCGAATATCTTCTTTTGTATTGTTCGTTTTTCTTGATAATCAAAAAATATTTAATGAACTACCGAGTCAATACTTTAATAGTAATTCAATACATGTCCTCAATATGAGAACACATCATGGCTTATTTTCTGTCTTATTATAATCATTTATGACAAATCCTTTTTTAACTTCGATGAACCAACTCTTTTGAGTTTAGTTTCTTTTTTCAAAATCGTCAAATATTTTTTATTCAATCATTCCGAGTTCTTTCCAATGAGTCTGTCAGTTGCAACTCTTCTGTCGGTCAACGTGTAATTGCCCAATTACAGCCCTGTCATTCAGCAAATTCGTGTTGGCCGACTAAATATTTGCAACTGGCAGTTTGTATAGACAACACAGAAATAATGACCTTATCACTTTACATTACTTTCCAGTCAAGACTGAGCTTATAAAGAGTCTTCTTTCCTAAAAGCATAGACTAATATTAAAATTCTTTAGTATGTGGGAGGACAAGTAGTAAGGTGGAAGAAAATACCATGGTGGAATGATAAGACGAAAGACATAGTAAGGGAAAAGAATAGAGCCTTTAGGAGGTGGTATCAAAATAGAACGGTAGAGACAAGTGAAGAGTACCAGGAAAGAAAGGAGGCAAAGAGAGTAGTGGGTGAGGAGAGAAGAAAGTGGATGGAAGAGGGGACAAAGATGATGAAGGAGGATAGTGAAGGTACAAAAAAAGTCCTGTATGGGATGGTAAAAAATAAGAGGCGGAAGGATCCGACGGATTATGTTGGAATGGTGAACAAAAGGGGACATGAGATAGAAAATAGGGAAGAACTGAAGAAAATGTGGGAAGAATATTTTGAAGAACTTCTGAACCCAAATGGAAACCACGGCGAGGAGGAAGAAATCGGGGAAGAGGGAGATTGACTGCAAACAGGAAAGGACTTAACATGGAAAGAAGTGGAAGATGCAGTGAGGAAGATGAAAGGAGGGAAGGCACCGGGTGTGGATGAGTTGAGTGTGGAGATGGTGAGAGCAGCAGGAAAGGTAGGGATACAATGGTTGTACCGAGTGATGACGGCAGCATGGAAGGAAAGGAACCCCAGAGGACTGGAAAAAGGGAATAATTGTCCCGATCGTCAAGAAAGGTAGTAGAACAGAATGCAGAAACTATCGGGGAGTAACACTGATGAGTCATTGTGCAAAGATGTTTGAGAAAGTTTTGGAAATGAGAATTAGGACAAGGATAGAAGGAAGGATGAGGTAAGAACAAAATGGCTTCAGAGCAGGAAGGTCCACAGTGGATTTGATTATTGCTGTAAGACAGTTACAAGAACAGCACTATGAGTATGGAACAGATCTACTGATGGCCTTCTTGGACATTGAGAAAGCATATTGTTGTACCCCTAGGGTACGCCACCATCATCCCCTAATACTAAAATCCCCGACAAATCCAAATGCCAAACACTTACTTCAGAAATCTACAAGTACATTTACAGAATTATAAACCCAATAAATTATCACCTCTATGAACTCAGGTAGCCTCGTGTCCCAGCCAACGACCCCAGGGAGGGCTTTGACTTAGGAGAAATGTGCGGATTCCGCAGACACAGCGCGACACTTCTATAAGAACTCCTGGAGGTCATGCCCCCGGATCAGTCTGTCTCAGTGCTACCTACGTGACGAACCGCTGCCGCTAGCTGAAGGGTAAGTGTCTCAAGCGATCACTACACACACAGTCATACTACACTCCCATCCCCCTGTGCTTGGACTGCAATAATTATCTATTTTTATTATCTGAACTGCTATTTGCCAGAGTACCTCAAACTCGAGGTACACATTAAATTTAAACATAATAGAAGTCACTGGTCTTTTCCTTTATTTAATTAGCTGATAAGATCCTACCCTCTTAGCTTCCCCGATAGGTAGGATCTAGCATTAACTCTACTATTTAATTGCTTCTTGACGTCAGCAGAGCGTCACCGCACAGCGCTGACACAAGCAGGCTCACTGATAGCTCGCCTGCTTACGACTTAGTTTAGACCGCTGGGTACCGTTATCGTGCATAGAGTAATAATTAAATTACCCTTCCTTACCCACCCACACCCGGAACTACCCCGCCAGGCAGTACATTGGGGAGTTCTCTTTGCAGATCGTACTGACGACCGCAAACCACTAGATAATCCATACCTCTTACAAGTAATTGCCAAGCTTTCCCCCTAATCACACTTATTTCATCCCTTAGGTTAATTCGTTATACAGGCTACCCTCACAGGTACCTTACAAATGGTAGAGGCGCTAGGTACCGCGACGTTGTCATAAAACAACGCCTAAAGGAGTACATACAACGTATTCCGCGGAAATGATCCCTAGAAACTAAGTTCTTTCTAGCCAAGCAAACGCCACCCAAAATTGGGATATTTTTGGAGTAGGGGTCTAGTAAGATTTGTGTACCCACCCAGGACCGCCCTAATAGAGATACAATACTCAACGCCACCCTTAAATAATAATCAGCCACCCAGAACCCCCAAATTTGCTACGCCCACACCATATAATTAATAGGGGTCACATTATTTAGTTGCCCACCCAGTTCGGTCCCCGGTACCTTATATAGTATTCTAATAATAATATTTCATTTACTACCCCCATTCAATAGGGAGAAGGTTACACTCATTTAGATATAATACTACCCCACCTGCTTAAAAAGCCCATAGGAGTCCATATCAGTGTCAAAGTAGGAACAATTATTTTACACTAGCCTTTGAAGATCCCCTTGAACGTTTACAACCACTTGATAGGTCCTTTAACACCATGGCACCTCATGCCGAAACACCTAATTCACAAGGGAGGGTGTACCATAGTCACACAAATAGGGATTCCGAAATATTCTATTTTCTCTTACGCAGCCAACAGCGCCGAATGCTAAAGGTGCAAGTGCGCATACAGGCAATGTAGGCAAGGGTAAGTGCGGCACAAGCTAAGTACATCCGCACCCCCACCGATAGGCGTAAGACACTCCTCGCCCAGTTGCACCGAAATTTACACACAATACTCAGGGCACTACAGGAAAAACACACAAAAACACTGAGGATACATAACAAAATGGATAGGGTCTATGGTCACCTCAATCATACAGCAACCCTCCAACATATTAGGGCGCAATATGCGAGGTTGGATCACCATTTCGCACAGCTCATTGCCGAATATAGGCGGCTGAGCGCCCAGTTGATTCAAATCTACCAAATTCCATCCCAATAGGAAATACAGCGGGAATAATCGGTAAAATTTTTGCCACGCACAATAGCGTGCTCAGCATAAACCTATAGCTGCATACATTTGCGCCCCCGTGGACAAATAGTTAAATCCACGCAGCTATACTGCCCCCTATCACACCTCAATGTGAATACTGCTACCGCGACTGTAACGGAACAGGCCAGGGCATTCACCCTGCAATACGCCGAAATGTGGCAACGTTTCCGTCTGCTCCAGGCACACTTTATTTTAGTTGAATTATTAACACATCCACCTACCCCAATGGAAGCGGTCAGTACAGGCATTTCACCAAAAAGGGCCAATACAGCCATTCCCCTAATGCCCCCTCCTATTAGGAAGGGGACTGCCGTGGCCATGCCACATTCGCAGCCCGCCATGGGAAACAAGGCACAAGTGAACACAGTCCCACCGCCACATAATGGCATTTCCATCCCCACGCTTCCATTATACCCTAGGACCTTAGCGCCTATTCCGGCCAGCAACAGTCCTAAGCCACGCCGAAAAGCCATATTAATTTACCGGGCCATTCCGGTAACACTCCCGAAAATGGAAGGTAGACATCACAAACCTAAAATTACCCTTCTCCAAACGCCCCGCACGGAAAATGCATCCCTTGAGTGGATACCAGGTGCTAAAGCCGCCTTGGCAATCCGAGGGAGATGGTGCCATTATTTGCGATAGATAGAATTCGAAATTGCCAACACATAATTCATTTTTATTTTTAAATAATTAGAGGTACACTAAATTCTAATACCAGTAAACCAGACTACGAGATAGCTTTACGCATAATATAACTCGCTTCCAAAGCCAATTTTTCTTTTACACACAACATTTAGGTGTAAGTAGAGAATAAGAAATGTCGAGGCAAGCTGCGCCTGCAGCAGTCCCACTTATCTCCACGTTTCCCCAGTCCCCAGAGCCACGAGATTCAGACGTTAGGTCATCAGTATCAGGTATTAAACTATATTTTTCCCACACATATATCAAACCCAGGACCATACGATTCAAGCAAGCGCCCTATGCGCTATGGCATTTAGTAGCCATGCTCACTACTAGCAGTCACCGACAGTTCCCCACAGTGCATAAATACGAAGCTTAATTATAAGTTTGCATGTTTAGTTATAAATGATATAATAATGTGTACCAGGTTATAATTATTATGTCTCATGTATTTCTAGGATTATGAATTCTGTTCGCACACACTAGTTTAAGACAGGTCAAGGCTAAATATATATTTAGTAGTCACATATGCCTCATATTCCCCTTAAATTCCCATGAAAACGGTACGCCAAATAAGCATTGGCAATAGCGCCAATTGCACTATGGCATCTAGTAACCACAGTAAGAAATAGATGTCAACACCAATCCCGGTTTGGCCCCACACCATAAGTAGTCTTCAGTTGCAGAATTCCAAATAGGAGATGCCGACATAACATTATTAATAGTTCCATATTTATAATATGTACAGGGCAGGTATGTCTTTACAGGTAATATATTATAGACAAGGCCTTACATATACAATACACATTGCTCAGCAAGCGAGGTCAATCCCCTGCCCCGACACACGGAAGTAACGAGAGCCGTAACGCTCAGTCAGCAATACACGATCCATCCATAGCAACAGCTCTTTCCTACAAGACACGTAGACTACCACGCTCATACATGGCCGTGAATAACACGGGTCATTCACACAAATGGAATGCAGATAGCAAACCGCGGAAAGATTCCTTTACTATATGAGGCTAGCTAAACATTTATTAGTCATACAATCTCATACAGGACGCACATTTAACCAACTTCATCGCACGCAAATTTCAATACGCGGTCACGAGCATTAGGCGATCGACTAAAGATCAAATCACCTTTCACAAGGGACGATACATTAAACTACCCTTCCCACACAAATATACTCACAGCACACAGTTGATAAGCACCGATACATAACTTAATTGTTTATATATATATATGCCTTCGGCAGCGACCGATGACAAATTCCGACAGATGTAATAAATAATAGGTGCACACATACATTTCCCATAACACTAGAGGGACTAACACTCCCATGGTTAATGACCACATTTAGGAGATTAGTACACAAAATTTGTACTTGCACAACTTTGGAAAGTGCACCGATTCCTACAGTCACCCCATATTAAGGCGGGATGACAGGCCGGTCCGATACATAATCACCGAGTAGACCACTAAGTTTATACATATGGCCAAGCATAATACATTACTGAACAAACAATACAATTTATAAAGCGAACGCCATTACTCCAGCAGTAGCGAAAGCACATACAGAATTACAGACACCACAATAACACAGGTCGTTGGACCTAAGCATGTCCTTTAAACTGCCTAACACGCATTCACTCATATGTTATTACTCTCACAGGTCTATGGACCTAAGCACGTCCTTTAAACTGCCTAACACGAATTCACTCTTCTGTCAATACTCTAATAGGTCTTGGGACCTAAGCATGTCCTTTAAACTGCCTAACACGAATACACTCTTCTGTTATTAATCTCATAGGTCTTGGGACCTAAGCACGTCCTTTAAACTGCCTAACACGAATACGATCTTCTATTATTACTCTCATCGTTCATAAACGATTAACACTATATTCTAGGCCACTGATAGCAGCCTAGTACAATCACTATCGCCGAACATTCCAGGATGATATATCTTACCATATTTCAGCACCGACATAGGTTCGTACAGACAACACGATAACACAGGTTAGCCGCAGTGCATACATACAATGGCATAACAGCTACAAGAACACAGGTTAGCGGCCTTTCGCCAATGGAACGCAATACTCATTGTGAACCCTTTACCCTCTGATGGATAAATGATTCGATGATTTATTTCTCCAATTAATAAATATTTCTACAAGCATCTTGAAAATAGCCAGACGGAGAAGAGGAAATTTCAAGCATTGGTTGGAGACAATGGGGAAATACCTGCAGCAGTTTGACAAAAGGCTAAATACTTAGGATTGTGAAAAGAAAGACCATAGCAATGATTCAGAAGGACAGGTGGTGGCCACCTCAAAATGGAAGCGACGCGCAGTGAGACACGCTTCTGGTATGTTCATTGTAATATTCGCGCCTAAAAAAATATGATGCAGTAACGTGAGTGGCTGATGATAAATACTAGACACTCCTACTAGGCCAAGGTCTGATAAAAACCGCCAAGTTACAGAAAATGTGGAACCAATGGGAGAAGAATGCTTATCAGCGCGGCAAGTCTAGCTTGGGCACGCTATGGCTATCATTAACGCGGGAGATCGGCTAGACAACATCTCTACGATCGATTCTAGGATTAATGGGCATATTCTTGACCTGCGCTATTTTTCGAGTTCAGTGCTATTTATTTCATTCTTGTACCACTATTATTTTGTGAAATTTTTATATAATTTCCCCCTCTATCAATACCTAGGGCCGGTTCATTTATAAGTGGCGTGATGAGCCAAGACATTGCTTATTACTTTTGTTCGTCTGAGGACGGAAGCTAATATATTTTGTGTGTCGAGGACACAGGTTACTTTACATTTTGCGCGTCTAAGGACGTAGACACTTATACTTTTGCGTGTCATGAGGGCACAGAAATCATTAATAAATGTGTTAAATTCAGTGATAGGTAGTCACAGTACTATATTCTGTAGGGACAGTAGCATCGACAATTCGCCAACAGACAGTTCCGGGGAAAGTAGTACCTGAAACGGCGAATTTAGTAGTCAGATATCAAGTGTATAATAATTTAACTTTTTGAATCAGCACGAGAGATGACATCGTTTACCATGGAAGAAGCCTGGAACTATCAACACTCCGTCAAGATGGTTGAGATGAGATAAGAAGCATCCAGTTGGGAGAAGGCTGCTGATGTTCTTTGACGGGTGACTGGCCGAGGATGAGTACAGAATAATATTCTTATTATCTGATAGATTAACTTATGGTGTATGGGACATATTTTTGTAAATAATTTGCTTGTGTGATTAACGTAGTATATTTAGTTTTGGTCTGACACACCTTTTGCATGGAAACAGCTCGCATATGTTATTAGAGGAAGGTTCTTGTTTTTGTTTGTTGTTTTTAACTAACGTAGCTATGTGGACGACCGTGTTTGCATATGTTACGCAATGCGGTTAAAAAACGTCTCTCGGAGATATGTTGTGTTGCAGAAGTAGGACTGAAGTAATATAATTATACAGTCGATTGGAGGGTAATTAATCCTTTTTTGGTTTATTATTGATCAGATTCAGTGAGATTATTGCCGTTGGAGCAATGTGATTTGTGACGAAGAGCAGTCAGCTCTATCGTAGGTTTTAATATTTTTTTAATAGTTTGTGAGCATCCATTCAGCCGACCTGTGTGAAAGTTCGTAATGTCATTCCCAGATGTGCGAGTGTGTGTATTTTGTGGTCATTACAAGCGGGAATTTCAGCTTAGACTGATTTCTGTCAGCTTGGTGCCAAATCCATATTGCGACCTTGCGAGGGCAATTGTGGATATTTTGATTAATGTCTGACCATATGTTGAGGTGGTTGAGATTTGTTGCTGTTGATTCTTTGAGATAACGGCACAGCTGGTCAGTTATTTTTACACACTGGAGTTGGGACAATGACAGGCATTGAGGAAGGGGGAACTGTTTCACAAGACGGACTGAAGGTTGCTAGCGAGGTCATTAGTGAGGAGTGCTTTGGCTCCGTAATTACTTGAAATACAGAATTAAGAACTGATCAATGATAAAAATTGTTTAAATAAATGGGAGTTGCCTACGAATCACGATAATCTCCGAAGCGTTAGCTTAACATGCAGTTTTGTTCATATAAAGTAATCTCAGCCGGTCAGGCTTTTGTTGTTGTTGGTTTTAGTCCATGTTTATTTTCCGTATCAGTGACCCGTGAAGTCACATGCGATGCTGTCTTTTCCTTGTTTGTGTATTGAGCAATTGGCCGGAGTTGGCAGCTCATTTTGTCCAGTGCGTCATCGCGCTAAATGAGGGTCTCGAGAGAGATTCCTGTAAATAGTAGATTTTAGTGTGTGTGTCAGCATTAAATTTTTAAGGGTTTTTATTAGTGTCATGTCCCATATCCGTAAACGTTGATTTACGAGATGATTGTTCGTGAGCATCGTGGCTGTTAACCCGCTGTAAACGAACAGTCATTCAAGTACTCATTCCTCGTAGTTAGTCATTACGCGTACATAAAATCCAAATGCAAGTTAGTGGAACCAGGTTCCGCATTTTAATAAAGGGGAGATCCGTTTGACTCCTCAGCATTGATAGATATTCCTGTCATGGGAAAATTCAGGGAAGATTTTTTTTATTTTTGTTGTTTATATTCTTTTTATGCACTATTAGTCATTAAATCATGTTATTAGTTTACATCTTGTCACCTTTCTTTCTTAATTATAGTTTTAATCCTATGACCCTTACCTCAGTAGAGCATGTTGTTTGGCGAACGTAAACATCATATTGGAACTGAGCGCGACCCCTTGATTAAGATTTCTTACATATAAACACTGCTATTCTGAAGGGTTCAATACACTAACGCAAATTAGCGACCTTTCGCAGAGGCATAAAAATAGACATACAACACAGGTTAGCGGCTTTCCCTACAGGTCAAAGTGGATTAACACGCATAACAGGTTGTACCAACATTCGGTATCATTCCGCACACAATCGCACTAGTACACAGGTGGATTACTACCAACACGGACAGCAGGAATTGATACAATTACACAAGTTATCACACCATCACAGCATCAAAACGTATAGGTCAGCTGAACAGACAGTTAGGAAACACTTTGAATAAGGTTGACTTATACTTCCACAAATTACGTATCCCATACACTGCAATCCAAGAGTTATTCTTTAATACATATCAATCACTTCTAGCACTCAGTACTGCAAACTGCTCATAGACAGTGAGTCGCGCTCCGCATACAATGCCGGATGCGAAGAATGCCCACACAGCTTCTTGACATACGAGACGCCGGAACTCCAAGACTCACACGTTATATACAGCACTCATGACGTTATCACATAGTCCTTTCCATATAGTTTTTCTCCTCACAGGGGATCTTTAACTTTTATTTCTTATTCACAGTGGAATTGACCACCCAGTACCGTCATAAAGACAGACAATATGAACAGTTTTCACACACGGCGATTCTCATATAGACGACGGAGCAGTCAAATCATTTAAATTACAATTACAATTATAATCACCTCATCCAAGCAGACGACCGATTGGACTCCTAGAAATATCTAGGGGATTGGGGCTATACCTCTAACAGTCGACTTAGGAAACCATTTATCATCCTTACGCTAAGTACAAACTGTTCATAATGATCTATTATATGCCGACATAATCTTTGATAATCAATTCACGAAATAATTTCATAAGTGCCACAAGGCTCCAATAGGACCACAAATCCTTATATAGATCCCCTTTACTTCACATCTACACAGTAGATACACACTCAGTGTTAAAGTCATAAGTTGGCCACAGTAAAATAACATATTTTCGTTTTGAGGCAACGTGACACGACATGGCACATACCAATATATATGTCCATTAGCATCACAATAACGCCATGGCCCATAAATGTCCTAAAGTAGACCTAAGGCGTAATTAAGTCCAGGGCAGGTTATGTCCTACCTTCCTAGGTCAAAACACTATAGGAAGCGTATCAGCCATGAGCGCATAGATATAAATATATTCGGCACCCAATACGTTGATGGTCCATAGCTGTTCTGCGTGTCCCTACGGCGTAATTAAGTCCATAGCAGGTCAAATCCTACCCTCCTAGGCTCACGATAAAGAATAAGTATCGACCATGGACATAGACATGCCGAATTTTGTAGATAACGATTAACAAAGGCCCAATGATTTTATTAATATATAAAGACTAAATTTCCACTTGATTCCACAAACATAAGATACGCAATATGAATACATCATATCCACACCAACACATTCAGTTATGGAAATACAGTGTATAGATCTCACTTCCATACAGCAGAATGCCCGGTAAATGTAGCCCGTTATGCTACTACACGGACAGTCCAACATTGCGGAATACAATATTCACTATGCATATACATATTACTGCACCCCGCATTATTTTTTCATTTTCCCGAAGTAGGCGGGAGTAAACCACAGAAACACTTTTCTACAAAGTGACACACAGCATTTTTACATCCACAAGGAATCGCCATATGCTTCCGTACATTCAAAATACACTCCGGCATACTCTATAAATTGTATACAAGAATCACAGTATTTATATATATATCATTTGTCAAATTTGAGTACGCTATGATGACAGCATCATCTCACCAGTGTTCCTCACCAGAAGGACATGCTTTGTTTCCCGATACACAGGCGGGAAGTCACTAACTTACACCCAGATTATATAATACAAAGGCTGGATAGCATATGACAATGCATAAATGACAACCACTCCATTTGACACCAAACACGTGCTTTTGAAAGTTCACCTACTGTATAACAACAAAGCGCCATGCTTTCGACCCACTCCTAGCGCTCAGGTCCAATCAGCATAGTGCGCCGATAAACATGAACTATGGCAGTACGCCAGCCAATAAGCACTTTACGCCCCGCCTTGCAGTAGCCGACATCTGATACCTTCCGTACTAACACGTTATCACAAGTCACACCTCTCACGTGACGAGTAACTAGAGGGCAGCCATTATTTATACTAATCATTCACACTCTCGCGCGCTGAATTCAAACGACAGTGAGGTGGAGACATATAATTCTCGGAATATACCACACCCACCAGGGTAACCAAATATTTTTCTTTGGGTTCACACCCTTCATCCCTCAATACTTGAGGCGTTGACAAGGGAAAGGTAGTAAGTGCCAAAAATGAAATTTTCTTTTTTTTTTCGTGAAGAAGGTAGTAAGAACCAAGGCCAACACCGCAGAGAAAGTAGGAAGTTGTTCGGTGATTAGAACAGCTTGAATTTGTTCCCGCCTGATCGCTCTTGTGGCATGTACGAGGCTCTAGGCGCAGAGAACGTAGTAACTGCCTTGCGCGCCAAACACGTGTCGACTTGTTTCGTGGAAGTGATACTCAAATTATTGTGAAAATCAACATGCCTACAAAACCTGGTACTTTCAAAATGGTAAGTTAAGTGACACTTCCTGAGATATATATCCTCACTTCAAAATATATGTTATTGTTGACGTGTATCCAGGCAAACTCATTAAACAAGAGACATAACCTAACCAATATTTTCTACTTTTCCAGGCAACATGTAAATATCGTTACAAGTGCCGCTGTTTCACTCAGGAAGAAATAAGCAAACACCACACCGAATTTTGGAGACAGACAGCAGACGTGCAAGGTACATATCTCAAGGGTCTGATTAACATTGTCAACATTCAGAGAAGGAGGAATGGAAAATACAATGATCCAGCGTCAAGTAAAAGACAAGTTTCTGTGACCTATTCTTTACCCTCTGGCAATGGACATTTGCAGGTATGCAGCAGATCGTTTAAAGACATGCTAGGACTATCAGACAAACGTGTTTACACTTTGAGAAGAAAAGTTGAAGAAGGGGGACAAAGTGTTCCAAGACCAACGAGGGAAAAACCCTAACTCGCATGCACACAAGTTAAAATACACTCAAGCTGATAAAGAACTCGTAAAATCGCACATCATGTCATTTCCTATGGAGGAAAGCCACTATTCCCGACACAAATCTTCAAAATGTTACCTGAGCCCTGACCTTCACATTCACAGAATTTACAGGGCGTTCAAATTACAGCATCCTGATAAAGACATTGATCACAGATTTTACCGGAGAATTTTTAATAAAGAGTTTCGTAAGAAGTTATCATTTCATCGCCCACGGGCCGATACTTGCTCAACATGTGACCTATTACGGATGAAAGCAAATTGCGCAGTTGGCTCAGAAAAGTTTTCTCTGATATCCCGAAAAGAGCTACATTTGCGTAAAGCAGTAAAGGCTACAAAAGCTCTCAACTATGACAACACTATGTCACGTATGCCCTCAAGTAGATCATCTACTTTGAGTGTTGATATGCAGCAAGTGATTTTCACTCCCACGTTAACACATTCCAATATGTTTTACTCCCGCCAACTTTCAAATTATAACTTGTGCCTTCACCTTGGTGACACAGGGCAAAGTTTCATGTGCTTGTGGCATGAGGGCATTGCCGGGCGTGGTGGGAACGAGGTCGCATCTTGCATGCTTAAAGCTCTTTCCTCCTGTATCACTGCCAAAAGAAATTTGCAGATATGGTGTGATAACTGCGCAGGGCAAAATAAGAATCGAATGGTGTTAATGGTTATGATTTATGTCATTGCAAAAAACTATTTTGATTCTGTAGAATTAAAATTCCTGGTTTCGGGACACTCCTACATGCCCTGTGACAAGGAATTTGGCTTCATCGAAAAGAGAAAGAATCAATGTAAGACAATGGTTCCAGAAGAAGAAGCCGAAATGATTCGCAGTGCTAAAGTTTTCAAGCCCAATAATATTAAATATGATGAAAAATGATGACTTTTTGACTTTGCTGCTGAACCTGACAAATTTTTGAGTACGGGTGCTCTTAAAATAAGCACCGTCATCTGGATTCGAATTTCAAGAGAAGATTTCCCCGTGATTAAAACAAGACGTCATTTAATGAAATTGAAATGTGGAAGGAACATGCTATATTCAAAAGGCATCAGTCATTCGAGGCCATCACCAATCTTCAGAGTTTGCAACCCCTTGAAAGAAGAATAGTCATCAATGAAGCTAAAAAGGATTTATTATCGATGATGGACTTCCTGGATAAAAAGTATCATGCATTTTACAGGGATATCTGTGTCTAACAAAAGGAGTTTCAAGTAGTAGTACTGATTGTGTTGAAATCGCCATTTCTACATGGTATAAACAAATTATTTTACCACCAAGCTATGCCCAATTCTGAAAATTGTTTCTTTAATATGTTAAGTGAGTGGATTTCGTCAACTTGGAAGTATTTTGTGTAATAAAGTGATAACAAAATGATCACAAATCGTTTTTTGCTTCTCCTGAAAATTTTCATTTTTGGCACTTACTACCTTTTCCTTGTCAACGCCTCACTTAACACCGGGACAGCATATTTCACGGCAAGAAGCCATTATTATCGGTGATATACACACAGCGCCGTGTCACACAGATACACCGTATTTTATCTTTCATCGGGCTTCAGTAAACATTTGCCCTCAAATACACCCTTATATAGGCACACCATCCGACATACGCAAACACGGGCATGTCTCCGTGACCATACAAATAAATAAATCTACTTCCCACTTAAGAGGTTTTAATTTATTTTCTTCGCGGTACAGCGATATTGAACAAAATATTCTCTTCCAGAATTGGACGAGCAAACTCATCTACAGCGATGGCACATTAATATCCCCCCCGCGCATTTCACCCCTCTTGAACTCCACAATTAAATCACCACATTTAGTGGAATCTCTAGCCCCGTTTACCACATAGATGGCATTCACATATACCATTCCCCCCAAATACTAGAATGGCAATACACACTTATGGATCCCCCACATTTCCGAAGGGAGGATAGGATATTTTTGCAGCAATAATCCCCCCTATAGGAAGGACTTAGGCCACAAATCTCGCGCACAGAGATGTACCCTGCTTTAGAATATGTATCTAAGACAGAAGCTCTAGCTTCAGCGATTACATTATTTACTTAATAATCCTAGATGACCAGTTTTAGAATATAGGCTTCATAGTATATAAGTCTAGAATATATATTTTACGAGCACAGACAGCAGTCTACTATTATTAGGGCCACATATGCCATATATTGCGACTAGTGCATCCAAGCTTAAAAGCACATCTCCTTTCCACTATACTTTATTAACACTCTACAATTACACATTTGTACAATTGTTCCCTATTAATGCACGGCACTTGGTAATCATGCAATTACCAGGGTGTACGACATGCTATATCGCTCATGGCTAGATGTTAATCAACATTCGGAACTTTAAAGCTAACAGCTTAGCGTCCCATGCATAACTTACTAACACCAGTGCATGAATTGTTTTATTTTATAACCAGCATTTTTACCCTGCATGCCACTTTAGAGCATAAATGCCACCCTACCTCCTTCGGTACGGTATCTAACAACCACACTGACCACCCAGTTCCTAACCAATAAAATCCACACCCACACCGGTCGAGAGATCCTACCACTTAACGTTTCCCGACATCCCCATAGGACCTTGATTACTTGGACCTATCTTACCATCCATTTACCCGCTACTTACAAATTCTAACATACTTAGAGCTGCCCAATAACATGGGAATACCCTTCCAAATCCTTGACTTACCCACTAACATGTGAGAGGGAATTATACGCAACTGATATTAGCTGGATAACCGACAAGCCAGGCGCAACGGAAGTGCACTGTGCCACCACAGTCATTCCCTCCCCCCCGTATAACTATAACACCCCACACAACACAATACCGCTTGACACTACTTTTTCATGGTTTGTGCACGAAGGTGCACTATGATTGATGTGACCCTATTTTCCAGCCGAAAATAAAACTTGGTAAGTGGTGACCAGGACTGAGGGCAAGCCTAGCCCAGGACTTGTCGTGATATGACTTCGACGTTGACGACCGACGGGAGGTCATAGTGGTGACGTGTTAGGGAGGGCAAGCGCCCGTGTTCGAGGACGTACCTAGCCTGTCTCCCCTAGCACGGGGTCCGTTATACCCATTTTTATGCTCTAACGTCGTCTAAGCCATACCTGCGGATGGAGGCTTGATGGTTCGATGAGGGAATTAACTACCCCCGCATCGGACAGGATACATCCACCTTCCCAAGAAGACCCACTTGACTTGACGATAGTTAGCCTGTAAGGTTCAGTAATTTCGGCTCTAGGCGCGGAGCTAGAGACCTGGTTATCACACACCGGTGAAGAAAGAAGAGGATATAATTTCCCGGGCCGAGGTATGTAACACCGATGATCTCCTCTGTTCATACCCCCGTAGACCAAATCATCAAGAAAGAAGAGGATGTAATTTCCCGGGCCGAGGTATGTAGCACCGATAATTTTCTCTGCTCATGCCCCCGTAGAACAAAGCATCAAGAAAGAAGAAGATATACGACGAACCTAAGGTTCTCTCCCTGGCCGAGGTTACAACTACCGTTGAGCGCTCTGGTTGTTCCCCAGGGGGAGGAATATATTTATATTGCCTAGATGGCAATATATAAGCGCTGAATGCGGTCTTACGCAGATGCGTAAGCCCGATTGGAACGGTCCATACCGTTCACTTGAGTGTCCTTCAATGGAAGGGCCGACAGCATAAAGAAATCCTAAGGTATAGACAATATTGAATAAAGGAAGAAGTCGCGCAAAGATATAGGAAGTGATGAATAGGAATGAAATAACGCGAAGGTTTACGAAATAATGAGTAAGGAATAAGGAAATACAAAGATATAGGCAATAATGAATAAAGAATGAAGTAGCACAAAGGTATAGAAACATGATGATTAAGAATTAAATAACGCAAAGGTATAGGAAATATTGAATGAAGCATTACGAAATACAAAGATATAGGCAATAATGAATAAAGAAGGAAGTAGCACAAAGATATAGGAAAATGATGAATAAGAATAAGGAAATGCGAAGGTATAGGAAACAAGGACTAATGAATAAAACAAACATGAAGGTATATGAAGGCATAAAGTAACGAAAGGCCAGTATTAATTTTAAGTCTATATTTTATGCTTATATTTATGTCTTAAATTTTTCAGCACAGGTTTAAAACCTGAGGCGCCAAATCCCGACACAGCGCACTTAGTGGTGCATACTTTGCGTATATGCATCGGGAGTAGCTCCATTTTGGGCACTCGACGAGATACCCGATCACAGTGAAATAACATGATATATTTTCAGGATGACATGTTTTTGTTTACATCCACAGATTCACCCCACAGATGCCGAGGGTGGACACCCTATATTGTAATTTTATGTATCTTTTTGTCCCAACAGATGGCGACATGATATATCCAATAATATATGTATTTTTACTACACAAATTTCCCTCCCCCACATTTCACACTCACACGGCCAATACACGATTCCCCCCCACACACATGATATATGTTTCCAGGTGTACATCCGAACCACGGTGGAGATATACCTGTGGGATATCCCCCACTGGAGGTCGGATCAACAATAACAATTTGACACCTGCAATGAGAGGTGCACTACGGCCACACAGCTCGCGCCTATTTATGTGAAGGACGAGTTGTGCTGCCAAGATGACTTCGCTTTCCCACAGGGAGCGAGTCATACCATAGACATGTAATTAAATAGCCTGCAGGTCTTAAATAGTAGTTTAAACATAGATAATAAATAAGAGTGCACTCAAGGTAGTATTATAATTGACAAAGTACGGTATTTTTGTAGATACGAGCATATAATAGTATTATAGTTGCTAAAATTGGGTATTATTAGAATATTGTTATAGTTAATAGAGTTTCATAGTGTTCTAAATGACTAAATATGGTATTGTTATGATAAGGTTATTGTTGCGAAAGTATGAAGTTATTATGATTGATTTATACACATTGTTTCTCCTTTCTATTCTTTTAAACTCCCTGTTGTCAAAATGTCGCATTTCTTCCCCACAATAAAACATTTATAAATATATTCCCTTAAACTACACCCTGCGACATTTCTTTGTTTCTTTCTCTCCACCCTATCTCTTTTACACACGTGCAGGGCACGCGAGGGCAGTTTTTCATCCGCATCCGAGGTACGTTGATTGTATATCCTCACCCCACCCCTAGGATGTTTTTTGCCTCTCGTTGTGTTCCTGCACCCCTTCAAAAGAATTGGCAATGTTTAATGTTTATAATGTTTTTTATGTTTTGATTATTTATGTATGTATTTTATATTTTTATACGTTCCAATAGGGATACATGTTGTCTCCCGACAGTATAATCATGTTATCGTCAGAATGAATATTATCAGAGCATATATGTTAAGCTTCACACCATAATGTTGCACTTTTTCGACACCCATTGTAAATAAATATTGTTCCCCTCACCTTATACACTTACACATGATCGCTGAGCACTACCCGGAGGCACACACAATACAAGGCACTTCTACACAGCCTTCGACCTTCGACGATCACTCCCATAATGCGAATTCTATATCTACCCCATTACTCACCCCTATCTACCACGAGGCTACCCACACACCCCGACGACGCCGCCAACGCATTTCCGGACAAAATTCAAAGAAGAGAAGAAAAGAAGATAGAAGAATTACAAGAAAGAAGAAGATGCCCTATTTTTCAAAAACCACCCCCACGTCTTCGTCCAGTTATCGAGGACGATAACTAACCCAACAAAGGGGGTTGTTGTACCCCTAGGATACGCCTTAATCATCCCTTAATACTAAAATCCCCGACAAATCCAAATGCCAAACACTTACTGCAGAAATCTACAAATACATTTACAGAATTATAAACCGAATAAATTATCGCCTCTATGAACTCAGGTAGCCTCGTGTCCCAGCCAACGACACCAGGGAGAGCTATGACTTAGGAGAAATGTGCGGATTCCGCAGACACAGCGCGACACTTCTATAAGAACTCCGGGAGGTCATGGCCCCGGATCAGTCTGTCTCAGTGCTACCTACGTGACGAACCGCTGCCACTAGCTGAAGAGTAAGTGTCTCAAGCGATCACTACACACACAGTCATACTACACTCCCATCCCCCTGTGCTTGGACTGTAATAATTATCTATTTTTATTATCTGAACTGCTATTTGCCAGAGTACCTCAGACTCGAGGTAAACATTAAATTTAAACATAATAGAAGTCACTGGTCTTTTCATTTATTTAATTAGCTGATAAGATCCTACCCCCTTAGCTTCCCCGATAGGTAGGATCTAGCATTAACTCTACTATTTAATTGCTTCTTGACGTCAGCAGAGCGTCACCGCACAGCGCTGACACAAGCAGGCTCACTGATAGCTCGCCTTCTTACGACTTACTTTAGACCGCTGGGTACCATTATCGCGTATAGAGTAATAATTAATTTACCCTTCCTTACCCATCCACACCCGGAACTACCCCGCCAGGCAGTACATTGGGGAGTTCTCTTTGCAGATTGTACTGACGACCGCAAACCACTAGATAAGCCATACCTCTTACAAGTAATTGCCAAGCTTTCCCCCTAATCACACTTATTTCATCCCTTAGGTTAATTCTTTGTACATGCTACCCTCACAGGTACCTTACAATGTGACATTTGTATGCAGAAACAAAGTATGGAAGTCCCTGGAGGACAGAGGAATAGAAAAATGGACTATACGGAGGATAAAGGAGATGTACAAGGGAAGCGTGAGCTGTGTGAAAGTGGAAAGAGAGAGATCGGACTGGTTGGAACAGAGAAACGGCCCGAAACAAGGAAGTGCACTGTCACCGTTACTTTTCATTGTGGTGATGGATGACATAATGACCCGAGTGGCACAAGTAATTGGGGAAGGAAAGATGAAAGCAATGGTGTGTGCAGATGATTTGATGATTTGGGGAAACAAGGAGGAGGAAGTACAGGAACAGTTGGACGTGTGGGAAGGAATAATACAAGAATATGGGAAGAAATTTGGCATAAATAAGAGTGAGATGGTGTACACAACGAGGAAGAAGAAAATAACCACAACGGGAAGAACAATTGGTGGGGAACAGCTGAAGAAATTGGAGAGTTTCAAGTATTTGGGAAGCCTGATACAAGATAATGGAAGAAACGATAGAGAAATAAATGAGCGAGCGAGACAGGCAGAAGCATTCCGGAGGAGTGTGAGAAGCATGATATGGAGAAAGGATGTCCCTCAGAACAGCAAAAAGATCATATATCGGACGTACTATGTCCCTATACTCACGTATGCCTCGGAGACCTGGGTTATGAAAGGAAGGGAGAAGAGCAAAATACATGCCAGTGAGATGAGGTTCTTGAGAAGCAGTATTGGAGCTACAAAGATGGACAGAATAAGAAATGAGAGGAACAGAGAATTAATGAAGGAGGAACCATTACAGGATGGTATAAGGAAATCTAGACTTAGATGGTATGGACATGTAAAACGAATGGAGGAGAAGAGGATGCCCAGGAGGATACACGAGACGAAGTGGGAAGGAAAGAGACCGAGAGGATGACCGAGATACAGGTGGCTGAATGGGGTGGAAGAAAGCATGAGGTAGAGAGGAGAAGACTGGACAAGGGAGGTGGCTGAGAGATGGTGGGAAGACAGAAGACGTTGGAGAGGATTGTGTTCCAAACAAACCCGGCCAGTGGCTGGAGACTGTGCAAGATGATGATGATTAATTTTTCGTATGGGAAAATTCCCAAAAGCAGTAATTATTGCTTTTATTATTATTATTATTTATTTAATCGATTGTTCCCTCTTAGGAGAGAGATTGAACTTAAATTCATGAGTTCATCTTAGGCCGTTTTCCCTCTTTTATTCCCTAAATCTCTTCATCCTCTCGGAATGCTCCTTCTATTATTATTAATATTATTATTATTATTATTATTATTATTATACCGGGTGAGTTAGCCGTGGTGGTTACGGCATGACTGATGGCAGTTGGAATGGAAGGACGAGGAGTTGGAAGGTAGCAGCTGTGGCCTATAGTTAGGGCCAATCCCGGCATTTGCCTGGAAGGAAGATGGGAAACCACAGAAGACCATCTTCAAGGTTGCCGGCGGGGAGATTCGAACCACCTCGCCTCCCGGATGTGAGCAACTGCCAGCAGACATGCCGTAACGACCACGGCTAACTCACCGGGTATCTTCACGATACAGAGCATTTGCTTTATCCAAGTACAGTATATCTGGCGTAGTTTAACACTGGTTCTCTCACCTATATCCCCATTTTACCTGCTTGTCCTGAAATCTCCCCACTGCAGCGCGTCCCCCAGGGAGATTTGCACAAGAGCCAATGTAGGCTTATGTCTTGGATATACTGCTCTTGGATTTATATATACTGCAGTAGGCTATTTTTATGAAGGAAGAAGGCTCTCGTTTTTCCGTTAATCATGGAATCATAAGCCACGAGACCTCCATGTAACGTGGAATCTGAACCACTGGATGTGACGTTTCACCTGGAAAATCCTACATGCATTAACCATAAATGAAACCCTGCCTTCCTTAGGGGATGGCAAGCAGCTTAAACGCTGAACCATCATCCTCTCTACGTAGAAGAAACGTTTCCTTCCCGAAGGTTGGTTAGCACCTCCGAAGGCACAATCATGAGCTGGATATCACACTTGTGGTACTTAAGCCCATTTATGCTGAACTTCGGAGATCTCACGGGATACTGTGTTTCGACATGACCAAGCTGTTTGCCCTAACTGTTTATAATTATGACAATACTAATAATAATAATGTCACGCATTAATAAAATGGAAATGGCATACAAACTGACTAAAGACATCTGCAATAAGAGATCGATATCCTTAAACGCCAAAATTAGATGTTACTGCACTGTTATTCGACCAGAGGCTTTGTATCTGGCTGAGACTCTAATAATGAGCAAGAAAGGTCTAATGGAAAAACTAGAGGCTAAAGAAAGGAAGATTTTGAGGAAAATCCTGGGTCCCATCAAAGAAAACAGCGAGTACAGAAGGCGTCACAACCACGAAGTGTACAAGCACGTGGAGAAGATCAGTGACACGATTCTAAAAAGAAGGATTGCCTTTTTTTAGCCACGTGACATGAATGAGCCCAGGCAGGTTATCAAAACGGATACTGACGTACTTCCAAGATAAGAAAACCAAAGGGGCGTGGTTCACGGAAGTTGAGAAAGATCTACGTGAAAGGGAAATTTCCCCTAAAGATATCCAGGAGCGTTTCCACTTCAGGAAAAACTACGTACGCACAAAGTTTTCAAGGAAAAGCCGAAGCTGAAGACAGGGAAGGCGTGGTCCCAAGAGAGAAAAGAACAACACCGGAGATGAATGCGGGAACACTGGGCGGTAGTTAGAGCTCGGAAGAAGAGACAGTATATCTGACGTGGTCCCTAGTTGGCTGAATCGAAGAAAGAAGAAGAATGTTAATAAACATCACTACCTCAAGGATTTTCGCGAAGAAGTTAAGTTAAATAGCGGGTGGCCAGCGGAAAGGAGACAGCCTGCCAGGGAACAAATGCAATGAAATTGGGATGCAAAGAAGGCTTCCAAGATAGTATAACAGTGGTTTGACGTTGTCTCGAATGGCCGTAAACAAAACGAAATAATAATAATGATAATAATTATAATCATAAGAATAATATAATCGTATTGCCTTAACTACTGTGGCGTAGATCTTGAGAGTTATAGCCATTGTAGCAATATACCCTCCCATATCGATGTTCTGTTCATC
Source organism: Meconema thalassinum (assembly GCA_946902985.2). Classification (NCBI taxonomy): domain Eukaryota; kingdom Metazoa; phylum Arthropoda; class Insecta; order Orthoptera; family Tettigoniidae; genus Meconema; species Meconema thalassinum. The sequence continues at coordinate 2,086,334,742 of OX336388.2, forward strand.
AGAGCAATTTGGCGGTGTAAACCTGAGACTATGATTTAATGAATTTTGTCTTAAAATCCACCAGTTCATTTAGTTATTTACCATCTTTTCACTGGTTTGATGCTGCTCTCCATTTCTCCCTGTCCTAAGCTAATTGTTTCACTTCTACATAGCTACCACACCTTAAATACAAGACAATATGTTTATCTGGCGTAGGCTAACCCTACTGTTCTTATACTGGAATCTTCCTTCCATAACTAAGTTTGTTATTCCTGGGTTTCTTAGCATGTGTCCTATCAAGCTATCTCTTCTCTTCATTTCCAGTCACTAGAGACAACTCTCCTCGCCCATTCGTCTTAATACCTCTTCATTTGTTACGCTATCTACGGATCTGATTTTTATCATAATTGTAACACTGCATTTAAAATGTTTCTATTCTCCTCTACAATGATCCAAATTTCACTTCCATGGAGTGCCACGCTCCAGACAAAGGCTGTCAAAAACGACTTCTTATAACCTAAATCTATATTCGATGTCCACAGATTCCTTTTCTGTAGAAATGCTTTCTTTGCCAGAGCCAACCACCTTTTTATATCCTCTTTGCTCCGTACATCACTGGTTATTTTAAGTCTCCCACTTCCTTTATCAATTAACCGAGCAATTTTACGTCCGAAGGGGTTTTTGTTTTATATTAATTTATTGATTTTCATCATGAATTATTTTCTCAAGACGGAGTACATACCATTTAAGAACTCATTCAAAATCTCTGGTTAATCGAATGAGATAACAATGTCACCAGAAAATCTCAGAGTTAAAATTATTTCACGTTGAGTCTTTTCTCCCACTTCAGTTTTCCTTTTAATTTCCTTCATTGCTTGTTCCATGTAAGCTACACATTGAAAAGCATGGGAGACTAGTTGCAGCCTTGCCTTAAAACTTTTTGAATACCTTTGGCTCGAATATATCTCGTTTAGATTCTGTATAGATGGTAGGTGCACCAAATTCGGCTCATCAGTGGGCTATTAATTCACCCTGCCCGTACCGCCATTGGGGAAGTCATTTGTCTTGTAATCATCAAATGTGACACCAGAGACTAGAATTTTGGCATCTCATATGAGTGGTGTATTTATAACCTGACGGATGGAAAATATTCAATTTAAATCATGAAATACTCAGATTTTACTAAACTCATAAAATTGACTAAAAATAATAATGATTAGGTTTGGACGACAAAACACGAGCAATTATCCAGCAGACCTTGGCTAACACAAACTCCAGAGTGAAATTTAGAGGAGAAATTTCAGACGCTTTCTAAATCAGGACCGGTATGAGGCAGGGAGATGGACTGTCGCCTTTACTTTTCAACTGTGTACTGGAGAAAATAATTCGTGAATGGCGCAAGGAGATGGGGAAAGAAGTGTTAGAAAATGGTGTCAGAATTGGCTGCAGGACCTTGGACCTGACAATTGACTGCCTAGCTTTCGCAGATGATCTAGCAAGCTTTCTGATTCCTTAGACACAGCCGTGAAACAAGTCAACCAACTCAGAATACAAGCGGCAAAGGCAGGCTTCCAAATTTATTTTGAGAAGACCGAGTTTATAACTAATATTAGCCCTGCAGTCAAGGAATTAAATGTTGAACATGGAAAGATCTGTCAGGCAGAAAAGTTTAAGTAGCTAGGGGAGTTGATCGAGCACAAACATATCAGAGAAGGAAGCCTTCACGTCAAGAATGAACAAGATGGAAGTGGCCTACCAGCTAACGAAAGGAGTGTACAACAAGCGAACAGTGTCCCGCAATGCCAAACTAAGACACTATCGTACAGTTATCCGACCTGTGGCGCTGTACGCAGCAGAATGCCTGGCAATGAATAGGAAGGGTCTGGTTGAGAAATTGGAAGCCAAGGAAAGGAAGATCCTCAGGAAGATCTCAGGGCCGTTGAAAGACGATGGTGAATACAGGAGACGGCATAACAATGAGCTGTACCATGATGTAGAAAGGATATCTCAAGTAATTCGGAAGAGAAGAATATCTTTCTATGGACACGTAACCCGAATTGAAACCCGAGAGAATCACCAATCGGATATTTACCTATTTTCTTAAAAAAAAAAAAAAAAAACAAGGGCCCCTGGTTTTGTGAGGTAGAGAAGGATTTACACGAAGTAGGGATCACCCACGCAGACATTATGGAACGTGACCTTTTGAAGGAAAAGCTTGGAGCACACCACCAATTCAAGGAAAGAGCGAAATAAAAAACCGGCAAGAAGTGGTCTGAAGAAATAAAGGAGTCTCACAGGCAGCGAATGCGTGAACACTGGGCTAAGGTCAAGGCCCAAGGAAGGAAGCAGTTGAAATGACGTGGTCCATAGTTGGCCAACACGAAGAAAGAAGATTAGGTTAGAAAACTGACCTTGGTTTGTTGGTTCCTTAGTTTAGGGGCTGTGATAACGTGATAACGCGGTCATGTAGCCCCGAGTACTTCGGGTGTGTGTAGAATCTGTCTGATATACGGTGTTAATTGTGATGGCTGTGTTAGTGTGTGTTATCTGTAATTCAGGTAAGGACTGTAGATGAACAATTTGCTACCAAATGCTACCGTCAACGACACCAAGCTGTGAACTTCGCTACTAGATACCACCACAACCGGCACCTGGCGGCAATCATTGGAACTTAATAGAGTGTTAATCAAATCTAACCTACAAATTACGTTCACAAATTGTAGTTAGTGGAAGATTCTTTTACATGCCTAAATCTAAGACATTGGCACGCTGGCTTTACTTCCTCTCCGATGAAAGGCATACTGAAGGACTTTTAGCTTTCCTTAAAAATTCCGACGGCTTTGACCGAGTTTGAACCCGCGATCGTGGGCATATAAGCTCAGAATGCTACCAACTACGCCACCGAAGCCGCTGAAAACTTACCTCTTGGGGGCACATACAGCTTAAGGAGCCACAACAATAACGATTTTAACATTATAACAGTGCCTATCATAAATCTTGTACAACAATGATATACATTTCCAAGGAAACACACACACCTAAGTTTTCAAAATTCAAATGGTAATTATTTTTATCATTTTTTTCAAAATTGGTTCTTGTTTTTAGCTGACCATCGCCCTTTCCCTGATATCTCCCGTGTTTATAGGAATTTTTTGAGTTTTTTTAAATACGGGTGTTAAAACTTCTGCTACAAAATGAATCTCACTCAAAACCGTTGTGACCTTAATTAATCATTCTATGAAACGTTAACTTTTTTTAGTATGCTCAGAATAAAAATGGAAATAATGACGCTTAATTAATTAATTAATCATGTGAAAATATGCGAGATTCATTTTGTAGCAGAAGGTTTAACACCCACATTAAAAAAAGAAAAATCAAAAAATTCCTATAAACACGGGAGATATCAGGGAAACGGTGAAGGTCAGCACAAAACAAGAACCAATTTTGAAAAAAAAATTGATAAAAATAATGAACATTTGAATTTTGAAAATTTTTAACTTTGTTTCTAATAGTAAGGTGTGTGTGTTTTCTTGGAAATGTATATCAATATTGTACAAGATTTATGACAGGCACAGTTATAATGTTAAAAGCGTTATAGTTGTGGCTCCTTAAGCTGTATGTGCTCCCTTAATGTACTCTAGTGAGATATAAAGAAGCAATTGTTCGATCTAAAAATCTCACCGGAACTGACTCATAAGCAATAATACATATTCCAAATCAGTTAATACTTACGCAATCTGGCGCAATTAAACCAGTAGATGAATCGGTTCACCAAGGAATAGTGGAGGACACTGAAACAAAGATGACCTCACCCTCACGCAAATGGCGGGGAGCCCGGAAGCTATTGCATTTCACGCAACGATTAGGCTATGCTAAAATATAAGCCTGGCATGGAAAAAGTTTTTACGTCTAATCCCACAGATTATGTGCACCTGACGGAAGGTTAAATAGAACAAATGGATTCTACTCAGCACTAAGTAATTCTTTTAACTCTTTTGAATATGTGAAAATGTGATCACGGATAAATGGAACAGTTTGGAAACACTCAAACTATCTTCAACTTACCTTATTGATTCCAAATGCATGTATAGTCATTTTGGAAGCCATATTTTTAGCCTATTTTCATTTTATGAAAAAAAAAAGGCTTTTGAGATCACCTTTTGTCCGTGTGTGCGTAGGTGTGTGTGTGTCCCTAATAACTTCTAAACGGCTGGTGCGATTTTAATGAAACTCGGTAAGGTCATAGCACCATTTTGGTCGACCCCGACTATCTCCTTGAAATTTTGATACGTCTCACCAACCAAACATGGTGGCTGTGCGAAATACTTCACCAGCATTCAATATCTACGAAAGTATTGCAGATATCACCCTGGCATTTTGTACGATGGTAAAGAGCACTACTAGGAGTTCATCTATGGAACTTTCAAAAACCTGGTAATTACAAAACCAGCATGGCGACAAGCGAAGTTGAGATTTTAAATGAACTTTTCTCACGAATTAAGAATTCAAACGCAATAAAACATGGTAGAGCAAATATTTATTGACATTATAAGGCAGTGGCACCTAATTTAGTTCAATTGTTTACATAACCTCAAGATGGCGGCTGTGCGAAATATTTAACTGGCATTCTATATCTCCGACACTATTATTGATATCACCCTGAAATTTTGTACGGTGATAACGGCCACTACTACCAGTTTATCTATGTAACATTCAAAAACCTGTCAAGTACAAAACGAACATGGCGGCCCAGCGAATTTGAAACATTTCAATAGACTTTTCTTGCGATTTAACCACCTGAGCGCAGTGAAGTGAGGTACAGTAAGATTATAAGTTACATATTGTAATGCACTGTTTAATTCAATTGTTTACATAAACTCAAAATGGTGGCTGTGCGAAATTTTAAAATTAAGTTTTTATTTCTTGTGTCGTAATCGAAGTGATATTTGAATAATGAAACTACGCAATAATTGTCCTTTAATGGTAGATAACTCTATGGCCTATTCGTATAACAATCCAAAATGGCGACCATCCGAAATATTTAGCCGGTTCTCGGTATCTACGGATATATTACAGCAATCAAACTGAAATTTTATGTTCATAGAGGCTATGAACATAAGTTCACCTATAGGACTTTCAATAACCTTTTACCCCAAATCCAACATGGCGGCGACGCGATCTATAAATATTTAAATGGTCGTTTCTCGCGATTTAACCATCCAAGTGCAGTTAAACTTTGTACGGTAAATGCTTACACAAATCTTAATCCACTGGCATCTAAATTATTTCAATTGTTTTCATAACCACAAGATGGCAGTTGTGAGAAATTTTAATATCTCGTTTATATTACTTGTATCCAAATCATGCTATTGAAGTTTGAATACCACACGTACATATTAATCTTCATGTAATAGTACATAAATGAAGATCCAACATGGCGGCCATCTGAAATATTAGATGGTTCTCAATATCTCCGAATCTATTACAACTATCAAACTGAAATGTTATATGATGATAGAGGCAATTAACATTAGTAGGATATAAGAAAATAGGCTGTATAGTTCTTCACGGAACTACTTGTTAGTCTAGTCATCACAATCTCTAAATTGACTTTCTATTCATTCGGCCGACACGTTAATGAACCCAATTTGAAATTGGACGCGGTAGGCCTATATAACTTTCCTGCTCACACTTGCCAATCTGGAAGTAATTACATGGGTTGGTACATTTTTCTTTTATGCCTTTCTTGTAATGAGGATAATTGGATGACGTGTTTTATTCGTCAGATGATCACCATCAAGTTCCGCTGACATACGGGACTCCAGAATGCTCTAACCGACCATGTTAATTATCAACTATTTATTTACTTTTTCCTAAGCAACTATTTACAGAAACTAATTGAATTTTCAGGGATGTTCCTTCAACCTTTCTCCTCACTTTAGCACATCCTTTTAATAGATAAATGTATTTTTGATTTCTCATTAATATTTTAATTTTAATAGCATTTCCATCTGCCAGAATTAAACTTAAGTAAGTTTTGGAAACCTGACGGGTTAAAATATAACACATATAGAAATTATTTCTAAAAGTATCAGCTTTGTATCTTTAAACGTTAGGGAATAAAATCAATTAATAAATAGATTTTATCGCATCCGTTGCGTAGTGGTCAGCATGATTAGCTACCATCCAGAAGGTCCGCGGTTCGATTCCCGGCTCTGCCACGATATTTGAAAAGTGGTATGAGGACTGGAACGGAGTCTACTCGGCCTGGGGTGGTCCAAATGAGTAGAGGGGGTTCAATTCCCACCTCAGCCATCCTCGAACTGGTTTTCCCACTTCGTCTTCGAGCAAATGCCGGGACGGTACCTAACATAAGGCCACGGCCGCCTCCTTCCCTCTTCCTCGTCTATCCCTCCCACTCTTCCCATCCCTTCATCAGACCCCAGTTCGCTTTGCGGGTGAGGCCGCCTGGGCGACGTGCTAGTCACATTCCCCAGTTGTATCCAAGACCTAGATTCTCAAGCTCCAGGACACTGTCCTTGGCGGAAGAGGTGGGATCCCTCGCTTTGTCCGAGGGAAAAGCCAACCCTGCAGGGTAAACGATAAAGAAAGAAAGCAAGAAAGAGGGAAAAAGAAAGAAAGAAAGAAAGAAAGAAAGAAATAGTTTTTAGCGAGAATTTGTAGTCAAAGTATTTTTGATAACTGAGGAAACGATCATCAGCTTTGGTTTAGGGTTCATTCCAACACCACAAAACAGGATTTGCTTTCTTGTTTTCTTTAAATGGTCATTGTTTATAAGAGCGGAAAACATAAAAATAGTACTTGAGTGTGTTTATTAATCTGACGCACGGGTGTCGGAACTTAAAAGGAAGGTTAATAAAGTAACCCCTGACACTACATCCCATTATGGGCCTAGACCTACCAAGCGACCGCGGCCCAGGCATTTGGCCGGCAGATATTGGGGTGACACGTGGTCAGCTCATCGGGTCCCCTTGGCTGGTAATCTTGGTTTTCTAAAATCCCTGACGGAGCCGGGAATCGAACCCTCCGGGCCTCCGGTTGAGAGGCAGGCGTGCTACCCCAACCTCTCAAGGTTAATACAGTGCTCAAAAATAGTTTTGCATACTGCGACTTAGTGGCTTGTTTATTTTGCTATGCGTATGTAATCACATTATATACAGACTTCGCTCAAGGCAGCCCCTCCGAAGACAGCTACGAGACATATCAATCAGAACTTTGATATAGTCCGGTGCTGGTCTCATGATTGGAAGATTTTTCCTCCACACGAGTGCCGAGACATGCCATCTGTCACATCTAAAGTACCAGGATTTGATCTTCCTCGTCTGATATGGCCAAAATTAAACCGGATCAGGACCAATTCTGGTGTTTGTGTGAACTCTTTGTTCTAGTGGAACAGGTTACCCTCTCTAACGTGTGACTATGGAGCCGATAAAAAAAAACGGTGAAGCACATCATTCAGGAGTGTCCTATATGAGCCTGTGGTGGCAACATAATGGATTTTACCGCAGTGACTCATGCATCAGTGGACTATATTTTAAATGTTGTTTGAGTCTTCAGTCTTTTGACTGGTTTGATGCAGCACTCCATGCCTCACTGTCCTGAGCTAATTGTTTCATCTCTATATAGCTACTACGCCCTACATCGAGACAATCTGTTTAACATATTTTAACCTTGGTCTACTCTTAGTGTTCTTGTCCTCGACCCTTCCTTCCATAACTAAGCTTGCTATGCCTGAGTGTCTTAGTATGTGTCCTACTAACCAATATCTTCTCTTATCTTGCCACGGTGGGTGAGTGGTCAACGTGTCGGTCTACTAACCCCAAGCTTGCAGGTTCGCTTCTGGCCGTGGCAAGTGATTTTTGAAAGGCGGCAAAAATTACGACACCAGGTTATACGATGTTGGCATGTCAAAGAATCCATTTGAATTCAGTAGGCCGTGTCCATAATGGCAAAATTAATCTCAGGAGTTCCCACCAACATGAAGTTCCTAATTTCTCTACTAGAAAGCGCTATACTGTTACCGACAGTAGTGGCTACGCTGGCTAACGCGCAGCATTAGGTCATGGGGCCAAGCTCTCTGCTGACTCGGTAGACGCGTGGGTTCGAGCCCCACCGTCGGCCGTCCTTGAAATGGTTTTCCGTGGTTTCCCATTTTCAACACCAGGCAAATGCTGGGACGGTACCTTCTGACAGGCCACGGCCGCTTCCTTCCACATCCTTGCCCAGTTTCATTCACCATCATTCATTTCATCTCTCATTAACTCCTCTCATGAGGTTGGCGTCAGGAAGGGCAACCGGCCGTAAAAACCATCGCCACAATGACTTCCATCGCATCTCATCCCCGACCCCGTAGGAAAACGGGAATAATAAGGGGTAGACATACAAAGCGCTATACTGTTCAAGGAACTTAGATATCTAATCTCCTTGTTTTCCATAGTGCTTCAAGGAACAACGAAATTCGACAAGCACGCTACCCTTTGGGTGTCAAATAACAATGCTTGCACCCGGCACCCCAGGCCATACCATTTTATTATTATTATTATTATTATTATTATATCTTCTCTTCATTAGCAATCGCCAGAAACATCTTTCCTCTCTTACTAGTCTTAATACCTCTTCGTTTGTAACCCTATCTACCCATCTGATCTTCATCATTCTCCAGTAACACCACATTTCAAACGCTTCAATTATCCTGTTTTCTGCGGCACCAATAGTCCAAGTTTCAATTCCATAGAGTGCCACGCTCCAAACAAAGGCCTTCAAAAATGACTTCCTAATACCTAAATCTATATTCGATGTCAACAGAATCCCTTTCTGTAGAAATGCTTTCCTTGCCTGAACTAACCTACTTTTTATATCCACTTTGCTTCGACCATCACTGGTTATTTTGCTTCCTAAGTAACAGAATTAAGATGTTAAATTATGAGAATATCTGTGTGTTTGTTTTCTTTATCTATATTTAATTATGATGTTCGTGTGGACAACGTTACTTCATCCTTTTGCACCCTAGAGCTTTAACTCTTCCCCAATATTCTCGCATTCGCGTTCTGTGAGCTTCCTTTCTTTCATCAGTCCATTTGATGCCAGTTTTCAATTTTGGATTTTGTTGGATACTCTTGATGCTCGAAGATTTCTCAGGAGAGGTGCACGATTCTGGATGTGTTAAATTTGAGATTCATACTTATAGATTTTTAGCCTACTTTTCACATTTTGCAAAAATGAGGAAAAAGTAGACTTATGAGATCGATCCGGGAAAATGTGTGTCTGTCTGTCTGCCTGGCTGTGTGTGTGTCCCTCCCCCCTATCAACTCCTAAACGGCTGCACCAATCAAAACCAAATTTAGTATGAGTAAAGATGGGCACCGGAATATCTCACGTCCATATTTGAAAATGATGTCAGTGCTACCAACTGCTGAAAAAACGCACTATAAATTTGAGTTCCATGTTGGATATCATGCAAGGTATGCATTGGAGCTATTCCAAAATTAGCATACATGTAGATAATACTATTTCAGTTTAATTTCCAGGAGGCCAACTATGACAGTGTTGCCGAAATAATTTTAAGCCTTCTGATAGGTCCAATATTTATATGCATATAACATCTCCACTATCAATTGGATTTCAACCAAATTTTGTATGTAGTTTCTGTACATAAGCAGATATGACTGAGCATATTATTAAGAGCCACCAGGGCTGCCAACTGTTAATAATAGCTCTCTCTATTTTTTTTATCCAAATACCAATATATCAGAAAGTATGCTAGCCAACAGTTTTAAACTATGCACACGTATATTATGACATTTTAGATTAATTTGGAGTAACTTACATACGACAATTCTACCAACATGATTATAAGCCTGCCGATAGTACCAATTTTTAAATACATGTAACTTCTATACTATCAGTTGGATTTCAACCAAATTTCGTATGTGCTATGTGTACCATAACATATATGACTAAACGTATTGTTAAGAGCAATCAGGGCTGCCAACTGTTAATAAATGCTGTCTATATTTTGTTTACCCTAATATCAATATATCAGAAAGTATGCAAGCCAACAGCTCTATACTTTGCACACGTATAGCACCTGACATTCTAGATTAATTTGGAGTAATCAATACAAGGCAGTGCTGCCAACATGATTCTATGCCTGCTGATATGTCCAATTTTAAAATACATGTAACTTCTATAATAACAAATGGATTTCATCCAAAATTGGCACAACAAGATATCATAATATTTCAGATTATTTCTGACCAGCACACGCATGGTATTGTTGGCAACATGCTTTAACGCGTGCTAATAGATCCAGTGTCTAACAGCATGTAACGTCCATTGGACTTCAACCAAATTTTGTATTCTGTACCTTAATAGATGGAACTAAGAATATATTCAGTCACCTGGGCTGCCAACTGTAGTGCTCTATTAGGCTACATTATACCAGGTATATTTTGAACTAATTAGATATTTCGATATTACCAACTTAATTTCGTCATTATTCTAGATAGGTTCATATACTGTAGAATAATCATTGGCATGAAAAGTAGGCTGTATAGTTCTTCATGGAACTTCTTGTTTCAACTTCGATGAACCTGGTTCCCTTGGTTTTCTTGTTAAGAAAGTAGGAAACAATCTTGTTGGTCTGTCTGAGCGAGCTCATGCGTGTTATGTGGCCATAAAATGAAATCCTCCTATTCCGTATGATGTCTGTTATCCTCTCAATGTGCTGGTCGAGTTTGTTGTGATGCCACTCGTCACTTTCTCTAATTGGTCCAAGGTTCTTCCTCAGGATTTTCCTTTCTTTGGCTCCTAACTTTCCAATCAGACCTTTTTTATTCATTACCAGGCATTCTGGTGCATACATGGCTTCTGGACGAATGACTGAAGAATAATGCTTAAGCTTGGCGTTGATGGACAATGATCTTCTGCTGTAGACATCTCTAGTTAATTGGTATACCACTTCTATCTTGTTGATCCTAGGTATGATTGCTTCCATCTCAGAATTGTTAGGTTCTATCCACTCGCCTATCTACTTAAACTTTTCAGCCTGCTTGATTGTGTCCTGTTCCACAATGAGCTCCCTGGGAGGTGGTTTAACCCCTCCAGTGTCACTGAAACATATTGAACTATTCTATGAGTGATCTTTTTTATGAAATATTTAACCATGCTTATTTTTATTAATCTTCATATTGTTAAAAACATTTAATAGGAGGGAAACAGTGCAAAGTATGAATCAGTTCGGGGAAATCATCACGAAAAGCAGGCATAACTGGGAATATTACTCTTGCATCTGCATCACAACTGCTCTCATTTCCAACCGTTTCATTGTCCCTTGATGATACACCCTCAATTGATTCAATACTATCTTCAATATCACTGTACAAATGCCTTCAAATTGAAGCCACAATTTAAACGTACGAGCCCGATATTTCAATGTTAAATCGTACATCAAACTCAAACTGTCAAACGCAAGTAGCCATTTGTAACTCTTCAATCCTCAAAAACAAAAATTAAGCGATTCACGTATTCAATTCAGGTTCCAGTTGCGTTCGTTAAGGTTGTCCAATACCTTCCTGCCATCTACCGTAAATAAAAGTTAACTTATGATAGCCTGCGAAATATTCCGTACGAAACCCGGTAGGGCAGAAAATACACTTCGGAATATAACGTAAAGGACACGCTAGGCGAAGGTATTAACGCGGAATATTCCGGAAGAGACACGGTAGGTGTTAATATTAGATATAAACTCTGTTTTTTGAAAAGAGATATGAGGGCCTGCTTTTGTTGCTTGTGTTCTAAGTTGGATAATTTGTTTTTCATCAGTATCTTGGTTCTAGGGAATCAGAGAATATATTCATTTATTTATTTATTATATGCAGCTGTGAATGTCTCGTGTTCCTGGTGTGAAAATACATTTTAGTATTATATTTCATTGAATTATCATTTAATTTATAGTTGAAAAGGTAGCCTTATTCAGATTATAGAGTAGTGACACAACTGAAATCTATGAAACTCGACCTGTTGTGCGAATCATCGTGCTCCCGCTTGAGGCGGGGTGCTGGATTCTCATTTCCGGTATCCGACTTGGCACCGCACGTGACAGTCACCTGACAAGTACTTTCTCAAACCCTAATGGGCTCCAGAAAAAGAGAAATGTAATTCTCGTTGCGATATAAGTTTACGGTTTTAAATTAATCTTTACAAGTAACGAGTTCAAAAAAGGAATGTGAACTTCGTTAGTCTTTTGTTTAAGACATTAGCAAGTTGGAGGCATGATCAGCATTCTTCTTGTAAAAGAGCAAGGGTTCTTTTAAAGTACAGTTAACCAGAGAATGTCCAACTGCATTTGAGACAAGAGAAATGTAAATGATACTTACACTACGTCACACGATGCTACTACAGTACTTGAAACGTTACATTGTCTACGATTCGTCTCTAAATTCAGTGAAAGTTCACTGCACACTGCTGATATACGAATATATGTGTGTCTACCCCTTATTATTCCAGTTTTCGATGGGGTCGATTGCGAGATGCGACGAAAGTCTATGTGGCGGATGGTTTTTATGACCGGATGCCCTTCCAGACACCAACCTCATGAGAGGAGTTAATGAGAGATTAAAAGTTTGAAGATGAATGAAACTGAGTAAGAATGTGGAAGGAAGCGGTCGTGGCCTGTCAGGAGGTACCGTCCCAGCATTTGCCTGGAGTTGAAAATGGGAAGCCATGGAAAACCATTTCAAGGACGGCCGACGGTGGGGCTCGAACCTTTGCGTCTACTGATTCAGCAGTACTGAGTGGTTTAGTTGGTAGCATGATGAGCTTCTATGCCCAAGATCGAGAGGTCAAACCAGGCCGAAGTCGTCGGATTTTTAAGAGCGTTATAAATCCCTCAGTATGCCTTCATTTGGAGGGGAAGTAAAGCCATCGGGCTCATGTCATAGATTTGTGGCCTTTATGAACCTTCCACTAACTGCACTTATGTGAAGCTAAAATTTGTAGGTTAGATTTGATAACGCTCTATTAGTTCCAACGTTCGCTGCCAGGTGATGGTTGCGAAGGCATCTAGTAGCCAAGTCCGCAGCTAGGTGTCGTGGACGGTAGCATTTGGAAGCAAGAGTAGGAACTACTTAAAAATTGATCGTCTGCAGTCCACCTGAATCACAGATAACACACACTAATACAGACATACTAATACAGACTATCACCGGTTATCAGACAAATTCTACACACACCCAAAGTACACGGGGCTACATGATCACGTTGTCGTAGCCCCTAAATTAAGGAACCAACCAACTATGATTTCTGTTTAAAAATAATAATTATAACAATAATTACTCTTTTTGTTACCAACCTAAGCAGACGCTGAAATCTGGAATGGCGTGGGTAGAAGAGATAAAGGAACAACACCTTCTACGAAGGAATACTGGACTAATTTTAAAGTTAAAAGGAAATAGTTTGAAATGACGTGGTTCTTAGTTGACCCAAACGAAACAAAGAGAAGAATGACTTTCGTGTTCATTGGCAGTATCTCTCTCGGAAAGGAAGAGGAATAGATGAATATATATTCTAAACCTATGTAGAATGGAAGACAAAGGAGGAATACGTGACTATCATCTAGAGATAATTTATGAAACGAGAAGTGCATGTATACAAATGATGCAACAAAACATGTTGTTGTTGTTGTGTTTGTTTATTCATTATATGGGCCTGGGACATCTAGGGCATCAGCCCCGTGTAGTTCTGTGAATGATGAACTTGTACTTTTCTGACAATCTAATCACCCGTGAGCAGTGAAATTTGACAGAGCGAATCCTTATTCAGAGCTTAGTACCTGGTACACACGCAAACTAATGTAGATCGATTATTTTCAAACATTCCAGATAGTGTCAGATCGAAATGTTAAAGACACTCAATTCCTCAAATTCAAGCGATCGAAGAGAAGCTTCGTATAATGATCAGTAATGATGATAATAAAAATAATAATAATTATTATTATTATTCTATGGGCACATGTTCTATGAACAATGACCGGCTCACAAAGAAAATCTGCAATTTTCTCAAATCCAAGACATCTAGAATACAGTGGTTCCAAGAGTGACCACCAAAGAACATGGAACTGATGACCACAGTGGATGAAGGTCTTCATTGAAACTAAAGCAACACTACTGTTCTTGTGGCATGAACATCAGCTCTAAACTGCAAAGTGCATGGTCATATTATGTAAAGTCTATTAGTTACAGTGTGCCTTGTGGGAAATATTTCAGTGGAATTCCACCAGTTGAGTTGTGAGCCAATGTAAGCATATTCGCGACGCGCTTCACTAGACGGAGGAGTAACGAACATTGGCTGGTAGATTCATTTCCATTCATTACATAATTTAATCTGAGCGTTGTGCCACAAGCCACACAATGTGAGTGCTTCATTTGGCTAAATAACGACAGTGTTCGCTTTCACTTTGATGAATTCCTTCTCCTAGAGGAATATACTTCGAATGAAGTTACATCTACTATGAGAAGAGTGCTGGGGTGATTATGTTTGTTCTACGCACCACTTTCCATAGTAGTCAATCAATTGAGTCGTTCATTTGCTAAACTCGGTTAATCCACATGTGAATAAGGATCATATCGTAATAGTACATTATGCAACGAGCCTATAATGGCAATAATTAAAACACGAGTGTGTTTATAAAACGAGCGTAAGCGAGTTTTATAATTTTTCATACGAGTGTCTTAATTACCATTATAGGGGAGTTGCATACGACTGTTTATGTTCGACGATAATTATAACTTTATTATATGTTTTAACATAAATATTCATAAATATCTATGGGATTCAGTTAATTCAGTTAGGGCGCGCTGGCTTTGCTGACTGAACAGAGCGCATGCGTGGGTCAAGGCACTCCAAAAGCAGAGACCATTCACTTTGCTTGCCAACACAGAAATATGTTGGATTTTGAGCGCATGCGCGAAGGTATCCTTACCTTATTGGTCAGACAACTGTTTCTTGAGCTCTGATTGGTGGGAGAAACTGTTTCATAATGAAAACTAGTGTTATAATGACCCCCATTATGATACAGTTTTCCGACACATAATGTTTACATTTCGACATCGTCGAACATAAAATTATTTATTTTATTATTTTACTTTATTTTAGTTTATTTTATTTGGTTTTATTTTGATTCTGTTTTGTTTTGTTTTGTTTTGTTTTATTTATTTTGTTTTGTTTTGTTTTATTTTATTTCGTTGTTATTTCGTTTTATTTTGTTTTAAATTGGTTCCTGATTTTGTTTTTGTTTTTATTTCATTTTGGTTATTTTGTTTTGTTTTATTTTGATTTTATTTATTTTGTTTTATTTTATTTTATTTTGTTTTGTTTTATTTTGATTTTCCAGAAAACAAACACAATACCAAAAACAAAATAAAACACGAAGCAAAAAGCAAAAATTCGAAGACAAAAGTAAAAGCAAAAAACAAAAAGTAAGAAACACAAAGCAAAAAGCAAATTTCAAAAAATGCAGAAAACAAACATGAAACCAAAACCAAGAAAGAAAAGCGAAACGTAGAATTCCAAAGGAAAAGCACAAAGCACACACAAAACCAAAAACACAAAGTAATAGGAAAAAAAGTAGAAAACAACAAACACAAAAGATACGTGAGGCAAAGTCCAGAGAAACGTTTCTCATGAAAATGATTCTTATTCACAAGTGGATTAAACGAGTTTTGCAACTGGACGACTCAATGTTAAACTATGGATAGTTTCCAATTTCTATAGAAGTCTTCCACATTATGTGGGAGAATTGCGACCTACTTGAAACAAACAATGACCGATGATCACAAATGGGAAATATATCCACAGCAATGAAAGTAAAGAAAAATTTAAGCATAAACTATTTAAAATTTAGAACCATTTTAGCTCAATGGATAAGGCATTAGCTGCCCAACTGGAATGAATAGCTTCGATTCCCGGCAGTGGCAATGATTTCATAAATTTCTCCAGTTCTCAGCTTGATCCTGGTCCAATCATCCAGGAGCACTAATTATAACGGATGAATTTTCACCAATGGTAGATTCTCCCTTGGGGTAAAGTTCGATCAAGGCTTAGTACTGACATTACTACTCTCATTAGTCTAAACAGGATAAAAGTTCCGCCTGATAAATATTTTATTATTAAAGATCACAGTGTGGTCATTAATGGGACATGTTTCGAGGCCTGAATATTATTATTGGCCCCTTCATCAGCCGATATGACAGAACGATACAAGAATATTTTTTGCGTAGCTCTTAAAATTCCCTTAGAATTGAATCTTGTATGGTGCACCATAAAGAAAGATTGAAACATTTACGCCTGATATGAGTTACGGTATGTCAAAAGTCTTATGAACTAGGTCTATAAACACTTTCAATGGACGCCTCACGGTGGTACTTTAGATGTTATTGAAGACACAAATGTATGGTACCGGTTCGATTCGACAGCAACCGTTCAGAACACCTTTGTTGGAATCAGCAGTAGGGACACATAATTCCTCAATACTTCGCCAGCAATATAGAGATAATAAAACCTATGAAGTCACTGCACTGAAATCATATCTTGCATAATATAGAGCTTACGAAGTGCATAACTTCAACACTTGCCATGGCAGAGATTGGCCTCTAATCCGTCTTGTTAGAGCAACGATAAATAACCAAACTTATTGTATTGGCAAATAGCAAGAGGTTAAATTGTGTGCAATGCCGGTTCTGAACTGTCTTTTATAATATTTAGGCCTCGAAACATCATCCAGAATGAACCATCTATATATATATATATAAATGAAAGTTTGTCTGTTTTTCTGAATTTCTACGGAAGTTTGAGTTATTATCGCGTTTCAGACTGGTTTATGACGGTTGCACGCAAAAACAAAATTTTTGTCTGTCTGTCTGTTTGTCTGTTTGTCTGTGTACAACTTTGCACGCGCATCACTCGAGAACGGCTGAGTGGATCAACATAAAATTTGGTACAGGAGTCGATCACAGGCACGAAAGTAATCATTGATGTAACTCTTCTCCATACCTCTCATAAAAGAGGGCCTACCCCCTTAAAATGCATGCTGAAATGGGCGTAGAAAAACGAGACAAAGCTCATTTTCAGCGTCTCAATGTGAGAAACAAAACTCGGGAGCCCCACGGGCCCAGAAAACCACATTTTAAGGTCCTAAAACCAACAGTTTTTGAGATATACCCAGAAAACAAATTTCATTTATTAAGCTATTGAAGGAATGCAAGCCGGTTACCATGGCAACACAATCTCAGAAGTACATCTATTTCTGTAAGACGCAATGCCATTCCATTTAATGCATTATTGTGAACGTTCGCAAACGGTATTAAGGTTATCACGGAACCAACTTAAGCTGCAAAATTCACAAATACGTATATAATGCGCTCAAGGGGGTCAAGGGGTGCTCTTGAATTTGTTCACGTGATTTATACGGACGGGTGTGGTACTAAAGGTCTATTATATCCCTATCCCTAAATAATTATTATGATTATTATTATATTATGGCGTACAAGGACGAGCAAAACTCATTTTCAGCCCAACGGTGGCACGGAGGCTACTACGTTTTAAGGCTCTAAAACCACGTTTCTGAGATATTCCCAGTAAACTAATTTAATTTAATAAACTAATAAAGACCACCTCGTGGCGCAGTGGCTAGCATTTTTGGCTGTCACTCCGTAGGTACCGGGTTCGATCCCCGGCTCTGCCAAGAATTTAAAAGTCTTGGTATGGTCTGGTACGGGGTCTCCCAGCCTCGTGATGCAAAATGGGAACCTGCCGGATGCTATGGTAGGAGGAGGAGTGGAAAGGAACTGGCCACCCTACCACACGCTAACTACAGCTCGGGATGCCTGGTTAGTGATCCCTTGACTTAGTCAAGGGCTCTTATTCAGGTCGCTTACGTCCCTGGAGGGCATATGGCACTCTTTTATTTTATAAAATAATAAATAGATGACGAGTACAGAAGAACACCAAATCAGGAGCTATATAGATATACTGAGAAAATCACAGATGTGGCCAGGAAGAGACGTCTGGCTTTCTATGGACATGTCTCATGGATGAACCCAACAAGAACCAACCGGCTTCTCAACTACTGGGGGAAGAGAAAGAGCGTGACACCGTCGCTAACAGTAGTTAACAAGGATATCCAAGAACTGAAGATAATGAAAAGTAATATTAGAAGCCGATCACATCTCAGAAAGGTACTTAAACAGAAGAGTTTTCAGGACACACCACCCTGTAAGGAAACCGGCAACACCTGGACAAAAGAGAGGAATGAGAAACGTAGCCAGAAAATGCGCGAATATTGGGCAAACATCAAGTCCCTCACCAAGCTGAAAAGTTGTACGTCGTGGTCCTGAGCTCGCCCATCCGAAAGAAGAAGAATAACAAGAAACTAATGAAGTAATGCAAGCCGGTAACCTTGACAACAGTGTCACAAGAGGTGACATCCAACTTTCCATCTATTTCTGTAAGAAGCAATGCCACTCAATTTATTAAATTTCTGTTAAAGTTTGCAAATGGCTATAAGGTTATCGTGGAATCAAACATAGACTGTAAAATTCAACAATGCGATTAAGGGGGTCAAGGGGTACCCTACAATTTTTACACGTGACTTACACGTGTGATATGCGTAATTTTGTACATAAGGTCTATTACAGTATATCTCCAAACAGCAACATTATTTTAAAATATTTCTGAATTGGAATAGTGTTTTTTGCAGTTTTTGGGAATTTGGGCCATTGGAGACTAAAAAACCCGCATTTTCATGCACCTAAAACCTTCATAATTTATTAAAGGGTTCTTCCTGGGGATGAGGACTTTCCACAACGGTGAGGATCAGTTTTAATTTGACATAAATTGCGTTTCGTCTACGAGGTTTTCAATATTATTTTCACGTCAGGAAGTGCACGTTAGGTGAATTTAGTTTGAGAGCACATTTTAATCAATCATATTTTTGTCGACAAAAGCGTTCGTCGTAAATATGATTTTGTTTGATACTGTGTGGTTGATATATCTTTATGTTTATGTGCGCCTATAATGCATGTTCGGGTGCTTGGAGCATCGTAAAATTTGGTATTGTAACCATGAGTCAATACACCAATCATTTTGAAAACGCTTCAACGTACTTCTCATAGAAGGGTTGGTATAAGGAACAACTTTTCAAAATACATGCTAAAATAGGTGAAAAATAAAAATTATCCTAGAAGGACGACCAAAGCATATGTTGCGCTTCTCAATGTGTGACACAAAACTAGGGAGTCTATAAAGGGTCTCCGAAAACCACATTTTACGGCCCTTAAATTAATAGTGTCTGCGATATACCCAGAAAACTAACTACGTTCTGATAAACTTATGAAGGAATGACAAGCCCCTAACCATTGTAACAGTATCTCAATTGATAACGTCTGGTTATTAATACCGAAGACCGTTCGAAGAGCGGGTGCTTCTGCTAGTTTAATTTCTAAAATTACTATTCTCATCATTAACGCTGCGTAAACTAACGAGAAAACAATCCATATCTTCGGGCACGTATTCTATCAAGTCTTACAAAAATCCCTTTGGCCATAAAATGAGGACCTTTGCACATGAGGTATGATAGTACAGAATAGCAACTTCATTATACGATTCATTTTAAAATATGCCAAAGTAAGCATGTGCCTCCACTAACCTGATAACAAAGTCAACAAGAAGTTCCATTACGAACTAAAGAGCCTACTTTTCTTAAAATTTAAGATTCGTGCCAATTATTAATCTATATGGATCTATCTAGAATAATGACGAAATTATGTTGGTAATATCGAAATTTCTAATTAGTTCGAAATACTGTTTACCTGGCATAATGTAGCCCAATAGAGAACTACAGTTGGCAGCCCTGGTGACTGAATATATTCTTAGTTCCATCTCTTAAGGTACAGAATACAAAATTTGGTTGAAGTCCAATGGATATCATGGACGTTACATGTAGTTAAACATTGGATCTAGCAGCGCGTGTAAAATCATGTTGGCAACAATTATTTATTTATTTATTTATTCGTATCAGAAGCATTAATACTATATATGTATACATTAAAACTCTTACCGGATTAAATACAATGCAAAGTCACACTAAACAAACAAGAGTCTATACTACTTTTGTCCAGAAGTTAGCGACATCCAGTGCATTTTCTCCCGCCTGAAGCAAATCTTGTACTGTGCATGTTTGAGGGCACCTGCTGCACTGCAACAAATGAGACGTAGTCTGGATTACACCACATTCACACAATGAGGACTCGTTTTTGAAATACCACTTCTGCAGGTTACTTTTACATCTTGTCACGCCTGCCCGTAATCTGTTCAGTGATCTCCAGGTACTCTATTTCCCCATATGACCAGGTGGTAGTTCTTCACTAGGTGTCAGCCATTCTTCGGAGCGATTGCAGCTTGCACGCCACAGATCGATTCGGGATTGTTGAGGTGTCCTCTTAAGAGCCTCGGTAATTCTGAGGAAACTTTTCCTTGATTTGAGTCTCGAAGTAGCTGGCTTGTATCCATACAGAGGGTGAGCTTTAGATGTTACCGCCTTCTTCTTCTCAATTTTTGCTGCAATCTCACGACGAATATTAGGAGGGGCAATGCCAGCAAGACTGTACAATTTATCCAAAGGAGTAGGCTTTAGATATCCGGTAATAACGCGACAGGTATCGTTTAGAGCAGTATCTACATTCCTGGCGTGGGTTGACTTGTACCATACTGGGGATGCATATTCCGCAGCAGAGTAACATAGAGCAATGGAAGAGGTTCTCACAGTATTGGGATGTGCCCCCCAGGTAGTACCCGTTATCTTCCTTATAATATTATTTCTGGCTGCCACTTTTTGCTTGGTGTTCGAGCAGTGTTTCTGGCAAGCGAGAGCACGGTCGAGGGAAACTCCAAGATATGGCAACAATGACATACATATATTGGTCAGATATAATCTGAGATAATATGATCTATTGTTGTGTCAATTTTGAATGAAATCCATTAGTTTGTATAGAAGTTAGGTGCATTTTAAAATTGGACCTATCAGCAGGCTTAGAATAATGATGGCAGCACTGGCGTAGGCCTATATTAGTTACTCCAAATTAATCTAGAATGCCAGCTACTATACGTGTGCAAAGTTTTGAGCTATTGGCTTGCATACTCTATGATATATTGATATTAGGGTAACAAAAATAGAGACAGTTATTATTAACAGTTGGCAGCCCTGATTACTCTTAAGAATCGGCATCGTCAAATCTGTTATATAGCACACACGAAATTTGTTTGAAATCCAAATGGTAGTATAGAAGTTACATGTATTTAAATTTGGACCTGTCAGCGGGCTTAGAATCATGTTGGTAGCACTGACGTATATAAGTTACTCCAAATTAATATAGAATGTCAGGTACTATACGTGTGCATAGTTTAATGGTGTCGGCTTGCATACTTTCTGATATATGGGTATTTGGATTTAAGAAATTGAGAGCATTTATTAACTGTTGGCAGCCCTGGTGGCTCTTAAGAATACGCTGTCATATCTGTTTTATACATAACTTAGTACATGCGAAATTTGGTTGAAATCCAATTGATAGTGTAGAAGTTATATGCATTTAAAATTTGGACATATCAGCAGGCTTATAATCATTTTGGCAACACTGCCATGTATGGCCTCCTGGAAATTTAACTGAAATATTATTATCTATACGTGTGCCAATTTTGAAAGAGCTCCCATTCATACCTTCCAAGATATCCAATATGGAGCTCAAATTTCCAAACGCGATTTTTCAGCAGTTGGTAGCACTGACATCATTTTCAAATATGGCGGTGAGATATTCAGGTATAGATCTTTACTCCAACCAAATCTTGTTTCGATTGCTGGAGCCGTTTAGGAGTTGATAGGGACACACACACACACACACACACACACACACAGCCAGACAGACAGACAGAAGGACAGACAGACACACATTTGCCCGATCTCATAAGACTACTTTTTCCTCATTTTTTGCATGTGGAAAGTAGGCTAAAAATATACATTCGTCATAATTAAATTGTTTGTAAGCACTCTCTAATTAATCAAAAGTCCTACGCATTGAGAGTAACTCAACTTTGTTAGTGTATTTACCTGTGCCTCCTTTTTTTTACAATGATGGCTACGCTTTACGTACCGAGCATGTACGAGGATAATTTTTGTGGTAGTGTAACATTTTATACTCGTATATAGTACTTCTAGAAGAGACCAAGTGGCTCTCATCTTTCCACGCTAGTAAATCTGTTCTAAATGTACTTTGAATTCAAAGCAACATTTTTTTTGTCACTTGTGGCACTATAGGTTTTCAAGAATAATTATACACAAATAAATGAAACGCTATGTGTTTGGTTAAAACAGCGTCATATAATTGAACGTATTTGCTATTCATAGATTCTCTCTTTATTTGCATCACGATTCAGGCCTGAGGGCTGGATAATTTTTCCTAGGTATTTGTATTCAGACAATTGAGTTACTAAGCATTATTATTATCATTATTATTTATTTATTTACAGCGTATATTCCCAATATTACAAAGCGTTAAGCAATTTGACTCAATTCTTGACGTTCTTTTTTATTTTGTCAATATTGTTTCATTCTGTTGTGAATGCCAATTTTCTTTCATCAGACCATTGATGTCTGTAAGGTGTAGGTTTTGGTTGCTCTGGTTGGACTTCCCTGTTGCACTTTGTTACGGAAGGAGTCTCTGTCTGATGTGTCGGTTATGTTAGCAGTTCGCATGTATTTTTGAACATCTTTCATCTATGGTTTTGTACTTTTGAGTGATGATATGTAATCTAGTATTCTTTTGGTTAGTCGCGTATTCGGCAGTCTACTTATGTGCCCGAAGAAATTCAATCGTCTTTTTCTGAAGTCGACTTCGATGTTTGAGTATTTTTCAGTTGTCTTGATTGACTGTAGTCGGTACCCGTCAGGAGTGAGTCTTGCTCCCAGTATTTTCCGAATGATTTTTCTATCTTCTTTCTTGATGTTTTCAAGTCCATATTTCTTATTGAGTGTAAGTGTTTTGCTTGCGTAGAGACTTTCCGGTTTGATGACAGTGTTGTGGTGTCGAAGTTTGGTTTGTCTTGACATGCATTTTTTGTTATAGAGGTATGGATAAGTCCAAGTGCTCTCCTGGTATTCTGGAGACGGTTTTGTTGTGAGACTTTTTCGGATCCAGTTGGTTCGGTAAATTCTCCCAGATATTTGAAATGTGGGACTCTTTTGATCGTTCCGTAATTTGTTTGCATTTTGTCGCCTGTGTGACTTAGCAGTTGAGTTTTCTTGAAAGATATTTGAAGTCCCACTTTTTCGGCGTATTCTTGGAGTGTTTATATTTGTTTTATTGCGGTCTCTTGATTTTCTGTTAGTATAACCAAGTCATCGGCGAAGGCAAGATATGGTATAGAGAGATTGTTTTTACGAAAGCCAAGCGTAACTGGTTTCCAGACATTTTGTTTCCTGAGCTCTTTTTCCCATTCTTACATGACTTTACCCAGGACAATGTTGAACAAGAGAGGGGAAAATCATCTCCTTGTCGCACACCTGTCGGAATTCGAAAGGTTCCGAGATTTCCCCCAGAAATTTGACTTTGGATTTTGTGTTGGTTAGCGTTTGTTCAATGAGTTTCCGTGTTTTGTGGTCTAATCCTCCTTCTTCAAGGATCTGGAAGAGTGATTCTCTATCGATCGAGTCATATGCTTCTTTGGAATCGACAATTGTATGTCTACCCCTTATTAATCCCGTTCTCCAACGGGTTCGGGGATGAGATGCGATGGAAGTCTTTGTGGCGTTAGTTTTTACGGCCGGATGCCCTTCCTGACGCCAACCTCATAAGAGGAGTTAATGAGAGATGAAATAATAATAATATTGTATGAATGATGGTGAATGAAACTGGGCAAGGATGTGGAAGGAAGCGGCCGTGGCCTGTCAGAAGGTACCGTCCCAGCATTTGCCTGGTGTTGAAAATGGGAAACCACGGAAAACCATTTCAAGGACGGCCGACTGTGGGGCTCGAACCCACGCGTCTACGGAGACAGCAGAGAGCTTGGCTCCATGACCTAACGCTGCGCTTTAGCCAGCGTAGCCACTATTGTCGGTCATGTTTGAAATCGACAATAGTAATAATAATATCGTATGGCCTCAGGTGCTGGGTGCATGCTTAGTTATTTGACACCCAAATGGTAGCTCGCATGTCGAATTTCGTTGTTCCTTGAAGCATTATGAAAGTCAAGGAGGTTAGATATCTAAGCTCCTTGAACACAATAGCGCTTTATAGTACATAAATGAGGAACTTTGTGTTGGCGGAAACTCCCGAGGTTAATTTTGTCATTAGAACACGGCCTACTGAATTCAAATGGCTTCTTTGACATGCCAACATCGTATGACATGGTGTCGTAATTTTTGCCGCCATTCAAAAATCACTTACAGCGGCCGGGAGCGAACCTGCAAGCTTGGGGTTAGTAGACCAACACGTTGACTACTCAGCCACCGTCGCAAGCTTGAAATCGACAAATGTGAACATCACTGGTTTATTTCGAATTGCATGCATTTTGACAATGGTTTTAAGGTTGAAGATTTGTTCAGGTCAGCATCGGTTTGGTCTGAATCTTGCTTGAAATTGTGATAACTTTGGTTCAAGCTGTTCCGGTGTTCGTGTCAAGAGACAAGCTGAGAACATTTTGTAGGCGATGGGAAAGAGAGAAATTGTTGTTCACGTCAGACTTATCTCCTCTCTTGTGTAGCGGGTGGATGAGTGCTGTTTTCCAGTCTTCAGGTATTTTCTCTGTTTGCCATATTTCTGATATAATTAGTGTAATTTCTCTGACTGCATTGGGTCCGAGGTTTTTATGTAGTTCTGCAGTGATGCCGTCTTCACCTGAGGCTTTATTGTTTTGAGTCCTTTCATCTTGAGCTGCTGGTAGTGATTCTTCTGATGTGTGGTCTGATTGTTTCTTTGGGAATCATTTAGGGTTCTGGGCAATTCAAAATATGGCAATTGCCTTTATTTGTCAATGCCAGTTTTCCGTCTTGTTTTCTGAAGCATAAGTTTTGTGGTGTGAACCCTTTGATTTGGTTAGCGAATGTTTTGTAGAAATCACGCGTATTGTAGTTTCTGAAGTCGTTCTCGATCAAAGTCAGTAGATCATTCATATATTTCCGTTTGATTCGTATCAGAAGTTTGGACATCTGTTTACGAAGATCTTCTGGATTTTCTCAGATTTATTACTGTTATAGGTTTGGAAGGCATTTCTTCTGTTGTCGAGGGTGATTTCGCATTCTTGATTCCACCAAGGATGTTTCGTTTTTTTAGTCAGGGGAATCAAGGTTTTGGCGGTCTCGATGAATTTTCCTTTGACATTTTCCCAGTTTTCCGTGCGTTGTTCTTCCCGTTTCTCAGCGATTTTGGAGTCTTTGATTTAGCTTATGTAGAATTTTGGGATCATTGGGGGTGTCTTGTTAAGTTCTCTTTTTGGTGTGAATTTGATTTTGATTCAGGAGAGATAGTGGTCAGAATCAATGTTCGCTCCTTTGCGGACTTGTACATCGTGAATTTCTTTCTGGTAGGTGTAAGTGATTGCGACATGGTCGATTTGGAATTCGCCTAAGTGGTGGACAGGTGATAGCCACGTTTTCTGTTTCTTGGGGGATTTTTGTAGTGAGGTTGACATAATTTTCAATTTTTTTGTTGGCATAACTCAATGAGTCGAGTGCCGTTTTTGTTGGTAAATTTGTGCGCGGGGTCACCTACTGTTTTTTTTTGGTATTTTCGTTCTCTGCCTAATTGTGAAATGGCATCCCTGAGGAGAATTTTAACGTCATCATATGGAATTTCGGACATTTCATTTTCGAGTTCTTCCTAGTATTTGTTAGTCTTTTCGGGTTATTAGGTAGATTTCATTAGAAAGCTAACTATTGCAATGGGTACTGTCGAATACATAGAATACGATGTGGTGGACTGTATAAAGAAATATATTTTACACTGTATGTACATGATTAAACACTGAACAAGTACAGAAGATATTACATGCGTGCTATGACACCATGTCCGGTAGCCACTGCTACCTGCTTGCAAGTGAGTCCTGCTTGACGCAGGTAAGAAAACGACCCTTCCTCTTAATGGGTCAACAACCCTCCAGCAGGGGGACCAACTGTCATTAGAGTATGTACAGTGCCAGAGTTGCCAACATACTCCCACCCTTGAAATAGCAAATATTTCAAACAACAATTAAATACTGTCACTTTGTTCTATTAACTGGAATAAGAGTTGAAATAAACACTATGTACACAAACATTTAAACAATTCACTTCTCTTCACTCAACAATGGGCAAAGTCTTGACACTGCTCTTTTCAAAAGAGCTCCGCTGGGTGTTTTGATGGTAACAACCCTCGTAACTCCGTCGGTTCCTGGATGCACTGCTGCGACACGGCCCAGTTTCCAATGAAGTGGAGGCACGCCCTCTTCCTTCAGAACAACCAGAGTGTCGATTTGTGGGGATTGTCCGGGCGACCGCCATTTAGAACGCTGTTGGAGTTGTCCGAGATATTCCTTGGACCATCGACGCCAAAATTGCTGGAACATAGCCTGAAGCAGTTGCCAGCGCTTCAGTCTATTCAAGGGAGTCTGAGACACATCTTCTTCCACAGGAAGATGAAAAGAGCCACCGATCAGGAAGTGGGATGGGGTTAATACTTCCGGATCATTGGGATCAGAGGATAGTGGGCAGAGGGGGCGCGAATTCAAAACTGCCTCTATCTGTACAAGCACTGTAGTCATTTCTTCAAACGACAATGCAGCATTTCCTACTATTCTCTTAAGGTGATACTTAGCAGATTTAACTGCAGCCTCCCACAACCCTCCGAAGTGAGGTGAGCCAGGAGGACTAAAATTCCACTGAATCCCCTTCTCAGTAGCAAAGCTTATGAGTGACTGTTTGGTATTCATATCATTAAAGAATTTCTTTAGCTCACGTGATGCACCTACGAAATTAGTTGCGTTGTCAGTGAATATGTGGGTGCAAGTTCCTCGTCTAGCCATGAATCTTTTCAGAGATGCTAAAAAAGCAGATCGCTTACAAGTTCAATATGTATAGCCTTTGTTGCAAAACAAACAAACATAGCTATATATGCCTTAATCCGAGCGCCCTTCCTGGAGGAAGGCCGTAAATATACTGGGCCACAGAAATCTATTCCTGAAGATGCAAATGGTCGGCTGGGAACTACTCTCCTTTCAGGTAGCGATCCCATTATCGGTTGATACGGCCGAGACGAGAATTGAAAACACGTCTTACATCGATACACTGCTTTTCGAGCACCGTTCCTCCCACATAGAGGCCAGTATTGCTGTCGCATCATTGTCAATAAAGTCTGAGCTCCAGCATGAAGAAAAACAAAATGAAAATGATCAAATAACATTATTGTAATGCGATGATTGCCAGGTAATAAAATAGGATGTCTTCTGTTGACCGATAGTTTAGTATTTTGCAGACGGCCTCCTACCCGTAACAGACCCTGCTCATCCAAATACGGTGCTAATCCATGTAATTTGCTTCCCTTGGGTAGTGGCAAATTTTGTTTGAGAGCCTTTATGTCTTGTGAAAATTCAGAAACTTGCGCAATTTTACACCATAAATACATAGCCTGCTCTAGTTCTACCGGATTAAGAGCACCTGTTTGTCTGTCTGTTTTAGTTTTAAGATTTTTGATAAATCTGAGCACGAGAGCTGTTATTCTAATCAGCTTGCTCCAGGAAGAGTATCAGTTAATCAGATTCGATCCAAGGGATTCTGTAGATGACACTAGAACGATTTTAGTTTTCCTAACTTCAGGTAATTCTTGAGAGCTATGCCTCTGCTGTGAAGGCCATTCGTCTTTATTATATGAAAGCCAAGATGGTCCCGATAACCAAAATGATGAATTTAACAGCTTCTCCGCGGTAACTCCTCTCGAGATCATATCTGCTGGGTTATGATGAGTAGAGACGTGCTGCCAACAATCAATATTTGTCAACTGTTGAATCTGCGACACTCGATTAGCGACGTATGTTTTCCACTGGTGTGGATGGCCCGAAATCCATGCTAATGCTATTGTGGAGTCAGTCCAACAAAAACACTTGTCTTTAGTTACGTTTATGGATCTCATGACTCTTTCGACCAACTGAGCAAGTAATACAGCACTGCATAGTTCTAATCTTGGTAAAGTTACTGAGCCTAATGACGCAACGCGAGACTTGGAACACAATAAGTGAACTGTTATTTTACCATCTCCTGTCTGAGATCTTACATAAACACAAGCGCCGTAAGCAATCTGAGACGCGTCACAAAATCCATGAATTTCATACTCCACAAATTCTACTGCCCTAACATGACGAGGCATTTTGAACTCCTTCAATTTAGCAATATCCTGCATATAACGAATCCATTTAATTTGAAGTTCTATTGTGAGAACGTCGTCCCAATTTAAGTTCATTTGCCACAGTTGCTGGACGAAAATCTTACCCTTAATCAATACTGGGGCCAAAAGCCCTAAGGGGTCAAATATTTTAGCCAGGTCTGATAGAATTATTCTTTTGTTTATCTGTGTCGAACTGAAATCACTTCTCAACTCAAACTGAAAAGTGTCTGTGATGGGTTTCCAAGATAGCCCCAACAACTTCAAGTCTTCACCCTCATCTACCTTAATAATGTACTTGGGATCTGTTTCGTGGTTAGAAATGCTCGATAGTACATTGGGCTCATTCGAACACCATTTTCTTAAGGTAAAACCCGCACTGGATAAAATATCTGAAACACACTTGTGAGTGGTTCTTAAGCCGTCAGTTGATTCACAACCAGTCATTAAATCGTCAACATAAAAATCCCGCCGTATTACATTCGAAGCTTCAGGAAATTCCTCCTTAGTGTCATTCGCCAATTGAAAGAGGCATCTTGTGGCCAGGAAGGGTGCACATGACGTGCCATATGTGACTGTTTTGAGACGATTTAAGCTCGTCCTTAGGGGCTCCCTCCACACGATACGCTGAAAGTCAGTATGTGCAGGTTCTATGAGGACCTGCCGATACATTTTTTCTATGTCAGCGGTCAATACATAGCGATGCATGCGAAATCTAGCCAATATTGAAAATAAATCATCTTGAACGATCGGTCCTACTAATAACAAATCATTGAGGGATAATACAGAATCGCCCTTCGAGCTGACATCAAATACCACGCGAGTGCGCGTTGTCAATGAATTACCCTTAAATACACAATGATGCGGAAGGTAGTACTGTAATGGTTTGTTTATCTCATTACTGGGAATTTCCTCCATATGATCCAGGTCAGTGTACTCTCTCATAAACTGTACGTACTCCGACTTGACTTGGGGCTGCCTTTCAAAACGCTTCTCTAGGCTGTGAAACCGTCTAATTGCCTCATTAACATTGCTACCTAGCTGACTCGGGTCCTCTTTAAGGAGTAGTGGGACTATGAACCTACCCTGTGGATTCCTTCTGTGACCGTCAGTAAATAGCCTCTCACTAATCTCTTGCTCAGAATGTCCTTGGCCAAGCAGTGCTTTCCCCGGCTCATTGAATATCTTACCTGACACAAAGAGGCAGGAAGAACTGTTATCTGCGTGCTTTTCAGACAAACCAACACTACCTGCTGCTACCCAGCCAAGAACCGTGTTGCGAAACAACGGTAGTTTGTTTGAGAAACTGTCGAGCTGAAATTGTTCTGCTCCGATAAGATCGTAAAAGAATTCTGCTTCAATGAGGATGTCTATGGATGATGACACATTAAATTGAGGATCCGCAAGGTTTTCTAATATAAACTCTGGAATACTCCAATCTGTGATGTTGATATTTTTAGTGGGTAAGCACTGACCAGTAATTGAAGGTATTACGTGAAATGTCATGATTCGTTCAAAGGAACCGAATCGCGAAGAAATCTTTGTTCTTACCACCGACCCCACCTTGATGGTAGTGTTATGCAACCCATGTATCGGAATATTAGTCATTGTCTTTAACAATCGTAATTGATGAGCTAATTCCCTGGTTATGAAGTTGAGTTGCGAGCCGCTGTCTAACACAACCCGAGCATGACGGGTTTTTCCCTCTGAATTGTTGACATTCACTACTGCTGTCGACAACAATACATGAGAGGAAACATCATTGTTGTGATTGTGCAATGAAACAGCATTACTACTATGTTGCTCATTAAGGGGAGACAATGAAGTATTATTGGACACAATACTCTTGTTTGAAGTTTGACTATTATTGTGGTTCGGTGACCCTTGGTCCCTGTGAAGCGAGGTGTTGTGTTTATCCTTGCACAGCTTGCAACATGAACGAGTGCACTCGTTAGCGAAGTGATTTCCAGACAGGCAATTAACACAGAGCTTATGCTTCTTGATCTCCCGCGATCTGTCATAAACACCCATAGAAGTGAAGGTTCTGCATCTAAATATGGGATGTTCCTCCGTGCAAAGCGGGCATTTCTGATTTTTCTGTGAAAGGAAACAATTTTTTCCTGGGTTAGTGAATGGCCTCGGTTTGAAACCAGATGCATTTGTATGTAATATGTGTACATAAACATATATGACTGAGTGTATTCTTAAGAGCCACCAGAGCTGCCAACTGTTAATAATTGCTCTCTATTTTGTATCCAAATATATCAGAAAGTATGCAAGCCGACAGCTTTAAATTATGCACACGTAAATTACCCGACATTTTACATTAATTTGGAGTAACTTATATACGTCAGTTCTACCAACATGATTCTAAGCCTGCTGATAGGACCAATTTTTAAATACATGTAACTTCTATACCAACAAATGGATTTCATCCAAAATTGGCACAAAAATATATAATATTTCAGATTATTTCTGACCAGCACTCGCATGACATTGTTGCCAACATGCTTTTACGTGTACTAATAGATCCAATGTCTAAATCCATGTAACGTCCTTTGGACTTCAACCACATTTTGTATTCTGTACCTTAGGAGATGGAAGTAAGAATATATTCAGTCACCAGAGCTGCCAACTGTATTGCTCTATTAGCCTACATTATGCCTAGTATACCTTATTTCGAACTAATTAAAACATTTCGATATTACCCACTTAATTTCGTCATTATTCTAGATAGGTTCATATGCTGTAGATTAATCTATGGCATGAATCTTAATTTTAAGAAAAGTAGGCTCTTTAGTTCGTCACGGAACTTCTTGTTCCATCTGACGATGAGGGAAGCGGCTAACTGGTAGCATGCTGAACTTCTATGCCCAAGGTGCTGGTTCAAAGCCGGACAAAGTCGCCGGATTTTCTAAGAGCGCTAAAAATCCGTCAGCATGCTTTCCTTCGGAGGGGAAGTTACAACGTTCGTTGCAAATTGTTGGTTGCGGTGGCATCTAGCAGCCAAGTTCACAGCTAGGTGTCGTTGACGTTAGTATTTGGTACAAAATTAGGTACTACTACCTAAAATTGACCGTCTGCAGACCTTACCTGAATTACAGACTAATACAGTCATCACAAATAACACCGTTTATCAGACAGATTCTACACACACCCAATGTACACGGGGTTACATGACCACCTTGTCGCAGCCCCTAAACTGAGGAACCAACCAACATCTCTGCGGGAGATAAAATTTGGCGTGAAGAAGTAACAGACTGTTAGATAGTTACACATTAGTTCCAAACCTTGCATAAGGACAGTGTGATCACAAGTATAAGAATTAACCCCAAATGACAAGAAGGTTATCCCCATAAGACAGTAAAATGTTAAAAGTATGCATAGAAAGACGAAAAAATGTTAACTAACCTCCAATTGTAAAATACTTTCTCGCAATAAATGAGGTCTGATCCTTCTACGAATACCTGCATATTTTGCCTATTATAGCCTATCCCCTAGTTTGCCCGGTGAAATCTACCTCCGCCTTCCGGCGTGCCGAGAGGAATTTTTTAGCCTACTTTTCACATTTTGCAAAAATGAGGAAAAAGTAGACTTATGAGATCGATCCGGGAAAATGTGTGTCTGTCTGTCTGTCTGTCTGTCTGTCCTTCTGTCTGTCTGTCTGGCTGTGTGTGTGTCCCCCCCTATCAACTCCTAAACGGCTGCAGCAATCAAAACCAAATTTAGTATGAGTAAAGATGTGCACCGGAATATCTCACGTCCATATTTGAAAATGATGTCAGTGCTACCAACTGCTGAAAAAACGCACTAGAAATTTGAGCTCCATGTTGGAAATCTTGCAAGGTATGCATGGGAGCTATTCCAAAATTGGCACACATGTAGATAAGACTTTTTCAGTTTAATTTCCAGGAGGCCAACCATGACAGTGATGCCAAAATAATGTTAAGCCTTCTGATAGGTCCAATGTTTAAATGCATATAACTTCTACACTATCAAATGGATTTCAACCAAATTTTGTATGTAATATCTGTACATAAGCAGATATGACTGAGCGTATTCTTAAGGCCACCAGGGCTGCCAACTGTTAATAATTGATCTCTCTATTTTTTTCATCCAAATACCTATATATCAGAAAGTATGCAAGCCAACAGCTTTAAACTATGCACACGTATATTCTGACATTTTGGATTAATTTGGAGTAACTTATATACGTCAGATCTACCAACATGATTATAAACCTGCTGATAGTACCAATTTTTAAATACATGTAACTTCTATACTATCAGTTGGATTTCAACCAAATTTCATATGTGTTATGTGTACCATAACAGATATTACTATTAGTATTGTTAAGAGCAATCAGGACTGCCAACTGTTAATAAATGCTGTCCATATTTTTTTACCCTAATATCAATATATCAGAAAGTATGCAAGCCAAGAGCTCTATACTTTGCACACGCATAGCACCTGACATTCTAGATTAATTTGGAGTAATTAATACAAGACAGTGCTGCCAACATGATTATATGCCTGCTGATATGTCCAATTTTAAAATACATGTAACTTCTATACTAACAAATGTATTTCATCCAAAATTGGCACAAAAAGATATCATAATATTTCAGATTATTTCTGACCAGCACACGCATGACATTGTTGCCATCATGCTTTTACGCGTGCTGATAGATCCTATGTCTAACTGCATGTAACGTCCATTGGACTTAAACCAAATTTTGTATTCTGTACCTTAAGAGATGGAACTAAGAATATATTCAGTCACGAGGGCTGCCAACTGTAGTGCTCTATTAGGCTACATTATACCAGGTATATTTTGAACTAATTAGATATTTTGATATTACCAACTTAATTTCGTCATTATTCTAGATAGGTTCATATTCTGTAGAATAATCATTGGCATGAAAAGTAGGCTGTATAGTTCTTCACGGAACTTCTTGTTTTTATTGTAATCATTTGTGGGTGCATGGACGCTGATGAAGGTGTATTTTTAGCCTACTTTTCACATTTTGCAAAAATGAGGAAGTAGACTTATGAGATCGGGCAAATGTGTGTCTGTCTGTCTGTCTGTCTGTCCTTCTGTCTGTCTGTCTGGCTGTGTGTGTGTCCCCCCCCTATCAACTCCTAAACGGCTGCAGCAATCGAAACAAAATTTGGTAGGAGTAAAGACCTATACCTGAATATCTCAGGGCCATATTTGAAAATGATGTCAGTGCTACCAACTGCTGAAAAATCGCAATTGAAATTTGAGCTCTATGTTGGATATCTCGGAAGGTATGAATGGGAGCTATTTGAAAATTGGCACACATATAGATAGTAGTATTGCAGTTTAATTTCCAGGAGGCCATACATGGCAGTGTTGCCAAAATGATTATAAGCCTGCTGATAGGTCCAATATTTAAATGCATATAACTTCTACACTATCAATTGGAATTCAACCAAATTTCGTATGTGCTATGTGTTCATAAAGAGATATAACTGAGCGTATTCCTAAGATCCACCACGGCTGCCAACTGTTAATAAATGCTCCTAATTTATTTTATCCAAATACCAATATATCAGAAAGTATGCAAGCCGACAGCTTTAAACTATGCACACGTATAGTACCTGACATTCTATATTAATTTGGAGTAACTTATATACGTCAGTGCTACCAACATGATTCTAAGCCTGCTGGCAGGTCCAACTTTAAATACATGTAACTTCCATACTATCATTTGGATTTCAACCAAATTTCGTATGTGCTATGTGTACCATAACAGATATGACAGTAGTGTGGTAAGGACAGAGCTGCTTACCTTTTTATTGAGCCACCCTCGTATTTGCCCCGAACCTGATATCTCGCTAACCAATCATGGGATTTAAACATACAGGGTGTCCTAGCATTGGTAGAAATGCCCCCTACTTTCCTATAGCCTCTTTATTTAATGAAAATACAAAAACTAAAAGATCATTCGCGAGTAGTGGGGTAGTGTTGGTTTCCTGAAGTCGCGCTCGTGCTTGAATATGTATGCCTATGTTGGCAAAGGGTTAGGTGGTGGGGGAGGAGTAGGGTCGAGTGAGGGGTCGTTTAGATGGTATTTTTTCCGCTCTAGGTGATGGTGAGGTTATTTTTTAAAAATGGATGGAATTTGGAAAGGCCATTTGGGGTAAACATGTTGTTTTTTAACATTTTGGCGATGAATGTTTTTTATACGCATGCGCACTTGAGGAGTTTTGTAAGAGGGCGGGCTTTTTAAATGATGATTTACTAATGAGTGTTTTTTTAATATGTATTGAAATAAACCAAAAAAAACTAATAGGTCATCGGCTTTTTACTATCTCGCTAACCAATAATCGGACTTAAACGTATGAGGTGTCGTAGGACTCGTGGTGAACTCCCCTTTTCTATGGATGGGGTATATTCACTCCAAAATAAAAACTACCCTTACCCGGGGGTTGAAATAGTAATATTTTTTGTATGTGCGCGCACGGTCGGCCTTTGTCAAAAGGACCTAACTATACGTTTGTTAATATTTTCTGAACCCCTCATGGGATTTTGCCATAGGCAGTATCCTAACCCTCGGGGTGACACTCCGTTTTTGAATGTAGGATTCATTTTTGTCGAAAGGGCCTAACGACACTTTTGTTCATATCTCGCGAACCAATCATGCTAGGGACTTGTATGAGGGGTCCTAGCACTTGGGGGCAACATTCCCTGTTTGGGGATGAAACTACCCCCCAAAATTGAAAAATCCATATCTCGGAAACGAAGAAGCCTAAAATTAGGTGTGATAGCTCAAAAAATAGGGGATGATATAGGCGTTTACCTCGATGGATCATTTCACCCCTAAAACAGTAAATAGTCATGTTATGGGAGAAAAACGTGTTAAACACCTAAAAATGATAAATGAACCTAAGATCTTTTGTTTTTGATGAAAAATAGCAGAGGGGTGAAACTACCCCCCAAAATTGAAAAATCCATATCTCGGAAACGAAGAAGCCTAAAATTAGGTGTGATAGCTTAAAAAATAGGGGATGATATGGGCTTTTACCTCGATTGATCATTTCACCCCTAAAACAGTAAATAGTCATGTTATGGGGAAAAAACGTGTTAAACACCTAAAAATGATAAATGAACCTAAAATATTTTGTTTTTGATGAAAAATAGCAGGGGGGTGAAACTACCCCCCAAAATTGAAAAATCCCTATCTTGGAAATGAAGAAGCCTAAAATTAGGTGTGATAGCTTAAAAAATAGGGTATGATATGGGCTTTTACCTCGATGGATCATTTCACCCCTAAAACAGTAAATAGTCATGTTATGGGGGAAAAAACGTGTTAAACACCTAAAAATGATAAATGAACCTAAGATATTTTGTTTTTGATGAAAAATAGCAGGGGGTGAAACTACCCCCCAAAATTGAAAAATCCCTATCTCGGAAACGAAGAAGCCTAAAATTAGGTGTGATAGCTTAAAAAATAGGGGATGATATGGGCTTTTACCTCGATGGATCATTTCACCCCTAAAACAGTAAATAGTCATGTTATGGGGGAAAAACGTGTTAAACACCTAAAAAATGATAAATGAACCTAAGATCTTTTGTTTTTGATGAAAAATAGCAGGGGGGTGAAACTACCCCCCAAAATTGAAAAATCCCTATCTCGGAAACGAAGAAGCCTAAAATTAGGTGTGATAGCTTAAAAAATAGGGGATGATTAGGGCTTTTACCTGGATAGGTCATTTCACCCCTAAAACAGTAAATAGTCATGTTATGGGGAAAAAATGTGTTATACACCTAAAAAATGATAAATGAACCTAAGATCTTTTGTTTTTGATGAAAAATAGCAGGGGGGTGAAACTACCCCCCCAAAATTGAAAAATCCCTATCTCGGAAACGAAGAATCATAAAATTAGGTGTGATAGCTTAAAAAATAGGGGATGATTAGGGCTTTTACCTGGATAGGTCATTTCACCCCTAAAACAGTAAATAGTTATGTTATGGGGGAAAAATGTGTTATACACCTAAAAGCATAAGCATCTTTGTGAAACCATGCTTTAATGGACATGTGTATGGAGGATGATTGTTGTTATTATTATTATTAGGTAATTATGGATTAATGTGCGGATAGATAACTAACCTGTGGGGAGCGTGATGGCGCAGGTGCTTAGCTGCTCGTCTTTACTCGGGCAGGTGGGGTTCAAATCCCGGTGACGGCGGGGGTTGGAATTTTCACCTGAAAAAAATCACGTGGCGTCAGGAAGGGCATTCGGCCTTAAATCCCCGGCCAAAACCAAAATGAGCCTGGTTGGCTCCGGCGACTCAAAATAATTGGGAAAAGCCGAAGAAAGAAAAAAATGATAACTCACCAGTAATAGTAAACATTGGTTTGAGGTGTTGAAGAAGTCAGGATGGCCAACCCTTTACCCTGGTTCACGAATGGACCCCAAAAAGTTTTACCTGTCAAGACTCAGTCTACCCTGTTGCAGCCTTGTGAAAAAAAATCGAACCGGGGCCTCTGTAGTGACAGTGGAGCTATATTCATGATGATTTTTAAACAAACATAGGCTTGCCTACTACCGCTGTGTTGAATCTGCACAGAGACTCTGGCTTTGGTTTGCGTAGTGTGCCTTGCTGATAACAGCACAGCGACCTTGTCAGGAAGTTTCATATTACTCATTTGCTTGATAGCGGACATGCTATGCACATGACTAGATCGTTGTTAGGTTTGACAAAGGCTTAGTGAAGCTTATGGCAACCTTGAAATGAATGTCATGGTATAGTCGGGGTTGGAAGCCAAGACCTTAGGGTTGACAACCAAGTAGGTTAACCACTACACGGTGATATGGTGAAATAATAATGTAACAGAACATATAGAAACGTTTTCTATAGTTTAACGAATTGGCATACCATGAGAGGTGTAGGTAATGGAAATTGAATCCTTAGCTGATGATTATACTACTTTCCATGCCCACGTATAAGCTATCATGTTAGAAAAAGAATGGTATGGCTTGTTTTAAACGGAGAATAATCATTGTGTTTACTGTGAAACACAAATCTGAATTTAAAATTAATTTAAAATAATTAATTTAAAATTAACTAATTTAAAATTAGTTTAGTACGCTGAAGTTAAAATGAATAATGATCACGTTACAGACAGCCAGTTTCAAAGCCATGAGAACTAAGTGAACAAAGTATAAAATTCATGAGCCAGTGAGGAATTCAACATGCTGTCCTTTGGACAAGAGAGAAGCGTTCTACAGCGACCCTCAATGGTTTGGGACATCGTAAAGATGAAAATTAAATCTAAGCTACTACACGCTTATATACTAGAATAAGAAATGGAAAACAATTGGTCAAATAAAGGACAGAAGGAATAAAAAATGGCCCTCAACCCTCAAGCATAAGGATTGAGGGAGTTGGAAGGAAGGAGAGCCATGAAAGGCAGATAAAAAGTATACTAGGAGTGGCTTTGCCCCAGAGGTAATGGATAAAGAGGAGGAAAACTGGACTCAGCTCAGAAATCCCTTGGGGTTGCCAACTTCCAAACTGATCAGCCCTTGAGGGTGTAGCCATAGGCAGAGTGCATCGCAAGTCGTGGGGCTAAATACACCCTACCTTCTTGAGGGGGCTTGGGCAAAAGACAGGAAATAACATGAAAATAAAAAAGCAAGGCTGCCTCCTCAGGATATCAGAAAAAATAAATAAACCAGGGCCAATGAAGTTTCAAAAGGAAGAGACTCCCTAGGGCTCGGATACTCTAATCATGTTGGGGTCGGTAGAGAACAAGAGTTGAGCAAGTGTGGTCGACAGGAAATAAGAGAGTGAGGAGCCTAGCACAAGTTAGTGGAAGCAATGACGGTCTCAGCTGGGACTCCGTGATCGTCAACCTACATGACACTAGATATGACGCCCAGGGGTGGAATTAAAGACCTCTTTTGTTTTTTATCACTGGCTTTTAAGAACGCTAACACATGGCATGCCTTATAATGCAATACTGGTCCTAGGGTATGCAAAATTGTATTAGAAACTCAGCTAATAATAGTGTGCTTGCCCATGATTTACCTTAAATTTTCCTAAAATCCACTACATTTTCCGCAAATTGACCAAATGACACAACATTCCAGCAAAATTCAACAAATGACTACCAGATTTATTGAAATTCCATTGATTTACCTAAGCATGGTTTAAACTACCTCAAATTCATATAAAATTAGACGAATATAGATGAAAATTCACTAAAATTTACCGAATTTAGCCAAGTGGTGTACAAACCATGAAATTTATCCAATTTTTATTAAAATTGACTACATGTACTCGAAAATTTCATAATATTCCCTTTATATGTATGCTTTTTGTTGTTGTTGTTGTTTCGTTTACCATACTCTCTGCAGACAAATACCTCAACATGACTTTCTCCTAGACTAGGAGCTTCACATTCGACATGATAGCTGAGTTTCATTTCCCATAAACTTGTCTCTGAGGTGGGTGTCAGGAAAAGGCATCCAGCTGTAAAAACCACACCCTCACGTAGACTTTCATAACCTCTTACGTTGAGGTTCCTTACACTAACGACATTAAATGATTGAACGGTTTCCTTTTCACAATTCCTGTCTATACTTTCCTCTTTAAGGTTGCAAGATGTTTGCAAGATTCCTAAAATGCAATTAAATGTAATAAATACCTTAAGATGGTTTCATTTGTTTAATGATATGGTGTTGATGATGGATATATACGTTAAGACTAATTTTTGTTAGGTCTTGACTGGCCTTGCAATTAGAAATTGACAAACCAAACATGGGTTATCTACCAGGGGAACACTTTGACCTCTATGTTGGTTATTGACCAGTAAGTACAGTTCTAGTAATGAGACAGAAATCCAACACAAACAATGAGCGCGCAATGCGGCGGAGATTGGTACCACGATGTACTGTTGGTTATGTAGCTATGTGGAATGTACATCACATATGGTTTACTTAAAGGTTTGGATATTCCATTAAAGATATATCTACAATAAACCATTTTCAAATGGTCATTCGTTGGTGTGAAAATATTTATTAATTGGTATTTTATGAAAACAATTATGATTTATAAAAAATTTATACTTTTACTGTATTCTTATTTAATGTAAGCACTGGAGGCACTATCGACCAAAATACAGCACTATCTGGAATGTATATTGCATACTTGAAGGTTTGGTGATCCCATTAAAGATATTCCTACAATAAATGATTTTCAAGTTGTCGTTCTATGGCGTGAAAATATTTAATATATGATATTTGCTAAAAGGATTTACCACTGGAATTATTTTACAAGTAGTTATTTTAATGACCAACAGAGTTCACTGTTAAGAAGGTAGAGCCCTATGTGGAATGTAGGATAACATGATATACATGATACGTGACAACTGTAAGGCTTGTGATTTTTAAGATGCCTTTATCCCTATATTAATCACCCAGTTTGCAATACTGATAACTGCAATGTTACTGAAAAAAAAATTGAAACAAAACAAAAATCAGCATTGAAAAACCAAAAAGTGGTTGAGCATATATATAGTGGGGAAAAGAAAAGTTTTGTAAACACTAATGTCCAACAATATTAATTAAATCAGTAACTGTCAGGGTGGCCGAGTGGTTAAGGCGTTTGACTTAAGATCAAATTTCCAAATATATAAGGAAGCAAGGGTTCGAATCCCTTCCCTGACATAACTATTGCTTGAGCATGCAAGAAAACAAGAAATGTACACAAACTATGTTTATCAATTTAATCATTTTTTTTTACAAGAGATAGACACACAGAATACAGGTC
Source organism: Meconema thalassinum (assembly GCA_946902985.2). NCBI lineage: Eukaryota > Metazoa > Arthropoda > Insecta > Orthoptera > Tettigoniidae > Meconema > Meconema thalassinum. Next base: position 2,086,375,002 of record OX336388.2, read on the forward strand.
TTTTGGTTTATCAGTTCTTTTAAACATAACACTTGTTGAAAATTATTTTTTAGGGGATGGGGGGTGTTGCTACGTTGACCCATTACACAATAATAGCAGCTTTACGAAGTTCATTTTCTATATTTAATAGCTCTTTCTCATAACCAATATGACCAAGCTGTTTACAGGCATGCAAGAGCTGTAGACGTTCGACTAATATATTAGGATCGTTCCATTTACTATTTTTTATGAATGGTTTCAGAATCTCGGGAAGCAGTTCATCATTATCACCATCATTATGATTATCATCCTCATTATTATAATCATTTTCATAATGATGATCATTATCATCGTTATCATTACCATCATAATTTCCACTTTTGTCCACAGACTGTTCAATGGATTGAGTTGCCTTTGATAGTGTTGAAAGCTTCTTTTTAGATGTGCTAGAATGCTTTAACATTGTTATGTTATTATTACCACTATTACCTTTCCCCACTAACTTCTTGATGGGGTATATTGTCTCTGATAGGGTTGAGGGCTTTTGAGATGTGGGTGCATGTCTGAACATGGGTTTCACAGGAGGTGTCGAAGGTTTCTCATTAAACAACTCGCTAACAGTATGAGTGCGTTGTAGTGTATTAAACTTGAGGTTAATATTATCTTGAGCAGTACTATTTTTCTCTTGGACTTGGTTTCTTGCTTTGGTTTGGGTTTTCCTTACATTTAGACTAGCGTGATTATTAAGTTTACATTCATGATTGTTTGAAGAAAGTACGTCGAATTCTTTTGTTTTAAGCATTCCTCGACACTGTTTCGATCGTTGCTTTGAACAGCGCCAAATAATAGTTCCATTTTTATTGCTTCGTTTCACAATATATGAATATCCTTTATAGTATGCATAAGGCTTACCATACCTAGTCACTGATACTTCCATATCAACTGTCAAGCACAAACTAATCTCTAGTAAAGACAACTCGGTAATAACAACAATAGTTTAATGTGGGAGCATATATACATGCAAAAAGTGGGAGCAAAGGTGGGGGGTAAAAAGTGGGAGCAAAAGTGGTAGCAAATGTGGGAGAAAAAAATAACTGTGAGCAAAAAGTGGGAGCAAATATGGGATCAAATGTGGGAGCAAAGCAAATATAAAAAGTGGGAGCAAATATGCTAAGAAATATGTCAACAAATATACCAGCAAAAGTAAATACACAAGTCAAGATAGATTAAAGTGCAAAGAAAATATGGAAGCAAATATGAGAGCAAAAATTGTGTTTTTCTAAAACAACTAGACATAACAAACTTAGTCATAACCTAACCTAACCTAACCCAACCTAACCAAACCTAACCTCACCTAACCTAACCTAACCTCACCTAACCTAACCTCACCTCACCTAACCTCACCTCACCTAACCTAACCTAACCTAACTTTACCTAACCTAACTTGACTGAACTTTACCTAACCTAACCCATCATAACTTCACCTAACCTAACTTTACCTAATCTAACTTTACCTAACCTAACGTTCAACTCTCAGATCAAAATTAAATTCTAGGCATAGTTGAGTTGGAACCCAAGACTTCAGGGATAACACACAAGTATACTAGCCACTACACCGCAAAATGGGCAAATTATCATGCAACACAACATAAAGTAAAAGTTTCCTGTAGTGTAACTCATTGGCTGTCAACCATAGTTTGGGAATTCAAACCCAAGACCTCAAGACTTTTGTTTTGAACATTATCAGAAATATTATTCCATTTACATTTTGCTGCTGCTTATAGTTATAAGAGTTGGCATTAATATGGGAAGCAAAAAAAAAGTGGGAGCAAATGTGGGAGCCAATATGGGAGCAAATATAGGAGCCAAGATGGGGGCAAAAGTGGGAGCAAATGTGGGAGCCAATATGGGAGTCAATATGGAGGCAAATATGGGAGCAAATGTGTGAACTAATCATCTCACCTCGGATATCGCCAGTGAGTACTCATATCCACCGCAAGGTAGCGGAAACATACTTTGTGTGTTGTATGTATCTATCTTACAAAGTTTGACTGCATGCAAAACGTCCTTGTATAAGCTGTGCATATAATTTTCATATACAATTAAGACCAAGTGTTCAGTACTAACATGTATAGCCTTGTCTAGGGTATATAGAGGATCGTTAGCAAGAAAGACTGACTAACCCAGGAGTGTAAAGCCTTGCCATATGCAGTAAGCATCTGTTGGCAGAAATGGTTCCTAATAATAACGGACTTAATGAATATGAAACGTGTTTTGAGTGTCGTCTTAAATCCTATTTTATACGTTGTGATACGTGTAAGGATTTAAGACGACACAAACGTATTTTGGGTGTTGTCTTTTGTGTGTCGTCTTAAATCCTTACACGTATCACAACGTATAAAATAGGATTTAAGACGACACTCAAAACACGTTTCATATTCATTAAGTCCGTTATTATTAGGAACCATTTCTGCCAACAGATGCTTACTGCATATGGCAAGGCTTTACACTCCTGGGTTAGTCAGTCTTTCTTGCTAACGATCCTCTATATACCCTAGACAAGGCTATACATGTTAGTACTGAACACTTGGTCTTAATTGTATATGAAAATTATATGCACAGCTTATACAAGGACGTTTTGCATGCAGTCAAACTTTGTAAGATAGATACATACAACACACAAAGTATGTTTCCGCTACCTTGCGGTGGATATGAGTACTCACTGGCGATATCCGAGGTGAGATGATTAGTTCACACATTTGCTCCCATATTTGCCTCCATATTGACTCCCATATTGGCTCCCACATTTGCTCCCACTTTTGCCCCCATCTTGGCTCCTATATTTGCTCCCATATTGGCTCCCACATTTGCTCCCACTTTTTTTTTGCTTCCCATATTAATGCCAACTCTTATAACTATAAGCAGCAGCAAAATGTAAATGGAATAATATTTCTGATAATGTTCAAAACAAAAGTCTTGAGGTCTTGGGTTTGAATTCCCAAACTATGGTTGACAGCCAATGAGTTACACTACAGGAAACTTTTACTTTATGTTGTGTTGCATGATAATTTGCCCATTTTGCGGTGTAGTGGCTAGTATACTTGTGTGTTATCCCTGAAGTCTTGGGTTCCAACTCAACTATGCCTAGAATTTAATTTTGATCTGAGAGTTGAACGTTAGGTTAGGTAAAGTTAGATTAGGTAAAGTTAGGTTAGGTGAAGTTATGATGGGTTAGGTTAGGTAAAGTTCAGTCAAGTTAGGTTAGGTAAAGTTAGGTTAGGTTAGGTTAGGTGAGGTGAGGTTAGGTGAGGTGAGGTTAGGTTAGGTGAGGTTAGGTTAGGTTAGGTGAGGTTAGGTTTGGTTAGGTTGGGTTAGGTTAGGTTAGGTTATGACTAAGTTTGTTATGTCTAGTTGTTTTAGAAAAACACAATTTTTGCTCTCATATTTGCTTCCATATTTTCTTTGCACTTTAATCTATCTTGACTTGTGTATTTACTTTTGCTGGTATATTTGTTGACATATTTCTTAGCATATTTGCTCCCACTTTTTATATTTGCTTTGCTCCCACATTTGATCCCATATTTGCTCCCACTTTTTGCTCACAGTTATTTTTTTCTCCCACATTTGCTACCACTTTTGCTCCCACTTTTTACCCCCCACCTTTGCTCCCACTTTTTGCATGTATATATGCTCCCACATTAAACTATTGTTGTTATTACCGAGTTGTCTTTACTAGAGATTAGTTTGTGCTTGACAGTTGATATGGAAGTATCAGTGACTAGGTATGGTAAGCCTTATGCATACTATAAAGGATATTCATATATTGTGAAACGAAGCAATAAAAATGGAACTATTATTTGGCGCTGTTCAAAGCAACGATCGAAACAGTGTCGAGGAATGCTTAAAACAAAAGAATTCGACGTACTTTCTTCAAACAATCATGAATGTAAACTTAATAATCACGCTAGTCTAAATGTAAGGAAAACCCAAACCAAAGCAAGAAACCAAGTCCAAGAGAAAAATAGTACTGCTCAAGATAATATTAACCTCAAGTTTAATACACTACAACGCACTCATACTGTTAGCGAGTTGTTTAATGAGAAACCTTCGACACCTCCTGTGAAACCCATGTTCAGACATGCACCCACATCTCAAAAGCCCTCAACCCTATCAGAGACAATATACCCCATCAAGAAGTTAGTGGGGAAAGGTAATAGTGGTAATAATAACATAACAATGTTAAAGCATTCTAGCACATCTAAAAAGAAGCTTTCAACACTATCAAAGGCAACTCAATCCATTGAACAGTCTGTGGACAAAAGTGGAAATTATGATGGTAATGATAACGATGATAATGATCATCATTATGAAAATGATTATAATAATGAGGATGATAATCATAATGATGGTGATAATGATGAACTGCTTCCCGAGATTCTGAAACCATTCATAAAAAATAGTAAATGGAACGATCCTAATATATTAGTCGAACGTCTACAGCTCTTGCATGCCTGTAAACAGCTTGGTCATATTGGTTATGAGAAAGAGCTATTAAATATAGAAAATGAACTTCGTAAAGCTGCTATTATTGTGTAATGGGTCAACGTAGCAACACCCCCCATCCCCTAAAAAATAATTTTCAACAAGTGTTATGTTTAAAAGAACTGATAAACCAAAAGACCTGTATTCTGTGTGTCTATCTCTTGTAAAAAAAAATGATTAAATTGATAAACATAGTTTGTGTACATTTCTTGTTTTCTTGCATGCTCAAGCAATAGTTATGTCAGGGAAGGGATTCGAACCCTTGCTTCCTTATATATTTGGAAATTTGATCTTAAGTCAAACGCCTTAACCACTCGGCCACCCTGACAGTTACTGATTTAATTAATATTGTTGGACATTAGTGTTTACAAAACTTTTCTTTTCCCCACTATATATATGCTCAACCACTTTTTGGTTTTTCAATGCTGATTTTTGTTTTGTTTCAATTTTTTTTTCAGTAACATTGCAGTTATCAGTATTGCAAACTGGGTGATTAATATAGGGATAAAGGCATCTTAAAAATCACAAGCCTTACAGTTGTCACGTATCATGTATATCATGTTATCCTACATTCCACATAGGGCTCTACCTTCTTAACAGTGAACTCTGTTGGTCATTAAAATAACTACTTGTAAAATAATTCCAGTGGTAAATCCTTTTAGCAAATATCATATATTAAATATTTTCACGCCATAGAACGACAACTTGAAAATCATTTATTGTAGGAATATCTTTAATGGGATCACCAAACCTTCAAGTATGCAATATACATTCCAGATAGTGCTGTATTTTGGTCGATAGTGCCTCCAGTGCTTACATTAAATAAGAATACAGTAAAAGTATAAATTTTTTATAAATCATAATTGTTTTCATAAAATACCAATTAATAAATATTTTCACACCAACGAATGACCATTTGAAAATGGTTTATTGTAGATATATCTTTAATGGAATATCCAAACCTTTAAGTAAACCATATGTGATGTACATTCCACATAGCTACATAACCAACAGTACATCGTGGTACCAATCTCCGCCGCATTGCGCGCTCATTGTTTGTGTTGGATTTCTGTCTCATTACTAGAACTGTACTTACTGGTCAATAACCAACATAGAGGTCAAAGTGTTCCCCTGGTAGATAACCCATGTTTGGTTTGTCAATTTCTAATTGCAAGGCCAGTCAAGACCTAACAAAAATTAGTCTTAACGTATATATCCATCATCAACACCATATCATTAAACAAATGAAACCATCTTAAGGTATTTATTACATTTAATTGCATTTTAGGAATCTTGCAAACATCTTGCAACCTTAAAGAGGAAAGTATAGACAGGAATTGTGAAAAGGAAACCGTTCAATCATTTAATGTCGTTAGTGTAAGGAACCTCAACGTAAGAGGTTATGAAAGTCTACGTGAGGGTGTGGTTTTTACAGCTGGATGCCTTTTCCTGACACCCACCTCAGAGACAAGTTTATGGGAAATGAAACTCAGCTATCATGTCGAATGTGAAGCTCCTAGTCTAGGAGAAAGTCATGTTGAGGTATTTGTCTGCAGAGAGTATGGTAAACGAAACAACAACAACAACAAAAAGCATACATATAAAGGGAATATTATGAAATTTTCGAGTACATGTAGTCAATTTTAATAAAAATTGGATAAATTTCATGGTTTGTACACCACTTGGCTAAATTCGGTAAATTTTAGTGAATTTTCATCTATATTCGTCTAATTTTATATGAATTTGAGGTAGTTTAAACCATGCTTAGGTAAATCAATGGAATTTCAATAAATCTGGTAGTCATTTGTTGAATTTTGCTGGAATGTTGTGTCATTTGGTCAATTTGCGGAAAATGTAGTGGATTTTAGGAAAATTTAAGGTAAATCATGGGCAAGCACACTATTATTAGCTGAGTTTCTAATACAATTTTGCATACCCTAGGACCAGTATTGCATTATAAGGCATGCCATGTGTTAGCGTTCTTAAAAGCCAGTGATAAAAAACAAAAGAGGTCTTTAATTCCACCCCTGGGCGTCATATCTAGTGTCATGTAGGTTGACGATCACGGAGTCCCAGCTGAGACCGTCATTGCTTCCACTAACTTGTGCTAGGCTCCTCACTCTCTTATTTCCTGTCGACCACACTTGCTCAACTCTTGTTCTCTACCGACCCCAACATGATTAGAGTATCCGAGCCCTAGGGAGTCTCTTCCTTTTGAAACTTCATTGGCCCTGGTTTATTTATTTTTTCTGATATCCTGAGGAGGCAGCCTTGCTTTTTTATTTTCATGTTATTTCCTGTCTTTTGCCCAAGCCCCCTCAAGAAGGTAGGGTGTATTTAGCCCCACGACTTGCGATGCACTCTGCCTATGGCTACACCCTCAAGGGCTGATCAGTTTGGAAGTTGGCAACCCCAAGGGATTTCTGAGCTGAGTCCAGTTTTCCTCCTCTTTATCCATTACCTCTGGGGCAAAGCCACTCCTAGTATACTTTTTATCTGCCTTTCATGGCTCTCCTTCCTTCCAACTCCCTCAATCCTTATGCTTGAGGGTTGAGGGCCATTTTTTATTCCTTCTGTCCTTTATTTGACCAATTGTTTTCCATTTCTTATTCTAGTATATAAGCGTGTAGTAGCTTAGATTTAATTTTCATCTTTACGATGTCCCAAACCATTGAGGGTCGCTGTAGAACGCTTCTCTCTTGTCCAAAGGACAGCATGTTGAATTCCTCACTGGCTCATGAATTTTATACTTTGTTCACTTAGTTCTCATGGCTTTGAAACTGGCTGTCTGTAACGTGATCATTATTCATTTTAACTTCAGCGTACTAAACTAATTTTAAATTAGTTAATTTTAAATTAATTATTTTAAATTAATTTTAAATTCAGATTTGTGTTTCACAGTAAACACAATGATTATTCTCCGTTTAAAACAAGCCATACCATTCTTTTTCTAACATGATAGCTTATACGTGGGCATGGAAAGTAGTATAATCATCAGCTAAGGATTCAATTTCCATTACCTACACCTCTCATGGTATGCCAATTCGTTAAACTATAGAAAACGTTTCTATATGTTCTGTTACATTATTATTTCACCATATCACCGTGTAGTGGTTAACCTACTTGGTTGTCAACCCTAAGGTCTTGGCTTCCAACCCCCGACTATACCATGACATTCATTTCAAGGTTGCCATAAGCTTCACTAAGCCTTTGTCAAACCTAACAACGATCTAGTCATGTGCATAGCATGTCCGCTATCAAGCAAATGAGTAATATGAAACTTCCTGACAAGGTCGCTGTGCTGTTATCAGCAAGGCACACTACGCAAACCAAAGCCAGAGTCTCTGTGCAGATTCAACACAGCGGTAGTAGGCAAGCCTATGTTTGTTTTAAAAATCATCATGAATATAGCTCCACTGTCACTACAGAGGCCCCGGTTCGATTTTTTTTCACAAGGCTGCAACAGGGTAGACTGAGTCTTGACAGGTAAAACTTTTTGGGGTCCATTCGTGAACCAGGGTAAAGGGTTGGCCATCCTGACTTCTTCAACACCTCAAACCAATGTTTACTATTACTGGTGAGTTATCATTTTTTCTTTCTTCGGCTTTTCCCAATTATTTTGAGTCGCCGGAGCCAACCAGGCTCATTTTGGTTTTGGCCGGGGATTTAAGGCCGAATGCCCTTCCTGACGCCACGTGATTTTTTTCAGGTGAAAATTCCAACCCCCGCCGTCACCGGGATTTGAACCCCACCTGCCCGAGTAAAGACGAGCAGCTAAGCACCTGCGCCATCACGCTCCCCACAGGTTAGTTATCTATCCGCACATTAATCCATAATTACCTAATAATAATAATAACAACAATCATCCTCCATACACATGTCCATTAAAGCATGGTTTCACAAAGATGCTTATGCTTTTAGGTGTATAAACACATTTTTCCCCCATAACATAACTATTTACTGTTTTAGGGGTGAAATGACCTATCCAGGTAAAAGCCCTAATCATCCCCTATTTTTTAAGCTATCACACCTAATTTATGATTCTTCGTTTCCGAGATAGGGATTTTTCAATTTTGGGGGGGTAGTTTCACCCCCCTGCTATTTTTCATCAAAAACAAAAGATCTTAGGTTCATTTATCATTTTTTAGGTGTATAACACATTTTTTCCCCATAACATGGACTATTTACTGTTTTAGGGGTGAAATGACCTATCCAGGTAAAGCCCTATAAATCCCCTATTTTTTAAGCTATCACACCTAATTTTAGGCTTCTTCGTTTCCGAGATAGGGATTTTTCAATTTTGGGGGGTAGTTTCACCCCCCTGCTATTTTTCATCAAAAACAAAAGATCTTAGGTTCATTTATCATTTTTTAGGTGTTTAACACGTTTTTCCCCCATAACATGACTATTTACTGTTTTAGGGGGTGAAATGATCCATCGAGGTAAAAGCCCATATCATCCCCTATTTTTTAAGCTATCACCCTAATTTTAGGCTTCTTCGTTTCCGAGATAGGGATTTTTCAATTTTGGGGGGTAGTTTCACCCCCTGCTATTTTTCATCAAAAACAAAATTTCTTAGGTTCATTTATCATTTTTAGGTGTTTAAACACGTTTTTTCCCCCATAACATGACTATTTACTGTTTTAGGGGTGAAATGATCCATCGAGGTAAAAGCCCATATCATACCCTATTTTTTAAGCTATCACACCTAATTTTAGGCTTCCTTCATTTCCAAGATAGGGATTTTTCAATTTTGGGGGGTAGTTTCACCCCCCTGCTATTTTTCATCAAAAACAAAATATTTTAGGTTCATTTATCATTTTTAGGTGTTTAACACGTTTTTTCCCCATAACATGACTATTTACTGTTTTAGGGGTGAAATGATCAATCGAGGTAAAAGCCCATATCATCCCCTATTTTTTAAGCTATCACACCCTAATTTTAGGCTTCTTCGTTTCCGAGATATGGATTTTTCAATTTTGGGGGGTAGTTTCACCCCTCTGCTATTTTTCATCAAAACAAAAGATCTTAGGTTCATTTATCATTTTTAGGTGTTTAACACGTTTTTCTCCCATAACATGGACTATTTACTGTTTTAGGGGTGAAATGATCCATCGAGGTAAACGCCTATATCATCCCCTATTTTTTGAGCTATCACACCTAATTTTAGGCTTCTTCGTTTCCC